>CM022479.1:9046845-9087941 GCA_011952105.1 Coreoperca whiteheadi | reverse complement strand
ATGTCACCTCAGAATTGTGTTTATATATATATATATATATATATATATATATAAACACAGTATATATGAAAGCCTAAGACTCAATACCATATACATGGAAATGTACAGGATCAACAGGCCATTGGCTTTGTGGCAATGTGTCAAAGTATCCTTGAGCAAGATACTGAACCCCAAATTGTTCCTGAGGCTGTGGCTTCGGTGTGTGAGTGTGTGTGAATGATTAGTTTACTTTGTACTGATGTTACTGTTTGTACTGAGTTAGCTCCTGCACATGAATGTGATATGTAGTGTGAAAGCACTTTGAGTAGTCGGAAGACTAGAAAGGCGCTATACAAGTACACTCCATTTATTAAGGGCCTTCATCAAGAACTTAATGGGGCTGTGGAAAACAACTCTAGAAGCCAACTCAAAGCTAAATGCACAATTCACCATCAAGTGTGGCATATACCCCAGTGATGCACTACTGTTGTTCTGCATAGGCCTGAACCCCCTCAGCCAGATCATCCCAAAGAGTGGCTATGGATACCAGTTCTGAAATGGAGAAACCATCAGTTACCCCCTCTACATAGATTTAGTCATTTAGCACACGCTTTATATGACATGAACCTGTATGCCAGGAATGAGAGAGACATCGACTCACTCTACCACACTACCAGGATCTGCACCAACGACATTGGCGTGACATTCGGACTGGACAAGTGTTGAATGATATCAGAAATAGGGAAAATGATCAGATCGGATGGTATCAAAAATAGGGAAAATTATTGGAACCAGATTCGGACTGGACAAGTGCGGTCAGATGGTATCAAAAATAGGGAAAATAATCATAACTGAGGGGGTTGAACTACCAGAAGGCAACATTGCAGATGTTCAGGATAGATACAAATACCTTGGGATCCCGCAGGCAAACAGAAACTATGAGGAGGCAGCAAGGATGTCAGACACAGCCTACACAGGGTTTACCATGATTAAAGGGGCACCAAGTTCATGTTGGTGCAATCAATCAAGATTATCAAAGATAATCATAAATAATGACTATAATTAATGATGACCTTGGGGCACCACCCTTCCAGAATGAAGGGAAATGATAGCCAATTAATTGATTGAGTCTCATAAAATACTAAACTATCAATTTGGAACTCAATTTAATAATTCAATTAATAACTAAAAATTACCATTAATAGCTAGTAGATGAAGGATTTGGAATTCATTATAGAAGAGGTTGGCAAATGATTTACTCTAAGAGACCAGCATAATTATACACAAGGATTTATTTAAAAGATAAATGAGCAAAAACACACAATATGAAAACTAACTAAATACACTAAACTACAGACAAAATATATGTGTGCATGTGTGTGTGTGTGCATGCATGATTTTCCAAGATGGCTGCTTAGACGTAAAATTTTTCAAACAAAAGAAGTTAGCATTTAGCTCTGCTAAAATTATATTCGCACAAGTGGCGGTGAAGCTAAGCAGTAGCTGTCTGGTTAGACAAAGGGAAATGTAAAGATGGCGGTAAGGCCATGTAGGTCACAGTGTAGCTCTGCTGAAGGAGAACTAGAGGTGTGTGTGTGTGTGCTAGCGGGTAAAAGGGATCTGTAAGCTAATAGTACCAAGTTAAAATGAGTTCGTTAGCATGCAAAGACCCTGTGTGTAGTATAATAACTAACATTAATTTAGCAATGGCTTCCAGATTAACCTAACAGATTGAAAAACAATAAATCTTAATGAAAATTCATCTGGAAACGTCACTTAACTATACTTAACTGTTACCAGTCCATGGGTAAAGGAGAGGTTACTTTGGGACGCTGTTGCTCTGCTGGCTGACGTCCATCCGTCCGGGTCTGGCAGGGAGAGAATTGTGGTTCCGCTGTAGAAACTCTGTGCAGTGTCTGTGTACAGGCAGGGAAGACGTTCGCTCACCTGTTGTCATTTGTGCTCTGTACAGTTAGTTTAGCGCTAACTTGCTCAGTTGCTTATTAAAGTTTACCTGGCAGACCTGGGGCTAAACGTTGTTGCAAGACGCTTATGCAAGATCTCACGTCAACGCTTTAAGAGTGAGAGTTCTGTTCTAAAGGAAGGCAGTGTTCTTTGTTACAGATGACCAGAGAGAAGAGAGCCGTGACGGTATGCAGCCGCCCAGAGGACAAGCACTGAGGGAAGAAGGAGAGGGCAGAGGTCACTGACCTTTTTTGTTGATTTGATTTCCAGGTCACACGCCAGACAGACATTAATAGCTGCGTTTACTGTCTCAGGATTGTGGGACAAAAAGGAATGCAGTCCGTAAATCAAAGTTCAGTTAACATCACGCACATGAATGACCCATCCGTTGAGTCCCAACACAGAGTAAGGCAGGATCTGAAAATTCAGCTGAATAGAAAAAAACATGATCTAAGCAAACAACATCCCACTGATATAATAAACTGGCCAAAGGAGGAGATAGAAGCCAGTGATATCAAGATAAGGAAGCTCACCCCAAAGCCAGCACCCTGAGACTGTGCACTAAGAGGAATAAGGGAGGCTGAGAACAGGATGAAACAACAAAGATCCAGGTGTGCATCAGGAAGATGGTCCCCAATGATGAATGGCTAAGTGAATACCTCAGGCAGCAGAAACCTGACGATGTGGAGGAGCAGGAGGATGACCCATCGTGGTGAGACAAGCCCCTGCATGGAATGGATCATAGACAGATAGAAGAAGTCGCTGATTTTAAGAAATCCTACCAGTGGCTGGAAAAGGCTGGACCAAAGGACACCACAGAAGCAATAATCATAAGCAGCATAAGAACAGGCCCTCAGTAGGTAGTTGAGAATAAACACTGTGGATATGAAAACTTGAGCTGTGTTATTGTGATGGACAACTTATGATAGTATGTAGATGTTTTTCCCTGTACAAGTCTAATTCACGCAACATCACAGGCCAGAAGCTGTAACCACACCCTAGACTGAAACTAATGGACAGTTAGTCAATAGGAAGTAGGGGAAGGGTCAAACCAAGGTCAGGAGTGAACACAAATGTATTGAGACAAAGAGCTGTAAAGAGACTGAATGTTGGATAACAGGATGTGGCTTTAAACTATATAATCCACTGCATTAGTCTTCAGCTTTAGACACAATTGGGGGAGCCATAGCGTTAAGATGGTGAGCACTGTAGGTTGTGTCTCCAGACATATCTGTATTGTTTGTTTCCACAGATATATCTATATTATTTGTTTGTGTGGAAATAAATACTGCTTAAAAGACATTTGTAGGTGTCGTGTGGATCCCTTCTCAACAACCAACTCGGAGAGAGGTTGGCGTACCTCGACAACATGCTAAGATCCTGTGGGACTTCAAGATCCAGACTGACAAATTGGTGATGGCTAACCAACCAGACATTGTGTTGATCAACAAACAGCAGAAGACGGCAGTGGTGATAGACAGCTAAGATGCTGCGCAGAACCTTCAGGCCACTGGTAGAGGACCCGAGGTTGAGGATGACACATACCACCCCACAGGTGGTGAGAGGGGGAATTTTGTATTTTAATTTAATTCTATATCGCCAGCGGCCTCCTGCTCAGCGCTGCTGTAATTCTCCCCAGGGAACGAGAGGGTCACCTCTATGCAACTGCAAGTCGCCGAGAAGAAGGCTCTGGCTCTGTTGTTTGTGCTTATGCACCAAAGAGCAGTTCAGAGTACCCGGACTTTTTGGAGTCATTGGGTGGCTTCCTGGAAGGAATACCGCCTAGGGACTCTAGAGTTCTGCTAGGAGACATTGAAGCTCACATGGGCAACGATGGAGAAACCTGGATCAGGGTCTGATCATGAAATCTCATCTGGGCTCATCTGGGCTAGGAACGTCTCTAGGTCCCCAAGGATTAGCTGGAAAACATTGTTAGGGAGAGGGACGTCTGGACTACCCTGCTTAGCCTGTTGCCACAACAACCCAGGCCCAGATGAACACAAGAAAGCTAGTGAGATAGTTTTTATTCTGTGTTTTTCTTTCTTTTTTCTTCAGTTGTTGTTGTTTTTAGTACTTTAGTAATTTCAGATATCATTACAAAGGTTTGAATGGTTAAATTGTTAAATTTGGCAGTCTATAATTATTTTGTACAAGTGTCCACCACTCGATCCAAAGCAGCATTAGTCACTGTGGACTGTAGCAAAGGAGAGGGTCTTTTGCAGGGTAAATAGAAAAGATAGAAACAGAAACAGTGTACATGGAGAGATACTGTAGAAAGATAATGAATATTGTATGTTTAAATAAAATGTAAATAAATTTAAACATAAACCAATAACTTCTTTTTCTGTCACTGTATTGCTCAACTCACTCCTGAAGCTTTTCTGTTTGGACTTCCCGGAGTTCACCTCAATCAAACACTGTGGGTGGGAAAGGGACATTTTTTAATAGTTGGTGAACTATGTAGTCTTTGCAGCCATGGTGTCTATGGATGTTCATGCTAAGTCAGTTCTCTTCTGCTTTTTTGTTTTAAAACAAAACAATTTTATTTCTAGAGAGATCTATATAAGTGTTCATGTCAACAAATGAAAATAAGTTAGAATAGAGGCAAAAGATAGATTATGTACAGTATGTGTGTGTGGACGCATTGCTGTCTAATTTTCTGAGAGCTCTTCATGGAAGTAAGATTTCCAGTGTATACAATACTTGCATGTGTCTGTGTTTGTGCACAGCTGTCTCTGTGTGGAATCAACATTTTTAGTGTTAAGAATACCACTGTGGGATCGAACTGCCAAACTTCCGATTGGGTGGCAACTGCTCTTCCACCAAGCCATAGCCGCCCATTCATAATGGTTTCCATTAACATTGTTTCTGTCCTCTCTTTGTTTCAGAAAAAGGAGTGGTTATGTCTCAACTGCCAGACCCAGCGGCTCATGTCCGGAGGTGGTCTCAACGATACTCCGCTTCCTGTTCCTTATCCGTCTCCTAAGCACCAGCCAACAGGCTCGCCTCGTCACCAGGTGCCAACCAGTCAGCAAAGTCCTCTCCACAAACCCACAAATCAGCAGGGGCCCAGGCCAGTCCAGTCCCAGACGCAGAAACCCCATGCAGGAACTGGGGATAGTGGACCGTTTGTGCCCACTGCTGCCAAACAACTGACCGACACCAAGACCACTACACCAGCTACAGCACCAGTACCAACCACAGAGATCCAGAAACCCACTGAGGAGAAGTTCAAGACTGAGCCTGAAAACCAAATTGCCAAAGAGACCAAACCCTCCCAGAAGAAAGGAGAGCAGATCACACCAATCAAGGATATTAAGAAGTCCAGGCACTATGATGTAAGTTGGATTTTTTTGTAACATTGCTTTAGTCCAGTGTACTACTCTGTATGTTGAATAAAGTGAACCAAATAAATGATGCACTAACAGAGATGCAATGACAGGAAAATACAAAAAAGATGAGGCTGATGTTCAGTGAATATTTTGTGAAAACCACAGAGTAACATACAAGACTATGTACCAAACATGGCCATTGTTGTGTGACATTTTTAGAGTATGTGTGCAGGTTAAGTGTGTATGCATGGCTGTTTCAGCATGATCCTGTTTAACATTCATACATTTTTTCCATCAAGCTTAATGGAAACTCCGGCTTTTGTTCAGCACCAGTTATGTGTAGTCTACAGGATTTTGCCCATTTTGGACTATCAAAGAACTCACATTCTTTGCAGCCAAGATATGAGAAAAAGTAAAAGATTAGATTTCTGAAAAGTACATGACAGGGAGAAATCCCAGAGTGAAGTAAACAAACTCTTACATAGTTATTGGAGTGAATGTAGCATCTGGTCCTGTGGGACTGCACTACACATATGTACTGATTTTCAAATGTATACTTATTGTATGAATAGTCCCAAGATATTTTAATGTTATTCACTATAAAACCTGAACATAAAGGCAGGATCTAATGTGATGGCTTCCTTTGTAGTTCAAAGAGCCAAAGTGCCACTCCCCTTCCCAGCTACCCTTTGTTCCACTAGCTTATCTAACTCAACAGGCTTTCGCATGGACAATTTCTCTCAATATTTTTTCAGAAAAGCTGAAACATGTTTTTGGGATATTATGTAAATATTCCAAGTTAAATAAGAATACACTGGATTGTAAAATGTTGACACCGCAAATTAAGGAAAAAAAACATGTTTATTTTCTCAGCATTCAGCAAAAATGTATACCATAATACTTAGCTATTGGGACATAGAGGAGTTGTGGTTGTTGTATGCATACAAAATAATGTCCCAGGTTACGTATGTAACCATGCTTCCCTGATAGGGAACGAGATGCTGCGTCAGCTGACGCTATGGGGAATGCCCTCAGCGTGACCGCATCTGAATCTCTGTATCAACTAGTCCAATCTTGATTGGCTTAAACGTCAATACTTGACGTGCGCCGGCTTCACTGATGTCGTCAGTCTTCTGGGGCCTCATTTCTAAACGTTCTGATCAACTGAAGCAAGCCGCTCACAGGCATGCCGAAAGTATGGCAGCGAGACGCAGCATCTCGTTCCCTATCAGGGAACCATGGTTACATACATAACCTGGGACGTTCCCTTTTAAGGCAACTTCAACGCTGCATCAGCTGACGCTATGGGGAAAGCAGTACCAACTCCGCCATGCTGAAGGGATGCCTGTCAGAGTGTGAAGCCACCAGGGGCACACTTCAGAAAAAGATAGCCATTGACCCTGGATTATTTAAGCAGTCTAGGCAAAAGAAACTCACAACGGTGTGAGGCGAGGACCATTCCACAGCATTGCAGTCGCAGTCTACCTTCCTGTTCCTCAGACACTGAGGGAGGATGAAACGCCTGCAGGACCACTGGCTGGGCCATCTCAGTGGGTACTTTTGGTACATACCCTGGCATAAGATGGAGGATGGCTCTCACTGGGCCTGGAATAACCTCCAGGTAAATAGGAGCCACCGACAGGGCCTGCAGATCTCCCACTCTCTTGAGAGAGACACCTGTCTGATGCATTGTCCATTGGCTCGAAATGTGTTGTGGTCAGTCCATCGAGCACCACTATCAGATTCCATGGAGGGACTCTGACTCGAACTGGAGGCCTCCTCCTCAAGGTGCCACGAAGGTAACTGGTAACAAAGCAGTGCTTCCCAAGTGAGCAACCATCCACCATACTGTGGAATTCTTCCATCGCAGCCACATACACCTTGAGTGTAGTGGGGGACAGTCCAGCTGAAAACTGGCTTTGGAGAAACTCCAGCACTGAAGCCACCGGATAGTGAACTTTTCCGCTTGCCCGCATACAGTTTCCTCATGGAGGGGGCTCTAGAGTGTATGATGGTCTCAAGTACCTCGGTAGAGAGACCGGCAGCCAGGAGGTGGTCCCCATCAGGGGCCTAACCCACAGCTTCAACCTCCCCTCCCCCAGTGCAACACGCCAGGTAGGGCTTCCCAAGTGGGCAGAAAGTCCCTCAGGGGGACCAGGCGCTCAAGAGAAGCCTTGGTTACCCAAAGCGCTGCAGCAGAAGGAAATCCCAGAGTAGCGGCATGTACATGCCTGACCGCCCCCCGAACTGCAATGTGAGAACTGCGGTATCCCAAAGCGCTGGTGCAGCGGGATTTAACCAGAAAGGAACATCTACAGGCCTCTGTAGAGGACGCAACCCTCGCCTGACTGCTGCACGGCCATGCAGGTCTAAAGGCATCGGTTTCACAGAACTCGCCTCGCTCTGATGCGCCACTGGTGGCAGGGTGAGTAAGCTGAGTTCCTGATGGCTTCATGGGGGAGCAGCCATGTACCTAACCCCGAGGGGGGGCGCCCTCCGAGGTCCGACAAACGCGTCAGGGCCTCTTCTTCGTAGCCTGTCGGGCAAGAAGCACAGCCCTCAGGTCCGTCTTCTCCCTCGCAGGTCTTCGCTGAGCAGACTGGAGCGTTGGGGAGGGGCACGCTGCGCCACACTCACTTTCTGAGCCAGCACGTAGGAGCTGCGAAATGTTGTGCTGGGGCTGAGACCTCTGGTGACAGGGGACTAAACCGCTGCCAGTCAGGCTAGAAACCGTGCAGAATACGGCTTGGACCAGGATTTCGACACCTCAGTGTGGAGATCCGGAAAGAACGGCATGACCCTGACGTCGGCATGGAGGTGTGGCTAGAAGGAAACATTCATCGAGCTTACTACAGCGATGAGTGTCCTGCTGCTCCGTTGGCCAGGCGATATTGCCCCTAGCCACCGCTTTACTTTTTCTCTCTTGGGAAACCGCCTGCAGCAGCTCCTCATACTGCAGTGACTGGGCTGACGAGCCACCCACATAACCGCCTTCTGTGCTCGGGTCATCCAGCTCCTCAGAACTGGATCCTCCAGCTCTTCCGGGGGAACACCGAGGCGTTCCCAGGCCAGCCGAGAGACATAGTCCCTGCAGCGTGTCCTAGGTCTTCCACGGGGCCTCCTCCCGGTTGGACATGCCCAGAACCCCTCCCCAGGGAGGCATCCAGGAGGCATCCGGAACAGATGCCCGAGCCACCTCAGCTGACTCCTCTCGATGTGGATGAGCAGCGGCTCTACTCTGAGCTCCTCCCGAGTGACCGAGCTCCTCACCCTATCGCTAAGGCCACCACCCTGCAGAGGAAACTCATTTCGGCCGTCTGTATCCGGGATCTTGTCCTTTCGGTCATAACCCAAAGCTCATGACCATAGGTGAGAGTAGGAACGTAGATCGACTGATGAAAGAGAGCTGCCAAAGCAACCCGAAGGTGCAGGGAAACGAACCTCTCGTTCACTGCGGTGAACTCCAACACATGGCGGCTGAGCTGGGGGGCTATGAGCAAGCCCACACCAGCCCGCCGTCTCTCAACTCCAGAGTAATAGAGAGTCCAGCCTCTCTTGAGGAGTTGGGTGCGTGGAGACATGCCCAACTATCTCTAGTCGTATCTCTCAACCTCCTGCACCAGCTCAGGCTCCTTCCCCCCCAGCGAGGTGAGATTCCATGTCCCTAGAGCCCGATTATGTGTCCGGGGATTGGGCCGCCGAGGTCCCCGCCTTCGACTGCCACCAAATCCACAATGCACCGGCCCCTTACGGTTCCTCCTGCATGGTGGGCCCACGTCCCTCGTTCGGGCTGGGCCCGGCCGGGCCCCATGGGACAAGACCCGGCCACCAGTCGCTCGCATGTGAGCCCCAACCCCGGGCCTGGCTCCGGGCGACGTCACAGACCTTGATTTTAGTTTCCTCATAAGGGGGATTTGAAGATTGTCAAAGATAATCTTAAATAATGACTTTATTCAATAAAGACCTCTGGGCCACCATCCTTTGGGACTGAAGGGAATTGATAGCCATTTAATTGTCTGGGTCTCATAAAATACACTAATCAAATTCAAACTCAGATCATTAATTAAAAAGATAAACGGGGTTAAAATTAAATTAGGGTTAGGGGTAGGGTTGGGATTAGGCACTTAGTTGTGATGGTTAAGTTTAGGATAAGGGGCTAGGGAATGCAGTGTCAATGACACGTCCCCACGAAGATAGTGCCATAATACTGTGTGTGTGTGTGTGTGTGTCCAAGATGGCTAGGTTCACATAAAAGAAAGCTAATTCAAAATGGTGGAAAGGCTATGTAAGTCACAAGTGGCGCTTTAGCTAACCAGTAGCTGCATGGCTAGGCAAAGGGGACTGTAAAAATTGCAGTAAGGCCATGTAAGACACAAGTGTGGCTCTGCTTAAGACCAAACTAGAGGTCTGTGTTTATGTATAAATACAAAGTTAACTAAACAGCCCTATATTTAACTATGCTAAGTACCCTGTTAAGCTAACATGCTATTCCCAGTGGTTGTTACCAGTCCATAGGGAAGAAGAGCAGTTGCTTTGGGATGTTGCTGCTCTGCTTGCCGGCGTCTCTCCGGGCTTGGCGGGGAGAGAATTGTGGTTCCGCTGTGGAAAAACTGTGCGTAGTATCGATGTGCAGGCAGGGAAGATGTTCACTTCCTGTTGTCCTTCATACAGTTAGCTCAGCGCTAACTTGCTTAGTTGTTTCCTAAAGTTAGCTGGCAGACAGTGTGTAATATCCGTTGGCACTGAACTTTGTTGCAACAATCTTAAGCATTGCTTAGGCTTCTTGCATCGCTGCTGTAAGAGTGAGAGTTTGGTTCTGAAAAAAGGCAGGCTTCTGTGTTGTGGCCTAACCCTTTATATGCTTGCAGATCTCTTAAAACACATACTGAAAACTTCTAAAATATTGTCCACTTGTACATTTCAAAAATATCAAACATTGCTGTTTGTATCAGCAATCCTGGTATCAAACCTAGTATTTAGAAAAAAAGTGATGCACGTGATACATGGGTTAACTTTTGACATCACAATGGATCCTGCCATCGACCAGAATCCTATTGTGACCCGAGGTGGGTCGAGTAGCCTAAAATTGTCATTCAAAAAATTACTCAAGTAAGAGTAAAAAAGTATTTGGTGAAAAAACCACATGGCAGTACTGAGTAACTAATTTTAGTTTTTTAGAAACAATGTAATCAGACAGACAAAAATACCATCTTGACTATTCATAATTTGCGATAGTTGGTAGCTAACGTTAATTCATTCAACCATAGAAAACATATTGTGGTCTGTTTATCTTATGGCACCATTTAATGAAATGTGTAACACTAAAAGGGTCTATATGAAGGACTCTTTTTAGAAAACTGGAATTCTATAAACTAAAAAGACTAAGACTAACATTTGTTAGATCCCATCCAGTTGCTAGATCGTCTTGTCTTATTTTCAGTCAGCCTACCAAGCATTGCTAAGTCAGTTTCCTAGTTTCGTGTATATGATCGATCTGTTTCTGTTTTTTGACCAACCCTACCCCTGTCCCTTGTCTGATACCTCTGCACTATTAGTAAAGGATCTTTACTACCAACCTGGTCTGTCTCTGAAGTCGTGCTATTGAGTCCTTGTCCTGCCAGTTTGATAACATTCACCTAACCACAGCAAAAAAATTGAGCTGAAACTGATATGTTTGCTCAGATTTGATGTGGAGTTTTTGAATGCTGAAATTTCCATTTGTCTTGGGAAACAAAGAAGACACCGCATAATATAATTGTTGTTTCGTATTCTTTTGGAGACATTGGAGACAGCTGCCTCTGCCATTTTTCATGTATTTTCATTCCCCGAGAGTTTGAGAGATTGGTAAAACAGAGATATGTGATAATTATTGCTACATCTTTTTGGTGAAATGGAGTCATGTGGTAGATGACGGCATCTCTCTGGCAAATATATAGCATAGAATAAATGTTAAAAAAAAGTAACGAGTCAAGTCTAGCCCAATGTAGTGGAGTAAGAGTAGCATTTCTTCTTCACAAATCTTCTCGAGTACAAGTAAAAAGTATGGCGCACTAAAACTACTCTTAGAAGTAAATTGTTTTCAAAAAGTCACTTAAGTAAGTATAACAGAGTAAACATAGCTCGTTACTACCCACCTCTGGTTGTGACAATAGATTCAACATTTCCTTCAAGGTTTTGAATGTTTTGTTTAGAGTGAATGACAGTGGCATCTTGAGGCCATTCATGCTAATATGAATATGGCCTATATTCCATATTTGTGATGAATTGTGCTCACAGATACACTTTTAAAGGTTAATAAAGGTCACTTTGAACAGATCTGTGTTAGTTTTGCATTAGGTTGAACAACTATTACTGTTTCTCACAAAACAGTCACTAAATGCAACACCAAACCATATTTCCATTTTCATGACAATGAGATTTTTTAAAAAGAGTACTTGCTGGACTCCCTTTTCACCCGCTAATATAAAGAAAGTAATTTCTTTATTTTAAAAACTGTACTTTTGGACACAAATCTCCAATAATTTTCTTCTAAATATTTTAGATATTTCCCTGCATGTTTCTTAGCTGCTGCATGCTGTTATAATTTTTAAAGTAATTTAGTTTTGTAACTGGTCACCAATCCATAAAATACTTTCAGTCATTTTCTTCTAAAGGTAAAATGAAAGGCAAAACACAATTGCAATATAATATGCTTTTGCCTATATTTCTGTGTTTGTTTGTTTATTTTCAGTTACATTTAAGTTATTTTTTCAAATCAAAAGATCAACTGCGTAATTACAGTGACCAGTGGATGCCTCAAGATATATATTGGCACTGTGAGCCTTTATTTACAATGAATTGGGATGGTTTTAAGTTTAATAATCAAAATTAGCAAGCCATTTCCAGATGTAGTGTATTTCCCTTTCCTATATTTTGCCACACTGTTTAAATTCTATTTTCTTTGTGAAAAAAAAAGTTGGTTCCCTTGATTTAGTATTTTTCTGCAGCATTTCTTGCTTCCACAATCATTCATAGTCTGGTCATTATGCCTCTTTCGAATTCCTTAGCTCCAAATTTAAAGCTTTTTTTCTTGCACTACTTGTACAAAATATCTCCATGTATAAAATGCCCTTAATGTGAACTATATTTATCTTTAGTTTGGTGATCACAGCCCAGTCCAGTTATTAATTTATCATACTACAACGTGAAAATGAAATTACCTTGTATGTGAAACATTACGTACTTTACACCACAAAATAACTGTGACAGAGAGAATTTTAAGTTGAAGCATTTACTTTCTACTGTAGTGTTGGATGTCCATGGCTGTCATTTATTCCATCCTCACAGAATGGTGAGGCTGCGTTTGGCAACAAGGCAGCCATTGCTCCTGCTGAAATATTTATAAAGACTGGCTGCTTTGGGCTTTTCAAAAGTCAGCAGACCTTGCTCATTTGCGGTGTTGCTAGGAATTTAAAGTGCAAAGAGCCCAAATTAAAGTATCTTCTAAAGTACTGTAACCATAGAGTAGTAATTTAGTAATAGATTTACTAAAAAAATATTTCCATAATGTTTACCTATTTTATTTTCTCTATACCACTTTCATTTACCAGGTTAGACCCCCTTTGAGAGTAGGATTTGGCATTTTATTAGCAGACAACTGAGACAGAGCCATTGATGAATGATTTCTGATGTGTGTGTAATGCGTGTTTAGGATAACTGGACCCAGATAAGCACTACTCAGGGAGGAAGGTAGGTAGTTTGACAAAGGAGTATTTATTAATTGAGGGATGGTATGAGGGGTGGTCCGGCATTGGTGCAGGGGACAGAGATCTGGAGGCTGGCGAGCCGGTCGGTGTCCGACTGGCGTGGGTGAGAGCAGAGAATTCCGAGGGCTGTAGATTTGGTGAGATAGACGGCTGCAGAGGTCGAGGGGATTTCGAGACAGGGTGGGCATATTAGGACAAGGGATAGGACGAACTTGACTGAAACTTGGTGGACTAACCTTGAGTGCAATTTCGGGCTGAGTTGTTACCACATAGGTAAGCTGAAGATCTGGCAGAGAGCTCTCGGAGGCACTGGCTTAAATCCGGTGCTGATGAGACATAGGTGCGTCAACTGGAGAATCAACGAGACGATCCACAGCTGGGTCAAGACACCACACCCACCGTCAGGACAGACAAGGCCCCAAACACCTACACAGACTGAGACTGGTTCAGGTGACAAAGGTCTAAAATGGGGCGTAACCCTCCATCCTTCTTTGGGACTAAAAAATAGTCCGCCTCGTCCAGTGCTGCCGCCGCTGCCTCGTCCAGTGCTGCCGCCGCCGCCGCAGGACCTGCCAGAGCTTCCGCCGCCGCCGTCGCGACCTCTTCCCAACTCCGTCCAGCCCTCTGTCCCTCGCCCCGGTTCCCCTCCAGCTCGGTCTCTGGGCCGTCCGTCCGAGGCCCTCGGTCCCGGCCGTTCCCCTGGCCGTCTGCCCGAGTCCCTCGGTCCCGGCCGTTCCCCTGGCCGCCTGCCCGAGTCCCTCGGTCCCGGCCGTTCCTCTGGCCGCCTGCCCGAGTCCCTCGGTCCCAGCCGTTCCCCTGGCCGTCCGCCCGAGTCCATCGCTCCCGCTCCCGCTCCCCCGTCTCGCTCTCTGCGTCGGGCTCCCGCAGGTCTGTGTCCCGCGCCCGGTCCGGCGCCCCAGGTCTGTGCCGCGCTCGCTCCCGGTCCGGCGCTCCCAGGTCTGTGCCGCGCTCGCTCCCAGTCCGGCCGCCCATCCTGCGCTCCGTCCAGGTCCCCCGTCCAGCGCTCCGTCCTGCGTTCTGTCCAGGTTCCCAAGCCCCCTGTCCTGCGCTTCGTCCAGGTTCCCAAGCCCCCTGTCCTGCGCTCCATCCAGGTCCCCTGTCCCTGGCTAGTATTCTCGTCACCCTTTCCTGACCCAGTGACTGTTTTCAGTTGGGCTGTTGCTTCCTGGATTTTGGCCCTCCCCCTGGCCTCCCTCCGGCCACCCTCAGTGGTCCCGGAATTTTTCTGGACTCTTGGTTCTTGGACTCCTGGGCCTGCACCCTTGTTTTTGGTGGGGGTTTTGTTTTTGTTTTTCTTTTTTGGGCCGTCTGGAAGCCGTCCCTTGAGGGGGGGGTACTGTCATGTTGTGGGTCTTATGGGGTGTGTTTTGGGGGTGTGTGTTGACTCTGATTGTTCCTAGGTTGCATTAGTTCTCCTAGCGCCTTGTGTTTATTCTGGCTTATTTTGTATTTTGTTCATGTTTTCTCAGTCTGGTTATTTCCTGTTTTATTTTGGTAGATGTCTGTTTCCCTCGGTCTTGGCTTACCTTGCTTCCTGTCCCTGATTCCCTGATTGTGTTCACCTGTGTTTGTCCTACACCTGTGCCTCGTTGTCTTCACCTCCCCTGAGTATTTAGTTTGTGTGTTTCCCTGTCCGTGTGTGTGTGTGTGTGTGTGTGTGTGTGTGTGTGTGTGTGTGTGTGTGTGTGTGTGTGTGTGTGTGTGTGTGTGTGTGTGTGTGGGTGTGGCCGGGTGTGGCCGGGTGTGGCCGGGTGTGGCCTTCCATGCGTTTGTCCTCCCGTGGGTTATCGCCTACATTCTTCTCGTCGTGGATTTAGTCATGCTCCTTGGTTTCCTGTCTTCCTGCCTGTTATTTTGAGTTCGCCTGTCTACCTTCCAGGACAATAAACACTCCACTCCTCAGTTACTGTCTGCATCTGGGTCCTCCTTCCTCGTCCAAACCTTAACACCAAGATCCCTCAAAATCTTGGAGGTCGGGACCTGAACTGAAGCCTGTAACCCTTTTGAATGGTTCGCAACACCCAGTGCGACACCCTGGCAGAGCTTCCCAAGGCAGGAAGTCCCTCAGGGGAACCAGCCGCTCGAGAGTGGTGCCAGTGGGACACTTTGGAGTGACCTCGGGTACCCGACGTGCTCCTGTGGCGGGAATTAACCAAGTAACAGTTTTGTACAGACATCTCCACACCCGGAAACTGCACGAAAGGAAGCAACCCGGTATAGGACGTCTACAGGCCTCTGTAAAGGACTCAAATCCCGCCCGACAACTGCACCACCGTGCAGGTCTCGAGGCGTGGGTTGCATGAAACTCGCCTTGCCCCGATGCGCTACTGGTGGTAGGTCTACGAGGCCGAGTTCCAGAGGAGTCTGTGGGGGAACAGATACACACTCGACCGCTTGGGTTGGCACATTCAGAGGCCTGATGCACCCATTAGGGCTTCTTTTTCGAAGCCTGTTTGGTGAGAAGCACGGCCCTCAGGTCGCTCAACTGCTGAGCCTATAGCCTCACCGAAGAGGCCAGAAGTCGAGAGCGGGGCATCCAGAAGGAAGGTCTTGTCCTTGCCCGAAAGGGTTAGCCATAGGTGGCATTCTGTCACCACCAGCAGGGCCAAGGAGCGGCCAGTAGTTCTGGCCATTTCCTTGGTGGCCCGGAGCAACATATCCGTCACCCTGCGGAGCTCCTTCACATCCTCGGATTTTAAGGTCCCCAAGCAGGTCAGCTTGGTATGCCTGTAAGACCACCATGGTGTTCAGACACACGCCGACCTGACTCACTGCCATGTAAGCTTTGCCCACTTAAGATGATGACAAGGCTTGTAAGACAATGTGTGGGTTTGAGGGAGGACGCGGCCTCCAGTGATAAGTATGCTGCCAGCGTCTCCTCTAGCCGTTCTTCTAATGCCCACTGATCAAAGTGCACTGGTGACCAGTGGGACTCAAAACCTGTGTCAAAAACGGCCTGGACCATGATCTCGACACCTGAGTGTGGAGATCTGGAAAGAACGGCAGCTCCCGATGCAGACGTGGAGGTGGAGCTAGCGGACGAGAGCTGAGAAAGGGCCGAAGCCATCTTGCCCTTGTCCCCTAGATCCATCTGTGATCCCCACAAGTGGAGATGCTGGGCTGCCTCAGCAACCGCGGGACCCCCCCCACGTTTTGAGCAGAGCTGGCCGCTCTCCTCAAAGAGCGCCAGCCGAAAGGCAAGCGTTCTCACAGGGAGATGCTCACAATGCTCACAGTCAACCCCCTCGAGAGCTGACAGAGCGTGCTCTCTACCCAAACAGCTAACACACATATCGTGTGTGTCGCTGGTGTGGATAAAGCACGGGCTGGGAGGCACACACTGCCAAAAACACTTCACACTCATCATTTTTCACAGACACCCAGAGTGCTTGCTAAAGATCAAAAGATTGACGACAACAGTGAAGCTGGCTCCCTTTATAACTCCTGGTTCTGCCGGCCTATGTCACGTGTTGACGTTGCACCAATCAAGATTGGGCAGAGTTGTACAAAGATTCAGAAGCGGTCACGCTGGAGGCACTCCCCACGGCGCTTATGCAGTTTTTGTACAGTTTGTACATTATCTACATGTAACTGTTCAGTGTTTTCCTGTGTAATTTACATCCATGGTGTAATTGAATAACAACCTCAAGCGTATTCTCTTAGATGTTTTCTCTGAATTAAGTCTTGCCACTTTTTATTTGTTCTGTGTGCAGATTTTTTACAAGAACATTTTAAGTGTTTATTTTTGGCACACATACCTAATGACCTCATTAACACAACTTAGGGTTCATATAAATGTAGAAAGGTATAATATACAGACACACAGAGAGAGCGAGAGAGATAGATATTGATATGCACTTCATTACTTGGCATCTAATGTTCCAAAAATAATGGATAATTCACATTAATCATGTGCCATTAAAAGCCTATTAAATCACCAATTGTACGTAAACCTTCTGAAAAGTTATTTTAATTAATTAACTTTTGAATTAATTAATTTTAATTAAACTACTTTAATTGACTGTAGCTTGTATTTCTCAAGAAATTATAGGCATAGAGTTCAAGAGAGCTATCAGGTGAATTTCTTAATCTCAGGTTATGCAGCAAGACAATGATCTGAAGCACAAGCGCAAGTCTACCTCTGAATGGCTCAAACAAAATTTTTGAGTTTTGGAGTGGTCTATTCAAAGTCATAACTTTAATTTAATTGAGTTGCTGTGGCAGGACCTTAAACTGGCAGTTCAATGCTCAAAAACCCTTCAATGTTTACATTGCATTTATTTAGTGGATGCCTTTATCCAAAGCGACTTACAATAAGTGCATTTCAACCATGTGTATACAGTCCAAAAATTGCAAGAATCATATCAGTACATCAGCTTCATCAAATATGTTGAAATGCTTCAAGTCCTACATTTAGAAACAGTACGATACAGAGAAAGGTTTTAATTTTATTTTAGGGTCAAGAGGGCAGGTGGAGGTAACTACGTTTAGTATCTCATAGGGAGAGAGCAGTGAAAAGGAGTTAAGAGTAGGTCATGAAAAAGTGGATGTAAGACTGGAGGAGTCAGCATGTCAGTGGGGAACTGAAGAACTTAAAGTCACTCGGTAGAAGAGAGGTGTGAACTGGGGGATCAAGAAGGGTAGAGAAGATAGAAAAAGTGTTTTGGGGGTTTGGGAAGGAAGTTGAATTTTGGATTTAAAGAAAGGGCTTTTAGCTGCAGACAAGGAGGCATAGAAATGAGAGAAGAGACTGATAGTCAAGGAGCTCCTCAGAGCAGTAGCACAATGCAAATACCATATCAAGATTTTAAATAACAGTAATTCTAATGGTAAGAGAGGGGGACAGAGTAGGATATGAAGAAGTGGTCAGAGACATGAAGAGTAGTTATAGAAATCTCAGTAGTAAAGCAGCTCCTGGTGAATTAAAGGTTGAGTTGGTTACCAGCTTTGTGAATAGGCAGGAGGGAGAGACTGATGTGGTTGAATCAAAGCAATTCTGCAAAGTACTATGGGCCACAATTCCCCCACAGCAATGTGAAAGACTGATCTGCAGTTATCGGAAGCATTTGGTTGCAGTTGTTGCTGGTAAAAGGGCGCAACCAGTTATTAAGCTTCGGGGGACAATTACTTTTTGATTGGGGTGATATAGTTGGATAACTTTTTTCCTTCAATAAATTAAATTATCATTTAAAACTGTATTTTGTGTTTAATCAGGTTGTCTTTATCATATTCATTTGTGTTTAAAGATCTGAAACAATTAAGACAAATATGCACAAATAGAAGAATTGTTTTTCATGGCTATGTATCTAATATAATTAATTGTATTAATACATTTTTATATATAAAAATAAGAATCTAAATATATGTGAGCTTAAATTGTATGCATACCAATGCTTATCCAGCATCAACACATTCTCACACTAAATTCTGACTTAAATTAAAAACCCTAGCTTCGACAAATCTAATACATGTTTCTTTCTTTCTTCTTCACTCTATAGGATTCAAAAAACAACAGCACCCATGACTTGTCACGCAGCCCTCAGAGCCTCAGCGACACAGGCTACTCCTCTGATGGCATCTCCAGCTCCCACAGTGAAATCACAGGTCTAATCCAAGAAGAGGAGATGAAGTTGAGTGAGAGGGGGATCAGTGGGCGGGGCTCTCCACCGAGCCCTTCTGAAATCACCAAGCTAGAAAGTTCCATGAGGCCCTTGCTGGAGAAGAGCCTTTCTGAAGAGAAGGTGGACAGGAGGGGGAGGAAGCACAGAGACAAAGATTTGGATGTCCGAGGAAAGCAGCGCCCACGCTCCCTGTCAATCCCACCTGATGCATATGACTCTGACGAGGAACTAGAAGATATACTGGAGGAAGAAGAGGATGGGGGAGACTGGGAAGTTAAATGGAAGGAAGGGAAGGAGGAGAAGAAGGAGAAGAAAAAGAAGGAAAAAGAGGCGGAGTCAATGGAGATGACAGATGAGGAGTTTATGAGGAGACAAATAATGGAGATGAGCGCTGATGAAGAAAAAGAGGAGGAGGAAGATGAAGATGAGGAAGACGAAGGGTATAGCTACCAGAAACGCAAGAAAAACCACCATAAGCACATCTCTGACTCAGGGAAAGAAAAGAGACGTCTTCAGCACCACTCCAGCAGTTTTGAGGAAGAAACGAAAAGCACTAACGATGTTTATAAAGGCTCAGTGGAGGAAGGTGAGGAAGATGTGATGGCATCACAAGGAGGCCTGAGGCGCTTCAAAACCATTGAACTCAATAACACCAATAGCTTCAGCCGAGACATGGAACTGAGCAATGAAAATGACTTGAGTCTTGATCGGGAACCAGAGCTAGAGATGGAGAGCTTGACAGGATCTCCTGAGGAGCGTTCTCGGGGTGACTACTCCTCCACTCTGCCAGCCACTTCATCCTCATATGGCTCAGGCCAGTCACCTACTTCCATCTCATCAATGGAGGAGGACAGTGACAGTAGCCCCAGCAGGAGACAAAGGTTGGAAGAGGCCAAGCAGCAGAGGAAAGCACGCCACCGCTCCCACGGCCCTCTCCTTCCCACTATTGAAGACTCTTCAGAAGAGGATGAGCTGAGAGAGGAAGAGGAACTTCTGAGAGAGCAGGAGAAGATGAGGGAGGTGGAACAACAGAGAATAAGGAGCACAGCACGAAAGACAAAGAGGGATAAGGAGGAGCTGAGGGCTCAGAGGCGCAGAGAGAGGTCCAAGACACCACCTAGTAATCTATCACCTATTGAAGATGCTTCTCCAACAGAAGAGCTGAGACAAGCTGCAGAAATGGAAGAGCTCCATCGTTCTTCTGCTTCTGAATATTCACCTCAGAGTCTGGACTCAGAGGCTGAAGGATACGAGTCCAAACTTTACAAGTCAGGTAGTGAGTACAACCTGCCAACCTTTATGTCTCTCTACTCACCAATAGATAAATCATCAACTACAACAACCACCACAGCACCATCTTCAACTTCCAAACCACTAAAGAGCGCTGAGGAGGTTTATGAGGAGATGATGAGGAAGGCAGAGATGCTTCAAAAACAACAGAAACAACAGCAACATGGAAGACATGGGCAGTATTATGAGGAGGACGTTAACGGACAAGGTTATGATGAGGAGTATGAATATGAACGAGATCAAACTGGATATGACAATAAGGCAGCAGAGACAGAAACATCTATTTATGAGGAGATCCGACAAACATCTCAGAACATCACCAAGATGCAGCAGGCCACCAATGAGCAAGTAGAGATTGAGATTGAGAGCTCCTACCCAGACAAACAGTTCCTCGACACCGGCCCAGCCTTTGCTAAGCTACTGGAACAAAGCAATGCTCTCCTAACTCCAGGGACAAGTCCCACCCAGATCTCTGCTCCTGTGTCCTTTGCAGAGACTGGAGGACGGATTCCTGATGTCCGAGTAACACAGCACTTCTCTGCAAAGGATGGACATAAAGACAAGATCAAAAGCCAAGTAGGAAAGAATGGAATAACTCCAACAGTGGCTGCCACCACTATTGCAGCTTATGGAGTTTATGCCAGAGATGCAGTGACTATTTCTCAGACTACTTCAAGTCACAGTATGACATCTTCTCAGTCTGGTATATATGTACGACACACGGGAAGTCCTGCCACATCCACAGCTACAGTCTCAAGTGTATGTAGCAAGATTGCAGAGATTACCCAGGCCTACAGTCAAAGAGAAGTGATCACTAGAAGGGCAGGGGAGACCAGGGCTGTCCAAGTGCGAGACAGTTTAACATCTTCTACTGAGAGAATTATTGAGCCGCGTTCTCCCAAGTATACTATTTATTACAGGAGCACCAGTTCTCCCCTTTCTCCATCGCCACCACCACAGAGTCCCACCCGTTCACCTTCCAGAAGAGCAACAGCTGAGTTCTCTACACAGACTTTGAATTCAGCGATACGAATGGAGTCAGCTGGCTCTGGGCCTACATCTCCAGGGATGGCTCAGGGAACCCAAACATCACATCGATCGGTTTCTCCACGGCTCTATCGACAGCGGTCTTCCCAGGATGCCCCATACTCCCCACCTCTAAGCCCAGACAGGCCAATGACAGTCAACACTGCTACTTCTCCCCTGTCTTCACCTACCCGATTTAGCCGCCAATCAACATTTGACAATTACTCTCCATATGCCAGCCCTCCAGACACACCACCTTACCAACAGTCTCCTACACGCAGCTTCTACCGAACACAAAGAGTGGAGAAGATAAATGTGGGAACAAGTATGGTCACCACAGGCAGTACTTACACCAGAGGATCCATGTCAATGGATAACATCTCTCTCTGTCGAATATCTACAGTCCCAGGTACTTCTAGGGTAGAGCAGGGCCATATGATCCAAGGTGGCAGTGTTATGGACCTCAGAACAGCCACCAAACCAGCTCCTATTATCATGACAGACCAGGGAATGGATCTCACCTCTCTGGCCACTGAAAGCAGGAAATACCATGGTGGACCAGAGGGTAGCAGACATTCAACGATTGTACAGCCATTGATTATGAACCTAAATAGCCAGGTGACCACCACAGCAACCACTGTCAGTGTCACTGTGGCTGCTTCCATGTTCATGACCGAGCCCAAACAGCCAACAGTCTATGGTGATCCCCATCAAAACCGAGTGGATCTGGGTCATGGAATGGGATCAGCCGTGTGTCTGTCCCAGAATGACCCACCAATTTCACCTCCAACTGACCCATCAATACCAAAAATTGATGCTAAACTGGAAGACCTCAGTGTCCAACAGAGAGAGCTACAAAAACAACAAGAAAGGCTGCAGAAGCAACAAGAGCTCCTGGAACAGCAGTTGCAGCAGCACCATCAGATGCAACAGCAGCAACAACAAGCATCTGCTTTGACCAGGTACAACCTTACTGGCCAGATCTCGCCTTTACTGAAAAAAGACTTGGTAGTCAGCCAGACTAGCACTGCCTCAGCTGTGGTCAGTGCTGTATCACCAGTCGTTAACCCTGAGCTGTATGGCACTGGTCCCATTGAGTTAAAAAGGAAGCCCAGTCCTCCTGGTTTTATGTTAGGAGGTAAATCACCACATGACATGGTAGTGCAGATGGATGGAGGGCCAGAGCAGGCCAGGGCAGTTACTCAGCTGGTGAAGTTAGAAGAAGGACAACATGCTATGGATCTGGCAGAAGGCCAAATTAAACCTGACAACCAACCAGCTTGCTGTGATGTTTATCGAATTCCTTTTGGTGGAAGCTGTGTTGGTGGTTCTGAGAAAGAGGGCATAAGGCCTCCATCTGCCCCACCTCTCACCTGCGATTCGGACCAAGAAAGACAACCTGGAAGTTACCATGAGTATCCAATGGATGGACATAAGGCCTACACATTTCCTTTCCCTGGTAGGCTACAGCCTTCAATGTCTGATACAAGCCTAGCCGAAGCTGGGCTACAGTCCTACCATTCTAAACTAGAACCACACCTCCAAGCCTCAGGAGAACTTGCCATGGATCTAACTGCTATAAAACAGGGCTATGGAGGGTATTTGGGGATGCAGTATGGCTCCTATACAGATTTACGGCATGGAGGAGACATCACAGCACAAACGCTGCCTATAAGGAGATACAATTCCTTGTCTAACATCAGTTCAGACTATGGCTACTCTGCTCATGACATTGCTAGCTTTCAAGAAGCTAACTTGGCTCAGTACAGTGCTACAACTGCCAGGGAGATCAGCCGAATGTGTGCAGCACTCAATTCCATGGATCGGTATGGAAGCAACCCAGACATGATGCAGTTTGGCAGTTTGGGCAGAGGAACCAGGCCAGGCTCCAGATTTGCAGCAGGTCTCGGCATGAGACAAAACCTCCTCTTTGGATTAGATGGGAAGCCAATCTCACACAGTCAAGCATTAACCAACCTTATCAGTGCCAGGCAGGCCAGTCTCAGAGCCATGTACCCTACTGTTATTAGGTCCACTGATGGGATGATCTACTCCACCATTCAGACCCCGATCGCTTCTACGCTTCCCATCACAACCCAGCCTGCCTCTGTTCTTCGCCCGCTACTGAGGGGGGTCTACAGGCCATATCCATCTGCCAACATGACACCTGTTCCCCTATCCAGTCTTAGCAGACTACCAATGAGCCCCAGAATGCCCTTATCTGGACAAGTTCCAGTCCGTTACCCAGCCCCGGGTCTTCAAACAATTTCAACCACTGCCACTACTGCTGCAACAACTTCAGCACCAGTAGGTGCCCCAGTGTCTCTTTCCATGACAACTACTAGCTCTACAGTCCAGGATGAACCGGTTTACATCGTTAAAGGTGCCACAGTTACCTCCTCATCGGTAGAGGTCACCTCAGTACAAGAAACAGTTGTCATACCAATGGAGCAACAGCAGCAGCCAATAAACCTGTCCCAGGCACACTTGAACAGTCAGCAACTACAACAGGTGACAACTGCTCAACTGCCACAACAGCCTTCACCAGCAGACCATGTCTACCCACCCTCAGCTTCTTCACACACTCATGACTACACCCAACCTCCAGGGGGTCTTCCTGCCTTCCCTCCACCAGGTGCCATGCACAAGGAGGGTGAAACCGAGGCAGAGAGGCTGCATTGGCAGCAGGAGCAGCTCCTGCAGATGGAGAGGGAGCGTGTGGAGCTGGAGAAACTCCGTCAATTGCGCCTGCAGGAGGAGCTGGAAAGGGAAAGGATAGAGCTGAAGCTGCACAGGGAGAAGGAGCAAATACTGGTGCAGAGAGAGTTACAGGAGCTACAAAACATCAAGGAACAGGTAAAGAGAAAAACAGGAAACATAATGTAAAGTCGGATATTGGTTTGTGTATTGCTTTTGTGGTGGTGCATCTTATTGAGTTATTATCCGTTTATATGATTAGGGTCGAAAACCCCAAAGGGCTAGAACCCTATTAAGTTTGTGTTGGTTTACTATTATTGGGGATCAAACCCTGCATTTGTGATATAGGCCATGGCCATTTCTGCCTATAATTTTTTCCCTGCAAAATATGCAAAAAATACTTTTTCGAATTCCTCCTAGACTGTGTGTCCAATTATTAAAAGTTATTCAAAGAATTTTGATACTCTAAAAAATGCGCAAGTTATAAAATAAACAACTTCCTCTAGCTTGCATGTAGAAATAGTTGTCATATCTCCACATGGGTTTGTCCGATTAATACAAAACTTGGGCCAGTACTTTCCCATGCCCAACTGAGGCTCTTTGCAAAATCTGATGCCAATCAACAACTAGGTGGTGCTAATTGGCTGGATGGATTCATACAAAATTCAGTATGCACCATCTAGGACCATGACTCAGTTGATGCCTAAAATGTGGCAATGATTGATTAAAGTAGGCGTGGCTTATTACAACAATTTTAAATTTCTAGAAGTTTCACATTCCAAACTTAAAAAAAAATAAAAAATCACAAAATAAACAGCCCTATGTCCTACAGAGCTCACATTTTCAAGAAAAGTTTGCCTCACTGCAACTATGCTCAATTAAGAAGTCCGTCACTCTATATTTTTAATTATGAAAACATTAATTAATATCTCCACATAGGTCTGTCCGATTAACATGAAATTTGGCTCAGTAGTTTCTTATGCCCCACTGAGGTTCTGTGTCAAATTTAGTGCCAAATGGCAACTAGGTGGCGCTTTTATTGCAAAATCATGAAATAGGCGAACACAGTTTTTTTTTAACTCCTCCTAGGTAGAGAGTCCAATGCACAAAACTTAGAATCTATGGACGGTAATGATCAAAATTTACTAAAAGAATTCCGATACTCCAAATAATGCACATGTTATGAAAGGAAAATCCCTATAGGTTGCAGTAAAACAAAGTGATGTCATATCTCCACATAAGAGTGTCGAAATAACATGAAATTTGGGCCAGTACTTGGGCCAGTACTTGGGCCAATCAAAAGTTTGCATGTAGAAGCTATGGATCCTCATGATGAAAAGTTATTACCGCATGGTATAAAGGAACAACTTCCTGTAGGTTGCAGTAAAAGAACAAATAAATACAAAGCAGTACTAAGAAGCATGTTGACTAAAGTCAAGCATTAAAGAGAGTGGGTGAAGCTCCGAGTGTTGCTTCGTCCCCTGTCCCGGGCCTTCTGCTGGATTTGTGAATCGGGTTGGTCCGGCTCAAGATCCTTTATCCTTTTTTTTTCTTCCAGCAAATGCCTTGTGAAAGGTTTTTTTTAGTAAATCAATTACCTGCTGCCATCTCTAATTTTTCATATTCTGCCATGGATGTAGGCCAAAGGTTTATGATCAACCATCGATATTTAATCTATTACCAATATTTGTCGATCTTGCTCAACTGGCTGTTAATGTATTTATTTTTTCCTCACTTAGACGTCGAAATGGCAATGAAACATTATTACGAATGGCAAAGTTGCTGTGTATTGTTGTAGCATTAATGCTATATGCAGCCACACCAGTAGGAGCAGTTAGTAAAACATGAATGTCATCTGGACTATTAGACATTCTTGCTACTATCTGCATGTCTCAAAATACAGAATGTTATTAAATGAGACTTTCCTGTACCTGTATGGGTCAGGATTTTTCCCATTTACTTTATCTAGGCACTACTGACGTATTTGTAAAGCATAGCTCATTTAATGAGCGCATAATGGATAATGCTTCTGATCAATTCATTTTCTGCATTTGAATTTCAACTGACACTGCTGTCCATTCTTGTGGCTGTAAATCTGGAATTTCTTCTTCTTCATTAGGACACACAGCCCTGTTAATACTCATTTCTTTCACATTCTAATCACTCTAATTCTGCTTCAGGACAAAGAGCTGCCCATGTATTCCAATCTCTGTGCTGATCTCCACAGGTGATGTGCATCACACTTGCACTGCCTTCGTAGGCTGCATAGCGACTTCCACCGGATTCTTGGACCCCGTTAATACCTGGTTTAATTGGATGTTAATGCTGAAAGCCACCGTCTTCCTCATGTCCTTGTGTGTCTCATGTGTGTCTCATTTAAAGTGACTTAAGACATGCACGTGTTCTAGACAAAAAAATTCTTTATGAGTGAGAATGCCAATTTAGCACTATTGTTATTTTATTTGTATTTTTATACTTATTCTACTTCTGTACTTTTTTGCATTACTGCAGCTACAGAAATGATTCAACTACCAAAATGTTCAGTTCTTTAAGGACATGTGTGTCTGTATTTAAATGTGTTCTACCTTTTATACTTTTTAAAATATTAAGCTTTTTTTAACAACTTAATCTTTTATTAGTCTATGGAGCAATCTTGAAATCATCTTCAAACTTACTCATACTTTGAAATGCTATTACTTCTCCATTCTTTCAATTACAGACTTTATTTAAACCCTAAACGGGTCACAAGACTGTATTACACTTCTGTTTTTATATCTTTAACAGTTTTTAAATTATCACAGTTTAGGTTTTATGCTTTTTTCAGTTCTTTTGAGTTTATAATGGGTGTGTATTATGTGGGCTAGAGTGTATGACATCATCATTAAGAGTGTAGGAGCCATGGAAAATCTTCTTTAAAATTCTCTTTAAGTTGCTGTTGCACCCACAAGTTACAGTTCATGCATCATTTTACACCAAACATGTAGGGGGAAAATGTGTTGGTTCTACACATGTGCTTATTGAATCTATCGGACTTATACATTTGGCTTGGTGAGCTTCCAAATGACAAGAGTGACAAGCAACTCTTCCATTTGCGGCAATTAGAAATCTCTGTCAAGATTTCTGGACGAAAGTAGAATATACCAGTTTTTAAAATTGATATCCACACCAATTACATATCTACTTGTTCAGAATTGCTTTCTGGTGCTGATGATGAGGTAATTTTACCAATACAACCTATAGTTTAGGCTTTTTTAAATCTTGTTTTATGGGAAGTTTTACAGTGCTCTCCCAGTCTGTCTCAACAGCAGTGCAGTTTACAGACACATAGCTGATGTTAATTGGCTGAGTTATTTTGTTGTTTCTGTCCTTCATATCTCTGAGTAAAATTCAAACTTTGAACTGTTTCAGGTTTAATTCAGAATCAGTCTGTCTGTCTGTCTTTACTACTACTAATACTACAACAGTCTTTACTACTATGATTGCTATTAGTACCACTACTACTGCTGCTAGTACCATTAATACTACAGTACTTACTACTACTACCACTACTTCTGCAGTCTTTATTGCTTATACTACTACCACTACAAAGTTTACTACTACAGTCTTTACTACTACTACTACCTATAGTGCTGTTCTTTCCTGGCAGCATAGGGCTTTCTGGGAACCTTCTCCTACAAATCTATCTCTCTGTCTCTCTTTCTGCTTGTCTAACCAAATCTGACCATGGAATGATACCTTTGAACTAGGGGTGGGCATTTGTCAAATTTTATGGTCCTCCACTCTTCAAAAATTTACTTTATATCTAGTTTTTCATACCTAGTGACTTGGATTCAGACTTTCCAAGTTTGACTTCCAGATTTGACAGTGTTACATTTACATTTAGTCATTTGGCAGACGCTTTTATCCAAAGCGACTTACATATGAGGAAGAAAATGGAAGCAATTATAACAACACAAGTGCACCTGAAACTAGTCTGTTAAAGCCTAGCACAGTATACAAACCTAAGGATAGGAAGGATTTTTGTTTTTTATATGAAAGGAGATAGAAAGGAAGACGAAGTTAGTGATTGTCAGTTAGGTGTTGACGGAAGATATGCATTTTCAGGCATTTTCAGGTGCAGGGATCTGGCAGGAACGTAGGTCTGTATTAGTGAGTGAAGATATGATGGTGCAGAACCAGTGGTGGTCTTGTAAGCCAAGAGCATCGCTTTGAACTTCATGCGGGCAACAACAGGGAGCCAGTGTAACCTAATGAAGAGAGGAGTTACATGCACTCTCTTCGGTTCAGTGAAGACCACTCTTGCTGTCCTAGTCAAAGACAAGATCCCGGACTAGGACTTGTGTAGACTAATCAGATATGAAAGGTATGATTTTCCAGATGTTGTAGAGGATGAATCTACATGACCGGTGGTGCTGGCGACATGGCTTTTGAGGTTTAGCTGAATTACCACCCCCAGATTTATGGCGGTGCTGGGTGGCGTAATGGTCAATGAGCCTAGTTGAATGGAGAGGTCGTGGTGAATCTTTGAGTTGGCCGGGATCACTAGCAGTTCCGTTTTGTCGAGGTTCAGCTGCAGGTGATGGTCCTTCGTCCAAAGCGCAATGTCACTCAGGCATGCCAAGATGCGAGCAGAGACAGTTGAATCATCAGGTTGAAATGACAAGTGGAGATTCGTGCCATCCGCATAGCAATGATAGGAAAATCCATGCTTCTGAATGACCGAGCTGAGGGATGTCATGTAGATGGAGAAGAGTAGCGGTCCAAGCTCTGAGCCCTGCGGCACCCCTGTATTGAGATGTTGGGACTCAGAGACCTCGTCTCTCCAGGATACTCTGAACGACCTACCCATGAGGTATGATTTGAACCATTGCAATGCGATTCCAGAGACACCCATAGCACTTAGAGAGGACAGGAGGATGTGGTGATTAACTGTGTTAAAGGGAGCAGACAGATTCAGTAAGATAAGTACAGATGACTTGGATGCCACCTTTGCCAGTCTCAGGGCTTCGACGACTGAGAGCAGTGTGGTCTCTGTGGAATGGCCGCTCTTGAAACCAGACTGGTTGGGGTCCAGGAGGTTGTTCTGTGTGAGAAAGGAGGAGAGCTGGTTGAACACAACTCACTCCAGAGCTTTGGCAACGAAGGGAAGGAGGGAAACCAGTCTGTAACTTTCTAATAGTGTCGAATTGAGACTGGCTTTCTTCAGTAGTGGTGTGATGCATGCTTCATTGAAAGCTGTGGGGAACGACCCAGTGGTGAGGGATGAGTTGATGATGTGGGTCAGAGCAGGGACAACAGACGTAGAGATGGCCTGAAGGAGATGGGATCCAGCAGGCAGGTGGTAGGGTGGTTAGTATGAATGACCTTGGAAACGTCAGCTTCAGAGAGGGGAGAGAAAGAAGTGAGCAGACATGTATCTGGGATGCGTGCGAGGTCAACAGGTGGCGGCGCAGAGAATTGCCTGCTAATGGCGGTTGTTTTCTTTACAAAGAAAGACGCAAAGTCATCAGCTGTTAAATCCGATGAAGGTGGGGGAGCAGGCGGAGAAAGGAGAGCAGAGAAGGTTTTAAAGAGAGTGCGCGAGTCAGGTGAGTTGTTGATCTTTTTGCGTGGTGACATCAGCTGAGAAATTAGAGAGGTGAGACTGGTAGAGACAGAGGTCAGTGGGATCGTTTGACTTTGGCCATTTTCTCTCAGTTGATCAGAGGCTGGTGCGATGCTCACGTAGAACATCAGATAACCGGGGGCAGACGAGGATGTATGGGCTGGTCTTGATGTGAGAGGGCAGAAGTTGTCCAAGCAGGATGTGAGTGTGGAAAACAGACTGTCAGTGGTGCTGTTGGTATTCAAAGGAGAGAGCTCCTCGGAGGGAGGGCCAAAGAGACAGAAGAGGAAAAGCAAGACCGTGATGAGTGGAGCAGTACCATGTGTAGATAAGATCTATTTGATTACCAGACTTGTGAGTTGCTGATGTGGAAACCTTCTTGAGGTCAAATGATGCAGTCCGGTTGTTGAAGTCCGCAGCCTGTGGCTTTCCAAGGTGCATGTTGAAGTCCCCAAGTACCACCAGAGGAGTACCATCCTCAGGGAAGGATGAAAGAAGCACATCCAACTCCTCCAAGAAATGTCCAAGCTGACCTGGGGGACGATAGATGACTACAAGGTGACTCTTAACAGGGTGGGTGATAATAACAGCATGAAACTCAAAGGAGCTGAAACACAAGGATTTTTGCTGTTTGAACTTCCAGTCATTAGGGATAACCAGGCCGGTTCCACCCCCTCTTCTTGCGATGCGAGGGCTGTGGGAGAAAGTGTGATTAAGGGACAGGGCTGCGGGTGTGGCAGAATCCTCAGGTTTGATCCACATTTCTGTAAGTGCTTTAATGATTAACAAAAGCCGTAATGAAATCAGCTTTGTTCACAGGAGACTGGCAGTTCCACAAGCCTATTGGGAAAATAGAAGGGACAGTTGTGGACAATGGTACAATGTGCAGATTATGAACATTGTGTCGCCTTTGGCATGAAACAGAAGATTTCCGTGTTGTAATGACAGTAGGGATTTGAAAACACATTGTAGAAGAGCAGAAGGGGAAAAAAAAGAAAAGAACAAAAAGGTAAGACAAATTTAGGGCGTTTTCACACCTGAAAGTCCGCACCAATGTGCTTAAGTTTATGTTTTCATACATTTTATACATTCGTTTCTTTTTGGTTTGGTTTCACACTGCAATTATGCGAGCGCACTAAAGAACCATACATGACGTACTTGCGTCCTGTCGTCATCAATTATGTGGGCTGCATCGTACATTGATTGGTTTGTTAGCGGACGTGCGTCTGACGTCAGTGTTGTCAATTCAGCGGGTAACTTTGACAAGATGAATGAACAGATGCATATTGTTGCCACTATGCTGTTATGGCTATGACATATCTACAGCACCAACTATATTTGAGGCTAGTTCAAATTTGCCAATTGAACGTCCTTGTTGTGTGAACATTTTATTGGTGCCGACAGGAAAGGAGGAAAAGACTGCAAGCAATCTGGAATTTGTTTGCGTTTTTTCCAGTTGACTTCTTATAAGGTCCTCAGACCATATTTCAATTAAAAACTTTGTCTCCTCCTCTCCCCATGTGCTACCACGGCTCATTTTTCCTGCCATCTTCTGTGACAGGTCTGGTAGTTCTGTCTTCTTCTGTTGTTTGGGGTACGTGGGAACCACCGGAACTTCCTGTACATGGTCTGAAAGTCCGAACCATACAGACAATGTTTTTACACTAGCAATGACCGAGACTACCTCTTTTTGTCGGACCAAATTTCATCTGTTTGGTCCGTGGTCCGAGGTAGGTTTCACACCTGTAATTTTGATTTGGACCAAACTGAAAAGTCAGAAAGTCCAGACCAAACAAGGTAGGCGTGAAAATGCCTTTAAAAGCAAAAGCAAAAAGGGATCCAAAAAAGTGCGAACAATTAGTACAGGAAAGTGAGAAATACTCAAAGTGCAATATTCAAATGGCCTGTTGTTGAGTCCCTGCTCGGTGGAGTTACGTGCAGGTAGAGTCAATGGTCTTTACTCTCTTCGGTCTACATGAGATGAAGGCTGCCGCGGTGGTTATACGCATTTAAATACCTGTCTGATTTCAGTGATTGAATTCAGCAGGACACGCCTGTGCTGATCCGGAAACAAACCACGAGACCAATCGATTCTAAAGCTATTACGCAATAATGCCACGTCACCAAAAATGCCGGTGAATAAGCAGTCTCTTACAAAAATAACACTGCACTAAACTTAAAGACACAAATCAAACACTTACAGTTCTTTTAGGCTTCGGCTTCTAAATTACTGTTACAGTTTAGCTATAGCTTTTTTAGCAATGTATTTCAGATTTTAGCTTCTTTAGCTAATGCAGTTTCTTTTCCATGTTGTTCAGTATTGCATTGCAATGCATTGGAGCTTCAAAGTTTTTCAGAGAATTAATTTCAAATTTCAAATTTCCAGCAATGCTTTACAATTATGTCCTCTTCGGTACCCATGACTAAACTTCTACACAGTTAATTTAAATGGAAAGCTGATTCAGCATTATTCTGTTTCTTTACACTTATTCCACTTCTGTAAATTTTTTGCATTGTTTCAACTCCTGCATACTTTCACCTATAGAAAACATTCAACAAATAAAGTGTTCAGCTTTTGAAGGACATTTATGCTTTCATTTTTCACTTTACTTTTTAAAATATTCAACTTTTTTCACAAATTATTTACAATGTAAGTAAATGGAGGAATCTTCAAATCCTTTTCAAACTTACATCTTCTTTTTCTGAGTTTATAATGGGTGTGTATTGCGTGAGCTAGAGTGGATGAGCCTTGGAAAATCTTCTAAAAAAAAGTTCTCTTTAACTTGTTGTGCCCACAATTTTCACAGTTCATGCATCATTTTACATCAAAACTGTAGGAAAATATGCACTGGTTCGACACTTGTGCTTATTGAATGTATCAGACTTATACATTTGGCTTGGTGAGCTTCCAAATGACAAGAGTGACAAGCAAATTTCTGGCTGAAAGTAGAAAGTACCATTTTTATTTTTTACTAAGTTTATCCACACAAATGAAATATCTACTTGTTCAGAAATGCCTTCTGGCACTGATGGTGAGGTAATTTCACCATTACAACTTTCAGTTTAGGCTTTTTTTGTTATGACTAATTGACTTTTTAGGACCAAAAGACAAGGCTCAAGACTTTATGTAAGCGGTGACAAACGAATAATGTTTATTAGTGGTTCTCAGGGAGGAAGAGCTGGGAAGGCAGGGACCACTGGCTGGCAGACTGGAGAGTCCAGGGCTGGTTGAGTTGGAGGCGGAAGGAGCGGGACAGGCAGGTACGTGATGGTAGGGAGTCCACAGAGCCAGACAAGCTGACAGACGAAGCAGGAACTAGGAAGTCTGGATCAAGGAAGAAAGGACAAGGTTAGTGTGCAATAAGCTTAACGAGACGTTTCTAAGGAGTCTGCCATTGGCACCACAAAGGCGACAATACAATCTGGCAAAGACTGGAAGGTTGAGCCGGTGTTTTATACTGCAAGAGGTGATGATTGGATGAGCTGCAGGTGTGCAGGCAGCTGGAGCGCTGAGGAATTAGTTGCAGGTGTGGAAAGAGAGGGAGCTGGCCTGGCTCGCTCTGTGGTATGGTTCCAGACAGACAGGGCAGACAAGAAACACAAGTAAAGGGAAAAACACTGGGAAACATGGGGATGAGGGAGATAAACTCTAAACCCTGACATTTTTGAGTCTTGTTTGATGGGAAGTCTTACACTGCTCTCCCAGTCTCTGTCAACAGCAGAGAAATTTACGCCTCTGCTCTGATTGGTGGACTGATGTTGAGCTATTTTGTTTTCTCTGTCCATTTTAACTCTTGCAGTTTTTTTCAATTACTAAACAACAGTGAGCACAACTGGAGCTACATGTGCAAAACTCTAACTACAGTCTGCACTACCAACAGTCACCTGAGCTAAACAGTTCACATCACCTGCAAAACTCATTCCAAGCAACACAACTCTTAACACATGGCTCAAAACAGGCTCAGTGCAGTCAAACACTATGTTGACTGCATCATCCACTGACCTGTTTGCCCAAACTGCAGGGGGTCCAACAGGGGTCCTGTGATGTCCTTCAGGTGGGTCAACAACAGTCTTTGAAAGGACTTCATGACTACAGATTTCAGAGCAACGGGTCTTTAGTCATTTAATATGATGGAGGGTTTTTTGGGGACCAGGATGATAATAGAGCATTTAAAGCAGGCGGGGACATCACACAGCTCTAGTGATCTGTTGAAGATCTGTGTGAAGACGGGGGCCAGCTGGTCAGCACAGACTTTTAGGCAGGAGTGGGACATGCTGTCCGGTCCTGGTGCCTTCTTGATCTTCTGCCTCTGAAAGAGCTGACACACATCCTCTACACGGATCCTAAGTGCAGATGGGGGATCAGTGGGAAGGGCTAAGGGCGGGGCAGGGGGTGTGAGTGGTTGATTGGTGTTGGAGTGGGTGAGGGGTGTGAATGGGGGCCCATCAAACCTACAGTAAAACAAATTCAGGTTGTCAGCCAGTTGGTGAATCACCGCAGTGTTGGGGGATGGTTTCTTGTAGTTTTCCTGTTATCTCCTTCAGGCCTCTCTAACGCAGGGTCATTGGATGAGAACTGGTTTTCCAACTTCTCTGTCTAGCTGTCTAGCTCCTCTTGGCTACCTTGATCCCCTTCGTCAGTGTGTTTCTGGCCTGGTTATAGAGGACTCTGTCCCCACTCCTGTAAGCTTGATGAAGCTGCCTAAGGTTTGGTGTAAACCAGGATGTATTGTTGTTGTATGTGCAGAAGGTTTTAGTCAGCACACAAATGTCCTCACAGAAAATTATGTAAGATGTCAGTGTCAGAGAGTTCATCCAGGTCTTTGGCTGCAGCTTCAAAAACACTCCAGTCAGTGCAGTCAAAGCAGGCTTGTAATTCCAGCCTGGCCTCATTGGTCTATCTGCTCACAGACCTGACCATAGACTTAGCAGATTTTGAACTAGACAGTGATGTATGAGTCCCAAAGCTGCACGGGGGACTGAGTGATAGACGCCCCTTAATACAGTATAGCAATGGTCCAGAGTGTTAGCTTCCCTGGTGGGACAAAATCCCCAAGAACAATGAGCAGGGAGTCAGGATGTTTAGTTATCTGGTCAGCCAGGTGTTGTAATGCCTCACTAACACAGACCTGAGGTGGGATGTAAACACCGACCAGTATAAACGAGGAGAACTCCTGCGGTGAATAAAACTGTTTGCAGTTTATGAAAATTGTCTCTAGATGAGGGCTGCATGATTTGATTAACACTGTGACATCTGTACAGCGACTTTTGTTTATGGAAGTAGATTCCGTCTCTCCTCGTATTTCTCGACAGCTCCGCCATGCGGTCCGCACGGAGAAGTTGGAATCCCGACAGATGTAGTGAAGTGTCCGGAATTTGCTCACCAAGCCAAGTTTCAGTGAAGCACAGGGCGGCAGATCTGTAAAAGTCCGAGTTTGCTCTGTTGAGAAGCAGCAGTTCATCCATTTTTTTAGCCAAAGAGTGGACATTGACCAGATGTATTGAAGGGAGCGCTGTTCGATATCCCTGCTGGCGCAGTTTACCGCACCCCAGCTCGCCTCCCACCACGGAGTCTCCAGCAAATCACTTAGAGTGCGGCTGCTCCTCCCATTAATGGCTCCATAAAACTTTTCAAGTCGTTGAAGACTGGTGGAAATGTTTGACCAGTGAATAGTTCAATGTTTAGAAGTTCCTTCCTGGTAAATGTGACCAGAGAGGGAGAGCAGAAGACTAAACAAAAAAACAAAAACACATGAAGTACTAGAGAGCGCAGTACCGAGGCAGCCATCTGAGGAGCCAGACTTTTGCATTTTCAGCAATGCTTTGCAATTTTGACTTCTTCAATTCAATTTTATTTATATAGCCCAATAGATATATATATATTTTTAAATCACAATTTTGTCTCTCAGGGCTTTTCAGTCTGTATAATATACGACACCCTCTGTCCTTAGACCCTCGATTGGACTAAGGAAAATCTACCACCCCCAAAAAACAGGGGAAAAAAGATAGAAGAAACCTCAGGAAGAGCAACAGAGGGATCCCTCTCCCAGGACGGCTAGACATGCAATAGATGTCTTGTTTACAGAATAGATTCACAACCAAAGATAAAAATATATACAATTATAATGATAACATGTAGGTTGCAAAATAAAAAAATTCTGTACACTTATCGATGTACTACTTCAGACGTGTTTATTTATGCTCCCCTTTCTGCCAACATTTTTTAGGTTCTACAGCAGCAGCAACAAGAACGTGAGAAACAACTTGTTCTCCAGAGGGAGCAGCTGGCCCAGCAAAAGTCCCAGCTAGACCAGATCCAGTCTCTACAGCAGCAGCTCCAGCAGCAGCTTGTAGAGCAGAAGAGACAGAAAGCGGCTGCTGCAGCTCAGAGCATGCAGGTGAGGGGAGTGAGGAACACTGGCAGTTGTGACATCACATAAGTGACATTCATGTTGAAGGAGTCGCCTTTTCGGCAGCAGTGGCTGAAAATGTTAAGGCATAGAGAGTATAAAAATACAGAAGAAACATGCTACAAGAAGCTGCCCCTAATATAATATATATTTTTGGCCTGCCTGACACCTGCATGGTTTTTTGTTATTTCCTACCTAACACTTCCCTTTTTTTAACGGTATATTTTCTAAAGAAAACTTGATCTCAAAGGGTTCATTAAGCCACCAACACATAGTTGCATGATGTATAAAATTCAGTGCGCAAAAGAACCATAATGTGCTTTCTAAAAATTATCAGTGTAAATGCTAACTGAATTGACTTCAAGCTACAACTCATAATGTTTGTATATACTGTATGTCTGCACTCAGCCAGTTCTTTGGTGGACGGCTAGGATTTTGATATGAGGTACAATTGCAAAGCCTTTTCCATCTCAATTGAATCAGTGAGTGACGGGGTAAAACTACCAACAACTAGTAACCTTAAAACAATGCTTTTTTTTCAGCTCGATGTGAATGGACAGCCCCTGCACCCCTACATCAACTCTCAGATGTGCTCCCGTTCCCTCCCCAACTCCTCATCAGAGATGTGTCTGAGGAGCCAGGAGGAGCACATTGAGACAAGGAGCAATATGAGGAAACACAGCTCCATGACCAGGCTGAGCAGGGACAGCTTGGACGGAGATGGCGTGGTGTTTTATGGCTCACCCCACAGGATTGTGGACAGCTGTGTGCAGACAGATGATGAAGACAGGGAGGAGAGGTAGAGATGTGTGTGATGTTGGGTGGAGTCAGTGAGTGACAGATGCATAGATGTTTGTTAAGTGGGTGTAGATGGATATGGGTGTAGATATAGATGAGAGAGTGTGAGTGCGGCTGTGTCTTTGTCAAAGAGCTGGTCGTCCACCAATCAGAAGTTCAGCAGTTCAATTCTGGTTTCCCCCAGAACATGTGTCGAAGCGTCCTTGAGCAAGATACTGAACCCCAAATTGCTCCCGAGGGCTGTGCCTTCGATGTGTGTGAATGCGATATGTAGTATGAAAGCGCTTCAAGTAGTAGGAGGATTAGAAAGGCGCTTTAGAAGTACCTACCATTTCCCAGGCAAGGATTACCTTGGAAGTCTTCCTATTTACATCTTTCTGTACTTAAATACAAGAAATGCTGAGATGTAGATGCAGGCTTTATGAATAATTTCTAAACAATTTCAGACAGAATATGTAATGTTTAAGAGTTTCAAAGCCAAAAAGCATTGTGTAACACAAAAAGGTGACACTACATCCAGTATCGGTACTCAGACTTGTTGACTGAGGATATATTTCTATTTTAACACAAATCAGAGTTAATATAGTTTTATTTTTTTCATTTTTGTATTCAATTCTGTTTAGTTTCAGTTTAATTGTTTTATAATGTTAGTTTAGATTTTGTTAGTTTCATAATATTGGGGGTATTTGTCAGGGCCAAGATTTAAGATGTTTAGAATAGGTATTACAATACAACCTAGCCAAAAAGGTTTCGCAGTATATCAGTAGTTTTACCTTGTTTTCCCCACACTCCTTGTTTTTTTTTGACAGAGTAACAATATTACTGTACCTCGCAATTATTCAAAAATCAAAAAAAATGGTTAATAATTATTGTACAAATTGGTACCAGCAGCTACCCAAAGTATTTTATTAGTATGTATAAAAATGTAATTGTAATATACATGCCATAATATATAGCATAATTGTTTCTTTCCCTGTTTTCGTCTTCTCTCCATCACGAGATACATGATGCGTCATCGCACCAGGAGGCGTGGTCGCAGTATTGATTGCTCCGTCCAGACAGATGATGACGAGGACAAGGCTGAGACAGAGCATCCGGTCCGCCGAAGACGTTCCCGTCTTTCCCGGCATACTGAGTCCAGTGCCGCTGGCAGCAGCACTCCCACCACAACCATCGCAGCTACTAACAACAAAACCGACACTCCCAAGATGGTATCCTCCAGTATCGCAATCCAGACCATCAGGGAAATTTCCTGCCAGACAGAAATGGAGTACCTAGGAAGAATCTCCCCAGCAATCCACGTGACAGTCTCAGACCCAAATAAAGTAGAGATTGTGCATTACATCTCTGGACCTGAGAGGACCCAAAAAGGACAGTCTCTAGCATGCCAGACAGACCAAGAAGCCCATTCGCAGGGTGTTGTAGCTCCCCAGCTCAGTGTACCAACTACAGTCAGTCCATATTCTTCCTCTACAAGTACCGGAACACAACAATCTGGTTCTGCTGACCTTTTGACCCAGCAGCACCAGCAGCAGCACATTGCAGCAAACGCTGCCAAGTTTGAGCGACGCCGCCCAGACCCCCTTGACATCAACTACCAGCCTCACAACCACCTCCATAACGAGTCCATCTCCAGCATCATCCGGCAGCAGCAGACAGCCCCCAAATCCCCACAAGTCCTCTACTCTCCTGTCTCCCCAGTGTCCCCTCACCGCTTGCTGGAGTCTTCTCTGTCCAGTGAGAGGCTGAACAGGGCCCATGTCACACCTCAGCAGAAGTCCTACACAGCTGAGTCACCCCAGCGACACCCCTCTGTGCCCCGACCCATCAAGAGCACTCAAAGGTCCATGTCAGACCCCAAGCCCCTCAGCCCAACCACAGATGAGCACACCAAAGCAAGGCTGTCTCTCTATCAACAACACGCCCTGCAGAGCCAGGTAAAGTCATTCAAACTGTGACAGGCATTAACACGCATTGAAAATAAATGTAGAGTAATAGAGAATGAAGCAATTAAAATCTATTCAGGGCACAGTCTAGATAAGATAGCTAACAGTAGGGATACGGTTTGGTCATAATAAAAGGATGGCAAATGAAAAACATAAAAGGTAACATGATGCATGTTATCAGCTAGAGAGCAAAATTCAATTTGTTGTATTTGCTATTTGTTTCACTGCAAAACAGTGGTCAAATGTAATTAAACATTTCAAATTCAGTTAAAAAGCACCTCTGGAAACCAGCAATTGTAACAGAAGTTCTCATTGCATTTTTCTTATGGAGCAGTAATAGACCATACTCTTTATAATATTACTTTCAGTTAGAGAGAAAAGGAAGGTTAAAATATAGCTCTACTATTGGCTAAAACCCCTGGATCGAGAAGAAAGAAGAAGAATTATAATTACAACTTCTTTAAAGGACTGTGGTACATAGCCTGTTAAGAAAGACAGATTGATCATAAATTGAAAAGAAATGCTAACTAAGGGTACAACTTCTTTCAGCAGCCTAGTTGGGATGATGGCTTAGATGAAGAAATCATTGAAGTTAGTTGGAAAAGGTTGATAGAATAGCGACCTAAATATATATATATGAGGTTTTACAGTTGTTTCTAAGGTTTCTGTTTTTGAGAATAAATTGTTGCCGGTTGAGAACAGGCTGTGATGAATTTTGTCGCTAATAATTAAAATCTTATCATTAAAGAAGCTCATGAAGTCATTGTTATTGAGGGGCATAGGAATACATAGATCAATAGAGATGCAACTCTCTGTCAGCCTGGCTACAGTGCTGAAAAGAAACCTGGCTTTGTTCTTATTTTCCTCTAGTAATGATGAGTAGTAGGCTGCTCTGGCATTAGTGAAGTCTTTGATATATGTTTTATTTCATGATGTTTGCTTTAATTTGCGGGTTATACCATGGAGCTCACCTTTTTTATTAGCTTCAAGTGTTGTTTGCAGTGAGCCTGCAGCACTAACACGATTATCAATTTGGGAGTGACTGAAATTAGCATAGGAGACCTCTGTTATATTGAGACATACCAGTTAAATAAATTCAGATGGAATCACTTCCTTAAGATTAGGCTACAGCAATAGATATACATCTAGTGTAGGAGTTTTTGGCTAATGGTATTTAGTGCAGTAATATGGGTTCAAAAGTTAAATAATGGCACAATAAAGAAGGATTCTGTGGTAAGAATATTAAGTTATCAATTTCAATGTCACATACCAGAAGAAGGTCAAGGGTGTGGTTTAAAACTGTGAGTGGGTTGACGTACACTTTGACAGAAGCCAATCAAATCTAATAATAATATAGATGCTACTACTAGGCTCTCATTATCAACATCCACATGCATATTCAAATCACCTACAATCATCTGTTAAACTTGATTAAATTCAAGAATTCAAATAAAAATTCAGAGTAAGGACCATGACTGTGGTATACTATAACCAGGGGTGCACATAACTTTTTCAGTGAGTTACTCAGGTGAGTACCAGGAGATGGTGTTTGGTACTCACATATGTAGCGTTGAGTTAATAAGTGCAGTCTTCCTCACTGTCCTCCTCTGTGTCGCCACCAATGTCCTCTTCACTGTCGCCCCCACTGTCCTCTGCTTCAGCTTCCTGCATGGTAAATGAAGATGCTGCAGATGCACCTCCCTGTCCTTGGTTGAGCCTCCGATTAGCTGTCTCCATCCACAGGTCAACAGCTGGCTTTGGGTCAAATGTCTCTGTGGTCTGCTTTGACAGGTGAATGTGCATCAGGGCTGAGAGACGAGCATGTGACAGACGAGATCGGTACTTGGTTTTTATTATTTTGAGATGTGAAAATCCCCTCTCACAAGCTGCACTGCTTAAAGGCAGTGTAAGAGACAGCTTAACCACCTTGTTGATGTTGGAGTAAGCATCTGGGTTACTTGTATTTACAATTTGGACCAAGTCATGCACAGAAGAGGCTCCCAGGCGCTTTCCTGCCTGCTTTAAGCGCATCCATTCTGTCACAGTGGTGTCTTTGTCAAGTTGCAAGGTGGCCTCATATTTCTTGAGAATGCTGCAAACTGTTGCGTTTCCAAAACTGTGGAGGTCTTGCATTTCCTGAGGCCATGTTAAAGGATCAAATACTAAGAAATGATGACATGACTTGAGGGAGTCATATCTGATTTCAAACTCTTCAATTAACCCCCTGAGAAAGTTTATCTTGTCTCCGTCAGCATCAGCATTCAAAACAGTGAATGCCCTGTGGCCTTCATCAAGCAGAAGTGTCAACTGTCCAATGGCCACCATTAGTTCATCCTTACATTCTCCAATGGTCAGCTTTTCCTTCTGAAACCTAATGAATGTGGTCTTCAAAATGTTGCCAATGTCTAGCATGTTTGACAGAAAGCACTGAAAACGCTCTGTGCAGATATGGTGCAAGTCACTGTTATCACTCGTAGCCAGTTGCGTTTTAATGGCTGGCAATAGTCTTGATATTTTTAACAGTGTTTCATGCCTCCATGCAGACCATCTGATATTATGAAACTTACCCAGTTTCACAAAGGAGATCCTGTTTTCTTCACAGGGCTTCTTACATTTACATTTACATTTAATCATTTAGCAGACGCTTTTATCCAAAGTGAC
>CM022479.1:8992910-9046117 GCA_011952105.1 Coreoperca whiteheadi | reverse complement strand
AAACAGACTTACTTCAGTGCAGCAGTTTTTTTTGCTCCACCTTTTTGTAAATAAAACTGCAGCAGCCTGACCACAGAGCGATTAAATGTCTCACAGTAAGGAACGTTGCGATCAGCTGATTTTGCGCAATTCTCCAGTGTGTGTGCGGTGCACAAAATGTGCACAAGGGAGTCTCCCACCGCAATGAGTTGCGGGAGTTTTTGAACAATGCCGTTGTACATACCGACGTTGACACCAGCCCCGTCTGTGCACACAGCGACCAACTTTGTTGTCCAGTCATCCAAGCCTGTGTCCTGGAAAAGTCTCACAAGTCCGTCTGTTATGGCCTGCGCGGTTCGGTCAGCACCCAATTCAATCAGTCCAATAAAGTCCGAAGTAAACTCTCCGTTGCTGGACACAGACACAATGTAAACAATTTCCTGCTCAGTTTTTGTGATGTCCTCAGATCCATCAAAAAGCAGCCCCCAAAATTCAGCAGACTGTAACTTGGCTCGCAACTCCCCGGTGATGGCGCGAGCGATACTCTGCATGATCCGTGTGCCCCCTTCACGTGAATGATATGCACCTCCGACATTTACTCCTAGCCACTTCAGTAAAGGAATATCCTCAGAATATGAAGACATGGGACGTGCGTGTTTAGCTTTCTGGAAGGCGAGGAGAAAAATATTAAAGAGAGCTTGCCGCTGTTCTTCATTCAGCTTGTCTCGCCATCTGGCAAGTGGGCGACTGGACATTTCTTCTCGGCTAGCTTGTTTATTTGCAATGGCTTGCGCGACATTCGTGTGTTCCTTGCTCTTTTCATGTTTTTCAAATAAAGGATGGTTGAAATTCTTTGAGCCCTTATAAAACGCACCTGTTTTGTCTGCTAGATGTGGATTTTAGCGGCAAATTTTGCACCACATTTCAGTGCGCTCATCATTAACTTCAAGCCACTGCACATCTTGAAGCCACTTTTCTGAAAAAAGTCTTTTCTTCGGCTCGGGCTCCAGTTGGCGTTTCTTTGAAGGTGGTGAAACGCCAAAAAAGCTGCTTTATGTCTGTTGCTTTTTGGACATCTCTGACTGTACGGTTGTGTACGATTAGATGAGAAGATTGGTTAAGTACGCAAAGGCGCGTAGTAACACAAGTGGGCCTACGCATTTGTGATTTTTGTTGCGCATGCGTACCTGCGTACCAGTTATGTGCACCCGTGACTATAACATATAGAATTGGCTGTCGTCTTTTCCAGGTTGGTGTGATTGTGTCATGATGAGTGTTGGCAAGCAGGTAATTAGGGGAAGGACCCAAGTGCAGAAAGAGGAGGGAGGCAGATGACTAGAATTTAGATGTTTTAATGGCTTACTGGTAGTACCAGTAAGGTAGGCAGGCGGGCACAATGCAGGTTGGCAGGTGATGAAGAGGTTGGAAGACAGAACCAACATGACACTGATGCTGAACAGACAAACAGAACCAGCACAAATACAATGACCAGCCAACAATGAACAAAGGAGGTGAACCGGTATATGTAGGGAGAGGCTGATGAGGAATGAATTGCAGGTGAGGAGTAAACCAGCATACTACAGGTTGATGAGGGAGAGTGAATACAGGACGTCAGCTTTATGGAATACAATGGGAAGTCGGAGGGGTGAGGAAGACAAGTAGAAATACTAAAGAGGAAACTATTCTAACAAGATTAAGGTTTGGACTTACCATGCTGAATAAAACCTTAAAATTAATAAAAAAAAACATCCAACAGCATTATGTGAGTACTGTGGAATAGAGGAATCAGTAGAACATGTTATTTGCGTCTGTCAAAAGGATACTATAGAACGAGAAACAATGAAGAACGAACTTAGAAAGTTGGGAGTGGATGATCTAAAGCTTATAAACATTTTTATATAATATATTTTTAATTGAGTTTAGGTTTAGGGTTGATTAATATTTTTAATTGAGTTTAGGTTTAGGGTTGATTAATATGCTACACTCTTATTTTCTGAGAGTTTGAGCTGTAAGCTGTCCTCAGTGTAAAAATAAAGCAATGAATAGATAGTAACTTTATTGTATGTAAACAACATGGTGAGGTCCAGTGCCAATAGTCAACAACAACTAATATGCAGTTACAGCTACAGTAGTTGTGGTCTACTAGGCGGCTACTATAATTAACTGTGGCAGCAAAAAAAGACTAAATCAGCATCAATAGTGCTTCAGTGGTTTTAGGGCTTCACATCACAAGCCTTAAATTCTTTCAAGTTCCAAATTACTGCTTATATCTGATTAATTTTGATCGACCTGGTAATGCCTTGCCTATAATTTAAACCCACACCATTATGAAGTAAAACTTATGTCAGAAAGAAAGTGCTCAAATAAACAGTAGAAACATAATCACAAGTGTCATCATCAGTCAACTACAACAACAACCATTAATATTGAACACATTTTGGTAGTGTGACTTGGAGAATGATCAGTCCGATTGGATATTTTGCTTTCTTTCCATATATTCATGGTGATGCTGGTAATACCGGCTAATGCCACAGTCCTAGAGAGGTAATTCATCTTCAGGGCTTCCTGCAGTAATGTGACAAAATATTGCTGAAAATGTATATGTATATTTGATAAACCGATATAGAAAGATCATAATCAGAATAAAAACTACTTATTAGGTAACACTTTACTTGAAGGTGGCATCATAAGACTGACATGACACCATCATAACCTCCCTTATGTTTTACATACTACACTTTTCATCATATTTATATATACTACAATTTCACCATTGTCAGCATATGTACTATGATTTTCTGTTATGATTCTATTCTGTACATACGACATCAAGTGCATGTCTATCCGTCCTGGGAGAGGGATCCCTCCTCTGTTGTGCTTCCTAAGGTTTCTATCATTTTCTTCCCAATAAAAGTTTTTTTTTTGGGTAGTTTTTCCTGAATCGAATCGCGGGTCTAAGGACAGAGGGTGTCGTATGTTACAGATTGTAAAGCCCTTTGAGGCAAAATTGTGATTTGTGATATTGGGCTATACAAATAAAATTGTATTGAATTGAATAACATTGACATGACACCTGTCATTAAGGTGAAGGAGTCTTTATGAAAGTTTATGACTGTTGTTATTAAGTGCCATTCGGTCAATTATGTCAATTTTAATGCAAAGTTGACATTGTTTGACATGTCTTTTTATGGCAAATTGAAATTAACCAAGACAAAAATGTTTTTGTCCTGACAACTTGACATTAACCAAGAAAACATAACCTGTCATAAACATGCCATAGCAGGCCTAATTATCAAAGTAAAAAAAACTATTTATCTTTACATTTTTGTTTATTCCCTTGGAGAGATGGACACGAATGCAGACACGGAGAGGTAAGTGAGTGAAGGCACAGTTTTTATTGTTCATAAGGTTTAGGGGAGGGGATCCTCTTGTGTGTTGTCTCCGGTGTGTTGTCCCACAGTGATGGCGGGTGGAAGCCAGGGCTGTTGGTTAGCCAGCATGAAGAGACGAGAGTCGGGCAGGAAGTCCAATGTGTGGCGCTTGGAGTATTATTCCTGGTGAAGTGTAGAGTGGGCTAATTGGAAAGGCGAAGATACTCCTTTTCGGTGAGGTGAACCCTTTAAGGTAAGCTGATGTTCTGTCGAAGTCTGGAATGTAGAGCCAGGGTAAAAGTACAGTCAATGTTGGGGAAGACTCTGGGCTCTCTGGCTCTTCCTTGAAGTGGTGATGGGATTGCTTAGCTTCCTTCCGCAGGCACGGTCCATTATGGCATAGAAAACTGGGGATCCAAAGTGTTTCAACAAACACTGACAGTCTGTTAGCTCGACCAGCGAGTGGAGACTTGTCCTTCATAGGGTCATCAAAGTTCATGTGAAAGCGTCTTCTTTAGGTAACGTGAGTTACTGAAGAGAGAGACGTTAGGTGTTCTCCTGTCGCAAACGTGTTCGTAGACGAAAGAACAAGGAAGGAAAAGTGTTGTGGGCATTTATAACCTTGGTGACATCATAGTCGTGCACCGGGGTATCATGCGCCATCCTGCACTGCACAGTCTGTTGTTTGGGTTCAACTGGGATCTCGCTTTGGGTCCGGGTCAGGTCTCAGTTTCATTTCACACCACTGTGTGAAATAATGATCATCCGAAGTCCTTTGTCTCTCAGTAAGGCGTGGATTAAGGCTTGACTCTTGAAAACGGGCCTCACTTATTTGTTTCCCCACATGGCGGTCTAGCCTAAGCTAGGCTAAGCTTAGGCAAGGCCTCAGTGTCAGAGGCATCCACTTCCGCTATGAACTGGTATGAAGGGTCGGGTTGCATAAGAAATGGGGAAGTGGTAAAAAGTACCTTCAACTTGCTAAAGGCTCTTTCGGCCGAAGGTGACCAGGTCAACTGTCGAACGGTGGAGGTGAGTCTGGTGAGGGGCTTGTCTACACTGCTGTAGTTCCGGATGAATTGCCAGTAAACGTAAGCGTAATAGTAAGCGTTCCGTAAGTCCAGCTTAGAAAACACCATAGCTCCATGAGGTGGTATGAGGGCTGAACTGATCAGGGGAAGTGGGTACCTTTTCTTGACCGTGATGGTATTAAGGCCCCTGTAGTCGATGCAGGAACATAATGTCTTATCCTTCTTCCCAACAAAAAAAAAGTGACGGATAATTCCTGCTGCCAGCAACTCCTTAATGTATTTCTCCATCGCCTCCCTCTCTGGTCTGGACAGGTTGCACAATTTACTGACTGGTAGAGGGGCCCCAGAAAAAGATTGATGGTGCAGTCATATGGGCAGTGTGGATGAAGTGAAAGCGCCTGGTCTTTGCTAAACACCTCTACCAGATCATAGTATTCGCAAGGGATGGTGGATAAGTCTAGTGGTTCAGGTGTAGGTGGATCCTTGGTGTCCTCTGCTGGAGGTAGACCAGACCGAAGACACTTAATGTTGATTAATGTTGCAGTATAAACATGATTGTCAAAATCACTTGGTTCATCTTGAGTAGTCAACTCATCCTATAATGTTTCACTCAGACTATTAGCAAATGCACTCCTTAAAGCCTCACTGTTACATCCTGTTTCGGTAAGCGAAACTCAAATAATTGATAATAATAACTCAAACTAAATAATTGGCAGGAAGACGGCGGACGTGGCCACATGGGTGGTCACACACATATCAAAAATTCGAAGGGAGCCAAAATGGAGGACACGCTCTATATGACCTCAAGATAGCGTGGAGTGCAAATAGTGTTCTGGGTATCACGGTCATTTGAGATGTGTGTGTAGATGTATGGATGTGTAAAGGTGTGTGGATTAGTGAGGAGGAAGGAGAAAGGAAAGGACACAGAGTAAGGCAAAAAAGATCTCAAATGCCGTGGTAAAGCCGTGTCCCTTTATCACAGAGGAACCCAGCACGAAACTTTAATTTCAGTAGTCGTGTTACTAGACTTTTGTCTAAAAAAGCACATTTATTAGCTTCCACAACAATGACAAAGGTAACAAAAGGTTAATTCTCTGAATTCTGTATCCTGAACTCCATGCTCATTTCATGTCCTACAAAAATAAAAGTTGGGTTGGACATCAAGAAAACGTGCTGATTAATGTTTGCTGGATTACTGATTAGTTATATAGCATATATACATTAATTCAGACTTAGGTTACAAAGCAAGGATATCAAAATTCTTTCACTTAGGAATGTACTTTCCACCTGTATGATAGGAGTCTGGTTAACCTTATCTCAGATCTTATCTCATGTTTGTTTGCTTTCATCCTGCTGCTGTTCTCACTACAAGCAAAAATGTTCCTGGGGCAGTGGAGGGAAGCAGCAGTTGACTTTATTGGGGAGAACATGGGGCTCAGCATCTGTCCTTTTCTCCCTAAAGAAAATGGTAAAACCGTGTCTTCCTTCTGCAGGCAAAAATTGTTATAGGGAGATCTAAAAGGTGTTTCAGCAAAAACAAAAGAGTCTGTCACTCGTCCAACGAGTTCAAACCTTCCTAGGAAAATAAAAGTTCAACGTTGAGCGTATTCAAATTTTCACCAGAACTGAAATTATTAAATGTTTAAAGATTGAAGCACTGACAGCCTAGGAAGGAGAAATGAGTCAGGGGTGAACATCAGGCAGTCTGATGGTTTCTCAGGATTGCCAAATAAGGTCTTCCTCTTTCTTCTCCTCCTTTTCTGCTGACAGGAATTCCTTTTTGGCAAAATCCAATTTCTTCAGGGCTCTGTTTGCCCAGAGTCGCAAGATTGTTCTTCCCATGGCAACCACCCCATAGACAGTGGCCACTCTAATGGAGGGCAGTAGGGGTTGTGTGCTGTTGGCCATTTTCTGGTTCCTGGTTCTCTTTTAGCTTGGAATTGGTTCAAGCTGCTCAACTCCTTGGATCCCTATCCCTTCCTTATCTCTTTTGGCGAACTGGACTTGCTGCTTCTCTCATTAATTCTGCATGGGATGCCTGCATGGCCCAAAGCTTCATAAACGGCCTGCACTGCTTCAATCACAGACTCCTTAAGAACCACCCATCTTTTGGGTGTTTCAAGGACAATTTTCCTCTGCTGCACGTAGTGATCCATGTCCTCATTTCCTCACTAGTGGGTTTCTTCTTTTGCGTGAGCAGTCTGATGCACTACATCATGCGCCATCTCTGACTCTCCAGACCCGGCAGCACTGGGGCTAACCACCCTAGGCAATTTTGCTTGTGGCAAGGTGTCCTCCTCAATCATGTCTTGTCTTTGTCATCTTGAGTTGTCTGCCACTCAAAGCCTCTCATAGCGCTGTGAGTCAGCGACGAATGGCAGACTGTTTGGGCCCTTTAGCTGCGCTGACTGGACCTGGTCTGATGTCCCTTGACGGCTGCTCCTCTACCCTGCCTGCTTCCGCAGTCCTATCCAGCAACTCCTGCTGGTCAGGCTGGCAACTCCTGCAGTCCGGGTCTGCTGCCTGGCAATCCGGCTTCTTCCAGTGGTTGCCTTTCTTGGGTGCTCGAGCAGTTTGAATTTACTGCTGCATGCCTCTCTCAGGTTGTCTTTCACAAACAGCGGCTGGCTCACCGCTGGGGTTCTTCTTTAGGGCACGACAGCACTTCTCTCGTGCCCCACTTTGGGCAATTACTTTTGTATCAGTTACCAATACAAGCTATGCTCGTTAACGGCAGCTCTCCTCTAAATAATCTGGGCTCTTGTTATGGTGCTAGGATGGGTTTTAGTGGCTTGAATGTGAGCTCCAAAGGACTGTTAATTTTATTGGCTAGAGTAACCTTTAAGAACCTGTTAAGATGTTACACACAAACAACCTAACTTTTTACCACCATCAAAATCAAAATCAGTGTCACACAACTACTTTAATTATAGTTCGATTATTTATTCCATTAAAGCTTTAGCAAGGGCAGTTCATATTTCAATCTTCAATTAAATCATTCAAATAAATCATAACATTTACATTTACATTTAGCAGACGCTTTTATCCAAAGCGACTTACATATTTGGAAAACAATGGAAGCAATTATAACAACACAAGGTAAAAAAAAGTGCACCAGAAATTAGTGTGTTTACAAAGGTAAGGATAGAAAGGTTTATATATATATATATATATATATATATGAAAAGCAATAGAAAGGAAGAAGAAGTTAGTGATTGTCGGTTAGGTGTTGACGCAAGAGATCCATTTTCAGGTGCATTTTAAAGGTGGCTACAGAATATTCTGATCTTGTAGGAGCAGGCAGATCATTCCACCAATGTGGAACGGATCCAGAGAAGGTGCGCAAGAGGGATTTTTTTCCTTTTTGGCATGGTACCACCAGACGTTGTTCATTTGCAGAGCACAGGGATCTGGCAGGAACATAGGTCTGTATTAGCGAGTGAAGATATGATAATGCAGAACCAGTAGTGGTCTTGTAAGCTTTGAACTTGATGCGGGCGACAACAGGGAGCCAGTGTAACCTAATGAAGCGAGGAGTTACGTGCGCTCTCTTCGGTTCATTGAAGACTCTTGCCCCCACATTCTGGATCATCTGCAGAGGTTTGATTGTACAGGCTGGGAGTCCAGCCAGTAGCGCGTTGCAATAGTCCAGTTTGGAAAAGACAATAATAAATCATGAAATTAATAAACGGCTGTGTCTAAATTCAATATTTATCTGGTTATGGATGAAGGAGAGAGCAGAGTCTGTCTGGCCAGAACAACCCTATTCTTCCTGTTGAAGACCGATTCTCTGAAGAAAACATCGTGACTCTATCAGAAGTCCCCAAAATTATCACAGTCGTAAGTCCAAAATCACAGTGTGAGCAGAAGAACATCAGTCCAAATGTGTGATTCTCTGTCACTGAGGTAATGGTTAATGGTTCGGGCTTGAACCCACTATAATAATATTTATAATAACAATAAAAAGTTGAGTAATTTCAGTAGGGTTCCTAGCACTGCTGGTTCTGGCAATCATGGTTCCCAGCCCAAAAGGGCTTGGACTCCTAATAATAATAAATCAGCACAAACTCAATATGGTTATATTACTTCAGAGTTTGAACCCTAATAAACTATAACGAACACAATAGATTTCTACTGCTTAGCAGTATGAACTCTATTAACCGGTACAAACTCAATAGTACTACATCTTAAAAGCCAGGCTGCAGAATAATAGTAGAAGTGCACATGCGCCACGGTGCAGGCTTCCTGTTGCATAGCTCCGTCTCGTCGTCTTACTTTTTCTAACTTTTAGCTTTCCTTTTTCTTTCTAGCTTGAGTAACTTGTGTGTAAGTATAAATTAAACTACGCTCTTTAAGAAAATGAGGGTAGAAAGTATTTTAGTACATTTTTTCACCGTGGAACTTCCTCTCCTGCTACTTGGTCAGGGCACCGCTGCTGAACAGCTGTTTGGCCACATTGTTTACACCAGGGAACAGCTGATCACGCTGAAGCCGAGTGGCATGGCTCCCAGGACAACCGATGTCCCCACGGAGATCTGTGGGAGGACACACCGAGGATGAAAGTGGCAAGGGAAGAGAGAGGGGTGCAGACAAAAGAGACTTAGGAAAAAGAGATTTAAGCCATGTCTGCCTTCTCTTGTTATGGGCAACTTGAGATCACTGGCGAATAAGATGGACGAGCTAACGACGTTAGCCCAGAGTCAGACGGAGTTCCGTGAGTGTAGTTTGATGTGCTTCTCAGAGACATGGCTACACCAGGATATCCCGGATCATAACATTTCCATCGACGGCTTTCAGACTGTTCGGGCCGACAGGGATTACACCGGGAGTGGAAAGGCGGCGGGCTTGCTGTGCAGGTTAACAACAGATGGTGTAACCCTGGTCACGTTACTATCAAGCAGAGTATCTGTAGCCCGGACATTGAACTGTTAGCTGTGGGTCTCCGACCATATTATCTGCCACGCGAATTCTCACATGCCATTTTTGTTGCTTTTTACATCCCCCCCTCTGCTAACTCTATATCGGTGTGCAACGCCATTCACACCGCCATAGCACAACTCCAGACTCAACACCCAAGTGCACTCAAATTAATATCGGGCGACTTCAACCATGTCAGTGTTTCAACAACACTGACTAATTTCACCTAGTATGTGAGTTGTCCTACTAGAGAGGAGAGGACATTGGACCAGCTGTATGCTAACGTAAAGGACGCATACAGCTCTTCCCCCCTCCCCCTGGGCAGGTCAGACCACAACCTGGTTCACCTCAATCCTGTTATATGCCTCTGGTTAAAAGGCAGCCTGTGACCACAAGGACAATGAGGAGATGGTCAGAGGATGCCTATGAGACACTGCAGGAATGTTTTGAGGTGACAAACTGGGACGCACTCTGTGAGCCTCATGGAGAGGACATCGACGGGCTCACTGAGTGCATCACGGGCTACATTACCTTCTGTGTGGACTGCAATGTCACAACTAAAGTGGTTCATTGTTATCCTAACAATAAATCGTGAGTAACAAAGGACATCAAAGACATCCTGAATGCCAAGAGGAGGGTCTTTACAGTAATAATAGGGAGCAGGTGAGGGCCATCCAGGCTGACCTGAATGTGAAGATCAGGGAGGCCAAGGAGAAGTACAGGAGGAAGCTGGAGTGGAAACTCCATGAGAGAGGTCTGGAGCGGCATGAAGAGCATCACTGGCTTCAGACCGACTGGCAGCAGAGGAGTTACGAACTTAATCTGTTCTTAACAGATTCGATATACTGGCTACTGCTCATCCCCCCTCTAACTCAGCTGCTGCCCCCCTCAGACCCCTGTGAGTCAACTGCTCCCCCCTCCCTCATCACCCTGGGAGAGTCTTGCTCTCCCGTCAACTGGCTCTCAGGCTAACGGCCCTCTTCACATTGACATTGATGCCCCCGCACCTGTAACCTCTGTTGTGTGCCTGACTGCTGACCAGGTGAGAGGACAGCTAATGAAACTCCACTCAAATAGCCTTTTGGCTAACTCTGGCATATTGACAGAAATGTTTATTAATATGCCCAGTTCCGGTAATAAATACATAAATAATCAAACAAGGCTGCTGGCCCCGATGGAGTTAGCCCTGGGGTGCTAAAAGCCTGTGACCCCCAGCTATGTGGAGTTCTTCAACATGTCTTCAACCTGAGCCTGAGTCTTCAAAGGGTCCCTGTTCTCTGGAAGACATCTTGCCTCGTTCCTGTTCCGAAAATGCCATGTCCCAGTGGCTCCAAGGACTACAGACATGTGGCACTGACCTCCCACATAATGAAGACCCTGGAGAGACTGGTGCTGGAACAGCTGCGGCCCATGGTCAGACCCCTCCTGTACCACTTTTCAACCAAAATGAACCAGGTGCTGGTTCAGAGCCAGTGCTAGAGCCAGTTCGGAGTTGGTTCAAATGACGAGCCTGGCTTGTGTTTCCACTGGCTACAGAGCCAGCACAGAGCCAGGTCTCACGTGACTGTATACGTCACATCTTTCCCGGTAACGCTAGTGCGGCAGTGCCAAACGCAAACACTGTCAACAATCGCGGATGTTGCGTTGCTATTTATGTTCGCCGTAGTTTGTACAGAAGGAGATACCGAGCGAGAATAATGGTATGTACAGAACATTTCTTTTTAACAATAACATGTCAACTTTAGCCTCGGCATGTTGCTACCCACCTAGCATCAACTCTGCTGATAAACGAATACATTGCAGTTAAATAAAAATGTATTAATCATTGGTGTAAGAAGCAGAAGTGAAAACTGTCTAGCCTGTCTCGAGGAGTTGTGTTCCAGAGCCCAAGCTGTGCATGGAGGCAAGCCCGCCTATCTCTAGTTGGTATCTCTCAATCTTCCGCACAAGCTCAGACTTCTCCCCCAGCGAGGTGACATTCCATGTCCCTAGAGCCAGATTCCATGTCCGGGGATTGGGTCACCACGGCCCCCGCCTTCGACTGCCACCGAAACCACACTGGCCCCTTACAGTTCCTCCTGCAGGTGGTGGGCCCACGGGAGATTGGCCCTATGTCGCTCCTTCAGGCTGAGCCGGGCGGGCCCCGTGGGGTAAGACCCGTCCACCAGGCGCTTGCATGCGAGCCCCAACCCTGGGCCTGGCTCCAGGGTGGGGCCGCGGTTGTGCAATTTTTTATCCCTCATAATCGGGGTTTGAACCACTCTTTGTCTGACCCGTCACCCTGGACCTGTTTGCCTTGGGAGACCCTACAAGGGACAAATAGCCCAGACAACATAGCTCCTAGGATCATTCAGGTGCTCAAACCCCTTCACCACAATAAGGTGGTGGTTCAAGAAGGGCTGCAGTGTTTTGAGTAAATTGCAGTCTTTGGATGTTTTGTCTGCTGATACCAGAATAAAGTGCATTGCAGATAAGAATCATGAAGCAATCACCTGATCTTGGTTAAGTGTCTCCATTGGGCAAAGCAGGAATGCATCACTTTATTCACCTGAGCATCAATACATAATGCTGAGTCAAAAATAATACTTATGTTACAGGCCTCTTTATTAACATTATTAGATAAGACACAGACTACAGCAAAGTTTGTTAATGCTGCTAGTGCTAGGACAGTTGCTTATCATCCGCGTAGGATGAAAACTTTCAAAAATGTAAATGTTCATGAAAGAAATCAATTGAGTGGAGATAATTTTTTCTAAAATCTTGAATAAAAATGTTTAGAGATGGATCTAAAATTTCTTAAAACAGACGGCTGTAAAGAGGGCTACCGTCTGAAACAGTATAGCTTTTAAAAACCAAGTGAAAATGCAGTCAGAAGGTCAGGTGGATGATTTTGAAAGTGCAACAGTAGTACAGTCCAGGTTTGACAGAGAAATTTCACTGGAGTGGGTTAATGTTGAAGGTGGGCAGGAGTCAACATCTGAAGATTTAACAGCACATTAACTGTTAAATATCCCGTATTTTGTTACAAAAGTACTTAAGAAATTCTTCACATCTCTCTGGGGAGGATTCAACTGGCCAGGGGAGTAATGGTTTTAAATAAGATTTTGTCATTATTACCCTGTTGAGAGATCATTTCTGAAAAATGAATTGGAGTTGCTTGCTTATTTGATTGTATACATCAGGTCTTGAAGAGAAGCAAGGGAGACACTGTGTTTATTCTTCCATATCCGCTCTGCCTTCCTGCATTGTCTTTTCAAATTCCTTATTCCTCCATTCAACCATAGCAGAGAAAAAGATTTTGACTTTTTATAGCTGACTGGAGCTACAGAATCTAAAATATTTGTGGAAGAGCTTTTAAAAACACTGACAAGCTCCTATATGGCGAGGCTCTGGCATTCATTGGTATTTAAAAATTGTGTTTAAGGCACTAAAAGCTTGACATAAACAAGGAACAGAGAATGAATTTAGGGGAAGAAGCAAATCAGTGTGTGGGGTTTGTGGTCAGGAGAGAGGAATGGAACCTGGATGCCTGCCTTATGATCATATTTTCCACACAGAAACCATAAGAGAGCACAAGGTCTAGTGTGTGTCCTTTGTGGTGGCTGGGATGAGGAGGAAGAAGGGCAACAAACATGAATATTAAAATCACCAAGAATAAGAACCCTGTTATACTGTAACATAGTGACTGATAAAAGGAAATCAGTTAAGGGGATCTGTAGATTAAAACACTGAAAATGGGCAATATATTCTTTAAAATAAAAGGAGTCTAAAAGGTAGAGCAACAGCCAAGGAAGACCGTAGAGAAACTAAAAAAATGTGTGTGTGTTTCTGCAAGGCCAATCCCTAGTCAGTCTTGGCTGGTGGAAAAATAAATAGTGTGGGGGTGATGACTCTGCCCTGAGTACTGAGAGGGGTGCATTCATCAGGATTAATCAATACTCTGTGATGATTAAAAAAAGTCAATATTGTTGGTCATGATAAAATCCTGGCAGATGAAAGCTTTATTAGCATGGGATCTTACATTAAGTAAACAGATAAGAGCTGATTCAACAGTGGGGACTAAATAAGTGGTTTTGACTTTGATAAAATGGTTTCTGTATGTAATCCTAGGAATTAATGAATTAGTGAGAGAAACAAAACCAGCCCCAGCAGGACCCTCATTGTCTGGGACAGGGCTGTGAAGTACAGAGCCAGGATGCTGGGTAAGGTCTTGCTTATGAAACAAATGCTGCCATGAAAGTGAAATGCGGGGTGTAATCCACTGAGCTTTCACAGTGATGGCATGTTCCCCACCAGATACTTATACTGAGTAACAGAATTTAACTTAAATTCACCATAGGGCACCAGCCCTCAAAAAGTGAAATGATCGCCAATAAATTCATTCAGTCTCAATCTAGAGATTGTGTAACTTCTTGGCTCATAAACAGTGACCATAATACTTCATACACACAAACCACATGATCAACTTCTTTATCAATGAAAGGTTTATCAAACTACTAAGTACATACACAACTATTGACTAATAAACATACAAATTAATTGATAAATGCAATGGCGACTGAAGCAATGAATACAATGATAAGCAATTAAGGAATGAGGACCAACGTGTATCACATAAAGCAATTAATGATATCTTGGCAAAATGGATAAACTTGTGGAAACAAGTTAAACAACCAAATGGTTGAAAACCTTAATATTAACCAGATAAATTGAATTAATGCACCATTCAGCAGCTGAGAGAATGTTGGGAAGTAAAACAGAAATAAGATAAGACCGTTTCTATATTGATGGGAGACCTTAATTCTAACCTAACATTCTGTGGTCACTCTTATGTGCTAGAAACAACCCCCAATCACAGGAAAATGTGATGGATCACATGGTTAGCTCAGCTGGCCAAGGGAAAGGTTGCACTGGAGGGAAGGGGAGATGCAGATGATCAGCACTGATTATCATGTGGTCCACTCCCCAGAGCTCTCTAGCATTCCCAGGTGCGATTGATCCCAGAGGGTGGCTCAACTTAGCCTCTGTGTCTCCCTCTCTTATGGACCACTCACCGAAGCACTCTGGTTTTCCTTGACAATTGGTTCCATGGGGCGACTGGATGATGGATGGCAGTGTTTGTTAAGTGTTTGCTGAATTCACAGTTGGTTATAGTTGGTTTATAGTATTACAACACAGATGTTGTACAGGCTGGAGCAGGTTTTATCATGGAGTTCAGGAACCCAGGTCAGGGCCGACGATTACTGTTTCTTTCAGACTGAAGATAGCAACTTAGGAGCACTAGCAAGGTCTGCTAGATGTCGGCCTTCAGCATGTTCAGTGCCAATAAAGCGATAGAGTAGAAAGAGAAAAAGAAAGAAACAAAAGAAGGGAAAGATAAAAAGATAAGAGAAAAGAAGAGAATGCAAAAGAAGAGAAAAAGGAAGAAAAGAGTCAAGAGGGTGATTCTTCGGCCTCTGCTGTCCTTTATAGTCTCTTTCAAGTGACAGTGCAGTGTCTGATGCCAATGGTGTAAAACATTACACCTTGCAAAGTCTGTCTTGTCTAATTCTTTTTTTTTTTGTTACACTTTCTTTCAAAATAATTTATACTGTTTACCACACATATCTAATTCTCCCATTTTTGACAGCTTGGCCTTCTTGGCTACTGGAGGGTACCAACACCAATCACCTGATATTATCCTCGATATATACTCGATAGACATTGTAATTTATCATCTCAAAACAGGCACATAGACAATAATTATGCATCTGCCTTATGGCAAGTAAGGTTAAACATAAAATTAACACATGCATACGGTATCTATATAAAAAATCAAATAACGCAGTCCTCATTTAGAGATTATTTTCATAGACTGTAAACCATTTAATTCACCGCGGGAGTCCTCCTCATTTATTCTGGTCAATATTTACATCCCATCTCAGGTCTGTGTCAGTGAGGCTATATCTGTCTAACCAGATAACTAACGTGGAGAAAGACCGTGCTGACTCCCTGCTCATCGTTCTTGTGGATTTTAACAGAACAAACCTCAGGCTTGAACTTCCAAAATACAGACAGGTCATTAAGTGTTCCACCAGGGTAACAAATACTCTGTGATAGGTGATGAGAAAAAGGCAACAGAGAGAACCAAATGCACACAGTTGTCAGCTTGCCTGTAAGTCAGACAAGCCAGCAGACGGAAATCAGGTACAGGCAGGCAAGCAAGACAGGGCCAACATGCATCAGAGAACAGAAATGGGTAATCCAGGACGGAAACAGGCAAACAGAACCAACACAGCAACGATGACGAACCGACTAAGAACAAAAGGAAACCACAACTTTAAGGTGGAAACAATCAGGGCAATCACAGACAGGAAGCAACACTAGAACACAGGAGGGAGCAGAAAATTTACAAACTAAACCCAAAACTCTAACAAAACTCTGGCCCTTCATTAAGCATAGTGTCTTTGTGTACTCCCCATGACTCCCAGATACTCAGAAGTCTGAGCAGGTGAGTGCCCACTCGGTCCATCTTGGTTGGTTTATACTGTCAGATGCAACAGAGAAAGGATCCAAACACAGACAGCTGTCAGAGGATGACTGAGTGACTAAATGTTTATTTCCTGACTTACAGGCAGGCAGACAGATAGAAAACAGGTACAGGCAGGCAGGCAGGCAGGCAGGCAAGACAGCACCAACATGCATCAGGGAACAGAAATGCAATATCCAAAACCGAAACTGGCAATCAGGACCAACACAGCAATGATGACAAATCTACTAAGTACACTGGAAAACCCATCCATCCATCCATCCATTTTCTAGCGCTTATCCGGGGCTGGGTCGCGGGGGCAGCAGTCTAAGCAGAGAAACCTAGACTTCCCTCTCCCCAGACACTTCCTCCAGCTCTTCTGGGGGAATACCGAGGCGTTCCCAGGCCAGCCGAGAGACATAGTCCCTCCAGCTTGTCCTAGGTCTTCCCTGGGGTCTCCTCCCGGTTGGACATGCCTGGAACACCTCCCCAGGGAGGCGTCCAGGAGGCATCCGGGACAGATGCCCGAGCCACCTCAGCTGACTCCTCTCGAGGTGGAGGAGCAGCGGCTCTACTCTGAGCTCCTCCCGAGTGACCGAGCTCGTCACCCTATCTCTAAGGGAGCGCCCAGCCACCCTGCGGAGGAAACTCATTTCGACTCCCTCCGGCCCCCGACTGCGCCTAGAAATCCTGTCCATATAAATAATGAACAGGACTGGTGACAAAGGGCAGCCCTGCTGGAGTCCAACATGCACCGGGAACAGATCTGACTTACTGCCGGCAATGCGAACCAAACTCCTACTCCAGTCATATAGGGACCGGAAAGCCCTTAGCAGAGGGCCCCGGGCCCCATACTCCCAGAGCACCCCTGACAGGTCGCCGCGAGGGACACAGTCAAATGCCTTCTCCAGATCCATAAAGCACATGTGGACTGGTTGGGCAAACTCCCATGAACCCTCCAGCAACCTGGCGAGGGTATAGAGATGGTCCAGTGTTCCATGACCGGGACGAAAACCGCATTGTTCCTCCTGAATCCTAGGTTCGACTATCGGCCGAATTCTCCTCTCCAGTACCCTGGCATAGACTTTTCTGTGGAGGCTGAGGAGTGTGATCCCCCTGTAGTTGGAACACACCCTCCGGGCCCCCTTTTTAAACAGAGGGACCACCACCCCAGTCTGCCAGTCCAGAGGCACTGTCCCCAGCCGCCATGCGATGTTGCAGAGGCGAGTCAACTAAGACAGCCCCACAACATCCAGAGACTTGAAGTACTCAGGGCGGATCTCATCCACCCCCAGTGCCTTGCCACCGAGGAGCTTCTCAACTACCTCAGTGACCTCAGCCCGGGAGATCGACGAGTCCACAACCGAGCCCTCAGCCTCTGCTTCCACAATGGAAGACATGCCGGTGGGGTTGAGGAGATCCTCGAAGTACACCTTCCACCTGAGGATGTCCCCAGTCGAAGTCAGCAGATTCCCACCCCCACTGTAAACAGTGTGTGCAGGGCACTGCTTCCCCCTCCTGAGGCGCCGGACGGTTTGCCAGAATTTCTTCAGCCCGACCGATAGTCCTTCTCCATGGCCTCACCGAACTCCTCCCAGACCTGGGTTTTTGCCTCCGCAACCACCCAGGCTGAAGCTCGCTTGACCCTCCGGTACCCATCAGCTGCCTCCGGAGTCCCTCGAGCCAACCAGGCTCAATAGGACTCCTTCTTCAGCTTAACGGCATCCCTTACTTCCGGGGTCCACCACCGGGTTCTGGAATTGCCGCCACGACAGGCACCGGAGACCCTGCGGCCACAGCTCCGAGCAGCCGCGTCGACAATAGAGGTGGAGAACATGGTCCACTCAATGACTCAATGTCTCCAGCCTCCCTCGGGATCTGGTTAAAGCTCTGCTGGAGGTGGGAGTTCAAGATCTCTCTGACTGGAGACTCTGCCAAACGTTCCCAGCAGACCCTCATAGTACGTTTGGGTCTGCCAAGTCTGTCCAACTTTCTCCCCTGCCATCGGATCCAACTCACCACCAGGTGGTGATCAGTTGACAGCTCCGCCCCTCTCTTCACCCGAGTGTCCAAGACATATGGCTGGAGGTCAGATGAAACAACCACAAAGTCGATCATCGACCTCTGCCCTAGGGTGTCCAGGTGCCACGTGCACCCTTATGCTTGCACATGGTGTTCGTTATGGAGAAACCGTGACTAGCACAGAAGTCCAATAACAGAACACAACTCGGGTTCAGGTCGGGGGGCCGTTCCTCCCAATCACGCCCCTCCAGGTATCACTGTTGCTGCCCATGTGAGCGTTGAAGTCCCCCGGTAGAACAACGGAGTCCCCGGTCGGAGCACTTTCCAGCACCCCTCCCAGAGACGCCAAGAAGGTTGGGTACTCTACACTGCCATTCGGGCCGTAAGCACAAATAACAGTGAAAGTCCTATCCCCAACCCAAAGGCGCAGGGAAACGACCCTCTCGTTGACCGGGGTGAACTCCAACACATGCCGGCTGAGCTGGGGGGCTATAAGCAAGCCCACAACAGCCCGCCGCCTCTTACCGCGGGCAACTCCAGAGTAGTAGAGAGTTCAGCCTCTCTCGAGGAGTTGGGTTCCAGAACCCAAGCTGTGCGTGGAGGCAAGCCCGACTATCTCTAGTCGGTATCTCTCAACCTCCCGCACCAGCTCAGGCTCCTTCCTCCCCAGCGAGGTGACATTCCATGTCCCTAGAGCCAGATAGGATTGGGATTGGGTCGCCGAGGCCCCCGCCTTCGACTGCCACCCAATCCACAAAGCACGGGCTTCTTACAGTTCCTCCTGCATGGTGGGCCCACGGGAGATCGGCCCCACGTCGCTCGTTCGGGCTGAGCCCGGCCGGGCCCCATGGGGCAAGACCCGGCCACCAGGTGCTCGCATGCAAGCCCCAACCCCGGCTCCAGGGTGGGGCCCCAGTTGCGCCGTACTAGTCGACGTCACAGACCTGGATTTCAAATTCGTCATAAGGGGGATTCGAACCGCTATTTGTCTGGCCTGTCACCCAGGACCTGTTTGCCTTGGGAGACCCTACCAGGGGCAATAGCCCCAGACAACATAGCTCCTAGATTCATTCAGGCACGCAAACCCCTCCACCACAATAAAGTGGCGTTTCAAGGAGGAAAACCAACCAACAATTTAAATACCCCCAGGTAGGGGAGAAAACGAGACACAAGTAAACACAATGACAGGTGGAACAATTAGGGCAATCACAGGCAGAAAGCAAAGCTAAAAATACGAGGGAACAGACAAATTACAAAATAAAACAGGAATTAACAGAAACTAAACCCAAAACCCAGACACACTCTCGTCCATTGTTATAATGTATTAAAGACCTATCACTTTGTCCCCTGTCCAACATAAGACTCTCTGATCATTGATTCATCTTCTCCCAACATACAGTCAGAAATCTGCTAAGCCTGCAAAGCTGGAATTACCAGCTTACTTTGACTGCACAGATCGGCATGTTTTTGAGGCTGCAGCCACAGACCTGGATGAACTCTGACACTATGAAATCTTGCACCGACTAAAACTTTCTGCACATATAACAACAAAAAACCATGGTTTACAGCAAAACTCAGGTAGCTTCATCAGGCCAAGGAGGACGCCTACAATAGTGGGGGCAGAATCCTGTATAACCAGGCCAGAATTACACTGACGAAGGAGATCAAGTAGTCAAGAGGAGCTACACTGAGAAGTTGGAAAACAGGTTTTCAAACAATGACCCTGCATCAGTTTGGAGAGGCCTGAAGGAGATAACCAGCTACAGGAAACCAACCCCCCACACTGTGGAGAATCACCAAATGACTGACGACCTGAAAGTGTTTTACTGTAGGTTTGACATGCTCACACTCACACCCCTCACCCTCTCCAACACCAAACACATACACCACCTGTCCCACTGGCACCCCCTCACCCCTTCCCACTGACTCCCCGTCTGCACTCAGGATCTGCGAAGAGGATGTGTGTTGGCTCTTTCAGAGACAGAAGATCACCAGGCACCAGAACAGACGACATGTCACCTTCCTGCCTGGAAGTCTGGACTGACCAGCTGGCCCCCATCTTCACACAAATCGTCAACATCTCGCTGGGGCTGTGTCTCCACTCTCCACAATCATCCCCAAAAAAACCCTTTATCACAGGTTTAAATGACTACAGGCTCATTGCCCTGACATCTGTAGTCATGATGTCCTTTGAAAGATTGGTATTGATCCACCTGAAGGACTCCTGCTGGACCCCCTGCAGTTTGCCTACTAGGGAAGCAAGTCAGTGGATGATTCAGTCAACATGGGTCTGCATTACATCCAGCAACACCTCGACTCTCCAAGAACATATGCAATGATCCTGTTTGTGGACTTCAGCTCAGTGTTCAACACCATCATCCCAGACATCCTTCATACCAATCTCACCCAGCTCATTGTCCCAGTCCCCACCTGTCAGTAGATCATAAACTTCCTGACAGATCGGAGCCAGCGGGTGAGGCTGAAGAACATCACATCCAATAAAATCAGCACTGGCCCCTCCAAAGGGTGTGTGCTCTCCCCACTGCTCTTCTGCCTCTACACCAAGGACTGCACCTCAGGAAACCCATCTGTCAAACTCCTGAAGTTTTCAGACAACACAATGGTTATCCAGGATGGTGACGAGTCTGCATACAGACTGCATACAGTTGAAGAGCAGAGGATGTACTTCCTATGCAACCTCAGGAAGTTCAACCTGCCTCAGGAGCTGCTGATCCAGTTCTACTCTGCAATAAACCAGTCTGTTCTCTGCACATCCATCATTGTCTGGTTTGGATCAGCCACTAAACAGGACAGGAACAGAGTACAACGGGCAGTCAGGACTGCAGAAAAGACCTGCCCTCCATTCAGGACTTATAGATGTCCAGTCAGGAAAAGAGCAGGAAACATCACTGCAGATCCACCACACCCTGGACACAATCTGTTCCAACTTTTCCCCTCTAGTAGGTGCTATAGAGCACTGTACACCAAAACAACCAGACATAACCAACAGTTTCTACCCACAGGTCATTACTCTGATGAACACCAGTCACATAGTGTCAGGAACAATCCCTGTGCAATAACCATGTGACAACAATTTCCACTGTACCTGTAAATTTATCTCATTGTTTATGTAAATATATCATCTTACTGATTACAAATGTCACTTTTGTTGTCTTTTGTACTTAAAATATAAATATATAGGCACATAATAGCTTAATGTTTGTTTACCTTGTTGATTTTGTCCTTGTTTTTAGCTCTATTTATGTATTTTTCTGTTTATGTACATTCCTTGTATGAGTACACATACCTGGCCAATAAAGTTGATTCTCATTCTAAAATTCATAAAAAATAATAAGTAAAACGAAATTAATACACATCACCCAGTGTTCTTTGTATCACAGGAATGTGCTTCTTTAGGAGAGAGAAAGGAGGGGTAGAGCAGACCCACACACACACTGTATCAGAATTGACATTTCAACTTTTGTTGACTATTAGTTCAGTTATCTTGTTCCTGCATCAAAATCAGCATGTTGAATCAAAGCTTACCATACCAAAACGCATTAATTTCACTTTTGTATTACATGATCAGTCCCTTTGTTCTATGTTCCTTGGGTTCAACAGTTGTCACTGAAGAGGAGTAGAGAATCACACTGGAATGTGGGATGTCATGTGTTGCCGGTTTGTGTCCTATCATAAATGCCAGCTTCAGGATTGTGTTTCTCAATAGTTGGTACTAAGTCCAACTGTGTGAGTCCTGCAGAGCTGTTTCTTGACCCAGAGGTCTTGTAAACAGGAAGGTTAGGGAAAGTGTACTCAGTTATCTGTGGAGGGAATTAAACTCTGGTCATCACTGCTACACTAGAGAAATGTATACATAATAATAATAATTATCTTCATTTATATAAAACCTTTTATAGATAACAAAAAACATTAACTGGACCAAAGTGAAATAGGTTAAACCAATTCCAGTAATATAAAACGTCTGTCAAAGTAAGAAAAGATATAGAGACAATTCAAGTTAAATAAAACTTCAAGTCAAATTAGGTTAAGATTTCTGATACAAGTATGTTTTAAGAATGGATTTAAAATCTGATACTGACTTAGCTTTTTCTAAGACTGTTACCTAATGTTGAGTGATGGAGAGGTTACACCATCTTTTTATTATGCAGTAGTAGTTTATGTCCAAAGATACATGATATGTTTTGTTACCAAAGCTCATGCAAGCCTCCAGTGCTGATGTTAGATGTAAAATGCATTGGATTTGAATGGTAAATGGAATGTAAATGTATAGCACCTTTCTAGTCTTCTGAGTACTCAAAGTGCTTTCACACTACATATCACATTCACACACTGATGGCAGGCGCTAACTGCCCATCAGTCCAAAGTAATCTAACCATTTACACACACTCACACACCGAAGGCACATCCCTCAGAAGCAATTTGGAGTTCAGTATCTTGCTCAAGGACACTTCGACACATTATTTGGGAGTAAACCACTTCCACATCATTGTCTGTTGCATTGTCAAATGACTTTTTTTTTAAATTAATATAATATATTTAAATAAAATAATTATTTTCTCTTGTTATCTTTTGAGGTGTTTGGAGTATGTACCCACAGGGATCTTTTTTATGTTGCCGTCCCCACACAGACTGACATGATAAAGAACACATGACACACTGTGAGATCTATTTATAAATTTAAAATGTGTGGTAGGGGAGGGAAGATACAGTATTTATACATGAGGAGGCTGTGGTTTTGTGGCAGAGCAGGTCACCCACCAATTGGAAGGTCGCCGCTTTTATCCCGGCTTCCCCCAGCCCACATGTCAAAGCGTTCTTGAGCAAGCTATATATTATCCATAAAGTCATGCTTCCAACCTCCCAATTCATAGCTGAAGGGTGATTTATTCTTTGACAGTTGCAATTTGATTAATTTCTAAAGTTTAGCTAAGATTTTGTATTCGTACAAATGCCACACATCACAATGATTTAGTTGTTTCATGATACATTCTTACCACAAAATAAATGCACTAGAGTTCAGTTTGAAGTAAACCAAGACCCACCTTTTCAGACCATCTTGGTAATGGTCTGCAATGAACACAGCCCTTGCATCCTTCTAATTATCAGAATAGAATTAGAATAAACAAAACATGTACTAACTATTTCATAATATTGGGCAGATGTGTTGACATGTTAACTTCATTGTATCACAAAATCCTTAAAGCAACAGCCCAGTGAAAAGTTTTCAAATTGTTTGCACTTGATGTAGTCAATTGATTGCCACTCATTTTAATGTTTTTTTTATGTCCTCTAATACAAGCTCTGCTCTTGTTTCCTGTTGTCCTTGTCTCTGTGTCTGTGTTTCTCTTTTGTCTCCTTTGTATTGTATCGTTGCGTCCTCTCCTTTTTTCTTCTGTTCCTTGACCTTTTTTTCTTTTGGAGTTTTCCTCCTTCCTCTTCCTTGTATTCTATTCATCTGTTGAGAACATTGTCTGTCCTCCCAACTCCTTCAACTTTCTCCATGCACTGTGATCCCTTGACATGAATCTCCCTCTGCCACCTTTCCTTTCTTTTCTACCCCTTGCTCCTTTTTACATTTTATTTTCTCTTTCATCTTACCTATTCCCTACACCCCTTTTTACCCTGTTCACTACTCTCTACTCTATTTTCCTAATTTCCCTCTCTGTCTTCCCTATTCTTCTTCCTCTTTTCTCTCTTCATCCTTCACTCTCTTTAATCCTGTCTTCTCCCTTATTCATATGCGTCCTTCATATCTTACCCTACCATTTCATATTTACACATTTACATTTGGTTTCCACAAATATTCCATCTCCAATCCTTCTCCATTTAACTTGCTCATGGTTGTATCATTTTTATCCCTCTCCACACTCCCTACGCTTCTGTTTTACCTCTCCGATCCCTCTCTTTCCATGCATCTTTGTCTCCCTTGTATTCGCCTTCTCTCTCTCTCTCTTCAGCTTGCAGCCCTACATCAGAGCTCACTGCTCCGTAAGGTCAAGCGAACCCTGCCCAGCCCTCCTCCAGACGACACTACAACATCAGCTCACTTGCCCATGATGACGCCCACCCTCCAACAGGTCTACCTGCCCTCTGTGCCCAGCCTCAAAACCAGCTCCAGGTCTGGCCTGGCTGCCAAAGCCAGCCTCCTGAAGGACCTCACCCATGAGCTGAAGGCTGTGGAGCAAGAGTCAACCAAGCTGAGAAAGCAGCAAGCTGAACTGGAGGAGGAAGAGAAAGAGATTGATGCTAAACTGAGATATCTAGAGCTGGGGATCCACCAAAGGAAAGAGACACTGGTCAAGGAGCGGGAGAGGAGGGATATTGCCTACCTGAGGTGTATGGGGGACACTAGGGACTATATGTCTGATAGTGAGTTGAATAACCTACGTTTAGCAGCCGCAGCTGCATCACATGAAACCAATGGGCTACTGTCAACAAGACCAAGCACTGCCCCTCTCAGCCAGTTCACCAGCGATTTAAACACAGTTGCCCAGTACCCACCCTCCTCGTCCTTCATCTCCTGTCAGTACCCCCAGAACCAACCGACAGCACCAACTCAGCAATCAAGTTTGCCATACCAGTCTTCAACATTTAGCCAGCCTCCCTATCCAACAATGTCTCAGTCCCAGGCACTGCCACAGCCCATGCCCCTCCAGAGCCATGCCCCCCCTCCAGGACCAGTCTCTTACCAATCTCAAACCCCCTACTCTTCCCACACCTATCCTCAAACTCAGCCCCCATACCCCCAGACAGACATGGGGTTACCATTTGCACCTCAACCTCAGCCCCAGGTGGGGCATACAGGTTTCGGGCCAGCACCTCCGGGTCAGCCACCATACCCCACCCACAGCTCACCCTATCCCAGCGCTGTGTCCCCCTACCCCAGCCAGACCACCCCATACCTTGGGCAGTCCCAAGCTGATATCCTGACAGTCCACCCAGGAAGACCAAGGCAGACTTCGCTAGCAGATCTGGAGCAAAAAATGCCCACCAACTATGAAACAATCAGCAACCCCACAGTTGTGGTCACCACCACAGCACAGGACGCTACCTATTCCAATGCAGCCCCCTCTTATGGTCAGTACACTGGATTAACAACCATGGCCAGCTCCTACGGGCCCTATGGCTCAGTACCAGTGTCCAGCAGCTATGCTGGCTATTCTACCATGCCACCAAGCACTTATGGCCAGTATACTTCAACCTCAGCTAATTCATATGGCCAGTACACCACAACCACTGCTAATACTTATGGCTACACCACCACCACAGCCAGTTCTTATGGACAGTACACTTCTATAGTTTCCAATGCCTATGGGCACTCTATAGAGAGTCCCTCCACCTACAGCACTGCAGATGGGATGTACGGGCCTCCTGGTTTAGAGCAAAACATCCCAAGGAACTACATGATGATTGATGATGTGAGCGAGTTGACAGCAAAAGATGGGCTGGGCACGACGACAGGGGACATGATGCATCATGGCGGCAGTGGGCGTTACCTGGGCGACATCCACGGCCACAGCAGCACGACACGTGGGGGAACTGGCAGCTCCTCGTATGGCAGGGCACCTGAAGAGGAAGCAGCGATGCAGGAAGAGCTGTACGACCACCACGGCAGGGGTAAGAGCAGCTACAGGCATGGACCTCTAGGGGGCAGCAGCAGCAGCGTGAGCGCTAGCATGGGTGGGGGATCCCCCTATTACTATGACTACGACTACAAACATGGCAGAATCCGCTCCAAGGTACAGAAACCTTTGTCCTCCAGAAGCCTTCTGGCTCCTGCTGTTATGTCCTCGAAGCGCAGCAAGCACAGGAAACTGGGGAGTATGGAGCAAAAAATTTCCAAGTTTTCCCCCATTGAGGAAGCTCGGGATGTGGAGGCAGACTTGGCCTCCTATTCCTCAGCAACAGGTGGGGCTTACCTGTCCTCTCACATTCGAGGACGCCAGTTGATCGAGGATTACGGCTTCAAGAGGAGTGCTTACAGTGGCGCCACTAATGGTAGTCGATATGGTTCAATGGTGGAGGAGGACGATCGGATTTACTACACCTCCACTGGCCGCTCCCGTTCCACCGGCTACGGCATGGACAAGATCTCAGCCAGGGACTACCCTGGGTATCGCAGCCGATCCTATGAGAGGGACAACCGCTCCTACCGACCTGGCTACAGCCGGGGGCGCCACCCAACCCGGCAGTGCTCTGAAGAGGAGAGCCCACTCAGTCCCCTGGGGAGGTTCATGGGTTCTGGGCGATCATCAAGCTTAGGTCCTGACCCATATGACAGTCACAGCAGTAGATATCATTACTATTATGGCCATTATGGTTCCAGCCACTCGCTGCCAGATGTACAAGACCACATACAAGACCTTCCCCGGACACATGTCTACAAATCGGATGATACATACATTATAGACGATTATCATTGCGCTGTGTCAGACAGCGAAGGTAATTGTGGGAGCTGAATGCCCACAGTCTCACTACCTACTACTGCCCCACCGTTTATCTAAATGTCCCCCACCCACCCAAAGGCTAGGCTTAACAAAGAGAAAGAGATAGAAAAGAGAGAAAGCTAACCATTGCATGCGGATATTTTCTTCTTCCTGAGAGTCACTTGGAGGTCTCTTATCAGTGGACTGCTGTCTGTCTGTCTGCCTGCCTTGTCCGCCTGTTCGTTCAGTCGTCTATCTGTCAATACTCGCATGGTTCTTCAACGTGGTTGTTTTCTTCATCCACTACACTCTGATTCACTTGAAAGGTCTTCTCTGCACGACACAGATTCATAGTTTTTTATGTATATGTTTTTATCTATAATTATGTCTTTGGCATTGATGTTTATTTAAATGTGTTTTAATTCAATAATTTTTTGTCTGCACTGCAAAGCAGTCCCTCACAATCACTTCTATATTTAGACCTTATCTTTGCATCAAGAATAAAAAAAAGGAAGAAGATCCAAATGCCCTTTGCAAGGCAGTTATTTATAGTATGTTTGTGCAGCATACATTTTCCTCCATATCATTGATTTTAAATTTGATGCTGAAACATGTGAAGACCAAAGCAGCTGCCAAAGTAGACAGTTTTGCAGTGTTTGTTATATCCTATTTATATTGTCTTGTAATTTGTGAAGGTGACTTGATGTATATTCTGCATGAATGTAAAATTTATACTTTTATTTTCTGCCTTTCTTTCTGTGTCTTCTTCCTCCTATTCTTTTCTTTTGCATGTGGTTGGTCTTCTTCTACCTGCCTCCTTCCTTCTCTCAGCCTGCATGCCACTGTCTCCAAACGACATGGAGATTGACTGTGATCTGCTCTCGGTTTCCAAAGCCTACCATCTGGGCCAAGAAGAAACTGACTGGTTTGAGAAGCCACGCCCCAGTTCTCGACACTACGGCAGCAGCCACTCATCTGGGAGGAGCCGGCACGGTGTCAAACACACCTACCATGATTACGATGAGCCTCCTGAGGAGGACCTGTGGCCCCACGATGAGTATGGCCATGGAGGACGACACTCTTCAACCCGTGACCACAGGCACCAGGGCAGCTCTAGTCGACATCCATCATCATCACGTCATTCCGATGAGCCAAGGTCATCAAGGTCATCTAAGGGGCACCCCAAAGACCCATCAATACGCCACGACCCTTCAGGACGATCCTCATCTTCAGGAAGGCGTGGCGAGTCAAGGTCCGGAGGGTACCACTCTTCAGACTACTCCCGGGATCCGTTGGGGCATCACCACGGCCAGCGCTCCTGCAGACAGGGGGACCAACCACGTTCTTCACGCAGCAAATCCCAGCATCCAGTGGACATGCAGGGCCAACCACAAGGTACATACAGGGCACTTACACCTGACATAGTATGGCATTCTATGTCAGGTGTCAAATGTAATAGCATTACATGCCATCTGGTATCTGTCCAGAATGAGGGGTGGTGCCAAAATGTCTTCATTTAAAAGATATTAAATGTCTGTGACTTGATAAGTAACAGGTAACAAGTAAAAGTAAGGTTACTTCAGTCAGGAACACTCTTGTCGTAGATTAACCATTTATCGCCACAAATGGAAATACATTTATGGGACCTTGGAGCACCATGCAAAACCTCCTGGGTATACAAGAGTGAGCCTAAGAAAGACATACTGTTTACCATTGAGACATGTTCGGACTCTGACTAAATAGGTGGAGGTTGGGGTGGTGAAGCCAGCAGCACCGGTGAGTGTGCCACAAATCAGAGAGGAAGGAGTCATGTTAAATGGGCCGCCTTGTTATGAGATTGAGCTGTGATTGGTATGTCACTGATTATTGACAGCTGATTACAGGGGCATATGACTTCCGTGTCCTGCAACGCGAAGCTTAATTTTAAAGACATTTTACTGAAGTAAAATCTGCTCCATAATCTACTTTAGGTTCGACTTCTCTGCTCATTCATTCTCAATGCATAATATAGACAGTCTACTATTGTCCCAAGTTGCTCCTCAAATTCCAAAGGTTTTGAGCTGAATGAGCATTTGCCAGTCACAGCTATAACAAGAACTGTCACAAACAGCATTGTTGAGCATTTTTAATACAGTTGTCAGCTGAGGGCTGACTGTCACCTCTATAGACATGGAGCTCTGCCCTCCTGCAGCTGCAGACACACCAGCAGCTTTTTCTCTGCTACTTTTCTTTTGTTCCTTTCTTACATGGTTAATCATGACTTTTTCATGTGAGTTTTGTTCTTACTCTATAATAAATGTTACTTCTACCTATGCGTATTTGTAATTTACATTCAACTCAAGTCAATTTTTCTACAATTTTGCCTCAAGGGGTTTTACAATCTGTAGAGCATACAACACCCTCTTTCCTTAGACCCTTGATTCAAAGGGTCCCTTTGACAAAATAGCGATAAAAGCCATGGACAGAAAATACCAAATTCTTTGCAATGTTACATAGGTGAAAAAAGGTGGTCTTCTTCTTTGAGGCTAAAGATGTGACACTTTGAGACATTACACAGATGTTGAGAATTACTGTTACTCTATCAGTCTGGTGTCGTTGGTGAGCAGGGCCACTGACCAGCATCTCACTTTTACCAGAATTTAGGAGCAGGAAATTACGTGACATCCAGTTTTTCACAGCAGACAAGCTGGCCTCTAATTTAAATATTTGGAAATGATCATTCATCTTTACAGGCATGTGCTGTTGAGTATCACAGTGTTGCAGTGGAAATGAATTCTATGACTGCATAGAATTTGGCCAAGAGGTGATAATTAATTCTAATATGTACATTCTTCACGTACATGGTTGAGAAAAACAGACAGCATGAAAATTCAATCAAAACTTTGTTTGCCATGTATGGCCTCTAATCTCAAATGACACATTGAGGTAAGATTTACACGTGGAAAACATAAAGCCAGCTAACACTACACTCTAGTGTCATGGGTTAGCTTGGGATTCAAGTAGGATAGAGCTAGCTAAAGTGTATACACACATGCATGCTTAAATAATTACACTACAATTGTTAAAAATGTTTTGCAAAAAATTTGGACAACCACTTTTTATTTAACCTAATTCAACACACTTTCACATCATGCTAAACAAAAAATGATTGTCTTAAAATATTACTCTGGTTGAATGATTTTACTCAGTTTTCCTTTGGTGTTAATAGCAGTTTTAAGATGAGGTAATGTTTGAACATGCACTGAGATAATACTCAGTGCATGAAACATCCATCGAAGATTGACCAGTACCATGACACTTTCTCAACAGCATTTCAACGAAAGCCACACCAAACAAGCTCTCAGCAAGTAAGCAAGCAATGTAATCAGATGGGATGCTGGCAGCTGCAAGCAAACGCTTTCAACAAACAACTGCTTACAAGCTTGTCATCAATTTCATATGTGAAAGTCTACAGCCATTTGCAGTGGTAGAACAGGCTGCTTTCAAATAATTATTTACCACATTGCATCCTCAAGCTAAAGTCATCTCCAGACCCATTGTCTGTACTACAATATGTGAAGATGCTGATCACATCAAGAAAAAAAACTGAATGCAGACTTGGCTAAAGTAAAATGTGTTGATACCACGACTAATTGTTAGTCAGCTCATCAGAAAAGTGACCTTGGTGTCACATGTCTTTGGATAGAGGCAGAGTCCCTCACACTAGCGAGCAAAAGATTAAGAGTCTCACACATTTGACATTCTTGCTGGTGCTCTTCATAATCCATCCATCCATCCATCTTCTTCCGCTTATCCGGGGCCAGGTCGGGGGGCAGCGGTCTAAGCAGAGGCAAGACACTTACTCCAGCTCTTCCGGGGAAATACCGATGCGTTCCCAGGCCAACCGAGAGACATAGCCCCTCCAGCGTGTCCTGGAGGGAGATGCCCGAGCCACCTTAGCTGAGTCCTCTCAATGTGGAGAAGCAGAAGATCTACTCTGAGCTCCTCCTGAGTGACCAATCTCCTCAACCCAACGCTATGGTAGCGCCCAGCCACCCTACGAAGGAAACTCATTTTAGCCGCCTGTATCCGGGATCTTGTCCTTTAGGTCATGACCTAAAACTTATGAACGTAGGTGAGAGGAAGAGCATAGATCGACCGGTAAATAGAGAGCTTTGCCTTGCAGCTCAGCTCTCTCTTCACCACAACAGACTGGTATATTGACTGCATCACTGCGGAAGATACATTGATCCGCCTGTCGATCTCACATTCCATCCTTCCCTCACTCGCGAACTAGATACTTAAACTCCTTCACTTAAGGCAGGAGCTCTCCACCAACCTGAAGGGGTGAAAGCCACTCTTTTCCGGCTGAGAACCATGGCCTCGAACTTGGAGGTACTGATTCTCATCCCAGCCGCTTCACACTCGGCCGCAAACTATCCCAGTGCAAGCTAAAGGTCCTGGTTTTATGAGGTCAACAGGACACCATCATCTGCAAAAAGCAGAGGCGAGATCCTGTGGTCCCCAAACTGGGCTCCCTCTGACCCCTGGCTGCGCCTAGAAATCCTGTCCATAAAAATAATGAACAGGACCAGTGACAGAGAGCAGCCATGCTGAAGTCTAACAAGTCTGACTTACTACCGGTATGCAAAATAAACTCCTACTCTGATCATATAGGGACCGGACCAGGGACCCTGGACCCCATAATCCCAGAGCACCTCCCACAGGTTGCTGCTAGGAACAGAGTCAAATGCCTTCTCCAGAGCCACAAAGCACATGTGGACAGGTTGGGCAAACTCCCATGAACCCTCCAGCAATACCTGGAGAGGGTATAGAGATGGCCCAGTGTTTCACAACTGGGATGGAAACCGCATTGTTCCTCTTGAATCCGAGATTCGATTATCAGCCGAATTCTCCTCTCCAGTATCTTGGCATAAAGTTTTCCGGGGAGGCTGAGGAGTGTGAGCCCCCTGTAGTTGGAATACACCCTCCGGTCCCCCTTCTTAAACAAAGGGACCACCAACCTGGTCTGCCAGTCCAGAGGCACTGTCCCTAGCTGCCACGCGATGTTGCAGATGCGTGTCAGCCAAGACAGCCTCACAACATCCAGAGACTTGAGGTACTCAGGGAGGATCTCATCCACCCCCGGTGCCTTGCCATGGAGGAGCTTCTCAGCTACCTCAGTGACTTCAGCTTGGGGGATCAACGAGTCCGCAACTGACCCCTCAGCCTATGCTTCCTCAGTGGAAGACATGTCAGTGGGGTTGAGGAGATCCTGGAAGTACTCCTTCCACCGTCCGACGATGTACCCAATGGAGTGAGCAGATTTCCACCCCCAACTGTAAAAAGTGAGTGCAGGGCACTGCTTCTCCCTCCTGAGGTGCACAACGGTTTGCCAGAATTTCTTCAGGCCGACCAATAGTCCTTCTCCATGGCCTCACCAAACACCTCCCAGCCCCTGATCTTTCTCTTTGCAACTATGTGGGCTGAAGCTTTAACCCATGTACCTTTCAGCTGCCTCCAAAGTTCTTTGAGCCAACCAGGCTTGATAGGACTCCTTCTTGAGTTTGATCCCTTACTTCCGGACGCCACCACCAGGTCCAGGGTTTACCATCACGACAGGCACTGGAGACCTTACAGCTACAGCTCCGAGCAACCACGTCGACAGTGGAGTTGGAGATCATGGTCTACTCGGACTCCATGTCTCCAACCTTGCCCCAGGATCTGGTTGAAGCTCTGCCGGAGGTGGAAGCTGAAGATCTCTCTGACTGGAGACTCTGCCAAATGTTCCCAGCAGACCCTCACAGTACGTTTGGGTCTGCCAAGTCTGTCCAACTTCCACCCCTGCCATCGGATCCAACTCACCGCCAGGTTGTGATCAGCTGTCACAAAATGAAACCATTTTGATGAAACAACCACAAAATCGATCATCGACCTCCGGCCTAGGGTGTCCTGGTGCCACATGCACTGATGAACACCCTCATGCTTGAACATGGTGTTTGCTATGGACAAACTGTGACTAGCACAGAAGTCCAATAACAGAACACCACTCGGGTTCAGGTCAGGGGGGGGCATTCCTACCAATCATGCACCTCCAGGTGTCACTATTGCTGCCCACATGAGTGTTGAAGTCCCCCAGTAGAACAACAGAGTCCCTGGTTGGAGCACTTTCCAGCACCCCTCCCAGAGATGCCAAGAAGGTCGAGTACTCTACACTCTACACTGAAGGGGGACCGGAGAGTGTGTTCCAACTACAGAGGGATCACACTCCTCAGCCTCCCCGGAAAAGTCTATGCCAGGGTACTGGAGAGGAGAATTTGGCCGATTATCGAACCTCGGATTTTAGTGGCATGCGTTGTAAATAAGCTCACGTGATGCTACTCAGCCAATCAAATATGTGCATTCCAATAAGCATTGAGACTCGAGTCAGTGAGATACACACCCACACACACACACAAACACACACAAGGGATAGAGATGACGAAAGACAACAGTCAGAGAAATAAATGAGTCAGAAAAGGAATTTCACGTCGTGCTCTAAAAAGACGTAAATAGACAGGAAAAACAGAGCTATTAAATCAAGAATGGACAGAATTTCATGGTTTTCTGAATAAATGTGTCATAAAATGTAATCTGATCTTCATCTAAGTCAAGGGTATTGACAAACATAATGTGTCTAAAAATAATTACACAAACAAATTCTGATCTCTCATGTCTCTATTGAGAACAAAAAAAAACTCATAGTGCTTGTGGAAAAAGTATGTGAACCCTTGAGTTAATGACCTCAAAAAAGCTAATTGGTATTAGGTTTTAGCATACCTTGAGTCTTGTTAATAATACTTTTGGAGGTGTGGACTACAGCTACTTTGACTGATAAAAAACGCTCAAACTTTTGGAGTTTGCTCTGCACAAGAAGAACACACTTATGTGAGCCATGCCTCGCCATAAAGAGCTTTCAGATTTGCTACGATCAGGATTTGTTGCTTTACATAAAGCTGGAAAGGGTTACAAAGTTATTTCAAAGACTTGAGAAATTCACCAGTATACAGTTAGGCAAACAATCTACAAACAGAGACGCTTTGGAAATGTTGCTACTCTACCAAGAAGTGGGCGCCCAGTCAAAATGACACCAAGAGCACAACGAAGACTCATCAATGAGGTAAAGAAACAATCCCCGAATGACAGCCGAAGATTTGGAGGCATTGTTGGAACTTGCTAACCTCTCTGTTCGTGAGTCTACAATATGTAAAACACTGAACAAGCACTATGCCAGGACACCACGAAGGAAGCCACTGCTTACTAAAAAGAACATTGCTGCATGCCTGATGTTTGCAAAAGAGCACACTGACACTCCACAGCGGTATTGGCAAAATGTTTTGTGGACTGATGAAACTGAGATTGAACTGTTTTGAAAAAACACACAGTGCTACGTCTGGCTTAGAAAGGGCACGGCATATCATCATGAAAACATCACGCCAACTGAAAAGTATGGTGGAGGAAACATCATGATTTGGGCCTGCTTTACTACATCAGGGCCTGGCCAGCTTGCAATCATTGAGGAGAAGATGAATTCCCAAGTATATCAGACAATTCTTCAGGATAATGTGAGGACGTCTGTACGTCAGCTGAAACTGTGTAGGAGGTGGGTGATGCAACAGGACACTGGAGCAAGTCGACAACAGAATGGCTTCAGAAAAACAAAATCTGCCTTTTGGAGTGGCCAAGTCAGAGCCCAGACTTCAACCCAATAGAGCTTTGCTATGGATTGACACGGGGAAAGACAACGGAGATCTACAATGCAGGAGGAACATGGAAGAACAACAATGGGAGTCACACGCAGGAAGAACAACGACAATCTAATAAAGATACAGGGAGAACACACAGACTAAACACTCACAGGGGTAGGGGAGACAACAAGACACAGGTGAACACAATCAAGGAATCAGGGACAGGAAGTAAAACCGACAGAGGGGAACAGACACATTACCAAAATAAAACAGGAAGTACCTAATCAAAAAACGCAGACCAAACTGACAATTTCAAAATAAGAAAATAACTCAAAACAATGAACATACAGAACTCAGACTACAATGACCTGGAACAGACAATAATAAAAAAACACTCCAGAAAACCCAAAACAACACCCTATATAATCAACACCATAACAAATATACCCATTAATATTATGGGAACTCGGAAAAATATGCCGTGGTCAAACGAGGAGGTGCAGACTTTCCTTTGACAACGTTTGTCTTCTTGCTGTGAAACAGCCACATCCCGAGGATCACAAACAGCATACACTCGATTTCCTCCATTGTCCTGTGTATGTGGGTAGCGGGTGTGTGTCGCAGCAGTTTCCTGCGGCATCACTATGACGACCAGGTACTATTGTGGAGGTACTATCTACAATGGAAAATTTCCAGGAAAATGTATTCAGAAAACCATGAAATTCCAAAAGGTTCACATACTTTATGTTCGTTCCTCCCACATTTTTTATGAGCACTTTATTTCAAAAGCTCTCTGTTTTGTATTTTATTTTTAAATGCAGCCCTTATTTTACTTGAAATGAGAAAAGAACATTTATTTATTATTAGAGTACTTATTTATAATCTCTGCAGTTCAATGTGAAAACAGACTGTCTTTCAGAAGGATTTAATTATATTTGAAAGATTGACCTTGTCTTCTGCTTTAAAGAAAAAACACAAACAACTTCTTACTTAATAAATGTTATTTGTAGCTAAATACCCAATAACGGAATAAATTAAGAATTAATAGGGCATATGATAATGAAAATAAACACAACAGATGAAATAGCAGATATTAAGTGATGAAATAAACGTGATCTTATTGGTAATAGTGAAGCTAAGCATGTGATCTGATTATGAAATTACACTAATGTAACCCTAGGGCAATTAACTTCTCTAAATAAATCAATATATTTTATTCAACATCATCTCTTTATCACAGAAAAATGTTAATCATTTATCCTACTATTTTGAAGCACTGGCAAGATGAGCTATTTCCGCTGGCTCTCCAGCATGATGTGCAGGGTTGAATCGGCTGTCTGACTCAGACTCTGTAATTTAGGAGCCCAGCAGGTTTCTCCCAGGTGACTCCGTGAAAGCAGTTTGTCACCGAGCTGATGAGGACTCCTGGATGATCTGGCGGACTCGTTTCAGGGCCGACACTAAAGGTCCAGGCCAAGTCGTTGTTGGCACAGTTCTGCAGGAGGTGCAGGATTCGAAGTTTCATCAGCTCTAACATTTTTTGTGTTAGAACACAGGCGTTGTCCTGGCTTCTTTCAGAAAGGCTTCTAGTTTTAAGTAGTCTGTCGAGCCTGTGATGTTGTGGCTTTTTGAATAAATTATCGCTGGCTACACTGACTTCTTCAGCTAGGCTTGAGTAACTTTAAAAAGGGAAATGTTGCAAAAATCGCAAGGCTTAGTGTTAACGTTACAACTCTTCAGTGTAATACTGAGGCATTAAAAAAAACTTTCTTGGAAAAAAGGTTAAATTGTGAACAGACTTTAAGCAAGTAATAGATAACTTACTACGTATTAAGAAACTAAGGTAAAATAAAGTCTAAAGGCTAAAATGTCGGTGCAGCACATTTTGTCAGCTTGCCAAAGGAGGAGTTTTGGGTGTGGAGAAAAGATTTCAGGGCAAAAACTCTATTCCATTTAAACCTTTAACATGGGTCTTTATATCTTTCTGACTGTAGTGGCACAAAATATCACATACTCAAACATCTCTATGGCCATAAAAATCATGATTCAAATACAGCACTTATTTCAGCAGATCATTCAATCAGTTATGACACTTTTTATTAGCTTGACCACACATTTTAACACTACTAATAAGTGGCATAAGATTAAAAAATAAATTTTGCTTTACATAATACATTATATTAGCAACAATATTATACAGATTTATGATGGCTATGGTTGCAGACACTTCTGTCTGTTGGTCAGTAGGTGGCAAAGCTGTCATCTGGTAAACAAGAGGTTAACCTTCAGTTAATAACTTGCTCATTTCATGTACTACAAAAATAAACGACTGGTTACACATCAAGGAAAGGTACTGATTGATGTTAGCTGGATTACTGATTGGTTATATAGCTAATTCACATTTATTCAGACTGGGGTTACAAAGCAATGGTATCACTTTTACTTTCCTTATAATAGGTGTCAGGGGGTTAGAGAAGAAAGAGTATTTGCAGTGTTGGGCATGCTACTTGGAAAGTGTAGTGAGGTAAGCTACATTACTCTACATTAAATGAAGCTTCACTATGCTGAAGCTACCCCTAGAGAAATGTAGCAAGCTAAGCTACAGCAACTGTAGCAAGCTAACCTACATCAACATGACAAGAGTAGCTTAACTACATAGAAGCAATTATTTAATTTTATTTACATTGAACCAACGTAATTTCAAGTCATTGCGAAGTCAGTGATCAATAAAACTGTCAAAGCTGTGCTCTATGCTCTCACTGCTCCAAAACCAACCACTTAATTTAATTCACTTTCTGACAACAGAAAGTAAAAAAAATTGTAATTAGCTTGTGGTTAGTAGTTGACAAGTTTCTGGCTGGTGTTTGCAAACTGCACTGAATTGTGATGGTTAGCCTGGTTGGCAATGGTTGTTAGCTCATTAGGAAATCACCTTAATGTGTAAACTCAAGCTTGCGTGTCTGTATTCCGCTTTAGCAGAGACGTGGTAGGCATCAGCCCAAGAATTGGTGTGTGTGATGTCACCTTCTTTTTTGTCTTTAAATTTTGCTGTTGCTCCATTAGCAGAGCAAGACATACCTTTTCTTCAAGATGGAAAGTTCTGGTCTTGTCTGGCAAGTATCCAAATTGACACGTTTACTGTTTGAGAGGGAGAGAAGTCAGTTTGCAGATCCAGAGGTCTGAGCAGAGTTTATTCAAACCCCCCCCCCCCATGGAATTCCACCAGGTCGTTAACGGGGCTCCCCTGTTCTCAACATATGACAATGAATATTGTTGAAATGTTATTGAATTGTAATTTTATTTGATAGTTAGGTGACTACATACGGATGTTGAAACAATTAGACACCTTTACTGTTTGAGAAGGTGAGAAGTTAGTTTGCAGATCCAGAGGTCTGGGCAGAGTTTATTCGAACCTCCCCCCATGGAATTCACACGTTGACGGGGCTCCCGTATATATGTACATATATAGATAGATAGAAAGACATTATGATGTTACAGACCTTTGCTTGACATTTTCTATAACTGGACCTCTTTGAATTTTAAATACCCCTGCCTTACGAAATTGTATGTAGATAAGAATTATCTGTAAATTAACAATAACCCCTCCCCACTGAAGAAAATTACTCACCAGCACAATCTGATTCTGAACTCCTCTCTCAAAGAAAATTGATTTGTTCTTAGACAAAATGTCTCTATTATTCCAAATAAGATGGCTTTGTGGTGAGAAGCTGTGCTAAAGACTTGTGCTTAACTGTAGACCGCTCAGAGCCATGTGAAGTTGTTTAGTAAAATAAAAACAAGGCTTTACGTTTACAATTCTGTCTTAACCCCCTGGCATTAAAAGAAACTATAGACAAAGACAAGGTTATTAATGAACAAGAGATAATCTAAATTGTGGTCACCAACCAGTTATCTAGAAAGTGTATCACTGCATAGGGGGACCGAGAACTGCATTGTTTAAATAAAATACAAGAAAAACTGGTGCAAAAATATGATTAGCCAAAAGAAAGTACAGCATTCTTGACCTGCTATGTGGGCTTTAAATTGGCCTATAAAAGCCTATCAAAAAAAGGCCTTCTTTTAGCCATCTCTATCAATGGCCACAGCTTGTTCCTACACTCATTATCTTGGAAGATCCTATGCAAATCTTAGGCTTTTGTCCTGCAGGAAAGGGGGTGGTCTTCTCAGCTTTCCTTATAGTATTTCCGCAGACTAATGAGGTGAACAGGAGAATAATGCCACTGGGCTTGGTGTCATTCCCTTTTGAACCGCCACCATATTGTGGTGGAGGGGTTTGAGTGCCTGAATGATCCTAGGAGCTATGTTGTCTGGGGCTATTTGCCCCTGGAAGGGCCTTCCAAGGCAAACATGTCCTGAGTGACGGGTCAGACAAAGCTGTTCAAATCCCCTTTATGAAGAATATAACATCAAGGACCGTGACGTCGCCTGGTATGACGCAACCGGGACCCACTCTAGAGCTAGGCACAAGATTAGGGTTCACATGCGAGCGCCTGATGGCCGGGTCTTACCCCATGTGGCCCAGCCAGGCTCAGCCTGAACGAGCGACGTGGGGTCGATCTCCTGTGGGCCCACAACCTGCAGGAGGAACCGTAAGGGGCCAGTGCATTGTGGATCGAGTGGCAGTCGAAGGTGGGGGGCTCGGCGACTAGCAGCCCGGGGTGGTGGCCCTCTGTTTAAGAAGGGGGACCGGAGGGTGTTCCAACTACAGAGGGATCACACTCCTCAGCCTCCCCAGAAAAGTCTATGCCAGGGTACTGGAGAGGATAATTTGGCCGATAGTCGAACCTTCGATTCCGGAGGAACAATGCGGTTTTTGTCCCGGGCGTGGAACACTGGACCATCTCTATACCCTCTCCAGGTTGCTGAAGGATTCATGGGAGTTTGCCCAACCAGTCCACATGTGCTTTGTGACACTGGAGAAGGCAATCGACAGTGTCCCTCGCTGCGACCTGTGGGGTTGCTCTGAGAGTATGGGGTCCGGGGCCCTCTGCTAAGGGCTGTCCAGTCCCTAAACGACCGGAGCAGGAGTTTGGTTCGCATTACTGGCAGTAAGTCAGACTTGTTCTCGGTTCATGTTGGACTCCGGCAGGGCTGCCCTTTGTCACTGGTCCTGTTCATTATTTTTATGGACAGAATTTCTACGTGCAGCCAGGGGCTGGAGGGAATCCGGTTTGGGGACCACGGGATCTCGTCTCTGCTTTTTGCAGATGATGTTGTCCTGTTGGCTTCATCAAACCAGGATCTTCAAAGTGCACTGGAACAGTTTGCAGCCCAGTGTGAAGCAGCTGGGATGAGAATCAGTACCTCCAAATCCAAGGCCATGGTTCTCAGCCAAAAAAGGGTGACTAGACTTCCTCAAGTTGGTGGAGAGCTCCTGCCTCAAATGGAGGAGTTTAAGTATCTTGGGGTCTTGTTCACGAGTGAGGGAAGGATGGAATGGGACATCGACAGGCGGATCAGTGTATCTTCTGCAGTGATGCGGTCGATATACCGGTCTGTTGTGGTAAAGTAAGAGCTTACCTACTAAGCAAAGCTCTCTATTTACCAGTTGATCTACGTTCCTACTCTCACTTATGGTCATGAGCTTTGGGTCATGACCGAAAGGACAAGATCCCGGATACAGGCGGCCAAAATGAGTTTCTTCTGTAGGGTGGCTGGGCGCTCCCTTAGAGATAAGCTCAGAGTAGAGCCGCTGCTTCTCCACATTGAGAGGAGTCAGCTGAGGTGGTCCGGGCATCTGTCCCGGATGCCTCCTGGATGCCTCCCTGCGGAGGTGTTCCAGGCAGGTCCAACAGGGAAGACGCCCGGGGAAGACCTAGGGGCTGGAGGGACTATGTCTCTCGGGTGGCCTGGGAACGCCTTGGTATTCTCCCGGAAGAGCTGGAGGAAGTGTCTGGGGAGAGGGAAGTCTGGGCATCTCCAGTTAGACTGCTGCCCCTGCGACCCTGTCCCGGATAAGCAGAAGAAGATGGATAAATGGATGGCTCGGTGTCATTCTGCTGCTTGGCACATATTGTCAATGAGACTTTTCTTCTGCTCTTGCAGGACAGGATGACAGATCCCAATGGCCTTTCAGTGCACATCTTCCTTCTCCTATTCTTCATCTCTATAAAGCCTTAGGTTTCATCTCCACCATTAATATCTTTCCATCTCACTCATCCCTCCTCCCTTTCAACTCTTTTCTCAAGCATACACACTTTCCTTTCATATCCTTAATTTCTGCACACACAAAAGCAACAGTCTTTTTTAATCCCTACTTTTCAGAATCAGAATCAGCTTCATTGGCCTTGTATGTGTACACATACAAGGCATTTGACTCTGGTTATCTGTGCGCTTTATGTACATACACAGCAGTATGACAGTACGACAGGTGCAATGGTGCAGAGTGCAAATTATGCTGAGATAAATATGATTAACATAATAGGTAGCTTTTGTACATGAGGTAGATGGATATAAACAGTACATCTCTGGTTTGTGCAACGTGCATAGACTTAATAGTATTAGTATTTACATTAACCATGAGCGAAATGTACAGATACAGTGGATGTTAATGTCACTGGTGTCTGGTGTTAACTGTTTATCAGAGTGACGGCCTGTGGGTAGAAACTGTTCTTGTGTCTGGTTGTTTTGGTGTACAGTGCTCTGTAGCACCTATCAGACAGGAAAAGTTGGAACAGGTTGTGTGCAGGGTGTGACGGATCTGCAGTGATGTTTCCTGCCCATTTTTTGACTCTAGACGTTTATAAATCCTGAATTGAGGGCAGGTCAGTGCCAATGATCTTTTCTGCAGTCCTGACTGTCCGTTGTAGTCTATTCCTGTCCTGCTGGGTGGCCAATCCAAACTAGCCATCACCATCCTGGATGAGGCTGATGACCATTGTGTTGTCTGCAAACTTCAGGAGATTGAGAGGCGGGTCTCCTGAGGTGCAGTCATAGGTGTAGAGGGAGAAGAGCAGGGGAAAAGCATACACACCTGGGGGGCGCGAGTACTGATTGTCCAGGTGCTGGATGTGATTTTCCCCAGCCTCACCTGCTGCCTCCGGACTGTCAGGAACTTTGCGATCCACTGACAGGTGGGGGCTGGAACAGAGAGATAGGTCAGTTATTTTTTATGTAGGATGTCTGGGATGATGGTGTTGAACGCAAAGCTGAAGTCCACAAACAGGATCCTTATGTCCCTATACTGTCGAGGTGTTGCAGGTAGTGCAGTCCCATGTTGACTGCATCATCCACTGACCTGTTTCCCCAGTAGGCAAACTGCAGGGGGTCCAGCAGACTACATAGGGGTCCAATGATGTCCTTCAGGTGGGTCAACACCAGTCTTTCAAAGGACTTCATGACAACAGACGTCAGGTCGACGGGCCTGTAGTCATTTAATCCTGTGATGGAGGGTTTTTTGGGGACTGGAATGATTGTGGAGTATTTGAAGCAGGTGGGGACTTCACACCCCTCTAGTGATCTGTTGAATATCTGTGTGAAGATGGGGGCCAACTGGTGGTCAGCACAGACTTTCAGGCAGACGGGGGACACGCCGTCCGGTCCTGGTTCCTTCCTGATGTTCTACCTCTGAAAGAGCTGCCTCACATCCTCTTCACAGATCCTGAGGGCAGGTGAGGGGTGTGAATGGGGGCTTATCAAACCTACAGTAAAACAAATTCAGGTTGTCAGCCAGTTGGTGAGTCACCGCAGTTTGGGGGGATTGTTTCCTATAGCTTGTTATCTCTTTCATGTAGGGTCGTTGGATGAGAACTTGTTTTCCAATTTGTCAGTGTAGCTTCTCTTGGCTACCATGATCTCCTTCGTCAGTGTGTTTCTGGCCTGGTTTTACAGGACACTTCTGTAAGCCTACTCCTTGGCCTGACGAAGCTGCCTGAGTTATGCTGTAAACCAGGGTTTATTGTTGTTGTATGTGCATAAGGTTTGAGTTGGCACACAAATGTTCTCACAAAAACTGATGTATGATGTCACAGTGTCAGAGAGTTCATCCAGTTCTGTGGCTTAAGCTTCAAAAACACTCCAGTCAGTGCAGTCAAAACAGGCTTGTAATTCCAGCTTTGCCTCATTGGTCCAGCTCCTCACAGTCCTGACCACAGGCTTAGAAGATTTTAGTTTCTGCCTGTATGTTGGGAGAAGATGAACCAGACAATGATCCAGTCCCAAAGCTACACGGTTGACAGAGCGATAGGTGTCCCTTAATACAGTATAGCAATGGTCCAGAGTGTTACTTTCCCTGGTGGGACACTTAATGTGCTGTCTATATTTTGGCAGTTCATGGCTGAGGTTTGCTCTGTTATAATCCCCAAGAATGATGAGCAGGGAGTCAAGATGTTTTTTCTCCACATTAGTTATCTGGTCAGCCAAAGTGTCGTAACGCCTCACTAACACAGGCCTGAGGTGGGATGTAAACACTGACCAGTATAAACGAGGAGAACTCCCGCGGTAAATAAAACGGTTTGTAGTTTATGAGAGTAGTCTTTAGATACGGGCTGCATGATTTGCTTAACATTGTGAACACATCTGTACACCAACCTTCATTTATGTAGAAGCAGAGTCCGCATCCCCTCAATTTCCCCCAACAGCTCTGCCATGCGGTCCGTATGGAGAAGTGTCTGGGATTTGCTAACCAAGCCAAGTTTCAGTGAAGCACAGGGCGGTAGATCTTCAAAAATCCGAGTTTGCTCTGTTGAGAAGCAGCAGTGCGTCCATCTTTTTAGCCAAAGAGCAGACATTTGCCAGATGTATTTACGGGAGCACAGTTCGATATCCCCACTGGCGCAGTTTAACAAGCGCCACAGCTCGCCTCCCACGACAGCGTCTCCGGCAAATCCCGTAGATAGCTGCTGCTCCTCCGATAAATTGCTCCGTAAAACTGTCCGGTTCATTGAATATCGGTGGAAATGTTTAGCCAGTGAATAGCCCGATGTTTAGAAGTTCCTCCCTAGTGAATGTGACCAGAGAGGGAGAGCAGAAAACCAAACAAAAATACAATACAGTACAAAAGAGCACAGTACTGAGGCAGCAACCTGTGGTAGCGCCAACTTCCGCCGGAAGTTTCAGTGCTTTTGAACAGACCATCCTCCCAATGTTGTCAGACCTTGTATTTTTCAGTACAGAACAAGAGGCAATCATGTCACTTGAATTGGCTTGCTCAGAGCTGCTGTGTGTATGCATCACCCTCTTTTCAAATTGGTAGTTTAATTGGAGTGATAGGCAGTGGTGGAAAGTCATTCATTTCATCTACTACAGGAAGAGTAAAGGAGGAAGTGGTATAATCGTGACCTCTGTCTATTAGTACATTACCAACACTAGCAGTGTTAGCTTTGTCTAGCTTAATCCTGGCACCTTCAGAAACTCTCTTTCGCGTTGGTTCGGCATTTTACCACCCCTTTTATATGACCTGTAACTCCCTATATACAGGCAGTTGATTGGTGTGTAGACGAGTGTGCATCTGTTGTCAATTGCCTTCTATCACAGTTTGAATGAATGGAGAAAACTGAGTTAACAGATTCATATTTTTGCCACTATGATAATAATTATTATTAATAATTTGGTCTTCTCTCCCCATTTGCTACCGCAGTGCATTTTGTTTTTTTGTGTTGATTTTCCTTTTTTTGATAGCTTGCCAAACTTCTTGTAATTGGTCTGAAAGTCCGAATTTACCAAAAAAGGTTTTCATACTAAAATCAAAGTGAACCATGGTTCAATTTGAACCTCTTTTCACCTGTAATTTTGGTTCAGATCAACCTGAAAAGTCCAAAAGTCTGGACCAAATGAGGTAGGTGTGAAAGGGCACTTTTATATAAGCAGAACTGTCACAGCGCAGGCAGTGAAAAACATTTCGACACAGGTTAAAACACACAGGGTAATCATGGACAGGAGCAAAACTAACAGACACATGAGGGAAGGAGACTATGACAAAACAAAAGGCTGCAAGCTTCAGAGAACTGCTCATATTCTATCTTGTATCTGCTGTAAGAGATGAATGCTGAATTGTCCTCTCTTTTACCTTTTTTTCTAGTTCTTGTGGTAAGATGAGAATATTTTGGAAAAATTAGTGTAAACTTCATTTCTTTAAAAAATAAATTCCACCCTGCCTTCCTCCACCCAGGCACCTCTAGATCTGGCAGCAGCTCTACCCGGGCTCAGGGCCATGCCAGTGGGCCTACGGGATCAGCGCGGCAGAGTGGTCCAAGTTCCCAGACAGACGGCGCTCCAGGACAGAGGACCCAGCTCCAACAACAAGCCCAGACATCAGTGGCCAGGCCAGGGCAGCCTAGTGCCACATCAACCACCGGCCTTCAGCAGCAGCCGCCAGTCCAGGGACAAGGCATGGGTATAGGGCAAGGTCAGGCCAAGCCAGGGCAGATGGGACCAGCAGGTGGACCCATGGGGCAGGCCAGGCAGACAGGTCCAGCAGGAACCACGCCAGCCACCATGGTGAGTACAGAGAGAGAGCGAAGAAGTAGAAAGAAATATAAAATGAGAATGTTAACAAGTATTGTTGTTGTTTCTAGTTGATATGATAAAGAGTTGGCATGATGATACCAAGAATTTGGTAATTTTCTGTTTGAACAAAAATAAAAACACACTTATCTTTAAACACCATTAAAATACAGTTCAGTTGCATGTGCATAAAATACATTCTGATCAGATTTACAGTAGTTTATTTTTTTCCATCACTACATGGTATGTGATTGATGTGACATTTTGAAACAAGAAGCATGGTGTATACTGTATACACCTCTTCTGTTAGTGATGTCTTGCAGAATGTACCACAGATGACAGTTATTTTTCATTCTCACACACAGACATACACAGACACACACATTCCTCTCTATGGAAACCCAGAAAGCGCTTTATATATTTAGTTGTTTGTCATGAAAGCATTACTTTGTAATCTTGAAATAACAAGCTTATATCTTCAATATTTGAGATCACAAAATAAGTGTTTCATGATCACGATGAAACTGTCTTTTAATTATTTGTCATCTTAATTTAACAAAACTTTTGATCAGGAAATAATTATATCTCTATATACCTCCTGCTCTTAATAATTTAACATTTTCACAGTTTACACCCAGTTGCTAGCTAGTTCATCCCTCATTTTTCAATCATCCTTCATCTTATATTCATTCACTTTTTCTGTCTCTCTCCATCATCCTCTTCCTCCCAGTCATTTATTTTTTTGAACCAGCTCTTCCTTTCCTCTTGCCTCTTATTTTACCTTTCAGCCAGCCTTCACCCTCAGCCTTTGCTTTCCCTTCATCCTCCTGTGTCCCTCCATGCTCCCAGAGATAAGAGCTGGTCCGTCTCCTCCCACTTCAGATGGTTTATTTATATTCTGCTGTGCCACTCTTGGCAGGTGTTATCTAACACCATGATTAACACAGAGGCATTTTATAACTGAATGTAGCTGATACACTGTCTGATAGACACTCAAAATAGGCAATCAAAATGTCTCCCTGCAAAAATCTATTACACCCTCCATGTCTTCCATAATCATAAATCCATGTAAATCAATTTGCTATTGCAGGCTAAAAATCTGATTATGATGTTTAACATGAAAATTCAGATAGTTTATTGATTCTGTCCCTGAATCTATTCTGTCTCTAGTAAATATGTGAATGTATTAATAATGAAGTTCTCAAAGTCACCATGTCGATTATTAATATCCATAATTATTCATGATGTGCTTTCACTGCTGAAAGGTATTCAATATTTTCATATTGCTGCCTTGTTGTATCAGCAGGAAAGTAAAGTGAAATAATTCATATTTTCTGATATCAAATTCTGCAGGAATTTGTCTTGGAAATTATTCTGAAAGCTCTGCTGTGTAATACCTCTGAGAGAATGCCATAAACAGTAACAATAATTTGTCATTATTATTCAGTCTGCAAACACATTAACTTGCACTCTTGTGTGAGGTCCATTGTGTAATTAAAAGCATTGATAATGAAATGCTAAATGCTGCAGGGTGTATCATAATACATCACCTGTGCTTTGCTGCAGCTAAACTGGAGTCAGTGGGGAAACAAATACAGAATATTATGTGATTATTTGGCAACAGTCAAGTATCTGTCAAGTCAAGTTAATATAGAGAGTGTTGAACAGGAGTTACAATAATTGTTTTACAGAAAACAGTATACATAAAGTGTTGCGGCCCCAGCCATAATAGTATTCTTCTGTGTGTCCATATGCTTTTTTTGATGGAGAGTGAGCGCTCTTCTTTTCCTCGAGCATCTTTGTGTCATTGACAGATGTTGGGTCCCACACAGATTGGGTGACATTTACATTTAGTCATTTAGCAGTATCATTTAGTTCAGTATCTTGCTCAAGGATACTTTGACGCATAGCTGGGGGATCGAACCGCTAACCTTCCGATTGGCAGGCGAGCTCTCTGCCACCAAGCCACGGCCGCCCACACATCGGAGGATGTCACCACCGCTGACTGACTGATTTCAGGAGCTGGCTTACTTAGCTTCCTGGTTCTGAAGCGGGACGAGGAGCACTGTTGCAGTCGTTCGTTTCCTTCCAACTTAGTAAATTGTGTTAGATCCTGTGAAAAATCGTGTGTTTAGGCAAGAGAGTTAAGTCAAATTTGTGTCTGTATTACCTTGTGGTTAGTGCTTGCTTTACTAGTAGCACTACCATGTACATTTTTGTAAATAGCTTGAGCATTTGTTAGTAATCAACCTGACGATTCAACTGTTTCTGCTCGCATCTCGGCATGCCTGAGTGACATCGCACTTTGGATGAAGGACCATCACCAGCAGCTGAACCTGGACAAAACGGAACTACTTGTGATACCGGCCAACCCAAAGATTCACCACAACCTCTCCATTCAACTAGGCTCAACAACCGTTACTTCGTCCAGCATGGTTCAGAAACCTGGGTGTGGTAATTGATGATCAACTAAACTTCAAAAGCCATGTTGCCAGCACCACCCGGTCCTGCAGATTCATCCTCTACAACATCAGGAAAATCAGACCTTTCCTATCGGAGCAGTCTACACAAGTCCTAGTCCAGGCTCTTGTCCTGTCCAAACTGGACTATTGCAATGCACTGCTGGCTGGACTCACTGCTTGCACAACCAAACCTCTGCAGATGATCCAGAACGCGGCGGCAAGAGTGATCTTCAATGAACCGAAGAGAGCGCACGTAACCCCTCTCTTCATTAGGTTACAATGGCTCGCTGTTGTCGCCCGCATCAAGTACAAAGCGATGCTCTTGGCTTACAAGACCACCACTGGTTCTGCACCAACATATCTTTGCTTGTTCATACAGACCTATGTTCCTGCCAGGTCCCTGCGCTCTGCAAACGAACAACGTCTGGTGGTACCATGCCAAAAAGGAATAAAATCACTCTCGCGCACCTTCTCTGGATTCGTTCCACATTAGGGGAATGATCTGCCTGCTTCTACAAGATCAGCAGATTCTGTAGCCACCTTTAAAAAGCACTTGAAAACGCATCTCTTCCGTCAACACCTAACTGACAATCACTAACTCTTCTTCCTTTCTACCTCTGCTCAAAAAGCAAAAACAAAAAAACCCCTTCCTATCCTTAGCTTTATATACTGTGCTAGGCTTTAATCACTCAGACTCATTTTTTGTTACCTTGTGTTGTTATATTGCTTCCAATGTCTTCCTCATATGTAAGTCGCTTTGGATAAAAGCATCTGCTAAATAACTAAATGTAAATGTAAATGTCTTCATTCATAACATGTTTAATGGATCTCCATGCAGCGGTAGATAACTTTCTTTTTTTGAACATGAATCTTCAGATTGATAGTTGAAACTTATCATTCAATCAGTCATCATTCATATTCAGTAAACTGTCACAACAGAACATAATGGTGGAGCAGATTTCTTTGTCATCCTCTGTCAGTCTCTCCATCTATTTATTTTTTCTCCTCTTTTCTTGATGTTGTCTCTTTCTCTCTTCTTATCTTTCTGTCTCACTCATCTCCCATATTTCTCTCATTCCTTTCTTTTACCAGCATTGTGAATATTTAGGAGCTATTTCTATGCTGTGAAAGGCTATATACTGAGAATCTGTTACTAAATGATGAGCTTTGTGCTTGCCTTCCAAGGTCACTCCTACTGTTTCATCTTCTCATAACCCCTCTTTCTCTCTTTCTCTGCAGGCCAAGATTGACACACCTCCAGTAACAGCTATTGGAGCAAAGGCAGTGCCTGTCATGGCCACAAAAGCTGCCCAGCCCCCACTCACAGGCATAGGTACAGTATAATCATCACACACACACACACACACAGAGCGAGACTCCCACCACTCCCACGTCTTTCCAGCTCCTGCCCACTGTGTCTTTATTATGTAATCGGTGTGTGCTCTTTTATCTAATCTCAGATTATTCTGCAGATAATCCCATAGTGGAAAACACCAAACCGTTCTCATTCTCAGGTCGTCAAATACCGAAGTTTTGTCACACCCCCGTCTCATACAGATGCACAAGGTACCTTTTAGCATCTGTATGAGACGCGCTGGACTTTCAATTAACTCCAACGTAAAACCATCTGTGCATTTCTTTTATTCTTAGTGAAAAATTGAGTATTTTAAGTTTCTGCATTAAAATGTCTTTTGATAACATTTCTATTGAGAAATGTGCTTTTTATTTTCATAATCCTCCTTCAGTGAATGTATATCATCCTTAATTTTGTTAGTTATTATGAAGATTATCTCAGGTCTCTATAGGTCGCTGTTATGCGCATGTAATGTTGTGGGTTGGCTTGGCACGTTCGACTCCTGTTTTGGGCTGTCAGTGGGCATTTCAAATTGCTGCAGGTTGGCTGTGACCTGAATCCAAAAACTACTATTTAGAAAAGGTGTTTTATAGCCTGTAATTGTAAAATTTGAAGTTGCTAATTTCATTTTATATTTCCAATTAATATGCGGCTGAGGATATTTGATTATGAAATCACCTTTCTTAAGAAGGTGCCAGCAAACTTATACTTTACTTTTCACATCCCTCATTTAATCCCTGCACTGCATCATCAAACTGGACTTGATATTTTGGATTGTATTCAGCCTCTACTGTTAGATGATTTAATTGTTTATGCACATGTTACATTTAATTTTTGTTTTTGTCACCTTAACATATTTCATACACTTAATTTGTCCATAGCACAGTCCACAATACTTTGCAAAGTCAATATTTCATTTTAAGATTTATATTCCATTTCAAAACTATTACTATTCCATTCTGTAAATAGATTTAAAATTGTCAATTTTATTTTAATTTTAAACAGATATTATACCTACAGATAAACTTTGTTTATTTAATTATTATTATTATTACCTTACTTTGTTTATTTTTAATATTCTTTGTTCCATTTTTTGGTAGCAAATGCCAAGACACATTCTTTGTATGCTTGCATTGGCTAATAAAACACATTCTCATTGAATGGGCTATGTCATGCTGACATAAAATCCCAAAACCAAGAATCCTAAAGATACAAAAAATCCCCAGGGTTGTGAAAATAGTAGCCTATGCATGCCTCAGTATTTGATGACCTGTGAATGAGAAGGAGTTTATATTTTCAGACATAATCCAAGCACTTCAGCCCTTCCTCCAAGCCTGTATTAATGCCCTTGATTTTGGTCACAAATTCCACTAAAATAGAAAAAAAAACCAAATTATATATTATTAATTTTATATATTGGAGCTAAACCAGATACATCGGTGGAACAATTCTTCATGGCTCCTGTTTTGAGATACTGACCTTTGAACCATGACGCATGTTTGAAGGATTATAATCCAGAAACAAAAGAGGCTACAGACATGGGACCAACTGTTACAGAGAGCTCTTGACTTCAGATATCATGTTAGTCAACAACTGGGGGTTCCGTCATATTCATTGATCCTACACCGGAGAAATGTCTCGTTACAGAAGCTCAAGAATCAACACGTAGCAGAAAAAGGTTGATATGTCATTGTCAATGTCAATGTCTTATTTATTTATGAAGCACATTTAAAACAACCACTGATGACAAAAGTGCTGAACAGGATACAACACCAAATACACAAACATAAAAGTTAACAAATACATAAAAAAGAAAATAAAACAATAAACATAATAGAACAGCAGCACAATAGAAAATTAAATCAAGGTGTTAAAATCTCAGGTCCTAGGTGATTGATCAGACAAAGAGCACTACAAATCCCCCTTTAGATGGGCATCAGATCAAGAATCGTGACGTTGCCCTGTATGGCGCAACCGGGGCCCCACCCTAGAGCCAGGCCCTGGGTTGGGGCTTGCATGCGAGCGCCTAGTGACCAGGTCTTCCCCACAAGGCCCCGCCGGGCTCAGCCCGAAGGAGCGATGTGGGGCCGATCTCCTGTGGGCCCACCACCTGCAGGAGGAACCGTACGGGGCCGTTACAATGTGGATTGGGTGCCATTCAAAGGCGTGGTCCTCGGCGACCCAATCCCCAGACACGGAATCTGGCTCTAGAAACAGGGATAGGTCTGTCACTGTTATTTGTGCTTATGGGCCAAATGGCAGTGTAGAGTACCCGTACACCTTCTTGGCATCTCTGGGAAGGGTGTTGGATAGTGCTCTGACCGAGGACTCTGTTGTTCTACTGGGGGAATTCAACGCTCATGTGGGCACCGACAGTAACACCTGGAGGGACATGATTGGGAGGAACCACCCCCCCGACCTGAACACGAGTGGTGTTCTGTTATTGGACTTCTGTGCTCACAATTCACAATTTGTCCATAACAAAACCCTTGTTCAAGAATAAGTGTGTCCATCAGTGCACATGGCACCAGGTCACCCTAGGCAGGAGGTCAACTTTGTGGTTTTTTCATCTGACCTCCGGCCGAATGTCTTGGACACTCAGGTAAAGAGAGGAGCGGAGCTGTCAAGTGATCACCACCTGGTGGTGAGTTGGATCCGATGGCGGGGGTGGAAGTTGGACAGACTTGGCAGACCCAAACATACTGTGAGGGTCTGCTGGGAACATTTGGCAGAGTCTCCAGTAAGAGAGATCTTCAACTCCCACCTCCAGCAGAGCTTCAATCAGATCCTGAAGGAGGCTGGAGACATGGAGTCCGAGTGGACCATGTTCTCCACCTCCATTGCTGACGCGACCGCTAGGAGCTGTGGCTGTAAGGTCTCTGGTGTCTGTCGTTGTGATGATCCCCGAACCCGGTGGTGGACTTCTGAATTAAAGGGTGCCGTCAAGCTGAAGAAAGAGTCCTTTTGAGCCTGGTTGGCTCAAGGGACTCCAGAGGCAGCTGATAGGTACCAGAAGGCCAAGCGAGCTTCAGGGAGGAGGAGGAGTTTGGGAGGAGTTTGGTGAGACCATGGAGAAGTACTATCAGTTGGCCTCGAAGAAATTCTGGCAAACCATCCGGGCCTCAGAAGGGGGAAGCAGTGCCCTGCACACACTGTTTACAGTGGGGGTGAGAATCTGCTGACCTCGACTGAGGACATCCTCGGATGGACTTCAAGGATCTCCTCAACCCCACCGACACATCTGCGCAGAGGAAGCAGAAGCTGAGGGATCTGTTGTGGATGTGTCGATCCACCAAACTGAGCTCACCGAGGTAGTTGAGAAGCTCCTCAATGGCAAGGCACCAAGGGTGGATGAGTTCCGCCCTGAGAACCTCAAGTCTCTGGATTTTGTAGGGCTGTCTTTGTTGACACGCCTCTGCAACATCACGTGGCGGCTGGGGACAGTGCCTCTGGACTGGCAGACCCTGTTTAAGGGGGGACCGGAGGGTGTGTTTCAACTATAGGGGGATCACACTCCTCAGCCTCCTATGCCAGGGTACTGGAGAGGAGAATTCGGCCGATAGTCGAACCTCGGATTCAGGAGGAAAAATGCGGTTTTCGTCCCGTTCATGGAACACTGGACCATCTCTATACCCTTGCCAGGTTGCTGGAGAAGGCATTTGACTGTGTCCCTGGGGGTGACCTGTGGGGGGTGCTCTGGGAGTACGGGTTCTGGGCCCTCTGCTAAGGGCTTTCCGGTCCCTATACGACCGGAGCAGGAGTTTGGTTCGCATTGCCGGCAGTTAGTCAGACATGTTGGACTCCGGCAGGGCTGCCCTTTGTCACTGGTCCTGTTCATTACTTATATGGACAGTATTTCTAGGCGCTGTCAGGGGCCAGACGGAGTCTGGTTTGGGGACCACAGGATCTTGTCTCTGGTGTTTGCAGATGATGCTGTCCTGTTGGCTTCATCAAATCAGGACCTTCAGTGTGCACTGGGACGGTTTGCATCTGGGTGTCTGTCCCGGATGCTTCCTGGGTGCCTCCATGAGGAGGTGTTCTGTGCATGCCCAACTGGGAGGAGGCCCCGGAGAAAACCTAGGACACGCTGGAGGGACTATGTCTCTGGCCTAGGAACGCCTCGGTATTCCCCTGGAAGAGCTGGAGGAAGTGTCTAGGAAGAGTCTGGGCATCTTTGGTTAGACTGTTCCCCCCGCGACTAGGCCCCGGATAAGCGGAAGAAGATGGATGGATGGATGGATATGTGATGGATAACTGCACAGAATACTTGCACAGATATTGTTATACACACATGGTGTGTAGCATTATACTAATATGAGAGATGGATCTTCTTCTTTTACTTTCGGCTGTTCCCTTTCAGGGGTCGCCACAGCAAATCATGCGCCTCCATCTAACCCTCTGCATCCTCTTCACTCACACCAATTAACTTCATGTCCTCTCTCACTACATCCATAAATCTCCTCTTTGGTCTTTCTCTAGACCTCCTGCCTGGCAGCTCCAACCTCCTTCTACCAATATATTCACAGTCTCTCCTCTGAACATGTCCAAACCACCTCAATCTGGCCTCTCTGGCTTTATCTCCGAAACATCTAACATGAGCTGTCCATCTGATGTACTCATTCCTGATCCTGTCCATCCTCGTCACTCCCAAAGAGAACCTCAACATCTTAAGCTCTGCCACCTCCAGCTCTGCCTCTTGTCTTTTCTTCAGTGCCACTGTCTCTAAGCTCTACAACATCGCTGGTCTCACCACCGTCTTGAACACCTTTCCTTTCATTCTTGCTAATACTCTTTTATCACACAACACACCTGACACTTTTCTCCACCCGTTCCAACCTGCTTGCACTCGCCTCTTCACCTCTTTTCCACAGTCTCCATTGCTCTGAACTGTTGACCCTAAGTACTTAAAGTCCTGCACCTTCTTTACCTCTGCTCCCTGTAACCTCACC
>CM022479.1:8918237-8992570 GCA_011952105.1 Coreoperca whiteheadi | reverse complement strand
CAAATCACAATGTCATCCACAAACATCATAGTCCATGGAGATTCCTGTCTAACCTCATCTGTCAGCTTGTCTATCACCAGAGCAAACAAGAAGGGGCCCAGAGCCGATCCTTGATGCAGACCCACCTCCACCTTGAACTCCTCTGTCACACCTACAGCACACCTCACCACGGTCTTACAGCTCTCATACATGTCCTGCACCATTCTAACATACTTCTCTGCCACTCCGGACTTCCTCATGCAATACCACAGCTCCTCTCTCAGCACCCTGTCATACGCTTTCTCTAAATCTACGAAGACACAATGCAACTCCCTATGACCTTCTCTGTACTTCTCCATCAGCATCCTCAAAGCAAATATTGCCTCTGTTGTACTCTTTCTAGGAATGAAACCATATTGCTGCTCACAAATGCTCACCTCTGCCCTTAGCCTAGCTTCCACTACTCTTTCCCACAACTTCATTGTATGACTCATCAGCTTTATTCCTCTGTAGTTGCCACAGCTCTGCACATCTCCCTTGTTCTTGAAAATTGGCACCAGTACACTTCTCCTCCATTCCTCGGGCATCCTCTCACTCTCCAAGATCTTGTTAAACAAACTAGTCAGAAACTCTACTGCCACCTCTCCTAGACACTTCCATACCTCCACAGGTATGTCATCAGGACCAACTGCCTTTCCACTCTTCATCCTCTTCAACGTCCTCCTCATTTCACTCTTGCTAATCTTTGCCACTTCCTGCTCCACACCAGTCACCTCTTCTACTCTTCATTCCCTTTCATTTTCCGCATTCATCAACTCTTCAAAGTACTCCTTCCATCTTCCCATCACACTCCTGGCACCTGTTAGTACATTTCCATCCTTATCTTTAATCACCCTAACATGTTGCACATCCTTGCCATCTCTATCTCTTTGTCTGGCCAACCTGTACAAATCCGCCTCTCCCTCTTTAGTGTCCAACCTAGCATACAAGTCCTCATATGCTCTTTGTTTGGCCTTTGCCACCTCTACCTTCACCTTACGCTGCATCTCCCTGTACTCCTGTCTACTCTCTTCAGTCCTTTCAGTGTCCCACTTCTTCTTTGCTACCCTCTTTCTCTGTATACACTCCTGAACTTCCTCGTTCCACCACCAAGTCTCCTTGTCCACTTTCCTCTTTCCAGATGACACACCGAGTACGCTCCTACCTGTCTCCCTGATCACATTAGCTGTAGTGGTCCAGTCATCTGGGAGCACTTCCTGACCACCCACAGTCTGTCTCAGCTCTTCCCTGAAAACTACACGACAATCTTCCTTTTTCAACTTCCACCACTTCGTCCTCTGCTCTGCCTTTGTCCTCTTGATCTTCCTCACCACCAGAGTCATTTTACACACTACCGTCCTGTGTTGTCTGGCTACACTCTCCCCTACCACTACTTTACTGTCACTGGTCTCTTTCAAATTACAACGTCTACACAAGATGTAGTCCACCTGAGTGCTTCTACCTCCAGTCTTATATGTCACCCTATGTTCCTGCCTCTTCTGGAAGAAAGTGTTTACTACAGCCATTTCCATCCTCTTTGCAAAGTCTACCACCATCTGTCCTTCTGCGTTCCTGTCCTGAAGACCAAACCTGCCCATCACATTCTCATCACCTCTGTTCCCTTGAAATCTGCACCAATCACCACTCTCTCACCTCTGGGGATGCTCTGCATCACTTCATCTAACTCACTCCAGAATGCCTCCTTCTCTTCTAACTCACATCCTGCCTGTGGGGCATAACCACTCACAACATTGAACATCACCCCTTCAATTTCCAGCTTCAGGCTCATCAACCTGTCTGACACTCTTTTCACCTCTAGAACATTCCTCACAAACTCCTCTTTCAGGATAACTCCTACTCCATTTCTCTTCCTATCTGACCCATGACAGAACAACTTCAACCCTGCTCCTAAGTTTCTAGCCTTGCTACCTTTCCACCTGGTTTCCTGGACACACAGTATGCCCACCTTACTTCTCTGCATTATGTCAATCAACTCTCTAGCCTTCCTTGTCATAGTCCCAACATTCAAAGTCCCTACTGTCAGTCCTACATTCTTAGCTTTCCTCTTCTCTCTCTGCCTACGAACACACCTTCCTCCTCACCTTCTTCGTCTTCGACCAACAGTAGTCAAATTTCCACCGGTATCCTGTAGGTCAACAGCACCGGTGGCGGTCATTGTTAAGGCTTCTAACTGCCTACGTCCGAGCATCTACCCTGCTTCCTCTGATGCGGCAACAGACCAAATAGCCCTTGTGTGTCAGTTACCACTATCAGCTGTGCTCGTTAAAGGCAGCTATCCTCTAGAGGATCTGGGCTCTCTTTTTGGTGCTAATAAGAGTCCTTTGTTAAGTCTTTTGTCCCTTGTCAAAGGTTTGCCCGAACCCCAAGGGACTTTTAATTTGATTGGCTAGACTAACCTGTAAGAACCTGTTATGATGTTACACACACACAACAACCTACCTTTTTACTACCATCGATGAACTCAAAATCAATGGTACACAACTACTGTAACCTCTCTCACTGGGGTAATGCTTAATCCTTTTTGTGCTCAAATCCTCTGTCGGTGACACAGTTCTTAAAGTCCTTTTTCGTAGATGTTGCTGCTCACATTCTCCTTCATATGATGTGTTTTCCGAAGAGGCACAAAGAAATAATCCCGAACTTCTCTCTGTCACTTTGTTTTATGTCACTCTCTACATGACACAGTTAAAACACACTCTTTCACCTCTCACCCACATTACATAATAGAGCATTCTCCAGAATATGTAAACTGTCAAACTGCTTAATTTCTAACACTTTTATCTGCCGTGTCGCAATCACTTTCTTCCTTGTGCCCTTACAGGCATCTGAGGTCTTGCACACACAGCTTCAAGTTAAGGGGGGACCGGACACATATAATACCTTTAGTCTTATGACTTTATTCATTTTGTTATCAAAACATTCTCACTTACATTTCTTTATGATCTATGTCGGTTATATGATTCAAGTTAATTATATTCACGTTAAGTAATAGTGCGGCACACAATTCAGCATACTCTCATGTGTTATACAATTCACATCAGGATTTTTGATGTAATATGTAAAGCTGGGGTACAATGATTATTCAATTTATAACATCAGTTGTCTCATTAAACTTCACCTACAGAGCAGGGCCAGACCATGCTCTTAATAATAGTGTTTTGATCTTAACTCATGATGTTAACTCTCTTTCAACTTGACACCCGGGGTGCACGGTGGCAGAGTGCGGTTAGCGCCCCCGCCTCCTAATAAGGAGATCGTGGGTTCGAAGCCCAGACCATGATCTCCCTGGGTGGAGTTTGCATGTCCTCCCCGTGTTACCGTGGGTTTCCTCTGGGTTGATGACACCAAATTGTCCCTAGTGGGTGAATGGTTGTTTGTCTCTCTGTCTCTGTGTCAGCCCTGTGACGAGTTGGCCACTGTCCAGGATGTACCCCGCCTAAGGCCCAAAGTCACTGGTCCAGTGCTGCTCCAGTCACCCGCAACCCCTAACGGGAACAAGCGGTAGAAAATGACTGACTGACTGACCTAACTTGACACCCCCTTCTCCATATTACAACAGATATTTTGACATCACTTACATCCTATGGAGAGACTCACTTACCGCTGTTGGCACACACTGCTTGTTTGGCAATACTGAGAAACTATCAAACTGCCTGACATTCACCCCTGACCCAATTCTCCTAAGTAGGCTCTCAGTGCTTCAATCTTTACACATTTAATAATCTCCATTCTGGTGAATAGATTCATTTTGTTATCAAAACATTCTTACCAACATTTATTTATGATTAATGTTGGTTATATTCACTTTTGAAGTAGTGCAGCCCACAATTTTAACATAATTCATTCAACATCAGGATTTTAGATGTAATTTACTCTTGATAACTCCTAGTTTAAACAAAGCAGGGGAACAATGATCTCAACACATTTGACAATATATATAAAGATATAATATATAATACTATATAAATAAACCAGTGCACTCTCAATTCAGTATTTAAAAACTTCCAATTCTTTGAAAAACACTAATATTGTCTACAAATTTCCTAGAAGCCTGCCATGCCATTTTATCCCCAAGAACTACTTTTCAAGAAAGTTCCTTCAGCCTATTGTTGTGTGCGTTTCCACCAGTCTAAAGACCTGTGAAGGTAGGCAAATTCCACCCATCACACAACTTTATTATTTTATTATACATATCACCTACAAATTCAGCATAAGGACCTTTGCTTATTTTAACCTATGCACTCTCACCTGTTTTAAATCCTGAGCTTACCGGTGTCTAATGGTAATATTGAGAGCCACTACTTCCTCAGAGTTTTTTTAAATAATATGGTAAATGGCAGACTGCATTTGTATAGTGCCTTTCTAGTCTTCTGAACACTCAAAGCACTTCACACTACATTCACCCATTCACACACTGATGGCAGGTGCCAACTTAGTATGTGTGCTGTATGTAATTTACCTTCAACCAACTGGTCATCTGGTGTCTTCCACCAAGGCTTCAACAACTACTAGCTACAGAAAGCTGGCCTGTGACCCAGCAAAGCTTCGATCCAGACAGCCAAACCACTTCCTGCTCTGGTGGTTAGAGCTCGACCAATCAGAAATGTTCAGCTCAGCAAGCCCCACCAAGAAAGTTCCAGTACTTCTAAAAAAAAAAAAAAGCAGAGCAAGGACCTTTTGGTGGGTAAAATAATGTCCCCGGAACTACATTTAGACCCTGATCCCTGCAGTGGAAATGCAGTGGAGTTCCTCCAAAGTTTCCTAGTTCCTGGGGAAAGTTACTGCGTGGAAACTCAGCTAAATATTGCCACAGATGGTTTTACATTGGAGTTAACTGAAAGCCTGGTCCATCTCATACAGATGCAGATACAGATAAAGGTTACCTTGTGCATTTGTATCAGACACCAAGGGGCGTGACAAATCGTTTGAGAAAGAGAAAGGGTTGAAAACACACAAGAGGGTTTAACGTAATGGCAGCAGATTAGCCTGAGTGTGCCAAGTCACTATGTAGCAAGTTAGTCAGTTAGTTTATTTGGTATTAAGTAATTTAGTTAATTTGTTGAGTAGGTAGGCAATCAGTTAATCTGTAGGTAGTTTGGAAAGCATGAAGGCACTTATTCATTTTTGTTATGAAATATGTTCATAATGGAAAATTCTGAAGAACACGTCCCGTCTTACCAACAGTAAATGTTGTTTTTTATGGTATATTGTACCTGGACAATTATCTTAATAGATAATAGGCAACAATTTTAAATAACTGATTAATCGTTTAAATCATTTTTAAAGCAAAAATGCTAACAAAATCACAGGTTCAGACAACTCGTATATGAATATTTGAGAGATTATTCTGAATAATATTAATACCTTTCCGTTTTGGAGCAAAACAAGCAGTTTGAATAAGTCAATTTAGGACAAAACAAGCAGTTTGAATAAGTCAATTTAGGAAATTGTGTTTGTTATTTTTCACTATTTTCTGCCGATAAGTAATTTTTAGAGTCATCCATAATGAAAATAATTTCTAGCTGCAGTCATAGATCTTTCCCTAACCTTAACCAAGTCTTTTTTAGTTGCTTGACCATACTGTTGTTGCTACTGTCAAACTCGTATTGCGTGTGTTATCCAAGGTTCATCTGAATGTGCCTTAAAAAAATGTTGCTTATTGTCACTTGCTAAATGAAAAATCTAGTAACTCATCATAAGTAATAACAGTGTGCTCGATCTTATTTTTTTATTTTTTAGGAATAAGTTTGAAATAAACATTGGCATGAATGTAATCCAGGGATTCACAGATTTGTCCAATATCACTGTTTTTTTTGGCAAGTGGGTTTCACAGTTCATCAGTGGATAACCACTCTTTTCGGGAAATTATCACTGTGTAGTCAGTCAATCAGTCATTTAGCATAGGTTTGTTAGTAAGAAGTTGGTCTTCCACAGATGACTTAGTGAAGCTAGTAAGTTAGTTAATTGGGTAGCAAACAGGGGGGAGGTCTCAAGTTATGACTGAAGGCTACAAAAGCACATCTATATGGACAATCTGGCAACAACTTGTAAACACAGGAAGCCATGTGTGTCCAAACAGAGAAGATCTAATGAGTAAAGAGGGGACCAGGCTGGAGGCAGGTGGCTGAATCAAAAGACTGGCAGGGCAGGAAAAAATCAACAGGCAGAGCTAGTGCAACTGAAGGATGACACATTTTTTCTTTTACCCACGTGTTAAATTTACAAGTGATTTTTGGAAAGTGCAATGAAAAAACAATATCAATGAAAGGTTGACACCAAAGATGTCATCATGGAAAAAGAAAAAACATGTACACTGGCAGATGTGGCCTAATAATAAAACTGCATAGATACTTATTATTCCCTCTCCTCTTTCTTTCTCCTCTGTCCTGTCATGCTTTCTTCCTCTCTCCCTTTGTCTGTCCAGGTTCCAAAGCAGCACCTAGGCCAGGAGGTATTGGCAGTGCAGCAACAGGTCAGCCTGGCATGGAGGGAGACAGCATGTTGTCCAAGATCCTGCCTGGAGGAGCTGCTGAGCAGGCTGGCAAACTGGGAGAAGGTACAACAAACAAATCACTTAACAGCACACTTTAAACAAGTGATTTGACAGCGCCTACTGTACTGTACTGTGTATGTGCTCATGCACTGTACATATAATATATATCTCCTGATCTCTTGTGGGCCCACCACCTGCAGGAGGAACCGTAAGGGGCCGGTGGATTGTGGATTGGGTGGCAGTCGAAGGCGGGGGCCTCGGCGACCCAATCCACAGACACGGAATCTGGCTCTAGGGACATGGAATGTTACCTCGCTGGGGTGGAAGGAGCCTGAGCTGGTGTGGGAGGTTGAGAGATACCGACTAGAGATAATTGTGCTCACCTCCACCCACAGCTTGGGCTCTAGATCCCAACTCCTTCAAGAGAGGCTGGACTCTCTACTACTCTGGAGTTGCCTGCGGTGAGAGGCGGCGGGCTGGTGTCGGCTTGCTCATAGCCACCCAGCTCAGCCGCCATGTGTTGGAGTTCACCCCGATGAAAGAGAGGGTCGTTTCCCTGCGCCTTTGGGTTGGGAATAGGGCTCTCACTGTTATTTGTGCTTACGGCGTGATTGGGAGAAACGACCCCCCCCCGACCTGAACACGAGTGGTGTTCTGTTATTGGATTTCTGTGTAAGTCATAGTTTGTCCATAACAAACACCATGTGCAAGCTTAAGGGTGTCAATCAGTGAATGTGGCACCAGGACACCTTAGGTCGGAGGTCGATGATCGACTTTGTGGTTGTTTCATCTGACCTCTGGCCATATGTCTTGGACACTCAGGTGAAGAGAGGGGTCGAGCTGTCAACTGATCACCACCTGGTGGTGAGTTGAATCCGATGGCAGGGGAGGAAGTTGGACAGACTTGGCAGACCCAAACGTACTGTGAGGGTCTGCTGGGAACATTTGGCAGAGTCTCCGATCAGAGTGATCTTCAACTCCCACCTCCGGCAGAGCTTCAACCAGATCCCGAGGGAGGCTAGAGACATTGAGTCCGAGTGGACCATGTTCTCCAACTCCACTGTCAATGCTGCCGCTTGGAGCTGTGGCCGTAAGGTCTCCGTTGGCTGTCGTGGCGACAATCCCCGAACCCAGTGGTGGACCCCGGAAGTAAGGGATGCTATGAAGCTGAAGAAGGAGTTCTATCGAGCCTGGTTGGCTCAGGGGACTCCGGAGGCTGATAGGTACCGGAGGGCCAAGCGAGCTTTAGCCCGGGTGGTTTCGGAGACAAAAACCCAGGTTTGGGAGGAGTTTGGTGAGGTCATCGAGAATGACTATCTGTCTGCCTCAAAGAAATTCTGGTAAACCATCCGGCGCCTCAGGAGAGGGAAGCAGTGCCCTGCACACACTGTTTACAGTGGGGGTGAGAATCTGCTGACTTCGACTGGGGACATCCTTGGACGGTGGAAGGAGTACTTCGACGATCTCCTCAACCCCACCGACATGTCTTCCACTGAGGAAGCAGAGGCTGAGGGCTCAGTTGCGGACTTGTTGATCCCCCAAGCTGAGGTCACTAAGGTAGTTGAGAAGCTCCACGGTCCATCCACTGGGGGTGGATGAGATCAGCCAGCCCTAAGTACCTCAGGTCTCTGGATGTTGTGGGGCTGTCTTGGTTGACAGGCCTCTGCAACATCGCGTGGCGGCTGGGGACAGTGCCTCTGGACTGGCAGACTGGGGTGGTGGTCCCTCTGTTTAAGAATGGGTACCGGAGCGTGTGTTCCAACTACAGGGGGATCACACACCTCAGTCTCCCCGCAAAAGTCTATGCCAGGGTACTGGAGAGGAGAATTCGGCTGATAGTCGAACCTCAGATTCAGGAGGAACAATATGGTTCTCTTCCCGGTTGTGGAACACTGGACCATCTCTATACCCTCTCCAGGTTGCTGGAGGGTTCATGGGAGTTTGCCCAACCAGTCCACATGTCCATAAGGGAAGATGATGGGTCCAGATGGACAACCGAGGACACCTCCAGGTGGAGGCCAATGAGCAGGCATTGAGCCACTCGTCACCTGCACCAAAGACACAGCAGCACTGCCCCAGCAGGTCGCCACAGTCACAGATCCGGATACATCTCCGGACGCTGGAATACCTGCTGAAATTGAAAGGAAGAAAGAAGAGAGTGACGGGAAAGCACAAAACTACGGGAGAGGGAAGAAGTCAAGTTAGTAACATGCATTTATGGGATGAGAATGCATACGGATGGAGAGGAGGACAGAGGTGAAGAGAGAGGTGCATCATGTGAAGTCTTCCAGCATTTGACTGTGTCCCTCTCGGCGACCTGTGGGAGTGCTCTGGGAGTATGGGGTCCGGGACCCTCTGCTAAGGGCTGTCCGGTCCCTATACAACCAGAGCAGGAGTTTGGTTGCCATTGCCGGCAGTTAGTCAGACTTGTTCCCGGTGCATGTTGGACTCCGGCAGGGCTTCCCTTTGGCGCAGTTGGGGGAGTCCGGTTTGGGGACCACGGGATTTCATCGCATTTGCAGATGATGCTGTCCTGATGGCTTCATCAAACCAGGACCTTCAGCGTGCACTGAGACGGTTTGCAGCCGAGTGTGAAGCGGTGGGGATTGGAATCAGCACCTCCAAGTCCAAGGCCATGGTTCTCAGCCAGAATAGGGTGGCTTGTCCCCTTCAGGTTGGTGGAGAGCTCTTGCCTCAAGTCTTGGTTATCTTGTTCACGAATGAGGGAAGGACGGAACAGGATTGACAGGAGGATCGGTGTATCCTCTGCAGTGATGCGGTCGATATACCGGTCTGTTGTGGTAAAGAGAGAGCTGAGCTGCAAGGCGGAGCTCCCTACCAGTCGATCTACATTCCTACTCTCACCTATGGTCATGAAAACCTAGGACCCGCTGGAGGGACTATGTCTACCGGCTGGCCTGGGAACGCCTCGGTATTCCCCCGGAAGAGCAGGAGGAAGTGTCTAGGGAGAGGGATGTCTGGGCATCTCTGCTTAGACTGCTGCCCCAGATAAGTGGTAGAAGATGGATGGATGGATGAATATAATATATAATAGTGTATTTAAATATAATATGATAATATATATATATGAAAAATATTAAATAATACATTTTATATATATATTTAATATAGAGCCACGTGCATACAGGTACATGCACAAACTTACAAGTCCATTTCCAAACCATAAAAAAACTATACTAGAAAATGCATAAATTATGAACAAATCATATGTATATATAATATAATATTGCATTTAAATATAATAATATGTACATACATTCAGGTCCATAAATATTGGGACATCGACTGTGGTGGCGACCTGCGTGGAGGCGTGGTCGGCTGTCTTGGTTTGGTATGAGCTGCCGCTCAGCTGTGTCGGCAGGCTGATTACTGCGCCGCACGCGTTTGAGCGGACGTTTATAATTACTGTAATCAGAAGTGTGTACCCTGGGCAGTTTAAAAGTGTTACATTGTTCAGCTGAACGGCAGACAGTAGACACTACAGCCAGCAGGAAGCACTTGTCAAACCACATAGCTCTTCACCGACTGTGCAGGAAAAGGGAAAGCAAAGGACTGCCGGTAAGCACTAGTGCAACATGGATTATGGGTTTTGGGAATTGTGAGTGGTCATTTGTATTTTTGTAAAGTTGTTGTAAAAATAATATAAGGTATTTTTGGGTAAAGCGAAATTGTATGCGAAATGTTTAAAATTGTCAAGGTAACGTTATGTTGGGTTAATTTGGGTGATTGATTAATTAAGAAGAATCAAATTAATTGTAACGTTAAATTAATTGGATTATTTTCCTATTGGCTGTGTTGAATATGAAGATATGTGACCCAGCTTACTAACTTAGGACCGCTTGCATTTGATGATTATTGGACATTAAATAAGTGTTTTAATAGTGGAATAAATATTAGATGCATTTTGAAGCCTAAGATCTAGTTTGAATATGAGGAAAAAGGCATGGATCTTAAGAGGAAGAATTATTGCCTGGAAAGTGGTGGATCGGTGCATAACCTGCAAGAAGACCAAAGCCAAAGCTTGCAAGCAAATTATGGGAAGCCTACCGGAAGAAAGGACAAGTCCAGCTGCACCATTTGAGTTTACTGCTGTCGACCTGTTCATGTCACCTTATCATGTTAAGGACGATGTCAAGAAGAGAGTAACAATGAAAGTATGGGGTGTAGTGTTTTGCTGCATGGCAAGTTGGGCAATCCATGTTGAGTTGGCCAATACATTGTCCACTGCTGCAAAAAAGGGTACATCCTGGACCTGGAGGATCCTGCCTGCAGACTCACCGCACCGAAATGGAGCCGCTGAAGCGGCAGTCCGAGTCACCAAAAAAGCCCTTCAAAGTATGGGAAGGGGCAAAGACCTTAGCTACAGTGAACTCTTGACAGCCCTTCAGCTAGCAGCTAACCTTACTAATGAAAGACCCATAGATGCTAGAGTTCAGAGTCGCGAAGATAGGATTGACTACGTGACCCCGAACAGCCTGCTCCTCGGTCAAGCCTCACAGAAAGGGGACTTTAAAACATTTGATTTCATTAATTACCCCTACAAAAGACTCCGTGAGATACAAGGTGAAGTTGGATCTTTCTGGAGGTCCTGGAGCCAACTTGCTGACCCCAACCTATTCATCCGGAGTAAATGGCACACTACAGAAAGGAACGTTGCCATTGGAGACATTGTTTGGCTCTGTGACCAGAATGCACTTAGAGGGCATTTTAAGTTGGCAAAGGTCATCAACCCTGACTCGAAAGGCGTTGTGAGGGATGCACATGTCAAGGTGGCTCCAAGTAATAGTGTTTCGGTGAAAAGCTCAGGAACTATCTCCAGAGACTCCAGTGACAAGGCCAACCAAGGCACCATACTACACCGGGACGTCAGACGACTCGTTGTCCTCATCCCAGTGGAGGAGCAGTAGCATTAAGACAGACAGCATCACGGCCTCAAGCTCACCTAGTGTTAGGCAATCTTCCCAGGATACTTCCTTCACGAAAAGATCGAGTGGGAGGTGTGGCGGCGACCTGCGTAGAGGCGTGGTCGGCTGTCTTGGTTTGGTATGAGCTGCCGCTCAGCTGTGTCAGCAGGCTGATTACTACGCCGCACGCGTTTGAGCGGACGTTTATAATTACTGTAATCAGAAGTGTGTACCCTGGGCAGTTTAAAAGTGTTACATTGTTCAGCCGAACGGCGGATAGTAGACACTACAGCCAGGAGGAAGCGCTTGTCAAACCACGTAGCTCTTCACCGACTGTGCAGGAAAAGGGAAAGCAAAGGACTGCCGGTAAGCACTAGTGCAACATGGATTATGGGTTTTGGGAATTGTGAGTTGTCATTTGTATTTTTGTAAAGTTGTTATAAAAATAATATAAAGCGAAATTGTATGCGAAATGTGTAAAATTGTCAAGGTAACATTATGTTGGGTTAATTTGGGTGATTGATTAATTAAGAAGAATCAAATTAATTGTAACGTTAAATTAATTGGATTATTTTCCTATTGGCTGTGTTGAATATGAAGATATGTGACCCAGCTTACTAACTTAGGACCACTTGTATTTGATGATTATTGGACATTAAATAAGTTAAAGTGTTTTAATAGTGGAATAAATATTAGATGCATTTTGAAGCCTAAGATCTAGTTTGTAATGAATAATTATAATAGATAAATTTATTGTTTCCAGTTCTGAAAGAAATTGAAGTTGCACTAAATTGACTTGTTAAGACAATATTTAAAATAGGTTAAGAAAATATTTTAAATTGTCATTTGATTGGTTTAAAGCAATTGCAGTTTAAAAAGTGGTGAGATTGTTAGGTGATGTATATATCTGTCAAGGGAAAAGAGTTATTTTTAATTGCTTTATTTTTGGCATTGTTTGGCTTGTAAAAAGTATTCATTGATTTGTTTGTGTGGAAGGCTTAAAATATGTTTTTAAGTTCAATAAAGCGGACTTGAGTGAAATCCAGTTTGGAGTAAGCCCTTCCTTTCAAGTGTGGGAAGCTGCACAGTTTTGGCAAAACGCTTGACATCGACACAATTCTAATCTTTTTGGCTCTATACACCACCACAATGGATTTGAAATGAAAATAACCTGCAGACCTTTAGCTTTAATTTGAGGGTATTTACATCCAAATCAGGTGAGCGGTGTAGGAATTACAACAGTTTGTATATGTGCCTCCCACTTTTTAAGGGACCAAAAGTAATGGGACAGATTAACAATCATAAATCAAACTTTCACTTTTTAATACTTTAAATCCTTTGCAGTCAATTACAGCCTGAAGTCTGGAACGCATAGACATCACCAGATGCTGGGTTTCATCCGTGGTGATGCTCTGCCAGGCCTCTATTGCAACTGTCTTCCGTTCCTGCTTGTTCTTGGGGCATTTTCCCTTCAGTCTTGTCTTAAGCAAGTGAAATGCATGCTCAATCGGATTCAGGTCAGGTGATTGACTTGGCCATTGCATAACATTCCACTTCTTTCCCTTAAAATTCTTTGGTTGCTTTCGCAGTATGCTTCGGGCCATTGTCCATCTGCACTGTGAAGCGCCGTCCAATGAGTTCTGAAGCATTTGGCTGAATATGAGCAGATAATATTGCCCGAAACACTTCAGAATTCATCCTGCTGCTTTTGTCAGCAGTCACATCATCCATAAATACAAGAGAACCAGTTCCATTGGCAGCCGTACAGCCCACGCCATGACACTACCACTACCATCACAATGCTTCACTGATGAGGTGTTATGCTTTGGATCATGAGCAGTTCTTTTCCTTCTCCATACTCTTCTCTTCCAATCACTCTGGTACAAGTTGATCTTGGTCTCATCAGTCCATAGGGTGTTGTTCCAGAACTGTGAAGGCTTTTTTAGATGTTGTTTGGCAAACTCTAATCTGGCCCTTCTGTTCTTGCAGTGAACCCTCTGTATTCACTCTGGTAAAGTTTTCTCTTGATTGTTGACTCTGACACACATACACCTACCTCCTAGAGAGTGTTCTTGATCTGGCCAACTGTGAAGGGTGTTTTCTTCACCAGGGAAAGAATTCTTCGGTCATCCACCACAGTTGTTTTCCGTGGTCTTCCGGGTCTTTTGGTGTTGCTGAGCTCACTAGTGCATTCTTTCTTTTTAAGGATGTTCCAAACAGTTGATTTGGCCACACCTAAAGTTTTTGCTGTCTCTCTGATGGGTTTGTTTTGTTTTTTCAGCCTAATGATGGCTTGCTTGACTGATAGTGACAGCTCTTTGGATCTCATATTGAGAGTTGACAACAACAGTTTCCAAATGCAAATAGCACATTTGACATGAACGCTGAACCTTTTAACTGCTCCTTATAAATGGGATAATGAGGGAATAACACACACCTGGCCATGGAACAGCTGAGCAGCCAATTGTCCCATTAGTTTTGGTCCCTTAAAAAGTGGGAGGCACATATACAAACTGTTGTAATTCCTACACCGTTCACTTGATTTGGATGTTAATACCCTAAAATTAAAGCTAAAAGTCTGCAGTTAAAGCACTTCTTGTTTGTTTAATTTCAAATCCATTGTGTTGGTGTATAGAGCCAAAAAGATTGGAATTGTGTTGATGTCCCAATAATTGTGGACCTGACTGTATGTTATATAATATAATTGTTTTTGTTATAATGCCGTCATTCACCGGGGTGAATTCCAACACATGGCGGCTGAGCTGGGGAGCTAGTCCAGCGTCGGTATCTCTCTACCTCCCGCACCAGCTCAGGCTCCATTAACTTTAGACTTAAGATCTGTGGACACCTTTGCAAAGAAGCTCAACATCTACCTGTTTAGACTTGCATTTATATACATGTCGATTTTACTCTTGTTTTAATTTATTTCAATTTGATGGGGTTTTTATTTCACTAAGCTTGTATTTAAGTCTGTATTTATTTTGGTTGTCTTACTTCTTTTGAACCACTTTGTGAGGTTTTGCTCTTGAAAGGTGCTATACAAATAAAGTTACTTACTTACTACAGAGAAAAGCAAAACTACAAAACAACTACAAAAAGATGAATGACTACAGAGAGACACACAATGACTACAAATATATTGTAGTATATTAATTACAATTCATTATATTAATAGTAACTAATTAGTGCTTTCAAGTTATACATGAACCAAACTGAAAAAATGACATGCCTTCATCCTAAAATGTATTGTCTGTACTACCCAGTAAAAAGTAATTAACCTCATCATTGGGAATACAAACAAATAATTTTATCTTGATGAGGTGTTCAAGTTTTAATGGTAAGTCCCTCAGTTCTCATTCCTCAGTTAAAGGCAGAATAAGTAGGTTTTTCCTAAAAAAACAAAAAAAATACTCATACAATGAGTATACTCATACAAACACAATCATCACTAATGAACCACTAGAAGTGTGTGGCAGTGTCTGTATCTGCAGAGACCCTACCCTCTTCCTGTAGTTTCTTCGTTTCTTGTTAGTTTGCTGTGTTCGGGACATTTCTGGGCATCAGCCTTTGGGCAGTGGTGTGTAGCCTCATGCCAATACCAACGCGCAGGCTGTGAGGTCGGGACTCCTTAAAAACGTAGCGAGCACGTTTCACCGCTGTCTCCGTCTCTCTCCTCTGCTCTCTGTCTGTGTCATAGATGAATCTCCAGCACTGTGGAGATAGGTCGGCTCTGAGCTACACACACGCAGAGCAGGGAGCTGCGGACTGGATGAAGCTGGCTCTTTCCCACAGGGTTGTGCGGAGGTGTGGGCGATTATATTTGTGCTTCAGAACGTAACAGCTGTGAAACAATCAGAAAATAATGTTTTATTTCTCTTTTTCTCGCTATCACTGCTCCCTCTTTTCATTCATTCTCTAGCTCTCTCGCTGAGCTGGGGAGGAGGTCCCAACTTTAAATTGTACTTACTCTGCCTTTAACATCTATTTAACCTCTTTTTCTTGTCCTCTTTCCTCCAGCTATCTCCGGCTTTGGCAAGAAGTTCACCTCTTTCTTCTGAGGTGATTAGATTAAGGTACATATTTTCTTTCATTATTTTCTCCTATGTTACCCAATGTAACCCATCGAAGCCAAAAGCATATTTACTAGGTGGAATGAAAGGAGGTGGTTGGACTGGAAATGCCTTAACCAATTGTGGCCTGGAATGTTCTTACACTCAAGACAGATTCCCTCAAGCAGTTGGAAAAGAGCAGTTTGCAATTCAACTCAGTTTAATTTATTGTCTTGTTTTTACCTGAGCTGAAGACTATTCATTATCTATGAACTCCACATATGTCTTTTATGTAGATTAAGTGCATTGATCTCCTAAATAAAAGTCATAATGCAGTTTATATAACGGGTCTCTACACTGTGAGTAAATCCTTTGCATTTGCCCTTAAAAATAGATTTTCAGTATTCACTAGTGAACAAAACATATTCGGAATGGCGATTGGGAGAACCGGGAGAAATTCTGGTGGGCCAGTTACTCTGTGGGCTGCTTGAGTAGCAAAACCACAAGAGCGAGAGAGATGCATTGTTGGCCCACTTTGATTATACACCAGCTCACCAGTTTTGCAATATGTATGTTATACATTTTTTGTTAATAATCTATAAGACTTCTTTCAGTGGGGAATCCTACCCTGCGTATGAAAATAACCTGCCTGCTGTGGTTTTGAGGTTCAGCAACAACATTGCTTTGATTGAGGAAGATTTGACATGCTGTCTTGTATTAAAAGTACATGGTACTAAAAATAATATTATATAAAGTGGCTGAATGTATCCATGTATTTGCAGGACCATGAAAATGTCAACTGGCCTAGTCACGAGGCCTCGTACCAGAAAAACCTCTGAAGTTCCTGCAGCTTGTGTTTAACTAAAAGAGAGATAGGAAGGAGAGAGGGAGATAGTGAGGAGAACTAAGCATACTGGTGAGTACTTAAATTGTCATTTATCCTGCAAATACTGTAAATATTAGTAGGTAATTTTATCATCTATCTATTTTCATTACAACTCAGCTGCTGCATTGTTTGAACTGCAAACAGAAACTTTGAGTCTTTTGAACCCAGAATCCACTTCAATAGCACATTCATGTCGTATGGGAGTTGGTCGTTCGAGGGTTAAAAATTAGAGCACATTTACAATGTTACACTATATCCATTAAATTGGGGTTTTATTACCTTGAATGACAGGCTTTAGCTGACATGAGGTATTGGTGTTTGCCTGGTTTTCAGGTACTTCTGTATTATCAGGTTTCAAGTCAGATTTAGTATTCATAAAAATCTATTTTCCAATTTCCTGGTTGCAATTATGACTTGGTTCTGTGCTATTAACAAATCAGAAATTGGATATACCATAACGCCGATATGAAATAAGCAGAGCATAACCTTACAGAGACCAAAACTTAAGGTGTTCTAGTGACCCTCATTAACACGAGAGCATCTTAAAATCTTTTGCCAAGAAGTTACCCACAAAAAAAATGAAAAATGTGTATAGTAAATAATGTGGGGAACTGGAACTGTGGCAAGTTCCATGATGCCCAAGTATCGTACACGTTTTGATATTTAACTTTATTACATTTTGGACAATTTGCAAATAGTCTACCAAAATAAATATCCATATAACTTTACCAAACCTTAACAAAACAATAACAACATTGGGGCCCAGTGGCGTTTATGTCAGAGGGTGGATGCTTAAGAAAAACTTCTCCTCTAAAATGCTGCTGCTTCCCCTTGCAGCCAACAAGGACTGGAATCCTCTGGATACTTGATGTCTCAGACCTGAGCACACACTGGCACACAGAGAGAACATGCTGCTTTCTCTGGCAGGCCAGATAGTAAGTTACTTTTAACTTTGCCTAACTGATCCCATCAAGATCTTTTACAACTGGAGAAAACCACTCTGTAAAATCTAAACATCCACTGTACTTTGTAGTTTGTGTTTACCAGGGATTATAATAATGATTTCACATGTATTGCTGTCTTTTTTTAATACTACCACTAGGAGGCACCATTGTCATAACAATTTCACTTTGATGCTTTGTAACGCTGAATGAATGAGAAAAAAACTGGAAAGTTAGCAAGCAGGATAATCCCTTCTGCTATCACTGATTCTGTCAGTGTTTAACCAATTAGATTTTTAAGGCTGATACAGTTAGTAAATAGTTAATATTCTCTAGTATTTTTTCAGGATGGATAGGCTTTTTTTTGCCTCATTCGGATCATGTGATCTGCAGGATGACTCAGCCTACCTTTAAATTAATGATAATAAAAAATAATAATACAATGTATTTATAGGTGCCTTTCAAAACACGCAAGGTCACCTTACAAGACAAAATGAAACAATAGTGTAATAAGTAAATAAAAATGAAACAATAAATCAATAAAAGAAGCTGCCTGTATTGTTTTTTCCTCCAAGCCAGTTTTGTTGCTGCTTCCTGTGTTTTTGCAGCTGTAGTATTGTGGCCTGCTCCCATAAATCACTGGCATCTGGGTTGTGTACGTTTAAAAACCTAGAATCATCTTGGCCAGAAACAAATCAGCAAAAGCCATACTTGTTCCAACAGTCTGCCAGTAATTCATGAACCACTGCCAGATTTTAATAAATTGACAATGAAACATCAGTCTGCAAATAGGATTACAATCAGGCTCGTAGCTTATTTGGGTCTTGATGAACCAAAGTGATATGATGCTCTGAAAAAAATCTAAATTGGCATCAGTGTTTGTCATTAATCACCATTAAATGTGAGAAACTGGGCCTAAAAAACGTCTCGGGTTATGTCTATAACCCTGGTTCCCTGAGAGGGAACGAGACACTGCGTCATCGAGATGACACTTTGGGGAATGCCCCCAGCGTAGCATGTCTGAAGTGAGAATGAAAACAGACCAATCTTGAATGGAGATCCGTACTGACGTCGTATGTGACGGCGTACCCGGAAGGCATAAAGGGACGCCGGAACATAGCATAGTTAGCTTTCCTGAGATGAAGCGAGCGATCTGCAGCGATGGGTGCTACTAAGAGAACCAAGGTGTCCTCTATATGCTGAGGGAACGAAGGTCTCTCCACGTTACCCTGATCATACGGAATGGATTTCCCGTCGATGTAGTAGAGTACACGGATGCCCTGGAGCCTCAGCGGAGCCAGCACTGCATCCATGCACTTCGTGAAGGTACAAAGGTTAAAAGGAAGAACCCGATACTGGTACGCTTCGCCCCCGAATGCCACACTCAGGAACTTCCTGTGACACGGAAGGATGGAGACATAGAAGTATACGTCCTGCAGATCTATCGTTATGAACCCGCCCTCGAACTGGATCGGACTCACTATGCTCGGAATGGTGAGCATCTTGAACCTGTATCTTCTCAGAGACCTGAGATCCCCCAACCTTCTTGGGAACTATGAAGTAGCGGCTGTAGAACCCTGACCCCCTGAACGGCGGAGGAATACGTTTGATAGCCCCCTTGAACAACAGGGAGCCTACTTCCTGTTCCACTACCTGCACCAGCTTGGGGCGACTATCATCCAAATCACCCCCCTGAACTTGGGGGGGGGGGCGGGGGTTCATGACCATGCGCCGAGATAATACGCTAAGGGAGCCAGCCTCTCGAGGCCGACCTCGAGTATGAAGCAGCGTGCGTCCGCGGAGAAACGACGTGGCCCGAGTGTATTAACCGGCTGGAGCGCAGCGTTGATTCCCAGAGAGCATCGGGGGGAATGCGTGGGGGGCAGTTCTCAGCTGGCCTCTTCTATTGAGAGGGCGTCTCGCGAGAGCGTCAGCTCCTTTGCCAGGCTCACTCAGGAGGGGCGCGAGAGGCGACGCTCTGCTTCTGCACCTTGCAGGGTGAAGAGCTGGATGACTGTGGCCGCTACCTCGAACTGCAAAGGAGAAACGCTGGAACGCTGTCGACGACGGTATTTACCGAGCCGCCGCACAGGCCAGAAGGTAAAATCGGGGAAACGAGGAGGAAATGTCATCTGTTACCCACAGCCCATACCAGCCATGGAGCGGTCGATGCCAAGCTAAGCTTGGCCGCTGCACATGACAAAACCTCCACCAGCTCCTCTAGAGCGGGCGTGGAGTGGCGGCCGCTCCACCTCACAGGCCTCGGTGCTCAAAGCGACCGACTCCTCAGAGGCTGACAGCCAGAACACCGGCTCCTCCGCCCCGCGGGAATAAACCACCTCGCGGGCCTCCGCATGAGGCGGGAGGATATCCGGATCGTCAGCCAAGGACGAGGAAGATGCTTCAGCAGTCCCCTGTCCTGCAGACAGATCCAGATGCGTGCCCCATGGCCTGCAGTGCCGCGCTGCCCTAGCAGCCGTGAGCACAGAACCGCAAGGCTCACGCTGTTGACCGGCGTTATCAAACACCGCCAGATGCGAGCGAAGCATCTGCAGCGGCATGCTGCACGCCGAGAAACTGCACACAGAGACGATGCATGTCCGTGCCCGTCATACGCGGACACGGAGACACCCACCGCTAGACCTGCAGCAGACAGATCCAGCTGCGAGCCCCATGATCTACGGCGCCACGCTGCCTCAGCAGCCGCGGGCCCAGAGCCGCGAGGCTTGCGAGCCTGACCGGCTTCACGGAACCCGGCCAGCCGCGAGAGCAGCACCCTCAGCGCCAGCAGCTCACATGCGCCGTGAGCTCCCTCGAGAGCGGCCCGGGCGTGCTGCACGCCGAGACACTGCACGCACAGCTAATGCATGTCCTGTCCATAATAAAACGCTGGCACGGCGGCCGACAATGCTCGCTACTAGCTATTCTCTCAACCTCTCACTACCCAGAGCGCTAAAGCTAAAGCTTTGAGCAAAAAGCTAACTGTGCTATTTTCCGGCATCCCTTATACCTTCCGGGTACGCCGTCACATACGACGTCAGTACGGACCTCCAATCAAGATTGGCCTGTTTTCATTCTCACTTCAGACACGCTACACTGGGGGAGTTCCCCCAGTGCGAGTTCCCTCTCAGGGAACTGAGATGTCTCTCAGAGTTCCTTGATCTGTTTCCGTTGTTGTGACTGTGATGTCATTGCATATTGGTGCTTGTTCAAGCTATATTTTATATTTATCTTCACTTTGATAACAACATCACACATGACACTGTTATTTCTGAGGTGTGACAAATACCCAAAGACCTAAAAAATTAAATATAAACCACTGAAACAAACAATTCAAAGTGATAATGTATAAAAGGATTTTTTTGTAATTATATAATACAAAACTGAGGGAGGGATTCCATCCACTGTTGACTCCTCCATCAACTGCAGTTGACCAGGGTCACATCCTGTGTCCCACATGTTATTATTCACAAAATCTATGTGGTTAAGGTTAGGGAAATATTTTGGGTCTGGTTAGATTTTGAAAGTCAGTGCATTTTGTTTCCTGCTTCAAAGCATTCAAACCATTTTCCATATTTAATCAAGACCACAAACTTTCCCTAATCTTAAAAGAGTGCTTTTTAGAGTTGCCTAAACATAACCATATTTGCCAATGCAAATTAGATATGTATTATTGTAATTTTCAGGAGACAGATTTGAACAGCAATGCCAGCTCATTACATGGCAATTAGCTTAAATAAGGGGTGTAGATGTGTGTTATGTCAGTTGGGGCAGCATAAATAGAAGTAGCAATAGGAAAATCTGTTTCTTCATGTATTTTTTATACAGTATTTTGCCTTGGTGCAGTGGGTTTTTAAGCACCATTGGGGGATGAGCAGGCATTGATGTTTCCATTGTATTTCAGAGTGTGCACAGTGTTGCATATGTGTCATAAAAGATAATGTACTGAGCCTGGACTGTGTGTTTCTGTGTACTGTGCAGCCATGCACTGCCTAACTGCCTCATGTGACTGCTGCAAAGAGAACTCTCTCTCTCCTCCCACACTCTTTCTCATTAATTTTGTTTCTCAGCATGTCTTGTCTTCCTTCAAGACTTTTGTCCTTCCTGTGTTCCTTCTGTTACTGTAATCATCACCCCTTTTTTGTTCTCCATCTCTGCCATTTCCATTTTAATTTCCCACCCATGGAGAAAAAACTATATTTCTCTCTCAACTCCATTCTGTCTCTTTCTTGCTTGTCCTGTTCCTTATTGCGCTTTGTCCTTGTGTTGTTGTGCACTGTATGGCCAAAAGGATGTGGACCACTGAACATTACACACCCAAGTGCAATAATTGAACATCTCATTCCAAAACCATTAATATGTTGTTAGACCAGCCTCAACTTCTCTGGGAGGCTTTCGATAAGATTTTCAAACCTGGCTGCAGGGGTTTGCTGCTGCAGACACAAGAGCATTAGTGAGGTCAGCCATTGATGTTGGCCTGGCTCACACTTAGCCTTCCAGTTCACCCCATAGGTAGTGGATGGGTTTGAACTTCTTTCACACCAACTTGTGTATGAGGGAATTGTTATGTTGATGCAGGAAATGGCCTTCCCCAAATTGTTGCCACACCATTGGAAAAATAATTTTAGCATATCTCATTATTTTGCAACAAAGCCCCACATAGTGACTGACTGGCTCCAAATTTTGCACTGAGCCTCAGTGGGTCAATAGGAAATTACTGGCCCACGTTTCGTGTTATTTGAACAACCCTATGTGGAGATATGACATCAGTTCCCTAAACTCAAAACAGAGTTTAACCCACAGGAAGTTCTTGTGCCCACTTGTGCATTTTTTGGAGTATCAAAAAAATGGAGTTTGAAATAGGTAGGTTCTCATAGTTCATTATTTTGCAATAAAAGCGCCATCTAGTGGCCAATTAGCACCAAATTTTACACAAGTGGGGCAGAAGAAACTACTGAGCCAATTTTCTTGTTAATAGAACTGACCTTTGTAGAGCTATAGATACCTTTCAAAAAAAGGTACAGGTATAGTGCATTAGTAGACAAAACTGTCCATGTCAAATAAAAGTATTATTATTTTTTTATAAACCCACATTAGTCCTGATCATAACTATGAAATATTCATTCATTTTCAGGATTTTAACCCTTTATTTGCCTAAAGCGACTGTTATTTTTGATGAAAGAAATAATTATTTTCCATATACTAAATGCAAACAAGATTAGTTTTTGTGGGAACAGTTCTTAAGGACATTTTTGTCCCCATTAAAACATACATTTTTGATCCCACTGTAATTATTGCCACTGCCATATATTCAAAAAATTATCTTGATAATTTATCTACAGAAAATGGGAAAATATATTGAGGCTTCATTAACAACAACAGAATTTTCTCTGAAGGTCTCTTTATGTACATAACGTTCAAGGTCTTTATGTACATGTAACAGACCCAAAACATTATCACAGGATATTGGATTCTGACATAGTTTGTTTTACAGAAACATGGCTGCAACACAATGCACCACATAATATTGCAATGCCAGGATGGAAATTTCACCATAAAGTAAGGTCTCAATCATACAGCAACATGGCAATTTTCTCTTGTTTACAGATAGAACAACATGGTAGTGTTGACTCCTATCACACAAACCACCTCATTGGTAACATTCTGCAAGTGGCTTATCGTGACTTGGATGTCATAATGTTCAGCCTCCTAACCATAATTACATATTGTTGTATAGTGCGCTATCATACAAAATTACCCTATTCCAAAATAGCCTGACTACTGTAGTTAGTCATTTTAATCAACTTTAAGGAGGCAAAATAATAATGGGTGATTTTATTGACAATGCAACCTCATCCAACAGCAAGGTTACAGTCAAATTGTAAACTTACCAACAACAGAAAATGGGACAGTAACTGATCACATGTACATAAAAGATGTTGATCCTAAAATTGTAAATATGCAAACAATTTCCACATACTACAGCTAGCATGAATGTATTTCTACGGGTTTCTTACTTGCTAATGAGGACCTAAAACATTCATCACTAAAGTTGAAAGTCTGTACTACTGTGAGGGCGGCTTTTTTGGTGAGCATATGATCCTTTTCATGTGTATGACTTAACAAGCTATACACTTGAGGAGTCATTTCTGTCATAGGAGTACAGCACCTTATGAGACAAGCCTTCAGTCTTAGGAGTGTCGCCGCCCACAAAAGTAGAACTGTCCATCCAGCTCTATTGTCCTGTCCTGTTGGAGATTTTTATCAGCTGCCACCTGTTAAAGGAAGGCTCTTTACACAGAGCAATTAGTGTACATCTAATCCTATTTGGCAATATCACATTACTTCCTGTTTCACTGCAACCTATAGGAAGTTGTGCCTTTATAACTTGCGCATTCTTTGGAGCATCAAAAGTCTTTTAATAACTTTGATCATAAGGGTCCATGAACCTAGGTCATGCATACCGAATTTCATACGAATCCATGCAGCCAATTATAAGATAAAAAAAACTTTTGGCCACCTAGTGACTGATGAGCACCATGATTTCAATAGGGTTCTCAGCACAACTAGTACTGGGCACCACGATACCTTGCATTCGTTGTTCCCAGCCCACTCAGGCTTGGAACCCTAAAAGTAAAAATCTGAGCGATTTTAATAGGTTTCCCAGCACTGCTGGTACTGGGCACCATAAAGAATCTTTTATGATTATTTACAAATTAGTTAGTTACACACATACAGAAATCATCACAAAAAATGACATTTTATCGTACATCTACATCATGGCCGCAGGTGAGTCTAGGTCTTATATCTGGGGTACACAGGTGTTTTGCATTGGGGACAATTACTGTTAGTGTCTTTATATACAGTACACGCAGGGAGAAGGTTTATGACCATAAGCAAGAATGAAAAAGATGCAAGCAGGTCCCAGTTTAGTATGTAGTTAAGTACTAAATTATTGTTGAACAAATACTAAGACAAAGAAATCCTTAGCACTGCTAGTTTGCACAATCAAAGGCCTCTATCTCAGAGCTGTGAAGCTAATTTAAAATGCGAGATCATACAAGTGACTCCTGTGTTATTTCAGACAGCAACCGAACATACACCTTTTCCATTATAGCCACAGGTACTGTGTCAATACAGACTGACATGTTATGTCTGGGGATGTTAGGAAAGGCTCTGGCCTTGTTCTCCTACTGCCTAGTACAGCTGGTTCATGCTGGAAATACTTACTAAAAAACAAGAGAAGAGTGTAGAAAAACATGGATTTTGCTGAAGTACTATTAATTTTTTGATCCATTTTGTTGTTTGCTGACAAAGGATTTTCACACTTTGTTCTTGACTAGAAAAACTCTTTTCACTCTTGTTTCTGCCTCCCCTATCATTATTGTTCTTTGCAGATGCAAAGCTGGATCTGAGGTCAGAATTTCCTGTAATGAATAAATAAAATATACTGACATTTGGATTCGACCGGGATCTTTGTGAGGTCTACATGCTAAATTCTGACAAGATGATTTAAAAAAAATCTTTTTATCTAATGGAAAAAGCATAGTTTTTGTCAAAACATGATTTATTCTTTTCTGCAGGTAGCAGAAGTCCAGTTGCCTTTGACTTATTAATGACAAACCCACGAGATGGATGACTGAGATCTTTCATGTACATTTCCTAGGCTTATCCACCATCTAGTGGCCAAATTAATTTTTACATCATTACAACTCAATACAGCAATCACCTTCATTTGACTTTGTCAATCGAAAGAAGGACCCCAAATTGAATTCATTGATAATGTATAACTTACAAGCAGCTTTAAAACATGAGACAACTAGGCAGACTCACAGCACTGAATCATATCATTGATTTTGTCTATTGTGCTATCTCCCCTGTCCTGCCTATTCAATTCTGCTGTATTCCATTCTATAATGTGTTGCCATTGATTGAATAGGCATAGACCGAATGCTTTATCAACTTTAAATGGTTAGTGCACCCAGAAATAGTTAATATAGTGAGCTCCTGTGTTAAAATATAGATTTTAATGTGATTATTATGAATTATTGTCCCTTCATGTTGGAAGGACAGCAGTTGCTATGTGTCAAACACACACTGTTTGCTATGGTGTTCCTATATGTGAAATATTCGAGTCTTATTGCTGGATATTGTAAACAAGGTGAACAACAGTTCTGGTGGAATGACAACTGAATAAACTTTTGCAAACACCGTTATGGTTGATACTGTGAGCTACAAAACCTTTATGAACATATTAAACATAGAGGTCAAATCAAAAGGGTTGTGTTCAATACATTTGACTAAATTACAATTTTTGATTTTCACAGATCACCCTAAGCCAACATCCATCTTCAGAAGGACTATCCTCCATCCAGCGTCCCCAGCCAGAGAATTAGACTCCACCAAATAACCATAGAGCCCTACAACCAACCTGTCCAAGTTAGACACATCTCTGCCCCTTCATTACAAAAGAGCAAGTGGCAGCCAAAACTGACTGCAAAATTCAAAGAAACAGGTTTTTGCTGCTACTCCACATAATCACCGGAGATCTACAGAGCCGTTGAAGACAGGTAGAACCAATAGAAGCCATGTACAACCTCAGCCCTTGTGGGATTCAACACTACAGCTTCAATGAGAGGAAATAAAAGGGTGGTGCATTTTTACTCCCATATGCTGACAACTTTACCGTTTATATGAGAGCTGCTTTTGACAGTCCTGTGCTCAGACTAGGAGTAACAGCAACATACCAGCCTCTCTCCTCTTTTCTATCTCTTCTCTTCCCAAAGTAAAAAAAAGAGTAGGGAAAATGAAGTAAACCTTGCTGAAGTACTTCAGGTTTTTCTGGTACTAAAGACCTCACTTGTCAGGAAGGAAATTAATGGAAATGTCAAGTTGAATGAAAATGACAATGATAACGACGTAGCCGGCAAAAGTGGGTCGGCATGCGTTTCTTTCTACACTTTGCTCTGTTTCTATCTACATTCCAGATTGGAACTGATGCTACCCCTCTTACTCACCTCTCTGCGTTTCTTGAATGGTGATTCTTCTTTCTTTCTAATCCCCCACCCAATGATCCTGAACTTGCCATGTCTTTAGAAGTGCATAGTGGATTTAAAAAAATGTAGGAATTTGGAATGCATGGAACTTTATATCCAAGACCTTACACTGTTCATCATTACCAGAGGCCATATAGACTCTGGGAAACACATCTTAGCTAGACGACGTAAACAATAACAAAGAAGAGCGATTTCCGGAGCAACACAGTAATCCAGTCACGTGAATAAAAGGAGCCTTCTGTTTTTTTAAGGAAAAACTAATTCGATTGATATTCGGTGTGAAGTCAAATGCGGTCGGATTGTTTTTCAGCCATGACAAAGCCATTAAGACAACATTTACCTGCAGTGCTTGTGGTGATGGGGTTTCTCCAACTGCTCCACAACGTTTGGCTCATGTTGTAGGTGACTTCATTTCTTGTGTTCTTCTTTCATTTTTGTCTAATTTAGCTTTGTTATTTGCCTGGTTTTTATGTTGCAGGTTACCAATATCGCCTTATTAATTTTAGAATATTTAATTTTGAAGTAAAAGTGGCATATTTTTTATTACACCCTGTCAACACATTTTCATCATACCCTTTTATATGTAGTAATATCAGCTGGAACACTGGCCACAGTGAGATTAATTTATATTTTTTACATTATCTTTTTTTTGATAATTGTTTCTGATATCATTTTCTGTTTTTGGTTTTATTTTGGATTTTTATGACTTATTTATTATCAATACTAAGCAATAGAGTAAGAGCTAAGAAAATAAAGAACACAATCTTGTGTCATTGTATGTGTTATATGTTAAAAGTTGGTGGAATAGAAAAGTGTTGCCTCCATCTGTCTAACTTAGCACGCTCAAGTCTGACTTAAACATACCACTAAACGTATTCCAATATTGTACACTGCTACTAATACATAGAGAGCAGGAGCTCACCAACAAACAATTTGGTACCACCCAGATCTTTCTCCTCCAACCAATAGTGAGACATCATGTCTTCAATCAGGCAGTCACTGGATCTGAGTGATATGCTGCCAGTATTAGCCAGCTGGAATCTGATCTGAAAGCACTGCAGGGCAGCAGAGAGGCACTGAAAAGCAGACTGACCAATCACACATTGCGGCAGAACTGGACTTGACCACATCACCTGCCGGTTTCTATGTGATTCTTCTGACCCTCCAAGATGGACGTTTACTGGGAGTCTGCAAAAAGCTCAGACGAGCTCCTTACGCATCTGTGTGTATCCGCATGTCTTCACTCTGTCAAATGTGCACAGCGCACGTGAAAGCACACTCTAAAATAGTGTTAAAAAAGAAAAATATCAGAACTCATGTGACTGAGGAGCCAAACATAACACACTTGGTTATGTCACAAAGTCACTCACCTTTTTTAACTTTATTTTCACGTCCAGACCTGTAACCCAACCCCCAAAAACCTCTCTCTGTCAGCTGTCATGGAAACTTCTCAGGTCAGTCCCTGCTGTTGCTCCTGCAGTGCATTGTGGGATCTGTGGTTCGGTACTCAAAACATACTCTGTCGGGCCAAACATTGCGAAGCCTTCAGCAAAACCAACGAACCTACTGATTTCTGCTGTATATTGTCTGTGTGAACACTCGCTGGGAACCTTCGCATGCCGCCCGGCACAGAAAACCTCAGTCACCTCTATATTGTTCTGTTCCTAATCTTTGTATGTATGTGTGTGGGGGTCTGTATGTGTGTATTTAATGACCATCATCCAATGTGAAAAAGAAAAGAAAACAAGACAAATACGAGTTCAGCAAAGGCAACCTCTTATCTCCAGTCCTTCTATGCAATGAATCATATTTGGAAAAAACTGAAACATGAGGAGGAAAATGGAAGTGAACACACAAATGGGGAATACAATCATTGTTTATCACATGAGCTATTCTAATATCAAGATTGCTTTGTTTTGGCATTCCTCATAGATCAAAATAAGGAGATTCTGTGAATTTGTTTGTACATGATATTGGTCACTAGTAAGTTAGGAAATATTAAGAAGGGTCTTTGTATTACTTGTGTTAACCTGGCATGTTCAGGGTCCTCTCTCCTCCCCAACTGCAGTCTCTGCCAAAGGATCTCTCTCTAAAGATATGTTCATGACAGCTGGGAAATGGCTGTCAAAGCTGAAGGGATGAGTAAGGAGATGGCAGTGTCATGTTTCATGACAAAGAAATTCTTCAAAATAAAAATAATTTTACTATACTACTTACATTTGGCATAAAAATTAAATCTACACCCCAGCAAGAAAATTTTTGTTTTCAGTCAAGCAGTCTGTTTTAAAGGTAACCTGCATGCAAACAAACATAAAATGTTCATGAGCAAAACTAAGTTCCACAAAAGATGCTATACATTAAATATTATCCATTTGTTGTTCTTGACACCAATACAGGAAATAATATGCATTTAAATTTTAAAAGCAGCTTGTTTAGGGTTAGTAGAAGAACTCAGCAGTTAGTAGAAGATCACAGTTGTCATGAACGCATCCAAACAGCTGTCCAGAGATATATATAGAGAAAAATAATGATTTATATAAATATTGAATATATACAGTATTTATTCCCTAAAATGATGTGTGTCTGCTCAGGGGTGAAGAAGTAAAGATTTTTTTGTGATGACCATGGCCACAAATTCCTAGTGATCAACTACATGAATGCGCATTTGTTGATGTTGTTCAGAGTGAAGAATTTAAAGAATGTTTAGATAAAACACAAAGCTAGTTCAAATACAAATATATACACATTATAAACAATAATGTACAGTTCATAGATACAATTTGAGAAGAAATACTGCTGCAGGCTACGATTCAAAATATTCCTAAAATTAAATTAACTGGTGTGAGAGTGAGTTTGTGTGTGTGTTTGAGTGCTTAAAAGTGCACTGCTTCGACACACTAAGATTTATAATCTAAATACACTGTGGAAAGCAAATTTCTGTACCTCAGAAACAAAAGTTATCTGCAAATTTACCATTGCAGCACATAACAACAAGGCAATAATAGTATATAGAAGTTATTTATGAAAATAAAGATTTGAAAAGAGGTGGTTTTTCCAGTATGAAAACATTCCTTAACTCCCAACTCCTTAACACTTCCTACACTTCATTTGAGCCTAACAAGTCATTGAAACTGTATAAGAGAAGTTAATAGATATTTTTTATGAAACATTTATGAGATGATTTATCTATGTAAGAATTTATTTTATCATACTGAGAGGGAATAGAAAGCTGGCTGGGAGTGAAGAAAAGAGAAAGATTTGGGATTTAAATCTATGGACATAGAGTGAGAAATTATGTTAATGCAGATGCTATCTATTGCTGGATTTAGGCACAACCACAATAATCAGATAGATAAAAATCTGAACCTGAAAAATTATTTTCACTGACGTAAACTTTTTGAGTCTGCCTAAACAGAACAATATGTCATCCTGTTTATTTAATTTAGATTGGTGTGTGTTAAAAATGACATTTTCTGGTTCTCAACACAAGTAATGCAAATGTGCTGTCAATTGATTGGTTATTTTAAAATCTTTTTAAAACTTTTCAAATCTACTTCCATAATTAACCCATAGCCTGCTTTACGTACAAGATTACAGGTCATGATGCTTGTTAATATAATCTCCTTTCAAGATTAAGAGTCTGATTATTCTGGTTCTGTTTGGATCTGCTCATTCTTCTTCACATTAGTTGCACATAGCCCTGACGAACAGCATTGATCCTGGTGAAATTACTTCACAGGTACACTGCCACCAGATCAGGGGCAGAAGCTCAAAACAGTTGGCAAAGTAGAACAAATACTTTGTAAAAAAAACAAAAAAAAAAAAACAAGTTCAATAAAATGTTCCCCAATCACTTTTTCCTCAGGAAAGCACACACTAAATGCAGCATTGCAATGGCGACGTCAGTAGACACCTATAAAATAATGGATATATTTATGTAGGCACGATATATCAGATTTTTAATACTTTACGACGTAGATGTGATCTTCTCATGGCTGCTGTTAACTAGAGGGATTCAGTAGTATTTGAATGACACAACCATGAAGATGTATAATATATAATGAGATGTGCATAAAAAATGTTTGCACCTGTGTGAGCACAGCCACTGAAAGTGACTTTATTATGTATAGCAGCAAGGGCTTTTATACTACAATACTGGTCACTGAAGATAGCCATCCTGTTTAGCCAGTCGTGGTCTCTGTCTATACTCTGCAAATTGTCTGTCTATATCCAGGAACACAACTGACTTCAGTTCAGACAGCAATCACCATTGGGCAAAATCACCAAGCCACAGCTTCTTTTTTGTGTTTGAAGGCCAAATGTCGAGAATGACAATAGTATAAGATCAAAGTTAACATCTTGAATTGGAACACAACCTTAACAAATTTGAATTTAAATCTTCTTTATGCCCCCCAAAACAGAAAAACTAGTTTTCAAGAGTAAAAACTCTACATTTTTCAAAATATTAGGAGAAATTCACAAATATATTCTTTAAATTATGTTTCAGAACAAAGCTCTTGTTAGTTTGCAATGGAACACAAAGGGTAAGATGTATAGCCAAGAGAAGATGCTTCCATCAGATCTGTGTTTAAAAAAAGTAAAATCTCAAAAAGCTCGACTGATCTTTGTATCAAGAGTTTCAGCAATAAGGTTGCATTTACACAAAATCATAGAATCTGATTTTTGACCCTTTTGGCACTGATCTGGTACCAGAATTAAGTATTTTTTTGACTTTACAGCCATGAAAAGGATAAATGACAAACTTTTAGCGCCACAGAGATTTAAAAAAGAATTTGAGTCGACTGTTATTAAATGCAGCATAGAATGCTTTTAGGAAACTCAGACTGTGTGTGTTCATAACCAAAAAGGTAGCATACAGTGCTTGTACAGTACGTAGTGTAGTCACCACCGCTCTCGCTGGTGGCCGTGAAGACAGGTGACATATAGCAGGACCAGAGAAAGATTTTAAAACACACTAAATTATATTCAAATATATAAAAAGTACTTTTGTAATAGGTGAGAGGTTGTAAAAAAAAAGAGCAAGGATGCTGAAACAAACAAAAAAATAAGGAGAAAGCTACTTTGAATCAAAAAAGTGAAATTACAAGTGCATGACCTGACACCTCCCCCACCCAACCTTACCCTGCACCAATCTCTTGACCTTTTGAAGCTCTTTGACCTTTGACCTCCCTCCTCACAGGATGCCATATTTTTTCCACTGTAAATACCAGATGAGAACCAACCAGAGTCCGCTTCGAATAAACAACATGTAAATGCTATGATGGACATATTTACGTGTTGCATGTTTGGTAAATACCAAACATGCTAACATACCAGAACACACAAACACACACACACACATACACACACACACACACACACACACACACACCCACACACACACACACACACACACACACACAGACACATGCACACAGGCATGAGAGAGGCCTTTACACATTACACAGCGACACAAGCTATGCAAGCTTGAACCTCCCTGTCCAAACTTGTGCTTTGTGTGTATAAAAACAACAAAACCTACATAACAACAAGAGTAATTGTTGATTTGAATAATAAATTACAAAAATGTGATCGTGTATGTATGTGACTGGCTCGTGCAGACTGTTTGAAACTCATTAAAAAGTTGTATTTGGATATCAAAAAAATAATGAAAACATTGGTCTGTGTAGAGTTTTCTATACATGTTGTGTTTGTAAAATGAGATGACATCAAAAACAAAAAAAAAGGGAAAAATATTCTGGCTTCCATGTAATTTTTGGGGTGGACAGATAATTTTTTGAGAGATAGAGATGAAGAGGGCAAGAGGACAATGGAGATGTGTAAAAAAAATTAAAATAAAATAACCCAACTGAATGAAGAAAAGAGGGTAAGAGAAAAAGGTAAGATAACCTAAAATTTAATACAAAGTGTTCCATTCACTCTAAGTGCAATGAAAGTGCAACTTCCTGTTTCCCCATTGTAAAACCTTGTGTATGTTTCCGTGTATTCCTCCTGTAAATGGGTGTAGTAGACCTGGTGCATCATGCCATGTAATGTGATGAATGACAAATTATGACCGTACAATACAGTTCAATCAGGAAAAATAAATTAAAGACAAATATATAAAAAACAAAAGCTGTTGTGTAAAATCGTATTCTTTTTTAACTGCATCCCAATTTTAGGATTCATTCATTCTAGAATAATATCATGCAATTGTTGAATTGATTTCATTTCATATTTATATCTTCGTTTGCAAGTGTTTGCGAATCAACATGTCTGTTTTGAATTTCTATAAAATCCACTCTTTTTAACTCAGGATTAGTTTACAACAAAAATCACATTTTCTTATAGGCCATGCCAAGTGTTGTAGTTTGATCTGCTGGTGTTTTGAAATATTGTCTTAAATCAAAATCAGCAACATATCTTTCTATATACAGTATCTCTGTTGCTGTGAATAAACTGCACAGGCAGTAAATGGTTTTCAAAGGGACTATGTACCCATTAGAAAGTTCAAATGAAAAAATAATTTTTGCCTCAGGAACCCCTAGCTGATCAATACTGCCATGACCTGGCTAAAGTTTTAGATGCAAAGCACCTCATAAAAATAACTTATAATTAATTCACAAAGTAATAAACTCATTCACATTTAGCAGGCTTCAGGTTGTTAAGTTGCAGTGGTAGGTGTTATTCTTTAGAAAGGTTTCCTTCCTTTATTTTATTTTTAGCCACACTTGTGGCATGGCTCTAGGACCGGTGATTATGGTCAGTTCAGTATTTTCGTCCAGATGGTACAAAATTCCATGGCAATCCATCCAATAGTTATTCAGATATTTCAGACATTTACAGGATGAATCAAAATAATCTTTTGATGAATCAAAATAGACTTTTCCTCTAACAACACCATGAGGTTCACATTTGAGATTTTGAGATGCAAATATTAGCATGCTAACATGCTAAACTAAGAAAAAATCCTGTACCTGCTAAATATTGCCAAGTTAGCCTTGTTTGTTCTGTTTTGTTGTCTAACAAGCTGTTAGGCAAGCATATGAAAGTTAATAATTTGTTCTTTTTCTGCCTATGGCCTTTTTCAATTAAGAAAATTTGACATGTCACCATTAGAAAAGCACAGGTGTACACGATAAACAGTAACCGTTTAAATATAAAAGTTGAGTCTAATGACTGGGTCTGAAAGTCGGTGTAACAACAGGTGGCTCTGGAGCTGAGTTGACAATGCTAAACATATTAATGTTGATGGGTGGATACCTACTTTCATTACCAGAATGATACTACTGCGGTAAAGGAATATACCAGTGAAATGAAGAGATTCAGTATGCCTCGGATCTGGCAGAGGTCTAGTAGAGATCTGTCTGGTATGTTAGGAGTAGGTCGAGGAGTAGTTGGCACTGAAGTGGAGGAGAGATTGGTGCATCTCTTCTTGTTCCCCTCCTCTGGCTCACTGTCAGCCTGTATCACCGAAGATCTGGCTAAAACAAAGCAAAACACCCCAAAGCCTAGTTAACGATGTGGCATGTGCACAAAACAAAAGCTAGTACAGACGATCAAAAGTTGTACCTGCAAGCAGCTTTAAAATATGAAAAATGTTGCGCTAAAAGTCAACCAGACACAAATATTCAATTAGTCGACACTTTGAGTTTGCACTAGGAATTTCTGTGTGACTTCTAAAGTACTGCATGAAATATGCTCTTTAGTGGTAACACTTATTTAGGAGGTTAATTTGTCATCCAGTACACTGATTTTTAGTCACAATTAGACATTTCCAATGTATCAGTCATTGTCAGTGATCAGACAATGAATTACAGTGAACATTAGATGAAAATCCTGACTTCTTTAGATGGCTTTGATTAATTTATCAAATAAGACTCAAAAACGTTAAAGCAACTACAAGGAGTTTTTTCCTGGTTATAAAACAGTCTCAATTTTATACTGATGCCTCTATATGACCTACGTAAGCAAATGAGACCATCAATGACAAGACTGGATATTTCTATTTAGGTATTCTAAATGGTCCAATTCCCTGCAAAATCAGACAAAACCTTTTACGGCAGAAGAGCCTATGTTTACATTTTCCCAGGCAACGTTACACAGTAGAGCAAGCCCTAGCACTTAAAACGGTTTTGTTAAGTGTAGGCGACAGCACTGTGTTTCTCAGCTGCTGCCCTTAGGGGCCAACACGAAAGTTCCACAGGTCAGGCTCGGGATGGAACATCATGACCTCCGCCTGAGACAGAAGGTCCCTCATTGCCAGAATCGCTTACGGCGAGCCTTTGAGGAAAGACACTAACTCTGAAAACCATATTCGGTTCGGCCAACGAGGTGCCATCAAAGATGTCAGACCCTTGTTGGTGAACCCTGGCTAGAACCTCCGGGAGCAGAGCGACTGGAGGGAAGGCATACAGGCGCATCATGGGCCATGTATGAGTCATTGCATCCAGACCCAGCGGAGCTGGGGAAATGAGAGAGATGCAGAGGGGACATTGCGCTATCTGATAAGAGGCAAAGAGGTCCACTTCCGCTCTGTAAAATCTGGTCCATAATTGACTGACAATCTCTGGGTGGAGTTCCACTCCCTTATCTATAAAGTCTGTCTGGACAGCAAGTCTGCTCCCAAGTGATTATATAGGAGACCGTCGCTGTACTGTCCCCCCGTACTAGGACATAACAGCCTCTCAACTGGGGGAGAAAGTATTTCAGGCCCAGAAATACAGCCATCAACTCCAGGCAATTGATGTGCCACTTGAGCTGATGACCCTCCCATTCCCCTCGTCAGGGAAGCGTCCGTCATTAGCAGTTTGCGACGACATAGTACGCCGAGAGTGGGACTCATGGTAAGGAACCAGGGTCTGAACCACATAGTTAGTGTAGGAAGCCCATGGCTCATCACTTTAATTAGCCTCCGAGGATTGACCCTTGGATGATATCCCCCAGCTCTGAGCAACAACTGAAACAGTCTCGGGTAACAGCCCCATAGGAATCACCATGGAGGCTGACACCATGAGACCCAACAATTTCTGACACTGAAGAACAGTGAGATTTTGACCTAGCCTGACTGTGCTCAGGGTACACCTAATGGTCTCGATCCGAGCGCGAGACAAGTGTGTCCGCATCGCAACCAAATCCCAAACAACTCCCAGATAAGTCGGTCTCTGGGTAGGAGAAAGAATGCTCTTCTTGGCCTTGAGTCTCAACCCAAGAGAAACAGATGATCCAGCACGACATCTTTGTGCTGAAGCGCCATCTCTCATGACTGAGCTAATTTTAGCCAGTCGTTGATGTAATTCAAAATGCGAATGCCCTGGAATCGCAACGGTGCCAGTGCTGCATCCATACTTTTTGTATACGTGCGGGGTAATAAGGCTAGGCCAAACGGAAGAACCCGAAATTGGTAAGCTTCACCCCCGAAAGCAAACCTCAGGAACTTCCTGTGTTGTGGCAATATTTATATGTAGAAATATGCGTCCTTTAGATCGGTCGTGACGAACCAATCGCGATGTTGGATTTGCGACACGACCATTTTTACCATTAACATCTTGAACTTGAGAGCTTTTACTGAGCGGTTCAAAGCCTCAAATGATTGGACGCACCCCCCATCCTTCTTGGGAACCAGGAAATATCTGCTGTAATAGCCTGACTCTGTCTGGAAGGGGAACACGTTCTATGGCCCCTTTCCCAGAAAGGTCTGCAGCTCTTGTGACAGTACTTGCGCCATCTCCGGTCTCCCGGAAGTGAAGACTGTGCCGCTGAAACTCGGAGGACAACGAGTAACTGGATCCTGTATCCTAACGTACTGTGCTTAACACCCCTGCAGAAGCGCCTGGCAGAAGTGTCTACACTGCCAGGCTCTCTGACCGCGGTGTTAGACATAATACTTCCTGTTGGGGGAAAGTTAAATACCCTGTGTCCTGGGAAATAGCAGAATTTACACACAGGGCATTCAACATGTGAACCGCTGCCCCCCCGAAACACCAAAGGTGACGAAGGTGGAGAGGTTTGTGAGGGTTACGGGACGGAGTAAGCAGATATACGTGCCCCGACCCGCGGGGGGATACTTGCCATTGCATCCCTACCAACTGCTAACATTAGCCAGTCGTGTATGTAACTCAAAATGCAGAGGCCCTGGAGTCGCGATGGAGCGAGCCGTGCATCCATGCATTTTGTACATGTGCGGGGTGATATGATGAAAATATGCGTCCTTCAGATCGATCGTGACGAACCAATCACAATGTTGGTTTGCGACGACCATCTGACAGTCAACATCTTGAACTTGAATGCTGTGACCGAAAGGTTCAAGCCCCAGATATCTAAGACTGGACGCAGTCCCCCATTCTTCTGGGGAACCAGGACGCACCTCCTGTAATAGCTCAATTCTCCTTCTGGAAGGGGATCAATCAATGGCCCCTTTATTCAGAAGAGTTTGTAACTCTAGTGACAGAACTCGCGCCAACTTCTGCTTGACGGAAGTGGAGACCGCGCTGTTGAAAGACATGAGGACAACGAATACACTGGACCCATTGTTCTGTGCATAACACCCATGCAGAGACGCCTGGCTGAAGTGTCCATGCTGCCAGATTCTCTGATAGTGGTAATAGATTTAACACTTCCTGTTGAGGGGATTTTAAATATCCCGCGTCCTGGGAAATAGCAGGATTAGACACAGGACATACAACATGTTGCTGGAGACCACTTCCCCCCACCCCCAAAACACCCAAGGTGGCGGAGGTGGAGAGGTTGCGTGCGGGAAGGAGGGCGGACCCCAGTCGGATTTATTATCCAAAGATTAGAGAAATGTCAGACAAAATATCTTCATTTTTTTAATACTGCAACTGCACACCTGTAGCTCAGGAGTGAGAGGCAATTCTCATCTAATGATGAACTCAAGTTATGCAAAAAATGTATGGAAAAACTCCACCAGCTGTGTCATAGCAGGCAGCTAAACTTGATAACCTATTATGATAATTAACATGCTCTCATTGATGAACCCAGTTTAGCATATTAAATTCATTACTGACTTTGTTTTGGTTTAAATTTCAAAAGAGAAGCTCTGACTTCACCTCAGATGCAGCAGCACTTTGGACTGACTCACTGAGAGAATTAAACTGTGCAAGTTTGGCACAATGCTGTTCCTACTATTTATTGCCTATTTCAGTGCTCTGGACAGCTTAGAGACACAGTGAATGAGTGAAATTAATATTGCATTATGTTACAATTACAGTTTTAGGAGCTGGAAAGTTTGGGGGCAAGCCCTGAAGTGTTGTGGTAGCTGTCCCCCACATGGCACCCTGTAGATGTGCCCATGGAATCATTTATGCAGTTTAAAAGCACTGACAAGCACTTAATCATTCATCACTTTATAATATTTATTGTATTCATATTTTTTTACCACATATACAATTAGACACAATAAATTCTGTGACATCATCAAACAGTGATAGAGGTAGAATCAATCAAAAGAAGGATTCTACTTCTATGTTTTGAATACTGAAACACAACAGAGGGGGGGATTCCATATATAACATTTCAAATGCTTTATGAGTCAAAGTAATTGTACACCTCACTGCAAAAATCATGAAACACAAATTTTAATTGAACCTGTTGATGGTGCTAGATATAGTCCGTATGGGAGTTTCGATCATGGCTCCAAAATGTCGTTGTTGCATTCACAGTTTAAACCAGAAGAAGTCGCTGAATCCTTTCTAATATGGGGGCTATTTTGGCTCTTGAGGCTAGAGCACAGTTTGAAGAGTAAGTCAACCGAAGCCCTGAGTGAGAAACTCTTACTTATTCTTCCGAAGCAATACCTGAGTTAGCCCGTCTCTAACTCTGCAAAAGTCCTGAGTTTTGGCCTGTGTAACAGGCCATGTATCACATATTAAGGGGAATGTGTTTATCTTCTGTGTGTGTGTGTGTGTGTGTGTGTGTGTGTGTGTGTGCTAACACTGCACTATTTAAATTTTTCCCAGCTAACATCCATGGAGCCGCAAAATGTTCAGTATTAAATAATTAATTATGAATTAAGTAATGACATTAATAGATTGTGTAAAATATACAAATGAAACAGTCATTTCTGAAATATTTTACGATATAATTAAAGGTCACTTTGTTATTATGAAATGTTATTTAATCAACTTCTATTTCAAAATTCCCCTTCTCAAAAGTCTGTCTGTCTTTCATAATGCCACTTTCCCCAACGACAATTTAATTCTTCTATTTTATAATGTCACTGTTTATTTTATACTGTCACTTTTGAATGTCTGTGGCTTTGTGGCAGAGCAGGTTGTCCACCAATCGGTCCACCGAAGGCCCATGTGTCGAAGTGTCCTTTAGGAAGATACTGAACCCCAAATTGGACCCGAGTGCTGTGCCTTCAGTGTGCGAATGGTTAGTTCCTTTGGCCAGTTAGCTAGTGTAGTGTATTAGTCTAGTGTATGAAGGTGTGTGAATGGTGTGAATGTGAAAGCGTAAATGTAATGTGAAAGCGCTTTGAGTAGTCGTAACACAAGAAAAGCACTATATAAGTACAGTCCATTTACTATTTACTTGTCATGACAGTGGTGCTGTCACCACCCTCTCACCTTTCAGGCAATCACACATGGGACATGTGATTTTAAGATTGCCTCTCAAATTAGCATGATCAACAACTGCTACCAGGTCAGCCAGTTAGCACCTGATAGCTAAAGCAACAACACTGTCAAAGTAATTCTGAATTAACTCTGCAGCTGCTACTGTAAATAAACAGTACATACAAGAAACTATCATCTTCTGTTATTTACTTTCCGGTAGCTTAACAAGGCTGCACATGCTACCTACCTAGCTGGCTAACTAGCTAGGTGTTAACAGAAGCAGCTAGCATTAGCTGGTTTATTCAGAGTTACTTCTGCCACATTTTGAATCTAAGGTTGTTCCTCTGAAAAAGACACACAAGTCTGTGAAGCACTAAAAGACAGGCAGACTTTCTCTGTTGCCGCTCAAGTTAACAGGAGCTAACTAAAACTGCTAACACAGACTCTTCACTTTGATGCTGAGTAATAATCCAAGCTCACAAACCAGCCTGGCAGGTTAGCCAGTTACCTATAGAAGAAAATTTTACCTAATTACCTAATAGTTTTATTTTTATTTTATTCTAATACTGTCTTTTCTGTTTTCTGACGAAGTCCCTGCTTTTCTGTATGAAATTTAGCTCTGTGCTAACAGTAAGTGAAACCTTATGTTGTAGTGAGCCCAGGCCAGCCCTGTGAGGAGTCACACCTTAACTCACACTGGTACTCAACTTGCTCTAACAGCTCAGCCACTTTCCACCGTTTGCTCTTTTGTCATTACAATAGCAACCTAGGTAACAGGGAAGTGTAACATGTCTTATCCAGGAAAGACTGGAATTCAATTCACATTTTGCCATTTCTCCATGCTACATGAATGCTCATCATAACCATCTGTATTCTTCTGAAACCAGAGTTATATATTTTTTCTTACACACTTGGTAGCGGGGTGCACGGTGGCAGAGCGGTTAGCGCCCCTGCCTCCCAATAAGGAGATCGTGGGTTCGAATCCCGGACCAGACCACGACCTCCCTGGGTGGAGTCTGCATGTCCTCTCCGTGTTACCGTGGGTTTTCTCCGGTTTCCTCCCACCGTCCAAAGACATGCATTAGGTTAATTGGTGACTCTAAAATTGTCCCTAGTGGATGAATGTGTGCGTGAATGGTTGTCTGTCTATGTGTCAGCCCTGCAATGAGTTGGCCACTGTCCAGGGTGTACCCCGCCTAAGGCCCGAAGCCACTGGGAAAGGCTCCAGTCACCCGCGACCCTGAACGGGAACAAGCGGTAGAAAATGACTGACTGACTGACACTTGGTAGCATGATCAGCCTTTTAAGCTAAAGCTAAAAAAGTTTAGTTAATCTTTCTGTGTTTACTTACAGCAGCAGCCTTTACTTGGTTGCTTCAGAATAACGTTGGCATTGCTGTTGATCTCGCTATCTGGTGCTAACTGGCTAAATTTGGTAGCAGTTGTTGAGCTTGCTAGCTTAAGAGATGCAGGGTGTACATGATTGGCTGAAAGGTGAGAGGGTGGTGATAACACCACTGTCATGAAAAGTGACATTATGAAAATAAAAAGTGACATTATGATTATCTAAAAAGGTAATTTTTAAATAAAAATGTCTATAATGAATGATTTCCAGTCAAATTCTGTGATTATTAAAATTAATAATGAAATAACGTTTCAAAATAACGAGGAGGGTTTGAACAATTTCTTCAATATTTCACAAAATGTTAGTTAATTTATATATTTTACAGTTTATGCATATGATTATTCATTTCATAATGTCTTACTTAACACGTTGGGGTTCCATAAACACCTTCTTAGTTCAAATTATGGGAAACATAATATGCAGAGTTCAAACTTATCATGAAATAAATAAGAAGAGTAAAAGATGTGAAGGCACTTAGGCCCCAGATTGGTTTTCTCTTTAAAATAAAGCAAATATCAGGATGGGCTGATCTCAGACCTGAAACTAGGGGCATCTTATTCTGAGTATCATGGCAACCACATTAAAAAGTTGGTCTGGTGATATCACTGGATCCCTGATTCTTCAAAATGTGTAAAAGCCTGAAGAACAAAAACAGACATAAAAAGAATAAGACCAGCTGGAAAACAGACTCACTGGACATACAGTAACACGGCACTGAGACTAGTGGCACTATGAGATGGCAGAGACGCAAATATTATGCATGTCTCAAAAAAATAAATCCGGATCTTCACCAAATGCATCATCAGCATCAGCATAAGCATAATCATCAAACAATAAATCAATAATTACGATCATCCTCTTCTCTCTCTTAGTCCACCGGTTTGAAAAGGGCCCGTCCTCTGACGCAAAATCCTACTTTTTTGGCAGCGGGGGCAGCTTGAGGAAGAGAGGAGGAGGAAAAGGGAACAGGGGTGGCAGGGGCAGTAGGGGTGGCGAGGTTGGACTGTTGCACAGGAGGCTGGCGAGACAGGAGCTCCTTGAATACCGAGTTCATCTGACGGCTGATCATCTCCTGAAAGGCCAAGAGGAGGAGAAGCAAACGGCAAAGGAGAGAGACAGAGACATGAAAGTTAATGAAAATTTAATGTAGCCTCTTGGCCCCTGTTGAGTAAAGCCTGACCCTGATAACACCTCCCACTGTACAAGGGGTCTGTCCGGTCCCAGTGAGAACTTCTCAATTGCACAAGATGCTGCACCAATACTACGTTCCAAGTTCATCCAGATATCGGAACGATATCAGGTGAGTGTGAACAGATTATTAATGTAATTTCTCATTAATGTTCCTGGGCGATTCTAGCCCTGTTAAAAGTACACCTACATCTCTAATAGCCCTTTTCCATACACATGTGCTGGCTTGGCTCAACTCGGTTGGACTTGACGCATCAGCACAGTGTGGCAGCGATTTGCATCTCCATTACAACAGGGCCACACACTTGATGGGATGTCTTGAGCGGGCGAGCCAGAGAGAGGGAGCAGCGGTGGTCGAGCAAGCATTAGAGTAAATGAAAAGAGGGAGCAGAATCAAAGAAATAAAATGTTATTTTCTGATTGTTTCATGGCAGTTACGTTACAAATCAAACTGCCACACCTCTGTACAACCCTGCGGGAAGGTAACACTTTTTTGCTGGATTTTGTGTGACACACTTCATCCTGTTCCCGGCCTCTCTGCATTGCCTGTGTGTGTGCAGCTCAGCCCCGCCCTCTGTCAAATAGACACTGCAACCTGCTCCGAGGCAGTTGGGCATGCTTTGGCCCGGCCCAGTCCATCATCTTAAAATGGGAATGGGAATGGAAATCAGCGTGGCATGGTTTGACTGGTGAGGCCGAAAGTGCCAGTGGAAAAGCCCTGAAAGTGATAGCCATTAATGTGTACCCCCGTTCTGATGTTAAGGTATGTTCTGGGATCAATGCATTGATCTAAAGGTATTAATGTATTTTACAATTGTTTTGGCTCAATTTTCATAATTTCAGCTTGCAAAGAGCTAAGCTGACTTACTAAACAGAAAAAACTGTCCGTGCATACAAAGTCAAAACACATCATCACATGTGTTGCTCACATGACATCAGTCCTCAGAATACACAGACCTCATATTAGCACAATTTTTAGTGCTTTTCACTATGCGTACAGATCATTGAATTAATGCAAAATGTGTGTACAAACAGTTTTTAAACTTTTACAAAAATACTCTGATGTACATAATTGCAACATCATTTTACCTTGAATGAGTAGTATAAAGTCAGACATTATCATCTGTATTTACAGTAATACAGCATATACAATAAATAAAATGAAATTTTTCAAAAGTCATTCTTACTCCTTGTGATTTTAAATATTTACTTCTACATAAAGTTCACACTTTTTCCCCATTTTTATTTATAGAATTTTGAGAAAATTACCACTGCAGACTCTATTTTGATGAGAATTAATTTGACACCATTATTTGATAATGATCATTTTATTTTAAAATGCAACAATTATTAAAATTCAGTGTTAAACATAAACAGTACATCACTGATAAACCTACTGTGTGATGTATTACCTTATTGCCTAAAGATGTCACAAATAAAAGCTTGTGGTGAGAATTGAGGCACAGCAACTGAAAATTACTGTAATATTTCCAGAGTGTGTCAGCTGAATGTACCAACCTTTTACACTTCCCCAACAGGGTTGAACAATTCATGCATTCGGCCTCTGGACTTTTTTCAATTATCTACATTGCCTGTTTCTGAGCACAGCCCAAAGGCCCTCAGGTTTAACCATAAACAGGAGAGGTACCCTGCTGTTATATCTCCCACAGAGTGTGAAGTATTGTGTGTTCTGGAATGGGTCAGTGTCTCCCACTTTTATAATGTCTCATTAACAAAGTTGTTTTGTGGAAGAATGGACTTGTTATGACGAGAGCCACATGACATTCCTATATTTTTCTGGTCAATGAGTGTAAATGTTTGGGCAAACATATTACAAATTTTGCTAAGCTGCTGTCAGTGGAAAACTAGCTACACAAATCATTCACAGAAAAAAAAAAGATTTTCAAAAGGGCTGATAAGATAGATTTCCTTTCAGGTTGAGGTTACTGTATCATAAGAATCTTATCTTGTCTTACACCAAAAACAGTGCAGGATGTAGCTTCAGCAGTATTACCACAACAAACTGTTGATTGCTGAGACTGTTAGCTAGCAGCTTAACAAGGTTAACATGAGCTGCTTATTGTGTGCAAATAAGATGTGTTACAACAGGACTTCAGTGTAAGCTAATCATACTATTAGTTCACAAGCTGATATTATCTAAACATAAAATCTGAAACCTGTTCCAATAAGCAGGTAGTTTTTGTATCATACTGTGCTCTGGGTTGAATTCAGCAGAGTTATCTAGAAAATTAATTAAAAGTGCTTTTTGGAACAGAACCTGAATGTGTTACTAGCATCAAAACATTACAGATTGATTGAGTCTACTGAATTCCCTGTAAGTAGGCCCACATAATAATACTTCTCAAGAGCTGTGGGCCTCACAAATGGGATATGTAAGGCTGAGTCATCTGTCATTTTTATTTTGTGACAAAATCAACTACTAACCTTGTCGATTGCTGTTCTGTCTGCCTGACCAAAAGGAGGTCTTTCTGTGGTTCTGAAGCCACTCTGTCTAACAGTGTCCAAAGTGTGTCTTCGCTCCTGAGACCTAAAAGACAAAAGGTATCATAACAAAATTATGTTAAATTCATATCATTTCAGATCATGGCAACAGTTAAAATTGCAGTCACAAATTTAATTCAGACTAGGCCCTCTTTACTGTAATTATTCCTCTTTCACAGCTAAATTGGCACTTGCCAAGACCTCAACTACCATCCCGCCAATGTTTCACTATGTTGATAAGAGTGCCTTTAATTTGCTGCTATGTATGGTATTCAACAATGAGCTGAAAGACACTAAACAACTACATAGAGCTGAGCAGAACTGCAGAGTCAGGTGATAATTGTCTGTGGGTTTGTCATTAATAGGAACCCTTTTCATATTCACATAGTCATATGATCCATTGATAATAAAAAAAATATTGATTGTAGCAGCTTTAAAGTACTATATGTTAATGGTAATGTTGCATGTTGTTTCTCTGTTATTTGCCTTTATGCTAAATGTTTCTACAGGAATAATATTTATCCCCTGTATCTCAAGAGGCTATAAACCTCTATGTATTTTGAGTGAAGAGTCAAGCATATGAGGGGGCCTTACAAGCCATAATACATTCTCGCCCTCTCACATACATATAGTCTCCTTTCACATACATACATTTTCACTCTCACATACAAACATTTTCAGTCTAATATTTATATATTTTTACTCAGTTGTTATACATTTGCTCTCATTCATATATTTTAACACACATTCATACATTTGCTCTCATGCACATGCACTCAATGCAATGCAATGCACGCAGACATTTAATATATATATATATATAATATATGTATGTAAGAAGAACATGAATTTATGTCTGAAGAATATATATGCATGTATGTGAAAAAAAGAGTATGTGAGAGTTAAAATATACGTATGTGAAAGAAGAATATATGAATGTATTATGGCTTGTACAGCCATACAAGCACAGTATTTTCATACATTATACAGCAATGCATATATTATACATTGAGTCCTGTCTGTCATTCTTACACTGGCAGGTGTTGTGTTGCGGGGGAGGTTGGCGGTTTTCGATTGGGGCTCCCCTCTTTTCCTCTTTGTCTCCCAGGCAACGAAGCACTGTCGCTGTTCACCCGCATCCTGTCAAGATGTACACAGAAACTTTGTAACTTTGTGCCCTGCGCATTCATTTGGGAGAGTTTGTACTTGTATGTAACTGTGTGCAAAAATGTGAAAGTGAGTATTTCTTTCTGTGCATGTGTATTTTGCTGTCTACAATTATTGCTACATGTATTTGTTGGTGTGAATGCATTCATAAATTGCAGTGTGCATTCAAGAACGTGAGTGTGCATGTCTGTGTGTGTGTGTATACCGAGTTGTGTTGTCCATTTGTGGCTCTTCTGCTGTCAGGCTTCCAGTGCTGCCTCCTCCCCCTCCTCCCTCCTCTCTTTTCCCTCGCTCTGACCTGAGAGAGAAGAAGACAGAGATTTATTAAGCATTTATTTCACTTCAGAAAGTACAACCAGTACAACTTTAAATATAGGATAAAGGCAGTGAAATTAGGTTTGACCAAATTTTTTTATATGGAATCTTTTCTAAACAAGATGAGGCAGAAATATAGAGTGGGTGGACAAAATAATGCAAAATCCTTACAATATAACATGATGCCCTGCAACAGCTCTACAATATTACTACCTTTGTGAAACTTGTAACAATTTTTTTTTAACATATGTCAATGTTAAAGGCAGAATGAGTTGGATTCATAGGTTGCTGTTTTTAAACACGATTCAAAGTTGGTCCCTCCTCAACGAGGGACAGAGAGAGAGAGAGCGCTGGTGGTCGACCAAGCTAGAGAGTAAATGAAGAGAGGGAGAAGCGTTAGGGAGAACAAAACAGTGAATCAGATAAATAAAACATTATTTTCTGATCGTTTCATGGTGGACACCTCCACACAACTCTGCGGGAAGGAGCCAGATTGCTGTATTTTGTGTGAACATGCAGCCAAGGCAATGCTTCATTCTGTCTGCCTCTGCTCTGCCCGTGTGTATGTAGCTCAGGCCAGGTCTCGGTCAAACAAACACACAGACCTGCAGCTTTTTATGCATCCATCGTCTCGCATAGTCACCACACTTTGTCTCTGCAGCTACAGACACCGCCACACACTTCTATTGGGTCATAAGTGATGATTGAGAGGGATTATTTTTGTATGAGTCTATACATTGCTTTTTAGGAAAATCCTACTCATCATGTCTTTAATTTATGGCATTTTTTGAGGTCACGGCTTTTAGCAGTGTTATATTGTAAGATAAAGGAATTTTTTGTTAATTTGTCAATCCCTGGTTATGCAGTCAGATCCATAAATATTGGGACATCAACACAATTCTAATCTTATTGACTCTATACACCACCACAATGGATTTGAAATGAAAAAAAACAAGAAGTGCTTTAACTGCAGACTTTTAGCTTTAATTTTAGGGTATTAACATCCAAATCAAGTGAACGGTGTAGGAATTACAACAGTTTGTATATGTGCCTCCCACTTTTTAAGGGACCAAAAGTAATGGGACAATTGGCTGCTCAGCTGTTCCATGGCCAGGTGTGTGTTATTCCCTCATTATCCCATTTATAAGGAGCAGTTAAAAGGTTCAGCGTTCATGTCAAATGTGCTATTTGTATTTGGAAACTGTTGCTGTCAACTCTCAATATGAGATCCAACGAGCTGTCACTATCAGTCAAGCAAGCCATCATTAGGCTGAAAAAACAAAACAAACCCATCAGAGAGAAAACTTTAGGTGTGGCCAAATCAACTGTTTGGAACATCCTTAAAAAGAAAGAATGCACTGATGAGCTCAGCAACACCAAAAGACCCGGAAGACCACGGAAAACAATTGTGGTGGATGACCGAAGAATTCTTTCCCTGGTGAAGAAAACACCCTTCACAGTTGGTCAGATCAAGAACACTCTCCAGGAGGTAGGTGTATGTGTGTCAGAGTCAACAATCAAGTGAAAACTTCACCAGAGTGAATACAGAGGGTTCATCGCAAGAACAGAAGGGCCAGATTAGAGTTTGCCAAACAACATTTAAAAAAGCCTTCACAGTTCTGGAACAACACCCTATGGACTGATGAGACCAAGATCAACTTGTACCAGAGTGATGGGAAGAGAAGAGTATGGAGAAGGAAAAGAACTGCTCATGATCCAAAGCATAACACCTCATCAGTGAAGCATTGTGATGGTAGTGGTAGTGTCATGGCGTGGGCTGTACGGCTGCCAATGGAACTGGTTCTCTTGTATTTATGGATGATGTGACTGCTGACAAAAGCAGCAGGATGAATTCTGAAGTGTTTCGGCAATATTATCTGCTCATATTCAGCCAAATGCTTCAGAACTCATTGGACGGCGCTTCACAGTGCAGATGGACAATGGCCCGAAGCATACTGCGAAAGCAACCAAAGAATTTTAAGGGAAAGAAGTGGAATGTTATGCAATGGCCAAGTCAATCACCTGACCTGAATCCGATTGAGCATGCATTTCACTTGCTTAAGACAAGACTGAAGGGAAAATGCCCCAAGAACAAGCAGGAACGGAAGACAGTTGCAGTAGAGGCCTGGCAGAGCATCACCAGGGATGAAACCCAGCATCTGGTGATGTCTATGCATTCCAGACTTCAGGCTGTAATTGACTGCAAAGGATTTGCAACCAAGTATTAAAAAGTGAAAGTTTGATTTAAGATTGTTAATCTGTCCCATTACTTTTGGTCCCTTAAAAAGTGGGAGGCACATATACAAACTGTTCCTACACCGTTCACCTGATTTGGATGTAAATACCCTCAAATTAAAGCTAAAAGTCTGCAGTTAAAGCACGTCTTGTTTGTTTCATTTCAAATCCATTGTGGTGGTGTATAGAGCCAAAAAGATTAGAATTGTGTTGATGTCCCAATATTTATGGACCTGACAGTACAACCTGTACTTTATCTGTAAAACGTGCGCTCTCTTTGGTTCATTGAAGACCGCTCTTGCCGCAGCGTTCTGGATCATCTGCAGAGATTTGGTTGTGCAAGCAGGGAGTCCAGCCAGCAGCCCATTGCAATAGTCCAGTTTGGACAAGACAAGAGCCTGGACTAGGACTTGTGTAGACTGCTCGGATAGGAAAGGTCGGATTTTCCTGATGTTGTAGAGGATGAATCTACAGGACTGGGTGGTGCTGGCGACATGGCTTTTGAAGTTTAGCTGATCATCAATTACTAGATTTAACTGATCATCAATTACCAGATTTCTGGCCATGTTGGACGGCGTAACGGTCGATGAGCCTAGTTCAATGGAGAGGTTGTGGTGAATCTTTGCGTTGGCTGGGATCACAAGCAGTTCCGTTTTTACAAGGTTCAGCTGCAGGTGATGGACGTTCGTCCAAAGCAAGATGTCCCTCAGGCAGGAAACCATGAAACCACGGCGCACAACTATGACGTCACCGAGGTTATAAAATCCCATGACACTCTGACTTCCTTGTCTTTCCAGTGCAAATTCGTTTTGCTTCAGGAGACACTCATGTCTTTTTCCACAGTAACTCACGTTACCTCAAGAAGACGCTTTTCACGTGAACTTCAATGACCCTAAAAAGGACAAGTCTCCACTCGCTGATCGAGCTAACCGACCCTCAGTGTTGTTGAAATACTTTTGGATCCCCAGTCATTTATGCCATAACGACCAGTGCCTGCAGAAGGAAGTGATGCAACCTCACCACCACTTCAAGGAAGAGCCAGACGGCCCAGAGCCTTTCTTCCCCAACGTCGACTGCAGGATTCCCTTGCCTGCCCATCGAAAGAACCGCCATGCCACTGGACCCGCTGAGAGAAATTCCTCCCGGTTAAAACGGACTGACCCACAATTGCTTTACTTATTTTGGGAAGTAACGGTCGCCATGTCGTTCTTGTGCTGTTTTAATTTTTGTTAAAAGTCAGTCATCAGTCAGTCAGTCATTTTCTACCGCTTGTTCCTGTTGGGGGTCACGGGTGACTGGAGCCTATCCCAGTGGCTTTGGGCCTTAGGCGGGGTACACCCTGGACAGTGGCCAACTCATCGCAGGGCTGACACATAGACAGACAACCATTCACGCACACATTCATCCACTAGGGACAATTTAGAGTCACTAATTAACCTAATGCATGTCTTTGGACGGTGGGAGGAAACCGGAGAACCCGGAGAAAACCCACGGTAACACGGAGAGGACATGCAGACTCCATCCAGGGAGGTCGTGGTCTGGTCCGAGATTCGAATCCACGATCTCCTTGTTGGGAGGCAGGGCGCTAGCCGCTCTGCCACCGTGACTTTGTTAAAAGTCAAGTTGGGTAACTGAGTTAGCCATGACCCTGTTAAGCTAATAGCCACATTCCATCAGACTTGAGTCAAGTAAAAGACCGCCAGACAGAAGTCTGCTGTCTGATTACTGTGTGATTAAGTGAAGCCTATCAGCAGCGCATCTTTTCTGCCCTAGAAAGAGAGGAAAGGGCAATCACAGTCTCTGAGCATGACGTACGGAGGGCTTTCATGAGGCAGCAGGACACATTGGCATCTCTGGACTGTATATCTGGTATTTCAGTTTGCTTACCGATCCAACAGATCAACTGACAGCGCAATAACCTACATCTTGCACATGGCCCTTACCCATCTGGACAACAGGAAGGGGAACTCTGTGAGAATACTGTTTATTGATTACAGCTCAGCATCCAACACCATAGTTCCCACCAGGCTCAACACCAAGCTCATGCACCTAGGATTTAACACTTGTGCAAATGGGCTCTGGACTTCCTGATAGGTATACCACAGGCAGTGAGTGTGCGCAGCTACACCTCACTCACCATGCCCCACACGGGAGCACCACAGGGCTGTGTTTTGAGTCCCGTCTTCCTCTTCCTGTACCCACATGACTGTGTGGCCACTTCTGACTCCAACACCATATTAAGGTTTGCTCATGACACAGCTTGGCTTAAATGCAGAGCAGGTTGTCCACCAATCGGAAGATCTGTGGTTCGAACCTTGCTTCCCCCATCCCACATGTCGAAGTGTCCTTGAGCAAGATATGCGCCTTCGGTGTGTGAGTGTGTGTGAATGGTTAGTTTAATTTGTACTGATGGGCAGTTACAGCAGCTCCTGCCATCAGTGTATGAATGTGTGTGAACAGGGTGAATGTGATATGTAGTGTGTGAAGCGCTTTGAGTAGTCGGAAGACTTGAAAGGCGCTATACAAGTACAGACCATTTACAGCTGCGGTAGGCCTGATCACCAATCAGAATGAGAGGGGCTACCAGGACAACTGCCTCGCACTGAACGTCAGCAAAAACAAGGAGCTGATTATGGATTTTAGGAAGCAACAGGAGAAGTGAACCACTTTAAGCACCTCAGGGGCTACACAAACATCCTAAAAAAAAAGGCACAGCAGCGCCTTTATCACCGCCGAAGGCTGTGGAAATTCAGGATGTCCACACAAACATTGAAAACATTCTACATTTGCACGGTGGAGAGTATATTGTCAGGGAACATCACTGTCTGGTATGGCAGCAGCACCCATCAAGACCGCAAGTCCCTACAGAGAGTGGTCCACAGGGGGTTCTCTCCCCAGCCTACAAGACATTAACACCCAATGGTGCAGGAGGAAGAATCGTTAAGGATTAGAGCCATCCAAACAATGTCCGGGCTCCTGATAGACTACACCTCTGATGTTGTTGACAATTACCTCCATCCTTCCCCTGCATCCCTTAATATTTTGCACAGTGAATATTTACACCTTATTTAACATTCATTATTTAATATTTTTATTAGATTAGATTAGATTACTTCGTACTGATGGGCAGTTAGCTCCTGCCATCAATGAGTGAATGGGGTGAATGTCATATGTAGTGTGAAAGCGCTTTGAGTAGTCCAAAGACTAGAAAGGCACTATACAAATACAGTCAATTTACCATTTAACCAGCAGATGTGCAAATGATAACAATCTTCTCATCTAACTTTATGCAAGAAACATATTCTTATATTGTAAATCATCCAACTCTGTGTGGTTATGAAAATTAAGTGAAGTATTCATATGTGATTACAAATGTTATTAAATGGGCATAAATAAATTTAAAGGAGTTAACAAACAAATCCTGCCAGTTCTTATAGCACCCCAGGGTGTCATGCCGCTCATTTTGTAAAAAACTAATTTAGTTTAATGTGTACTGTATTGTATTTACGCACAGCTTGGGCTCTGTACTGAGCTGGGAACGCTTCGGTATTCCCCACGGAAGAGCTGAAGGATGTTTCTGGGGAGAGGAAAGTCTGGGTGTTTCTGCTTAGACTGCCGCCCCCGCAACCCGGCTCCGGGTAAGCCAAAGAAGATGAATAGATGGATGGATGGATGGATTTAAAAAATCTGGCACCCAATAAACAATATTTGACTCAATTGGGAGGCAAATACAGAAAATCAATACTAGCCAAAACTCTAATTTGCTGTCTCAAACAGGGATAGAGGCCTCCAAGATCCATTTCAAGATCTACTACAATCAAGGAAGATCATCTTGGTAATGGTTCTGATTTCTGCAGATTGGTTGCCTGAATGGTTCTAATATATTATTGTCACTCACCCTTCCAGCACGCTGATGTACTTGTGAGGGATGAGACCCTTAATCCCTCCCACTTCGCCTCTCCACCAATCGCAAGAGGCCTTACTGTGAAGGACGAGAAGCTCTCCCTGCTTGAAGGACAGCTCTGCTGGAGATCTTGCCACATAGTCGAACATAGCAACTGCCTCCCACTCTGTACACGCATGCATACACACAGCACAGTTACAATCACCTCAGGTACTTTGGCTCTGGTGTGTGTGTGTGCGTGAACTGTATATACTCACCGTCCTCACTAGGCAGATGCTCAGTCTCTACATCTCCCTCCTCTGTGATTGGTTCACTGCAGATAAGCAGAAAAATAAAAGTCGGTCATGCACAGTTCCTTTTCAGACCGACTGTCATACCACAGGCTTTCTTTATATAAAATCCCTCACTTCATACTACTCTGAGATTTCTCAAATAATGCTAAAACTTCAGTGTTCTACAGAAAACAAGGAACCAAATTACTGACAATGCTCTGTCAAATGTCAAGTATATTATTTAAATGTCCATGAAGAAAACAGACAGTTTTATTGAATTCCCTCTGATTGTGGGGTCTTAGAGGTTTCCATGGACTCAGTCGATAAGGTGGAGGATCGAGTTCAAATTTAGTGAGCAATCAACTTAATAGTATTAAACACTTTTTATACAAAGAATTGCGAGCTGCCCAGAAATGCTTTGGGAAATTCTGTTTTAAGATGATGAGCCATGACAATGAAGCTTAGGAGGAAGCACTTGAAACTCTATAATGATAATCAAATCTCTGGAGCAATGTGAGGCTTTTGCCCAGTCATTGATTCCAAGGACAGAAATATGTGGAGATAGTTTTTCAAACTGAAGATGACACTATGTTTAAATGTAAATAATGGAAGCCATCTAGATCTCATATTCAAGTTAGAATAATTCTACCAGATTTGACCAAATTTTCGTCCAGAGCCCCGAAACTGACCCCAAAGCTTAATACTTTTCCTTTAATTTTCTTTATTTTCGTCAGTCAAGGAGGTGAAGCATAGAACATTAAACAGAAGGAATGTTCCATTTGCCAGCTGGATGTGGATGGAACTTGAGAGGCAACCAGGACAAACAAATGAAATTCCCAGATGAGAACACTACAACTTCCCTATGGTCCATGTGGTCCACCTCTGTCAGGACCATGATCATGGCTGAGCTCTCTGTCCCATGAGGTAATGGATGCAGCATTTGAGTAGAAGTAGTAGTACAGGGAGCTTGCTGCTGCGTGCACAGAAGCAGGGCGTAAGGCATCACTCTACCCTGTGGAAGTGGGCTGTAGAGGCTTCACTTGAAAATACATCCAACACTTCCTGAAGGCTCTTGAGTTCACTGCATTCAAGCAGACGGTGGCTCTCAGAATACTAACTAAGGAAGAAGAGCAAGGGAGCTTCTGGCCTTGGCTCAGAAGAAAAGACTCAAAGTGTGGAAAACAAGGATCCTAGGGTTAGCTGCAGCTGCCCCACCACCTCGAGATGTTCTGAGATGACAGGGGCAAAACATCAGTGAAGGGCGGCTCCCCGCAGCTGGGCTGATGGCACAGGCAGAGGTGCGACAAGCAGCAATGCCTAGCATGTAGCGAATACGTTTGCTGCCATCTTTAACCTCTAATCGGTTGGTAAAAACCAAAAAGCTTTTAATTTATTTGTTCCTTGCTACTATCAGTTGATCAAATAAACTTCAAAGTTAAAAATAGTGCTATCTAGCTAACATTGTTAGTGTCAGCTTAGTAGCTAAAGCATTTTATCGATCAAACTAAAGCTAACAATTTTGAGATAAAACATGTATTCTACTTTCTTGTTATATCGCCATATTTTCGGGTTTATATTTTCAGTTATTATATATTTATCAGCATTTCGTCACAACTAATACCAAATTATATCAATGACTACTCATCTCTCACCAGTACTCCTGCTCCAGAGTCATGTGCTTCTCGTAGATGGGGCCCGGAAGTTCTGATTGGCTGGGGAAGATGATGTCATGCTGGAGGATCATGGTTTTGACAAGATCATTGACCTGTGGCTGCTTAGCAACAGCGTCATCAGAATCTGCCCCCCTCAGCAGGCTTGGACCAAAGCAAACGGCCAGGTTGTAGTGCTGCATCATGTTCTCATCACTGTACTGAGACACACTGGGAATACACACAAAAATACACACACACACACACTGAATGACCATAGCAGATATACTGAGATATTAAGTGACAGAATATCCCACACTGGGTTACGTTGTAGCTTACTGATTGAGGAAAGCAAAAAGGTAACGCATCACAACGAGAAGAGGCCGTGGGAAGGTGGAGACAATCGCTTTAATCTGGGCAGCTTTCTCTGTCTCCCCTTCGATTTCTGCTCATGACAGAAAGGAAAGAGAAAAGGAGCAAGATGATGAGCAAGAGCAACTATTAAACAAGTTTTATTTGTTGCAGTAGCCATTTGAGTGGGTCCCAGGAAAATTGAGTGGGTTCCCAATAAAGTTTGCGTTTTTTGAGAAATTGTAGTGTTAAATTCGTGTTTGATGTTATATGGCTTTAATTATGTTTATATTCATTAATGTTGAAAAATTATCTGAAAATTTCACAAATAAAATCCCAAATCTGAAAACATGATATATGTCTGTTGACTAGTCTAAAACAAAATAGTGTCTGTAGCAACATAATAGCACCAAATTTATATTAAATAATGAATCATCAATTTAAAGAGAGTTGAGTGATCACATTTGAACAAAACAGTACACAACTGTCTCATCAACATCATCAACAGTCTACAAATTAATGTAGCACCAAAATCATCTACCCAGTTTTAAGTAAATCAGATAACTGATAAGAAAATTTATTTAGTCAAGCTATATGAAACTTTTAGCACAAACATGAAACTTGACTAAGACTGTAACACAAAGCTCTCCTCTCAAAGTCTGGTGATAAAATAAAATGATACAAATATGTTTGTGATGCATTATGACCTGCTCAATGTAATTCAAGTTCGTAGCACTTATCAACAATTGTTGTATTTCATAGTGTACAGCTTCCTCTCCTTGAACTCTTTCCAGTTTGCCACTGCCTCTCCGAAACGGAACTCTGACCTTTTGAGCCCCAAGTTGACATTGAGGAGGTGCTCTTGATGTTCCAATGACAGCCTGTTCCTGTAAGGGGTGATGATGAGGTTTTAAGAAGAAAACCAGTGTTCAATGCGAGCTGTATGCACAGCCAGGGTAGTGGCCAATCGAGCAAGGATTGTGAGGTTGGGGAAAGTGGGACTTTGTCACCAATGCCCAAAGCCTCCAAATGCTGTCTCTGTGGTAGTGCTGTGCTTTGACAACTTTCTTCACTAGAGTCGACTTCTGCAGCATTGATGAGGGGCTGGGTAGTTGTATGGTCTTCCTCCCCCACCTCCTTCCATTGGTGGGTTTGCTCATGCTCATTGTGGGCAATAGGCAGTTCCAGCTCCTCATCCCCATAAACCTTCAACTCTTCTTTACTCATGTAGATGATTGGACTAAACTCGGCACACCAAACGTACACAACAGAGAGGTGTTCAAAAACCTAGAGTGCATGTCACTTATCAAGTTGTCAATGAATTTGATGCACACCTACTCCAGATTAAATGTGTCCCTGGTGATTTGGTGCTCACCCTTGTACACGTTGCCCTGGATGTCGCTGGCTAATGCTGTCAGGTTGGGCGACGTGATCGCCTTGATCTTTTCCAAATCCTCGATGGTCTGGTCCACATTTTCTGTTTGCAGGAACTGGGATAAAATCACAACAGGAGCCATTGCATCTATCATCAGAGCAGTGATCCTGATGAACTTTACAGTGCCTTGGGTTCTTTGCTGACATCCTGGGACACATCAGTGAGGTATGTCAGCAGACTGTTGATTGTTCTGTGCATTGTCTGAAGAGCATTGTAATATGACAGCCATCAAATGGAATGCAACTCTTTGAAGGTGAGCACTGGGACTTCTAGCAGTTTTTGTATTGCTTTGAGTCTGGCTGCTCATTTGGGACTACCCCGGAAGTAATAGAACAGATCAGTTAATATCTGCTGATGCTCTCTGAGATCTGTTATTACCTCTGCTGCTTGAGATGTGCACAAGGGCAGGGAATAGGCGACACAGTGCACATTCACCGTGTGTGGATTGGACCGAAGCAGTGTGCCGTTGCAGTCTTTGTTTCTTCCCATCATGACCCCTGCTCCATTTGATCTTGATCATTCTTGAGAGTGGCCACGTGAGTTTACTTACCAAATACTAACTTTGTAGTCTTGATTGGTGAAATGAAATCTGTGCAGTGGGCTTATCTTGTTGCAGCGAAAGTGAAAGTAAGTTATATTCTGATGATTAAGAATATGACACTATCTCGCATGTTTCTATTGTTTGTTTATATGATTTCAACACAGATTTGTTGTTCACAATGTTGGATTATCAAGGTACAAATGGATGCATCTTCTGGACATGTTGATTGTAATGCATCAGAGAAGATGGACACGTACCTAGCAACATCTCTGAAACAGAATTGGGTACATGCCTACTGGAATAACAAGGACGCCGTGAAAGAGATAACAACAGAGAACAAACAAGACAGTGAGATGCACCAATAGAGAGAATAGCTGCACCACCTTGCATCAACAGTACATGTATTTGCAGGGGAGAATTCCCTAAACAAGTTACTTTGTGTGTGGAGCATCAGTAATGTGGCAACCAATGTGTCAGGCTAATACTGAAGCTACCAAAAGCTAAATCAAAATTAGCAGGTTTATTCATATCCAAAAATGTTTACCCTCATTCTATTGTACATGAGTGGGTGAATCAGGTAAACTGCGGTAGAAACCAAATGATACATAAATAACTAAATAACTGAAAGCACCTATGAAAAACTGCATGATCTAAAAAACAGAAATACACACAGATGTAGAGGTTATATAAGGGGGTCTTACGGACACACTCCAGCAGCTGAGAGTAGCTGTCGTAAGGGAAGAGAGGAGGCTCAAGGCCCCTGAAGTAAAGCTTCAACACACCAGCCACAGAGTCCAGGTCACACTCACTGTCTGATAGAGGATCGTCTCCTACAGGGAGTAAATGTTCAACAAAGGCTTAAGTACACTTTTTCAACTATGACTATGTGTAATGTGATAGTTGTCACTCCACACAAAGCTTTTTAGCATATTTCAGCTCATTGTTTTGGTTCATTCTCACCACTCTAATTACATTTTTTTGGCTGCAGCAAGCAGCTGTTTTCAGTGAAATGCACTGTACTCTACTTGTCCAGCACCAAACAGCAGGCAGGCAAAGTTAGCAATTAGCTGGTGAACATAAGATAGTTTTTAGCAGCTAAATAGCCAGATATTTCCTTCAGGAGTTAGTGGAGAACCAAACAGGAGGGAGTAGAGACTGACTATTGTACATATGCATAAACTCCAAATGCCTAATAACGTTGCTCTGTATCTGCTGGATGGGAAAGGCAACTGTGTTTGCTGAAATGTTGTCAATATCAACTTTATGAGGTAATATTATATTGATAATATTTGATATATTTATAATTAGAATATAATAATATTATATAATTTGTATAGCTTCAAGTGGCCAAAATCAGGTATGAATCACTCAGTGTGAAAAGTAAGTAGCTACATTATTTGTTACATTATGTTTATGATGTCACTTTAAATTTGCTTGTAATAAGGTCTTCATCACTGCAAAATTCAACTGATGTGCTTTATTTCAACTGCTGCTTTTTTTCACCAGCCAGTGAACAGTCTCAGTTAGAGGGTGCAATAAAACTCAGAAGTTTATGTCAGGTGCTCCAACCATTCTGCAGAAGACAGTAGTGCAGCAACAAGGACATGATCCCTCACTGGTTTTCCACCCACTAATTATGTTCATTGGAACATACAATCAAGCTAAAGGTGCAACTGCTACAGGAGTAGGCCAGAGTTTTGAACACTCACAACCTCAATATATTTTTAGCATTGAGGACAATTATTGAGCCTGGATAATAGAATAATAGGTTTATGAGCATTCACTGGCTTGTTCAGCTGAGCTTTCTCTTACATTTCTGAAATTTGGAAGGTAATCTTTCAATAAACACTAATCTAGTAAGGAGGTTAGAGAGGCTAAAAAACTGAATTTGTATAAAGACCTGTGTGTTTGATCTAAATCTGAAACATTGTTATTAAAATAATACAAAATAAATGCTTTTACTATTCTCCATCAGAGAATGTGATGCAATCTCAGTTGCTCATTTACCTCTCTCAAATGCATGTCTGATGAGGTTGACCTCCCTTTGTGACCCAGGAACTCTGAATATCCCTTCATGGTGGAGACCTGAGACACACACACACAAACATTCACATTAGATTACATATTCATAGATGCCTGATGTTTCATACATATACAAGTACTTCCACCTTCTCATTCTCCAATGAGAATGTCCAATACTCTCTGAGCATGGCTCATTGCAATATCATACAAAATTGACTCACCGTGAAGGTTTATGAAACGTATGCAGCTTTCAACCACAACAGGAATCTGCTGCCCAGAGCTCTGAAGAAGAAGGATGAGTAGAGAAAGAGAGATGAGAGGAGAGTGTTAGAGACAGAAGGAGAGTACAAATAGAGATGCAAAGAAAGAGGAGGACAAAATGGACAGAAAATAACAGGAAAATGTGTAAAGGAAGATACAATGCAAGGAAAAAAGCTTAAACCGAGAGGCAGAGGGTTACAAGAGCTAAGGAATAACACTGAGTGAGTAATAAAATGAACAAATGCTTTTTATGTGCTTGGGTTGATGCAAGGTTCACGTAAAATGCTCAACGTCACTGCCAGGGCCATAACCAGGACTTTTGAAATACTGAGGTCATGAGACCCCATTCTAACTAGGCTGCTTTAAAGATGTTTTAGCCCTAGTTAGAACTTCTTTACAAGATATGATCAATCTGTCTATATTAACAGGCTATGTACCACAATATTTTAAAGTAGCTGTTATTAAACCTCTTCTTAAAAAACTCTTGGTCCAGGGGTTTAAGCCAACTAAAGACCTTTATATCTAACCTTCCCTTTATCTCTAAGATCCTTGAGAAAACAGTGGCCAATCAGTTATGTGACTTTCTAAATAACAATAGTATATTTGAGGATTTTCAATCAGGATTTAGAGTGCATCATAGCATAGAAACAGAAACAGCACTGGTGAAGATTACAAATGACCTTTTAATTGCATCAGACAATGGACTTGTCTCTGTATTTGTCTTGTTAGATCGAAATGCTGCACTCGACACCATTGACCATGCCATCCTATCCTGGAACATTTAATTGGCATTAAAGGAACCTCACTAAGCTGGCTTAAATCTTATTTATCACACAGTTCTCAGTTTGTTTATTAGGAAACACCCCATAAAGTTTCACTGTTATGCAGATGATACCCAATTATATCTATCGATTAAGCCAGATGAAACTAATCAGTTAGCTAAACTTCAAGCATGTCTTAAGGACATAAAAAAACAGGATGATGTGCAATTTTCTGATGTTTAACTCAGACAAAACTGAAGTCATTGTACTTGGCCCCAAACAACTCTGAAGGCACACTATCAGCAGATATGGATACTCTGGATGGCATTACCCTGGCCTCCAGCACCACTGTAAGGAACCTCAGAGTTATCTTTGATCAGGATTTATCCTTTAAATCGCACCACTTGGGCAGTGCTGCTGTGTCTATGGTGGAGGGAACAAGTGACTCGGGTCCTGCTCGTTGGACTCCACCTGGAGCTGCTCGGGTGTTCGTCTGGACCCATCATCTTCCTTTATGTTTTACATCCCACACTTTTCATCATAATTATATATACTACAATTTTGCCATTGTCATCATAATTGTATGTACCATGATTTTTTGCTATGAATCTATTCTGTATATATGACATTTATTGCATGTCTGTCCGTCCTGGGAGAGGGATCCCTCCTCTGTTGCTCTTCCTGAGGTTTCTATCATTTTTTTTCCCTGATAAAGGGTATTTTTTGGGTAGTTTTACCTTAGTCGAATCGAGGATCTAAGGACAGAGGGTGTCGTATGTTGTACAGATTGTAAAGCCCTTTGAGGCAAAATGTGATTTGTGATATTGGGCTATATAAATAAAATTGAATTGAATTGAATAAGTCAAATCCCCCTCAAAATTATTTCAGACACCAAAATGAGTTTCTAAAATACTTAAATTATTTGTGGATTTTTGGGTATTTATGTCCTCAATTCTATTCTATCGATAATCGAGGAATTCTCTCAACAATATTCTTCTGGAAATCAATAACTGCTTATAAATTCAACTAACTAAAATCTACATATCTACCTCTCTCTATTTTCCTTGTAATACCAAATTAAATAGGTCTTTCCAGGAAACATTGATGAAGATTATTAGATAGTTATATACTTTTATACAGATAGCTTGGCGCTGTCCTCTGTTTATTTTATCCATGCAAAACTGCAAACATAAAAAAGACAACTTGTGGTTTCATGTGGAGGTACCCGCTTCCCGTCTTTGTGCAAAGCTAAGCTAACTGGCTGCTGGCAGTAGCTTCATATTTTTCATTAAACATGAAGGTGGTATCTTCTCATCTAATTCTTGGCAAGTATTTCCAAAATGACAAAGTATTCCTTAATGTTTTTAACCATAGACTAAACTCTCCCAAGGTTGCTAAATCCAAAATTAACAGAAAAAAATCCAGGCGCCTCAGTGTCCTGGTCACTGTGGGAAACAGCTCACTGGCCTTCATGCAGTATAGAAGCAGTCACAGATAGGGTTTGGTACCTGTGTGCGAGACATTCTCCTTCTTCTTCTGCACCAAGCCAAGCACAGCACAGAAGAGACAGAGAAAAGAAACAGATTAGAAAAGGCAGAGTAAGAAATAAGGGAAATAAATACGTAGAAGCCATGGTAAGAGACATACATAAGCACACACACACTCTCAATAAAGGAGTCGAGAGAGGAGGCAGCAAAGATGGCAGTGCATTTCAATCCGTTTCACAAGAGAGGAAGAGATAAAAGGAGGGGAATGGATTGAAAGGAGAGAAGTTATAAGTATGACCATACACATGAAGGTAGCAGTAGGTACCTTTCACTTATTTTATAAATAATTTCCTTTGGAGGGTTGAACAGCAGCGCAGAACAGAGCAGCAAGCAAATAAAAACGAGGTAAAAACAAGGGTGTATTTCAAAGGGATGTTTTTTTATTTGTGTGTGTGAGAGTTTTACCTGTATGTAGGAGAGTATGTCTGTGGTGAAGAGTGTGTGGCAGAATTGGGAAACAGGTCTGGACTTCCAAACACGCACTGACCGAGAACATTGCATTCTGAGAAATATAATGAATAAAATGCTTAATGCCATTTTACATGTGGGTATTAATACTATCTAATGATTTGCTAATTGCTATTAGTTGCTATCAGTTACACTTTTAGTATTTCCCTCCTCCAAAAATCAGCTTTTTCTACATAATAGAAAATGTCCAAAAATTTTGGTTTCAAATGTGGTCAATCTCTTTGCTTTTCTCCTTGTCCTCTCTGCTCTCTCCATGTCTCTATGCCTCTCTCAGTCATACTCTCTTCATTAATGGCAGTGTAAATACACTGTTTACCTGGAAGGGTCACTGTCGACAGCCTCAGCTGGAAGAAAGAGACAAGAAAACAAGTGAAAGAGTAAGGTTTGGTTTAGGGTCCTGGTGCAAACAATTTACAGCATTATTAAAGGGGAACTCCACTGATTTTACACCTCAAAGTCTGTTTACAGGTCTTGGGGAGTATTACTGTGTATGTGAAAAAAGGTGTATAAAGCCTTTTGTGGCCACAGAGGGAACTGTGTGAAGTCTGATAAATGTCCTCAAGTCATGTCACTTGATTAAGCTGCAGTTGGGTCTGAAAACAAGTTTGAAAATGAAAAAAATCTGCGGGTGTGAGGTTAGAATAAATTGATCTTAACAGACCTCCGTAGCCCGCTCCTCTTCTTTACCTGAGGCTAGAGGCTCAAGGCTAAAATTAACCACAACTACCATAACACGCCCTAATCTCAGAGCAAACTGTCAACTGTCAGGGTTGTATTGTGGGTTATATAAGCTCCAAGTTTTGACAGAAGAATAAGTAGAATCAAAAAAAACATATCTCTGGTTTTGCTGAATAATTTTTGATACATTTTTTAAAAACGTTATGTCAGTGCAATGCTAAATCAGTGGACTACTCTTTTAAACTTTGAAAATTTGGAATAGTCAAAGTTACCAGGACCAGCATTTGTAAAACTGCACGGATCCTTCACAGATTCAAGCAGTGGCATAATAAGAAGAAATTGTCCTATACATCATCTAACATCGTAGTTAAAGAGTACCTTTCTGTATGGCATCTTGTAGAAGGTCATGTTTGGCTTGAAGTTTGAAGGTCAGAGAACTGCTGGTTAGGAACTCCTTCACTTTCTAAGACAAAAAATAAAACAAAATTATTATATGTAGGTATTACAGTTTTTCCTCAACTGCATCCACAGTTTCTGGAAATCAATTGAAATTCTTAAAATGCTATCATCATGCAATCGTCACAACAACTTATACAGTGCTGCACATTTACTTTGTCATTCAAAAAGCCATTACTCATTCAAAACATTTAACTCATGTGTCACAAGTAAATAAATTAATCAATGAGTGCATCACTGGCAACAAAATTGAATTCCCCTGAATTGAATAATTCTAAATCAATAAAACATAAAGAACTGTCAGTATGACAGAAGACACTGAAACTGTGTTTCTGTATTTCCTTTCTTATTGAGACATACATATAATTAATAGTAAGGTCAAATATCCTCTAGAGCCAACTGAAAAATATAAATCAAACTTGAATGGTGCCACAAATGTCATAATGTACTCTAGTATCACCAGGGGACATATACAGGAGCTAATGCCACAATTCAAAATGGCTGCCACAGCACCCACTACATCTCCTAGAAGGCCACACCACTCAGACAGGTGTAGCTGCTTAACACATCTGATTGAGGAAGGGTTAAAAGGCATGAGGAGCAGGAAAAGGGGGAGAGAAGGCTGGAAGTGGTGGAGAAAAAAAAATATAAAATAAAACACAAACACCACGGAACTGGAAAACGGAGCAGCTAAACCCACCTGAGAAGGGAAATTGACCTTTGTGCTAATCATTGAGCCAATGGTTTAGTTAAAGGAACCTTTTCCCTCTTCAAAGGGACACTTTAAGTTGAAACATGAATAATTTTTTTTATCTTGATTTGAAACAAAGAAAACTGCTGTTTTGGTTTGCATTCCTGTTTTTGAAAATTAAAACTTCACTCCTTTGGAACTGTTTTTTTGCCTGGTTTTTCACTCTCTACTCCACTGCCTCACACTAGACTGCTCTAGTGACCGCCCGTGACACTACAGTACAAATAACAGTTTCCACAGGATATTTAAAATGTATGAAAGCATATAGGGTCTATTAAAATGATGCTGTAAACTCAACAGCATTATAATTTTCAAACACCTGTATGTGTTATTTGAGAAAAACGAGAATGCCATAATCCAATTAGCATTTTCATTTCCACATAGGCCTACTCATATGGGTGTTCTATGACCATATTAAAATGACATAAAGCTGGTCACGTTTTTGTAAATTAAATGTCAAATGCAGTTTTAATTTTCAAATTGTTAGAAAATGTCTTTCATTTTGACTTAAATTTTTCTTGCATAAATGGAAAATAAGGTTACATTGTATTTATATAGCCTAACCTGGGACTGGGGCGGCAAATTAACCTTTGGCTAGAAGCCTATATGTGGAGCATCGGCTGCTTGAAATTGTAGCAATGTTTTTTCTGCATTGTCCCTGTCAAATAAATGAATAAATAAATAGTCACAGAGGCAAGCTCACAAGTGTTATATGGTTATACATTTGAATTTAGTTTGATTGTAACAAGAATTTCTTAAACTGTTATGAGGAAATGAACTACGGATTTCAGAATTTCATACACTGTTAGGAGAATTTTGATGTTCATTCAAGGATTGTGTCAAAGAAACTGAGAAAACACAAGAAATTAATCTGTCAGTATGAAAATCCCACTGAAATGTAATTTACATAAGCAATAACTCACAGTAAAATAGTAGGTCTCTGTCTCCTGCTGATTGGCTCGACGCTTGGCAAGGGTAAGTTTTGGGGTGGTGTTTCCTCCAGGGGGCTCATGGGATAGGCTGCTGGGCACGTCGGGGGAGGGGTTACAGTTGCTCTCACACATAATGTCCAGCAGGGCTGTGAGTGTGGCTTTAAGTGTTTTACTGACCTGAGAAATGGAAAGAAATGTTGATTTGTTAATTCAGTTAGTTAATTTCTTAGATATTTTGTCAAAGCCATTTTTTAATGGTTCATATTGTAAAGTTGCACATTGTCGATCACTCACTCACCCATTGACTGAATGACGGATGGGGACAGATAGACAGACAAACAGGTCATTATGGAAACAGGCAGTGAGAATAATTAGCTGACCTCTTCTGTTTCCAAGGTAATGGCAGCGAGTCGAGACTGAAGCTGCTGGAACCTGGTCTCTAGCTCGTACCTCACTTGGCTTTCTGCACTCACCTCACATACCTGAAATACACAAACAAAATATTATATAGCATTACGCAGGAACAACAAGTTTAAACCAATGGGATATTGCTTGGAGAGAGAAAGGCAGTTTTATTTGATAGGAGGGGCAGAGGTTGGAATTCTTCACAAATCTGTGATGCTTTCACAGTCACGGTGGAGGTCAAAGTGAAAGGACATAATAATAATACATTTTATTTACAAAAAGCATTGTATATAAACAAAACCTCAAAGTGCTACACAAAGGCAAATAAAAAGCATAAAACAAAACAATAACAAAGTTTCAACAGCCATTAAATAATCTATACAAAATAAAAAATTTAACATACACTTCTTTTTAAAAAAGAAGGCTTTTAGTCCCGGTTTTAAAAGCATCCACCATTTGTGGGGCCCTGTGGTGGTCAGGGAGGGCATTCCACAGAGGGGGAGCAGCTGCCTCAACATTTTTCTTCATTCTTCATTTCTAGTCGACTCTAAAACACAAATGAGTTAAGGTGCAATTCCTGAGCACTATAAACCAATTGTAAAATAAAAAACAGGGTGTCACAGGAGCCTGTCACAGTTTCAAAAACATATGGTTGACACTGTAAATTTAAGTGAGTAGAGTTGATAGTTGCATTATGATACTGTAGTACAACAGAAAATAGAGCTGCACTAATTCCAACTAATTTTCTCACTGATCCCGGACAAACCCCCGTCTGTGATTGCTGCACAGTCATTCTTAAACCCAACCAAAATGTTCTGTAGGGTCTACATTCCAAACCTCCATCATTCCTGTCCTCAAAAAACTAATGACCACAGGAATTAACGCCTACAGACATGTTGACCTGACCTCTGTAGTTACGAAATCTTTTGAGCACCTTGTGCGCATTGAGTCACACCTCAAATCCTTCACAGACCTACTCCTGGCGCCCCTGTAGTTCTCCTATAGACCCAACATGTCTGTAGATGATGCAGTAAACGTGGCCCTTCACTTCAATTTACAGCACCTGAACTCCTCAGGAACCTATGCCAGGCAGAACATTGGTTGAGGAAACATCTCTCTGACTGCCTGGCCATCAGCATCGGTTCTCCTCAAGGTTGCGTTCTTTCCCCTCTGCTCTTCTCCCTGGATATCAACAGCTGCACTTCCAGTCACCATTCCATCAAGCTCCTGAAGTTTTTCTGATGGAGATGAGTCTTACTACAGATTGATGACTTGATAATCTGGTGCAGCGAGAACAAACTGTAGCTCAATACTTTCAAGACAGTGGAGATGGTTGTGGATTACAGAAAGAACCCAGCCCCACTCATACCCATCACCCTGTGTGACTCCCCAGTTCACACTGTGTAGTCCTTCCGCTTCCTGTGTACCATCATCACCGTGGATTTCAAGTGGGAGCTGAACATCATCTCCCTCATAAAGAAAGCCGAGCAGAGGAGGTACTTCATGCGTCAGCCTAAGAAGTTTAACCTGCCAAAGAAAATGATGGCAGACTTCTACCATCATCAAGTCCATCCTCCCGTCCTCCATCACCATCTGTTATGCTGCTGCCACTGCCAAGCACAAGGACAGACTTCAGCGTATCATTCGCTCTGCAGAGAAGTTGATCGGCTGATATCTGTCATCCCTCAAGAACCTGTACGCCTCTAGGAAGCTGAGGCATACAAGGAAGATTGTGGATGACCCCTCCCACCCAGGAGACAAACTGTTTCAATCACTCACTTCTGGCAGGAGGCTGCAGTCCATCAGGCCCTAAACTTCACACCACAAGGTTCTGGGCCCTCACCGACACTGGCACGTACCCCGCTAACCCCTCACTATATGTTATATTAATGTAAAGTGACCTGACTCAATGTGTTACATTAAACACATCTTCTGGTCTACAATCTCGCAGACTGAAAATATTATTTGTAATTCATACATTCCGATGTAAATGTATTGAACATCGTTTTACAAACAGTAATTTAATTTAAATAAGTACTATTACTATTACTATTTTTCTAATATATTTTCATATTGTGTTGTCTACATTATATTTGTCTTTTGTCTAGAACTTAATAGAAGTAAATGCATCTTTAACAACATTACAGGCCAGCTTTAGCAATATGTCTCAGCTTTAAGCATTATTAGGTAATGCTGGTCCAGGTTGTTAAGCAATGCAGTGCAATAAATTTGAGCTTTAAGATGTTTCAGGCATTTCATTTCAGACGTCTTTTCAGCGGTGTTTTTCAAAATCATTTCAGCTTTCAGCATTCCTACTCATTTTCAGCAGGAAATGCATTTTTTCTTGTTAGTCTGAATGCTGAATGCTGTTCAGCATTCACACTAATAAGTATAAAGAAACTGAATAACAATAATGTGAATGCTGTTAAGCCCTATTCCCACAATTGTTATTCCACTTTCGTATGTTTTTTTGCATCGCTACTACTTCCACATACTTTCAGCTACATAAACCATTCACAACCACATACTATTAAAATGTTCAGCTCTTTAAGGACATTTACTTGTATTTTTCTTTTTTCTAACATTTATACTTTTTAAAATATTAAGCTTTTTCCACAATTTCTTTTACAGTGGGGCAATCTTCAAATCTTCTTTAAACTTACTCATAATTTATGGTTTAAATTGATGTGACTCATTTCATTTTCATGTGTGTGACATCATTATTTTTCTCTATAGATGTGTTATATGTATTGGCACTACTACCTCCCATGCCTGAGCACACAATAATAATGTTATATGCCTAAAACACAATGGGATGATTGAAACTCAATATATAATGTTAAATGCCAACTGAATCATGCTGAAAGATCATGTGTAGTACATTGTGAGTAAACAATAATAAAGTTGAAAAAGAAAAGGACTGGTGGGATGCTCTGGAAATAATGGTGAGAAAGGTCTAAGGAAAGTCCTCAAAAGTCGGCTCAACGTGGCTTCAACAGGTTCAAACCAAATACCAATAGACCCATTAGGAATAGATGGGACAGTCCATCTGTCACAATGAGCCAAGAAGTGGCACTAGTGTTTTGGAGCATTTTGACCAATCTGAAAAGAAAAGGGGCAGGGAAACTGCCATGAAGGTGAGATTTGATGTACTACATCATGTAAGACAGAGATATTTCCGTTGTTCCTAGGGCAACTCCAGGGCTTGCCCTCTTGAAAAGAATAAAGCACTGTGCATCTCACTCTGTCATCTCTAGTGATTCCTGAGTGCCTGTGAGTCAGCTTCTGTTGTGTGTACGGGAGTGGAGAGGCAGAGATACACTTCTGGCCCAATCTGCCGCCTCGCCCACTTCAAAACTTTAAACTATTCAACTTGTATTCAGCTTTTACAGTTTTTAAATTATATCTTTTTAAGTTTTATGCTTTTTTCAATACTCTGAGTTTATAATGGGTGTGTATTGCGTTAGCTAGAGTGGGTTCATCATCATTAGAGTGAAGAGGGGTTGTAGAATTTGATCAAACTCTTGTCTTAAACTTGCTCTCCTGTCCACAATTTTTACACTTCATACACAATTTCCTTATCATTTAGTAGATAAACTTGTTCTATTTCAGAGAATGAGCTCATTTAAGCCATAGGACATACAGTTCCCTTTCAGGGGACCTCGAACGCTGCGTCGGCTGACACCGTGGGGAACGCCTCCATCGTGACCGCATCTGAATCTCTTATACAATTCCACGGCGGTGGAACCGGAAGTAAAATAAAGGGAGCCAGCTTCACTGTTATCGTCAGGCTTCTGATCTTCAGCAAGTGCTCTGTGTCTCTAGTGAAGAAAATGACGAGTGAGAAGCGGTTTCGGCAGTGTGTGCCTCCCTGCCCGCGCTTTATCCCCACTGATGACTCACACAACATGTTGGTTAGCTGCTTGGGTCGAGAGCATGCTCTGTCAGCCCTCAAAGGGGTTAGCATTGTGAGCATCTTCAAGTGAGGACACTTTGCTCTCGGCTGCCGTTCTTCGAGGAGAGTGGTCAACTCTGTGGGCTGCTGAGGCATCTGCACTCATCAGGATTGCAAATGGATCTAGGGCAGCTTCGGCACCTTTCTCAGCTCTCTCTGTTTCCTTCACCCGCATTTGGGGGCTGGAAGCCCGTGGTGAGTCCGCAGCTTCTTCCGCTCTAGATGTGGGACCCACATTGGGGAAGTCTAGCTCTGAGGAGATGGACGTGCTAAGCGTGGAAGGCGTTGACATGGGTGGCTCATCAGCCCTGTCTCCGCACTATGAGGAGCTGCTGGAGGTGGTTACCCGTGCTGTGGCCACGGAGTATTTATCATCGGAGGCCGCGTCCTCACTTAAAGCCCCTATGTTGCCTAGTAAGCCTGGTCGCACTACATCTTCCTTAGTGGGCAAGGCCAACATGGCGGAGGTCGATGTCGAGCTCCATTTGCACAGGCAACTAGAGAACAATGGATTTCTCTTTTTGGCTGTCTTGCAGGTGTACCAGGCTGACCTGCTAGGGAACCTCGATCTCAGCAGGGCATCCAAAATAAGGACAGATCCTTTCTGTTGGATGCCCCGCTCTAGCCTCCAGGCCTCTTTGGAGAGGCCTTTGGCTCGGTAGTCGAGCGCTTTAGGGAGGAGCAGCAACAGGCAGTGGCATTTCAGTGGTTTATCCCTCGTCGCCAGAGGTCCCGGGGCCCAGCCATCGAAGTCTTGCAGCTCCTACATGCTGGCTCAGAAGGAGAGAGTGGCGCAGCATACCCCTCACCAGCAGTTGAGGCGCTCGCGGCAGCCTGCTCATTCGAGGCCCAAGAGGGAAAAGGCGGACTTGAGGGCAATCCTTCTCACCAAACGGGCTTGGACTAAGAGGCCCTGATAGGTGCGTAGGGCCTCGGAGGGCTCCCCCCCAAGGGGTTGAGCGTATAGTTGTTTCCCCATAGAGCCCTCGGGTACTCGATCTCCTAACCGCACTGACAGTGGCACTTCGGGGCAGGGCAGGTTTCATGCAACCCACACCTCCAGACCTGCACGGAGGTGCAGAAGTCGGGCGGGGTTCACATCCTCTACAAAGGCTCGTAGACGTCTTACATCGTTGGTTTCCTGCCATGCAAGCTCTTCAGGACACTGTAGTTCCTACACGGCGGTGTCAGTCTGGAGAGGCTTCGTCCTCTGCTTCCAGGGCTCTCTATGGAGAGATCTGTAGACAATGCTACTCGGTTCAATCCTGCCAGTGGCGCCTCGGGTAGCCAAGGTCGCTCCAACGAGTCCCGACGGCACTAGCCGAGGCTGGTCCCCCTAAGGGACTTGCTGCCAGCCTGGAAAGCTTTGCCTGACCCAGGGCCCACTGTATCTCCACTGCCCAGGAGTGCTGTGTCATCATCGGACGCTGTCGACGGATGCCTCCAGCACTGGATGGGGCACGGTCATGGATGACGCCTCATCTCTGGCACATAAATTGCCTAGAGATGTTGGCGGGCCAACTAGCCTTAAGGCATTTTCTCTCAGACGTCAGGGACCACCATGTTCTGGGGCATTTTGAGTTATTCACAGATTCTGAAAGTGTAGTCTCCAGGCTTTCCAACGATGGGAAAGACATGGAAATCTGACAATATTTGGAGAAGTTGTGGCCATTTGAAGGTAGGCACTCAAAAAAGCTCAAAAGGGAAAAAACAGCCTCTAAAGATTGTGCACTTCTCATCTGTTCTCACCTGCTGGGAGTGACAATAGGGCTCATTTACATCTCATTTAGATAAGCCATACCCCCTGTAAAGCTCCCCCCTGTAAAGCTGCATGGTTGCATAAGAACGACAGACGCAACGGGAAAAATCGGAGCATACTCTTAATAATAAAGGATTATTAGCATCACATTCAATTCAAGAATGCTAACAGGCAGGTTTACGTGGGCTAAGTCATTCACACCAGTCAATTCAAACAATTTAAGCATTATTCAAATTAATAGCAAATGCTAGCATTACAATATAAAAGCGCATATAGTAACGGGGGTTTTTGGCAAGTGATACGATGCTAACGATTACAATTAAAACAACAGTCCTGAGCTAGCTAATAACAATAGGTAGGTACGGGAAGGTCTAAACATGGACTAAACATGAGATAACGTGTACGTGTTCTTAGAATGAACACAAAACGATAAACGATGTTTATGGAAACTCACGCCATAAGAAACAGAAAAGTATTCTTGCAGATCTCATTGCCTCCAATGAAATAAGTCATTCAGGCACACTTTTTCTTTGTCGGGGTCTTCTTTGTGGATGTAACCATCTCCGCAGTTTGCACCGTGCATCTATTTGCCTCTAAATGTTCAATAATTCGCATGTCCTGCCACTCTTTTTCTGCAGAATCCAGCCGTATGTTGTACATAATGTTTGGAGAAAGCTTCTGGCTACAGGACTGTCTCCCATGCAGAGAGTTCTCTTTTGTCCTCGTGTAGCATTTACAGTCAAAGTTACGGATTTTTTCCATTTCTGTGTCTTTATCCCCGTCAAATGGTACTATCGATATAGCCTCTGATATCTTACAGTCCAACTCGTCTGACGCCAGTCTGATACATTCTTCCTCGTCTTCATCTTCGCTCAGCTGTCGATTAGGGATATTATTCAGTCTTGTTATGTTGCTTTCATTGTCGCTCACGGCCACAGTTCAGCTCGTCTGCGATAATATTTGCGGTGTCCATCTTCATTGAATTTTGATATCAGCTAGAGCCGGCCAGAGTGCTGCATAATAAGTAGCCATGCTTCCCTTGGAGGGCGGGGCAATAACAAAGAAACAAAAGCCGGCTTATCCAGTATGGAAATACGCACAGACAATAACACACCCCTACTGCAATCTAGAATCTCCAAAAAACAAGCCGATTTCAACCTCAAAATGTAAACTTTTAAATATACCAATACTGCTATCTCAAGCAAGCTGTACACTTTTTTCCCCGATCGCTCTGCTCCTGGGAGTTCCAGAAAAGTTCGCCGAACAGGGACCCAGCTTCTGCTTGTGGCCCCGTTCTGGCCTGGTAGCCCTCCTAGACGGTCTCCCGTGGGAGATTCCAGTTAGGGAGAACCTTCTATCGAAAGCCAATGGCGAATGTGAAGCTCTGGGTGTGGATGTGTATTTGTTGCCCCCTGAGGGGGACCACCTCCGAGCTGCCGATCTCTACTGAAGTAGTTGAGACCATTCTTCACTCTAGAGCTCCGTCCACGAGGAAACTTTACTCCTACAAGTGGAAGATTTTTACTGCATGGTACCGGGAGCACCACCAGGATCTAGCTAATTGCCAGATGGCTTCAGTGCTAGAGTTCTATCAGAGTCGGTTTTTGGCCGGGCTTTCCCCTACTACACTTAAGGTGTATGCGGCGGTGATCGCTGCCTTCCACAGTTTGGTGGATGGCTGTTCGCTGGGGAAGCACTGACTCATCACCAGTTTCCTCCAGATGAGGCCTCCGGTTCGGGTTCCCGCTTGGGACATACCTGTGGTGCTCGACGGATTATCAGCGGCGCCCTTTGAGGCGTTGGACAATGCGTCTGACAAGTGCCTGGCCTTAAAATTAGCATTTTTGCTGGCCATGACTTCTCTCAAGAGAGTGGGAGATTTACATTTACATTTATTCATTTAGCAGACGCTTTTGTCCAAAGTGACTTACATATGAGTAAGACAATGGAAGCAATTATAACAACACATAACAACATAAAAAGCAGAAGTGCATCAAAAACTAGTCTGTTAAAGGCCAGCACAGTATACAAAGCTAAGGATAGGAAGGTTTTTTTTTTAATTTTATGTAGGGATCTGCAGACCTTGTCGGTGGCCCCTGCTTCTCCTGGCGCAGTGAAGGCCATCCTGCATCCGAGGCTGGGTTATGTACCTAAGGTACCCACTGCAGTGGCCTGGCCGGTGGTCCTGCAAGCGTTCCATCCTCCCATAGCATCGGCAGAACAGGATAGCTGCGACTGCTCTGTCCGGTCAGAGCCCTCGAGATTTATGTCTGGCGGACATCTCAGTGGCGTAGTTCGGACTAGTTGCTGGTATGTTTCGGGCCCCCTTGTAAGGGCTTCCCAGCTGCCAAACACACCATTAGCAGGTGGATTGTTGCGGCTATCACTACGGCTTACAAGATGCGTGGGCTGCCTCCACCTCTGCCCCTTAAGGCCCATCCCACACAAAGTATGGTGTCCTCCGAGGCTTGGTGGTTGGGAACCTTCCTCTCTGATATATGCTGTGCTGCAGGATGGACCACATGGACACCCCGGGCACTCTTGTCCTGAAGTGTGCCGTGGGCTTCACACTCGCACAGGCATCCCTCCAGCATGGCGCAGTTGGGACTGCGTTCCCCACGGTGTCACCCGACACATTGTTGAGTTCCCATGAAAGGGAACATCTCAGGTTATGCATATAACCATGGTTCCCTGAAAGGGAGACGCTGCGTGTCTTTGCCATACTAAGTTGTATAAGAGATTCAGATGTGGTCACGATGGAGGCATTCCCTAAAGCATCAGCCAACGCAGCCATGGTTATATACGGAACCTGAGACGTTTTTTGATTATCTGCCTCAAAGCCACAAGTATACCCTTCCGCTCTCCCATTAAGTGTAATGTTATTTTTACTTCACAGTCTAAGACAAAAACACAAATTGCCTACTTTTGAAACATTTTTTAACTTTATCCACACAAATTTTACATCTGAATGTTCATGACAGCCTTCTGGCGCTTATGGTGAGGTCATTTCTCCAATATGACCTATAATTTAAGCTTAATTGTGTCTTCTTTGATGGGAGGTTTAACAGATTTCCCTCTGTATCTGAGCACTACACAGGTGTTGTTGATTAGATTGTTAAACATCAAAGCTGTTTGTTCCTCTTTTCTGATTGGTGGATCACGTTGAGCAATTTTTGTCAGTTTAGACCTTTCTGTCTGTGTGATGTCGATTGGTTTGTTCCTTTGTTCTGATTGGTGGAGTGATAAATTCAGACTTTGAGCTGTTTCAGGTTTAATTCTGAATCATTCTGTCTCTCTCTGGCTGTCTGGCTTGCCTGTCTCTGTTTCTGTCTGACTGTGTCTGTCTCTCTGTGGTTTTCTCTGGTTTTCTGACTGTCTCTCTCACATTCTGTCTCTCTCTCTCTCTTATTCTGTCTCGCTCTCTTCCTCCTTCTGTCTGTCTTATTCTCTTTCTTTCTGTCTCTCTCTCTCTCTCTATTGCATGCTGGGAGTTGGTAAGGGTGGTGGTGGTGGCGAGAGCTGCTGGGTGAGGGGTGGGCTTTTCTAAATCTTGTTTTTTCCTATTTACTTTTTCTTTTCTTTCCAGAAAATACATGGTTTAGAAAGTAAATTGTAAAATAGTATATTGGTGATTGTGTGGCAGAATGGCTTCTCTTGATGAGACGCCGCCATTAACACTCCGTAATGGTTTCAGGTGCGTTCCTGAGGATAAGGCCACAGTGGAGGATGTCTTAACTGCAGTTGGGGATCAGATTGGGCATGAGAATATTGTGTTGGCATCACTAATGAATCAGGCTGTTTTTGTCTTTTTGAAAGAACAAAATTTAGTAAATCGTTTAATAGTAACTGGCCATACTGTTAAAGACGCTTTGTGTAACTTTCACTGGTGTATACATTAACAACGAAAGTATCAGTCTCAAATATTCCGCCTTTCGTATCAAAAGACATTTTGCAACGCAAGCTAGTGCATTTTGGAAAAGTTATGAGTCCCTTTATAACTGTTGTTCTAAGATGTAAACATCTTGAAACACATTGCATCTTTCAGATGGTATGTTTGAATAGTGCTCGAATCACCTGAGAATACACTGTATATTAATTTCCATGGGAAACATGAGGGATGTCCTTATGCATATGGTGTATGCAAACTGGCAGCATAAGATGTTTCAAGTGTGGAGACATCGGACACAAGCGCCTTACATGTCCACATAAGAAAACAGGTGCAGAGAACGCGGCAGGATCAGAGGATCGGGTCGCAGATAATAGCGTTGATCTGGTTGATGCGGCTCAAGAGGAGGTTGTTCACACCAGCAGTCAAATACTACTATAGTAGATGTCTATCTGATAGTGCTGTAGCTAAATTTAAGGAAGAAATTCCATCTGAATTTAACTCAATGCTATGTCTTAACAT
>CM022479.1:8844861-8917857 GCA_011952105.1 Coreoperca whiteheadi | reverse complement strand
AGTTGATTCAGAACGCTGCAGCACGTGTACTGACAGGAACTAGGAAAAGAGATCATATTTCTCCAATATTATCTTCTCTGCACTGGCTCCCTGTGAAATCCAGAATAGAATTTAAAATCCTTCTCCTCACTTATAAAGCTCTTAATGGTCAGGCACCGTCGTATCTTACAGAGCTCATAGTGCCTTATTACCCCACTAGAACACTGCGCTCTAAGAATGCAGGGTTTCTTGTGGTTCCTAGAGTCTCCAAAAGTAGAATGGGAGCCAGAGCCTTTAGCTATCAAGCTCCTCTCCTGTGGAATCAGATCCCAGTTCGGGTTCGGGAGGCAGACACCATCTCCTCATTTAAGAATAGGCTAAAGACTTTTCTCTTTGATAAAGCTTATAGTTAGGGCTGGCTCAGGAGAGTCCTGAACCATCCCTTAGTTATGCTGCTAGCTAGCTAGCTAATGAATGCTAACTTTAATATATATTAATTTTTTAAACAATTAATTAATTTTAACAATTGCATACGAATCCTAAAATCCAATCAAATATAAATTATAAACATAAGAAGAATAAGGAAGATAAACTATGCTGAAGATTACATGACATGCCAAAATGGCATTTATGTTGCATATCCAAGAGTATTCTACTAAACAATGGGTGTAATACCTATGAATATAACAAAAAGACATCATCTGATTTCCATGGAAACCATATACCTTTACCAAAGGAACAGTTATGTTACCTGGTCTCCCTCATGAGGATGGTAGTTGAATCTGAATGGAAGGCAGAAGGCGGCGTCGTGTTGCTGTAGCAACGCATCTCTGTCTCCACCTTGGTCCAGAGATGTCACTGCAGCCTCCAGCTGCTTAAGCCCTGTCTCCTCTGTCTTCTGGATGTGCCACCTACTGGCCAGGTAGCACCTCATCACCCTCTCCACAGACAGATGGAAACCCAGGTCACAGCACTGCCAGGAGGGAGGGAGGGAGTGAGGAAGGAAAAAAGGAAGGAGGAAATACGAATGGAAGGGCGAACAGAGAGAAAGTGATGGGAAGGCAATGATGGAGCAGGTAACTCAAAATCACTGAATGGTCTCAGTCACACACAAAGACAATCACACAACACACATTTCATGTTTCTTACATCAATGAGAGTGCTGACGTCCTGCAGGTAGTACTTGTTCATGGCCGCGTTGGCTGCTGCTAGATTCAGCAGGTAGTCATTACGAGCCTTGGTACACTTCAGCTGGGTCTCCTGCACTCTGCCATGCCTCTGTGCATGCACATACAAAAAGTAAGTGAAGATAACATACACAAGACCACGTGTTGATAAAAAGACAACACTGCGTCATGTGTCACAACATGTCCCATCTCACTCAAAAACATACGCATAAAGGAGATATGTATTGAATTGAGATATGAATTTTGAAGTTTATACACCAAAACACACTCAGATATGATAATATGAACAGGAAATGGTTTGTTCTATTGAAAAAACACTAATACTAGGCACACACAGACCACGGAAGTGCCGCAAAGTGCCATGCTAGGTAATTTCTCCTGTGAGCCTGGCTGTTCACACCAGAAGCGCATTTCTCTACGCCCTGATTCTGTCAACAAGTGATTCTGCTCCTCTGCTCTTTTCTAATCACAGTAAAGATCTGATCTTTATGATACTCATGAATTTATAACTTAAAGCTTTTTATGTGTTTCTCCAAGTCAGTCACTTCTTCTGCAACAATGAAGTTAAAAAGACCTGTGTGTGTGCCTGCTCGTCTCTCTCGCTCTTTGTTTAAAGACAACTGACAAATATGTGGAATAAGTACGAAATTTAAATAAGACAACACAAACAGCAGTACTTCTATTTCTAATAAATGGATGTGCAGATCTTGTTATTTTATGTCATGTGTGTGGGGGGCAAATCACTCAAGGAGAACACTGAGGAGAGGAGCAGAGAAATCAAAGCTAAGCATTATTTAACAGAATCTGATCATTTACATCATAGATAATATCAATTTATGTAATTGACAATCTACTGTCTTATGAGACCAGTTGGCCACTGTCCAGGTTGTACCCCGCCTAAGGCCCAAAGTCACTGGGATAGGCTCCAGTCACCCGCGACCCCTAACGGGAACAAGCGTTAGAAAATGATTGACTGACTGACTGTCTTATAAGTGTGTTTTCTTGCCAGATTCACTTGGGGCACGCAGAAAAAATAGACCAGATGCTAAACTATTGCTGCTCTGTCTAAACAGCCCAATTGCTTAACATGGCTGCCAAAATGAAGCGGGTACCGATGCGGGGCGCTTTGCAGCGCATCACAGCACTTCTGTGTCCTGTGTGTCCCCAGAATAAGACTTTCTGTGAACAGTTCTCTCCTGTGAATTGTTCTCTCTCTCACACCACTGACACACACTCACTTTCTCCATTAATCTCTCCATCTTCTTGACAGAACTTCGCCTCTGTCCTCCTGATTGGCCAGGGCCTAGCTCAGCTGACTTGCCGGTGTGTCTCTCCTCCAACCGCTCAGCTTCCTTCAGTTTCCCCTCAGCTATCAGACAGTCTGTGTGGTACTGGTTATATGTCTTCAGAGCCTTCATTACCACACATGTCAAATAGCAGAAACCTCACATCAGCATTGCCAGTGAATTATTAGATTACTTTGCATTACTACATGCAAGGACAACGATATAAAATGCTCACCATCTGCAGTTCAGTGGTGACCTTTAGCAACTCATCCTGCATCTGGATGCCAACTTCTTTGCTCTGCAATTTACAAAAGTAGATTGTTTGCCAGAAACATTTGACACTATTGCAATTATTATTTAGGAATTATTAAAATGCATTATTATATTATTAAAATGCCATAGTTCCAAAATGTCAAACTATTTATTGTAAAAATGGACTCACTGAAAATAAAAGTAACTAAATAAATACATAAATAACACTACGTAACATCAGTCATGCATCACTTTCCAGTTGTGTTGTTTAAGAACTATATTTCTTGGTGGAAAAATAATACTTCATGTTTATTCTAATTTAGCCATTATCACTTGTTTTGTTAGTTAGTACAACTGCATATAACCGTTTTAAAGGAGCAGTGTGTAGGGTTTAGTGGCATCTCGGTGTGAATTTAGTTTGCAACCATTTGAATGCCGTTTGCATTACCCTCCCCTTTCAAGCATGTAGAAGAAACTATGGTGGCTGTGAAACTTGCAAAAAATGTGAAAGGCCCAAACTAAAGCCAGTGTTTCGTTTGTCCATTCTGGGCTACTGCTGAAACATAGCGATGCAACCTGGTGGCCTCCATGGAAGGGGACCCACTACCTCTGTAGATATAAACAGCTTGTTCTAAGGTAATGAAAATACAAGGATTCTTATTTTCAGGTAATTATACACTAATGAAAACATATTTATGAGCATTATATTTTCAGTTTCTGCCAATAGATCCTCCGATATGTTACATTCTGGTCCCTTATTGTTACCAATGACAGATTCAATATAGTTTTGACATTGATTTTAGAAAGGCTAAAACGGTCTTGCTCGGCTGGGCTTTGGGCCTCACAATACCTCTTAAATAAATGGTAAATGGTTACATTTATATAGTGCATTTATCCAAAGCCACTCAAAAACCCATTCACATGCACACTCACACTTGCTCCCAATTTGGGGTTCATTGTTTTCCCCCTGTTAAAATTCTTTTTTTGGGTGTCGTATGTTGGGCTATATAATTCAAATTGAACTGAATTGTCTTGCCCAAGGACACTTCAACATTTGGGCAGGAGGAGGAGGTGGGGATCAAACTGCCAACCATGTGATCAGTGGACAGCCTGCTCGACCTCCTGAGCCACAGGCTGGTCTGAAATGACTGTAATACCTTAATTAAAATTCAGCTCACTGTTAAACTTTGAGAAGGTCTGAAAAACACCATTTTGAACAAGATGAGTCTGTGTACTATAAAATAAATTAGACTGCAGATGCTACCAAGACAAATACATGAAAGGGGAATGACGGCTTTCATTTTGTTTAGTATGTGTCAACTTTATAAGCTTATTTGGTGAACCTGTTCACTTTTGGAGGCATTTTAATGTTTCATTACAAAGTTAATCTGGCAGCCCTGAAAAAAAATGTCATCCTTGTGATTTTCAGGTTGGTGGAGCGCTCCCGCCTCAAGTGGAGTGACAAAACTCCTCAACCTATCTCTAAGGGAGCGCACAGCCACCCTGCAAAGGAAACTCATTTCAGCCGCCTGTATTCGAGATCTTTCCTTTCAGTCATGACCTTAAGCTCATGACCATAGGTGAGAGCAGGAACGTAGATCGACTGGTAAATAGAAAGCTTCACCTTGCAACTCAGCTCCTTCTTCACCATAACGGACCAGTATATCACTGAATAAGATATGCCAATCTGCCTGTCAATCTCCCATTCCATCCTACCCTTACTTGTGAACAAGACCCCAAGATAGATGAACACTTCCACCCTTGCCACCCTTTTCTGGCTGAGAACCATGGCTTTAGACTTGGAGGTACTGATTCTCATCCCAGCCGCTTCACACTCAGCTGCAAACCGTCCCAGTGCACGCTGAATGTCCTGGTTTGATAAAGCCAACAGGACATCAAAATCTCCAAAAAGCAGAGAGAAGATACTGTGGTCCCCAATTTCAACTCCCTCCAGCCTAGAAATCCTGTCCATAAAGGGTGACAAAGGGCAGCCCTACTGGAGTCCAACATGTACCAGGAACAATTTGACTTACTGCCGGCAATGTGAACCAAACTCCTGCTCCTGTTGTATAGGGACCGGACAGCCCTTAGCAGAGGGCCCTGGACCCCATACTCCCAGAGCACCCCCCACAGGTTGCTAAGAGGGACACAATCGAATGCCAAACTTGGGTAAACTCCCATGAACCCTCCAGCCCCCTGGAGAGGGTATAAAGATGGTCCAGTGTTCCACGACTGGGAAGAAAACTGTTCATTGTTCCTCCTGAATCTAAGGTTTGACTATCGGCCAAATTCTCCTCTCCAGTAACCTGGCATAGACTTTCCCGGGGTGGTTGAGGAGTGTGATCCCCCTGAAGTTAGAACATACACTCTGGTCCCCCTTTTTAAAAAGAGGGACCACCCCCCCAGTCTGCCAGTCCAGAGGTACTGTCCCCAACCTCCACGCGGTGTTACAGAGGCAAGTCAGCCAAGACAGCCCCTCTACATCCAGAGACTTGAGGTACTCAGGTTGGATCACATTCACCACCTTGCCACTGAGGAGCTTCTCAACTACCTTGGTGGATTCAGCTTGGGTGATTGACGAGTCCACCCAGCAAGGTGACACCCCCAAGCCCTCAGCCTCTGCTTCCTCATTGTAAAATGTGTCGGTGGGGTTGAGGAGATCCTTGAAGTACTCCTTCCACCGTCCGAGGATGTCCCCAGTCAAAGTCAGCAGATTCCCATCCCCACTGTAAACAGTGTGTGCAGGGCACTGACGGTTTGCCAGAATTTCTTTGAGGCTGACCAATAGTCTTTCTCCATGGCCTCACCGAACTCCTCCAAGACCCGGGTTTTTGACTCCGCAACCACTCTGGGATGTGGTTGAAGCTCTGCCAGAGGTGGGAGTTGAAGATCTCTCTGACTGGCGATACTGCCAAATGTTCCCAACAGACCCTCACAGTACGTTTGGGTCAGCCATGTCTGTCCAATTTCCTCCCCTGCCATCGGATCCAACTCACCACCAGGTGGTGATCAGTTGAAAGCTCCACCCATCTCTTTACCTGATGAAAATACCTCAAAGTCAATCATCAACCTCCGGCCTAGGGTGTCCTGGTGCCATGTGCACTGATGGACACCCTTATGCTTAAACATGGTGTTCATTATGGGCAAACTGTGACTAACACAGAAGTCCAATAACAGAACACCACTGAGGTTCAGGTCGGGTGGGCCGTTTCACCCAATCATGTCCCTCCAGGTGTCACTGTCGCTGCCCACATGAGCATTAAAGTCGCCCAGTAGAACAACGGTGTACCCGGTCAGAACACTTTCCTGCACCCCTCCCAGAGATGCCAAGAAGTCCTCGTACTCAGGTACTCGAAGGTGCAGGGAAACAACCCTCTCATTCAATGAGGTGAACTCTATGACATGGTGGCTGAGTTGGGGGGTTATGAGCAAGCCCACACCAGCCCGCCACCTCTCACCGCGGGCAACTCCAGAGTAGTAGAGAGTCCACCCTCTCTCTAGGAGTTGGGTTCCAGAGCCTAAGCTGTGCATGGAGGTAAGCCCAACTATCTCTAGTTGGTATCTCTCAACCTCCTGCCCAAGCTCAGGCTCCTTCCCCCACAGCAAGGTCCCTAGTGCCAGATTCCGTGTTTGGGGATTGGGTCACTGAGCCCCCCCGCCTTCGACTGGCCCGCTTTCATGACAAGCCCCGCAGGAGGAGGTGGACGTCCATGGTGGACGTCCACCTCCTCCATGCCCCAACATACATGGTCCACTTCCTCATACAGGCAGGTCCAAAAGGACAGTGTTGCTTTTCGTGCCCCTCCCCAAAGACCTAGGGGCTTAAACAGGCACTCTTAAGAAAATGGATCTGAAGTCCGTTATTCTCGCCAAGCGGGCATCAGCACAAAGGCCCTGACAGTCCTCGGACCTTACAGGGTGCCCCCGCCTGGGGTACAGCAGTTTACACTTACTCCCCCGTGGACCCCTTGAGTACTTGGTCTGTTAACAGCGGTTCAGGGCACGGCGGTTCCCAAGGAATCCACCCCTCAGACCCCGCATGTCAACATTGTGGTCAATATGTTTGTTCGGTCAGTTCCTGCGGAACTGGTATTTCAGGACACCGACGCTGCTCAGGTTTAAGCCTCGAGCGGCTGGTTCCTCTAGTAATCTAGGGGGCCTCCCTGGCTGTGGTAGACCATGCCATTCTCACTATCTAGGGAGCCTTCGCCTTCTCACGCTGTTCGCCCTGCCACCTTCAGCACTGAGGGGCAGTACGATTTTCACTGTGAAGTTAAGACCCGCCGGCTGAGGCCGTGGTCATATGAGGTCCACTCTCTCTGGAGAGGCAGGTAGATACCGGTTTATTCCAGCCGTTAAAGCACTTCAGGACACCATCGCTGTTCCACTGACTTGATCACAAATTTTCTGCCCACTTGAGAAGAGTTGCCAGTAACCTTGCAGTGGATGCGATGCAACAAGGTGCACATGCTTCCGGTGCAGGTTATGGAGCGCCAAGATCAGTCTCTGTGGGTACAGGAGACCTTAAATTTGGTTCCTCCCCCAGAGAGACACGCCAGGTCCTACAGCCGGCATGCAGTTCCGACGGATGGACAGCTTCCTGCCCTGTTTTGGATCTTCATTGGCTAAACCAGTCTCTGAGAAGACTCGGGTTCCTGAGGCAGACGATTACCTCTATCGTGCATAAAATCAGGCCGACTGGTTTATCACAATCAATCTCCGGGTGGCATCTTTACGTATCCTCATCCTAACAGAACACAGGAAGTTTCTGTGGTGCACCATTGGGGGCACAGCATTCCAACACCATGTTCTTCCGTCTGGCCTAGCAAGTACACGGCAGCAAGCGGTCATGCTTGACCATGTGAGGTGTTTCGGGCTCAATCCTGTCCGAAGGACGTTGTTCAAAGGAGTACTTATGGACATGGTCGCGTTGCACTCATTGTTGTTTTCTGCATGCTCCTGGCCCGGGTGTCCAGGAGGGAGCTAGGCCCACACCTCACTGCGACGGTTTCATGGGGTCACGGTGTCATTGACCGCGTCCCGCATGACCCAAATTATACCTCCCCAGGGGTTCTGAGCTTGCACCCTCTGGGCTGACAGGCTCATCAGCTCTCGCTGAGGTCCCAAGGGAACTTGCTCTCTGGTTGAGCACCTTATAAGAGCACCTTTTAACCTTGGACACCTGGAGGTGGGAGCAGACATCCTGTTGAGGCAGGAGCTGACAACTTCCCCTGTTTGCTCTGCTCCCAGGAGTTCTAGTAGGAGTGGTAAACCTCTTGGACTGTCTCCTGAGGGAGATATTCATCAGGAGGGAACTCAGGTCATGTAGGCCTGACCCCCGAAGGGGACCAGTTCCTAATGGCAGGACTCTCTACAGCGGTAGTGGGGACCATCTTAAACTCTAGAGCTCCACGCGGAAACTGTATACTTTAAAGTGGAATATTTTCACTTCATGGTGAAGAAAGCATCATTTTGACCTGGTTAACTGCTCGGTAGCTTCAGTACTGGAGTGCCTTCAGTTTTCGGCTGGGCTCTCCCTGTCGACGTTGTATGTGGCGGCAGTGGCTGCCTTCCATGCACCAATGGATGGTGGCTCGCTAGGAAGGAATCACCTTATTAAACGTTTCCTCCATGGAACCTTGAGGATGAGGCCTCCGGGCCCAGTTAGAATACCCGCTTGGGATCTAACTGTGGTATTGGAAGGGTTGTCCTTGGTGCCCTTCAAACCCTCAGAGGCTACCTCAGACAAGTGACTAGCTTTATAAATAGCATTTTTGCTGGAGATGACATCTCTCAAAAGAGTAGGAGATTTACGGGCCTTATTGGTGTCTCCTGCATGTCTGGAGTTTGCTCCAGGTGCAGTAAAGGCCTTACTGCACCCGAGACCGGGGTATGTACCAAAGGTACCTGCTAATGTGGCCCGGCTGGTGGTCCTTCAGGCGTTCCATCCTCCCCAAGTATTGGCAGAACACGAGATTCTCAGGTTGCTTTGCCTTGTCAGAGCCCATGAGCTTTATGTACTGGCAAAAATCCGACTACCTGCTGGTATAATTTGGGTCCCCCAAGAAAGGCTGCCTGGCTACCAAACAGACAGTTAGCAGGTGTATTGTTGAGGTTATCTCTCAAGCCTGCAAGGTGCACTGGCTGCCTTCACCTCTGCTGCTTAAAGGTCACTCCACACGAAGTATGGCATCTTTGAAGGCGTGGTAGTCAGAGATATCCCTGCAGGATATATGCGAGGCTGTGGTTGTAACCCTGCCCCCAGCCACTGCAGTAAGCGGTGCTTACTTCTAAACCAGCAACGAGTTGGTGCTACTTAAGAACCACTTTTCTTGGCTCCGAGCTGGTGCTTCGGCTGGGAAAACACAAAGAACCGATTTGAAACTAGGCTCTGGCTCCGAACTAGCACCAGCGCCCCCTTGGTGGAAAAGGGGTATTAGTTGTGTCTGAAATGCTTCCCACACAGGCAGGCATTTCATCAGCATAGCGGCATGGCTATTTCATTCCCCATAGTGTCGTTACCAAAGCAGCGTTGAAGTTCCCTCGAAAGGCAATATCTCAGTTTACCCATGTAACCACGGATCCCTGAGAAGGGAACGAGACGCTGCATCTCTTTGCCATACTTCCTGCATGCCTGGGAGTGGCTACTTCAGTCGATCAATAACCTGACCACAACAGTGAAGCCAGCTGCCTTTATAACTTACGTTTCTGCCGGTGTATGTCATTGATGTTTGCACCAATCAAGATTGGACTAAGTTGTTATTGTGCTTCAGACACGGTCATGCTGGGAGCATTCCCCTATAGTTACGTTACCGACGCAGCTTCTCATTCCCATCTCAGGGCACCATGGTTACATTCGTAACCTGAGACATTTTCTTACAACCTTATTTTAAAGGTTTGGGCCATTGTTTCTATTGGTAATGCAACAGCAACTCTGTCATACACAGCTGTACAGATCTGCATAGCTACATACAGGTCAATGTTTAACAATGAGTTAAGGCTGCAACATTTCCTTGCCATTTACATTGGACAGTTCCTTTTCAAGGGAACTTCAACGCTGGGGAACGCCCTAAGCGTGACAGCCTCTGATTCTCTGTATAAACTTAGAGCAATCTTTATTGGGTTTAACGTCAACACGTGACACACGCCCGGGGAACCGGAGGTTACAAAGGGAGCCGGCTTCACTGATGTCGTCAGTCTTCTGATCTTTAGCAAGAGCTCTGGGTCTCTGGAAATGCCCTGCCCACGCTATACAGTATTGCCGACGATGATACACACGAGATGTGTGCTAGCTGTTTGGGAAGAGAGCATGCCCTAGCAGCCCTCGAGGGCGCTGGCTGTATGCATTGTGAGCGTTTCCCAGTTAGGAAGGTAGTCACAAAGTATGGTTTACATTTTATATCACCTTGTCATTTGCAAGTGCCTTCAGTGTTAATTATAAAAAAAAAAGTAATTTCTCGGATGGCACTTTTTGAGGAAACCGGCCAGCTCTGTACCCCACACGGTAAAGGGCCAGCAGGCTGCTGAGGCATCCCGGCATCTGCAGATCTCGTGGGGCTTGCAGATGGACCTTCGGGATGAGGGCGAGACCACTTCGGCTCTTTCTCTGACCTTAATCCACGGGTTCCTTCTCTCACTTTCAAAATGAGAGAGAAAGAAATGCATATTGCACATACAGTGAAAGCTTAAATTCCACCAGGTCCACCTCATTTTGCTCAAGCGAGAATTCAAAACGTTCCCTCTTGGAGGAAGACACACAGCGGTGCAAAAATGGGAGAGGGTCTGTGCGCATTGGTGATCTGTGTGTGTGTGTGTGTGTGTGTGTGTGGCCAAGTCTGCGACTTCTTCCCTGGAAAGGAAGCCCACTTGTGGTAACTCTGGTTCCGAGGAACTGGATGTGCTTGGAGCAGAGGGCAGTGATGTGGGTGGCTCATCAGCCCAGTCACCGCAGTATGAGGAGCTGCTGGAGGTGGTTTCTCGTGCTGTGGCTAGGCTCAATATCACCTGGCCAGTGGAAGAGCAGGACACTCGTCGCCGGAGTAAGCTCAATGAGCATTTCCTTGTAGCCTCACCTCCACACCCACGTCGGGACTTACTGTTCTTCCCGGACCTCCACACTGAGGTGTCGATGTCCTGGTCAAGGCCGTATTCTGCATGGCTTTCTAGCCTGACTGGTCGCCAATGCGGTTCGATCAGTGGGCGTAAGGAGAACAGTTATGGCTGTATGCCAAGTATTGAGGAGACGCTGGCGGCGTATCACCCGAGGCTGCAGCCTCCCTGAAGATCCCGACGTAGCCTACTAAGTTGTGCCGCACTACCCCCTCTTTAGTGGGCAGCAGGTCAGGCTGGTCTTGCAAGCATACCTGCTGGATGACCTTGACGATGGAGGGCCCCTCGCATCTGAGGATTTGAAGGAGCTTCGCCGTGCGACTGATTTATCGCTCAGAGCCACTAAAGATACGGCCCGAGCAATCGGGTGGTCCATGGCCCTGCTGGTGGCGACAGAGTGCCACTTATTGCTGACTCTGTCATGCATTAAGCGGCCAGGCATGTAGATCCCTATGATTGTGAGTCAAATTCGGTTCCGAGGACTGGTTTGTCACGATCGATCTAAGGGACGCTTACTTCCATGTCTCTGTCATTCCGGGACACCGGAAGTTCCTGCAGTTCGCTTTCGGGGGCAAAGCTTACCAATATTGGGTGCTTCCCTTCGGCTTAGCACACTTCCCTCGCACCTTCACGAAGTGTTTGGACTCCGCCCTGGCTCCTCTCAGACTCCAGGGGATCCGCATCCTCAATTATTTGTATGACTGGTTGATTTTATCCCAGTTTTGTCTCACCACAGTATGGCATCGAGAAGTTGTACTTGCACATTTGCTGTGCTTGGGGTTGAGGTTCAACAAGAGCAAGAACACTCTCACTCCAACACAAAGGATTATGTTCCTAGGGGTAGTATGGGACTCAGTTGCGTTGTGGGCACAACTGTCTCCCGCGCGTCGAGTCGATCCTGACCATGGTGCTCAGGGTCCAGCTAGGCCGACACCTCACTGCAGTTTCAGAGACTGTTAGGCCTCATGGCTGCTGCATCTGCCATGATTCCGCTTAGATTGCTGCACATGAGGCACCTGCAGTGGTGGCTCAGGGATGCCGGATTTTCCCAATTTTCCCTTTTTGCCTGCTCAAGGTTACAAGCAGGTGCATGCGTGCCTTAGACAGGTGAAGACATCGGGTGTTCCTGACCCAGTGCACACTGCTGGGAATAGTGTATCACCGTCACACACTCTCGACGGATGCCTCCAGCACAGGAAGGCCGCACAGCCCGAGGTTTGTGGTTGACGCCGCACCAATGGCACATAAATTGCCTGGAGATGCAAGCGGTCTTGTTGGCCTTACGGCACTTTTTCCAGACCTCAGGGGCCACCACGTGCTTGTCCGCTCTGACAACAGCAGTCGTCTCTTACCTAAATCGACAAGGTGGTCTGAGGTCCTCTGTGCAGACTGGCGCACCATATCCTCTTGTGGTCCCAGGGGAAGTTGTTGTCTCTCAGAGCACTTTCGTACCTGGGTACCTCAATGTGGGAGCGGACATCCTGTCGAGGCAGGGGCCGAGGCCCGGGGAATGGAGACTGCACCCCGAGACGGTGCAGATGGAGAGGAGATTCGGCAGAGCACAAGTGGACCTGTTCGCGTCCGTGGACAACACTCACTGCCCCCTCTGGTTCTCCCTTGTGGATCCAGCACCTCTGGGGCTTGCTCGCTTGGGAAGCACCTCTTGGTTACCAGTTTCCTTTGTGGCACCCTGAGGATGAGGCCTCCTGCTCGAGTCAGAGTCCCCTCGTGGGATCTGATAGTGGTGCTAGATGGACTGACCACAGCACCTTTCGAGCCAATGGACGATGCATCAGACAGGTGTCTGGCCTTAAAGATGGCATTCTTGCTGGCCTTCTTCTCTCAAGAGATCTGCAGGCCCTGTCGGTGGCTCCTGCTTACCTGGTTGTCATTCCAGGCGCAGTTAAAGCCATCCTGCATCCTAGGCCAAGGTATGTACCAAAAGTACTGAGGTGGCCCAGCCGGTAGTCCTGCAGGTGTTCCATCCTCCTTCAGAGTCGGCAGAACAGGAAGGTAGGCTGCGGCTGCTCTGTCCGGTCAGAGCCCTCGAGATTTATGTCCGGAGGACATCTCAGTGCCACAATTCGGACCAGTTGCTGGTATGCTTCGGGCCCCCATGGCTTCAGCTGATGCAGCGTCTCATTCCCTATCAGGGAATCATGGTTACCTATGTAAACTGGTACGTTTTTCAGCTACATTCACATTAGTTTTCACTCTCACTCCCAGAGTCAGCTAATATGCTGCTTAAGACAGCATCTAGCAATTTTCACAATTTCACATCTCCATATCTCAACATTGAATATGATCAGTAAAATGTTACAATAGCTGAAACAAATAATAGGAGGATGACCTTCAAAATAAGACAATAACAATGTAAAAACAAGAATTTGGATTTGAATGGAATATTTGCACATCGGGGGAGGAGGACTTTTGTGATGACTACCACTAGCACTGTAAGATCCAAAATACGTTACGTATGTCTGTAGTGTGTTTGTTTCTGTGTGTATATGACCAAACACCAAACATCAACTTGCCCGTTTGTGCAGACGGTTTGTATCCTCCATACTGTGTGCCAACCGCTGTGTGAGTGTATTGCAGCAGATGTCACCCAGTGCTGCATGTTCCCGGCTCTCCAGACGAGTCTGAGTCAGCAAAACAGACCAGACCTGACACACAGACTGACCCCATTGCTCCTTCCTATAGAACAACAGACATTCTTACTAAGATACAGCCTAAAAGACATGTTAGAAACAGAAAAAAACATGTGCAATCACATACTTTATACACACTTACTTCTTAGTCTTATGAGTGAATCGCTCGGTGAGTTTGTCGAGGGCGCGAGTATATTCAGCTTCGATGTCGCCTCGACGCCGTAGAAACTCAGAGAGGTCTGAGAGCTGCTGCTGTTTCACCTCAACCTGAGAGTCTAAAATCTTTATCTGATCTGTCAACTGCGTCCGAAGGTCTGACACAGAGAGAGAGAGAGACCGAGATAGACATGGAGAGATGGAGGAAGAAAATACATGTTTATGACCCTGGTGACACACTGACATATGCAAACACAGATAGCGACATAAGAACACATACACATCCATGGATGAACACAGTGATCAGATTTATTTGCAAGAGCAGAGTATTTTGTTGAGATCTCGCTCCAGCTGCTCCTGATGTCTCAGCTTTGCCTCCTTGATGCCAGCTTTCAGTCTCGCTATAGTAGTGCTGTAAGCTTCCTTGTCTCCTGACAGAAAAGCAGTTTTTTTTGGCTCTGAGTAGGGCCCTCACCTCTCCATTCATCCAGGCTTTCTATTTGGGGAATGCTTTTATTGTCTTTGTGATCACCACATCATCAAAACATTTGCTTATGAATGATCTCACTAATGAAGTATATTCCTCTTGGATGATGTGATTCTCCTGGGTGGCGGCATCTCTTAACATGAGCCAGTCTGTGCACCCAAAACTGTCCTGTAGAGCTGCTGTAGCTTCATCTGTCTATGCTTTCACCGTTTTTACTGATGTTTTTTGACATTTTTCTCAGTTGGGTAGGGTAGGGGAAGCAGGGCATTATGGTATGAGTGACCAAAATAGGGACTAGGGAGGGCTTTGTAGCTGCCAGTTGTTGACTATGCTCACATGATCACAAGAGTTCTCTATAACAGTTAGACCCATGTCTGTAGCCTAATTTTGTTGCTGGTTAATAAGCCTTCATACATGCACCATGGTGACATTTTAAAATCTATTTACAGAATCGAATAGAAATAGTTTTGAAATGGGATATAACACTACAAAGGAAATATGGACTGAGCTATGAACAAAGAAATTAAGTGTGAAATATATCAAGGTGACGAGCCAAAATGACGTGCATAAAAAATTAACTTATGTAGCAGTGCAGGTTTAATGGAATCCACAATATAAAGTCCAATTTGTTATTTTACATAAACGTACATAAATATATATAAAAGTGCAGGGATTAAATGAGGGATGTGAATGGTAAAGTACAGGTTGTTAACCCCTTCTAACAACAATAAAAGTGATTTCATAATTAAATATCCTCAGCCACATATTCTTGGAAATATAAAATTAAATGAGCAACTTCACAATTTACAATCACAGGCTATAAAACGCCTTTTCTCAACATAGATAGCGGTGATTGGATTCAGGTTATGGCCTGAATTAATTAATTTGAAATGGAATGAAGCCCACTGACGGTAGACAGCCCCAAACATGAGTTCATTCATGTGGTTAATTTTAACTGAACTTTGTTAAAAGCACTGCATTCTCTTTTGTCCCACATTCTCTGAGACAAGTGAGCATGCCAGTGAAGTCGTTTAATGTGTTACCCCGGAAGTCACCAAGTCAATATAGCAAGGGTCACGACTCTTGCTCCACCTGTCTTCTCCTCTGCTCTCCCAAGCTGAGGAACATTCGGCTCTCTGCTTCTCCTCAGCGCCCATCTAGAGTGGACACACCGTTTCGCCTTCTGGTCTTGAGCCAGCTAGTAGAAGTCCGCAACGCAGAATAATGCCTGCCTCCTTGCAGAACAAAACTCTGTCTCTTACAGCAGTGATGCGTTGCCTCAACTACTTTAAGAAGTAACCGAGCCAGTTAGCCCAACATTAACCACACCGAGCACGACCAGCAACAGGAACCGAAAGACAATAATGTCTCCCTACCTGTACACCGACATCGTATCTGCTGCTTTCCACAGCAGAACCACAAATTCTTCCCTGCTAGGCCCGCTTAGACAGACGCCGGCTCGCGGAGCAACACCAACCCAAAAAGGAATTGGTAACAATAACTGGCTAGCTAAATGCGGTGCATAGCGTAGTACAGAACTGTTTAGTAACGTTGCATATGTGACCTTACTGATGTGATTTCATTAAGATTTATCGTTGTGTTTCTTTTCTTTTATAAATATATTTTTATGGGCTTTTTCATGCCTTTAATGATAGAGACAGCATGAAGATGTTGGAAACGGGAGACAGAGCTCTCTCTGTGGGGGGGGGGGGGGACATGCAGAAAGGACCTGCGGGTTGGAATCAAACCCGGGTCCGCTGCGGTGAGGACTGTGGCCTCGTAGATGGGGTGGACGCTCTACGTTGTTGTGATTATTTTCAATCTGTTCATTAATTAGCCATTACTAAATTGATGTTAGTTATTGATGCTACACACAGGGTCTTTGCATGTTAACAAACTCCTTTTAACTTGGCACTATTAGCTTACAGGTCACCTTTACCTGCTAGCACACAAACACATCCATCCATCCATCCATCCATTTTCTACCGCTTATCCGGGGCCGGGTCGCGGGGGCAGCAGTCTAAGCAGAGACGCCCAGACTTCCCTCTCCCCCGACACTTCCTCCAGCTCTTCCGGGGGAATACCGAGGCGTTCCCAGGCCAGCCGAGAGACGTAGTCCCTCCAGCGTGACCTAGGTCTTCCCCGGGGCCTCCTCCCGGTTGGACGTGCCCGGAACACCTCCCCAGGGAGGCGTCCAGGAGGCATCCGGGACAGATGCCCGAGCCACCTCAGCTGACTCCTCTCGATGTGGAGGAGCAGCGGCTCTACTCTGAGCTCCTCCCGAGTGACCGAGCTCCTCACCCTATCTCTAAGGGAGCGCCCAGCCACCCTGCGGAGGAAACTCATTTCAGCCGCCTGTATCCAGGATCTTGTCCTTTCGGTCATGACCCAAAGCTCATGACCATAGGTGAGAGTAGGAACGTAGATCGACTGGTAAATAGAGAGCTTTGCCTTGCAGCTCAGCTCCTTCTTCACCACGACAGACCGGTACATCGACCGCATCACTGCGGAGGATGCACCGATCCGCCTGTCAATCTCCCGCTCCGTCCTTCCCTCACTCGTGAACAAGACCCCAAGATACTTAAACTCCTCCACTTGGGCCAGGAGCTCTCCACCAACCTGAAGGGGACAAGCCACCCTTTTCCGACTGAGAACCATGGCCTCGGATTTGGAGGTGCTGATTCTCATCCCCGCCGCTTCACACTCGGCTGCAAACCGTCCCAATGCACGCTGAAGGTCCTGGTTTGAAGAAGCCAACAGGACAACATCATCTGCAAAAAGCAGAGATGAAATCCTGTGGTCCCCAAACTGGACTCCCTCCGGCCCACGACTGCGCCTAGAAATCCTGTCCATATAAGCAATGAACAGGACCGGTGACAAAGGGCAGCCCTGCCGGAGTCCAACATGCACCGGGAACAAATCTGACTTACTGCCGGCAATGCGAACCAAACTCCTGCTCCGGTCATACAGGGACCGGACAGCCCTTAGCAGAGGGCCCCGGACCCCGTACTCCCAGAGAACCCCCCACAGGTCGCCGCGAGGGACACAGTCGAATGCCTTCTCCAAATCCACAAAGCACATGTGGACTGGTTGGGCAAACTCCCATGAACCCTCCAGCAACCCGGAGAGGGTGTAGAGATGGTCCAGTGATCCACGACCGGGACGAAAACCGCATTGTTCCTCCTGAATCCGAGGTTCGACTATCGGCCGAATTCTCCTCTCCAGTACCCTGGCATAGACTTTTCCGGGGAGGCTGAGGAGTGTGATCCCCCTGTAGTTGGAACACACCCTCTGGTCCCCCTTTTTAAACAGAGGGACCACCACCCCAGTCTGCCAGTCCAGAGGCACTGTCCCCAGCCGCCACGCGACATTGCAGAGGCGCGTCAACCAAGACAGCCCCACAACATCCAAAGACTTGAGGTACTCAGGGCGGATCTCATCCACCCCCGGTGCCCTGCCACCGAGGAGCTTCTCAACTACCTCAGTGACCTCAGCCCGGGAGATCGACGGGCCCGCAACCGAGACCCCAGCCTCTGCTTCCGCAATGGAAGACATGCCGGTGGGGTTGAGGAGATCCTCGAAGTACTCCTTCCACCGTCCGAGGATGTCCCCAGTCGAAGTCAGCAGATTCCCACCCCCACTGTAAACAGTGTGAGCAGGGCACTGCTTCCCCCTCCTGAGGCGCCGGACGGTTTGCCAGAATCTCCTCGAGGCCGACCGATAGTCCTTCTCCATGGCCTCACCGAACTCCTCCCAGACCCGAGTTTTTGCCTCCGCAACCACCCGGGCCGAGGCCCGCTTGGCCCTCCGGTACCCATCAGCTGCCTCCGGAGTCCCCCGAGCCAACCAGGCTCGATAGGACTCTTTCTTCAGCTTGACGGCATCCCTTACTTCCGGGGTCCACCACCGGGTTCTGGAATTGCCGCCACGACAGGCACCGGAGACCCTGCGGCCACAGCTCCGAGCGGCCGCGTCGACAATGGAGGTGGAGAACATGGTCCACTCGGACTCCATGTCTCCAGCCTCCCTCGGGATGAGGTTGAAGCTCTGCCGGAGGTGGGAGTTGAAGATCTCTCTGACCGGAGACTCTGCCAAACGTTCCCAGCAGACCCTCACAGTACGTTTGGGTCTGCCAAGTCTGTCCAGCTTCCTCCCCCACCATCGGATCCAACTCACCACCAGGTGGTGATCAGTTGACAGCTCCGCCCCTCTCTTCACCCGAGTGTCCAAGACATATAGCCGAAGGTCAGATGAAACAACCACAAAGTCGATCATCGACCTCCGACCTAGGGTGTCCTGGTGCCACGTGCACTGATGGACACCCTTATGCTTGAACATGGTGTTCGTTATGGACAAACCGTGACTAGCACAGAAGTCCAATAACAGAACACAACTCGGGTTCAGGTCGGGGGGGCCGTTCCTCCCAATCACGCCCCTCCAGGTATCACTGTCGCTTCCCACGTGAGCATTGAAGTCCCCCAGTAGAACCACGGAGTCCCCGGTCGGAGCACTTTCCAGCACCCCTCCCAGAGACGCCTAGAAGGTCGGGTACTCTACACTGCCATTCGGCCCGTAAGCACAAATAACAGTGAGAGACCTATCCCCAGCCCGAAGGCGAAGGGAAACGACCCTCTCGTTCACCGGGGTAAACTCCAACACATGGCGGCTGAGCTGGGGGGCTATAAGCAAGCCCACACCAGCCCGCCGCCTCTCACCGCGAGCAACTCCAGAGTAGTAGAGAGTCCAGCCTCTCTCAAGGAGTTGGGTTCCAGAGCCCAAGCCATGCGTGGAGGCGAGCCCGACTATCTCTAGTCGGTATCTCTCAACCTCCCGCACCAGCTCAGGCTCCTCCCCCCAGCGAGGTGACATTCCATGTCCCTAGAGCCAGATTCCGTGTCCGGGGATTGGGTTGCCGAGGCCCCCGCCTTCGACTGCCACCCAATCCACAAAGCACCGGCCCCCTACGGTTCCTCCTGCAGGTGGTGGGCCCACGGGAGGTCGGCCCCACGTCGCTTGTTCGGGCTGAGCCCGGCCGGGCCCCATGGGGCAAGACCCGGCCACCAGGCGCTCGCGTTCGAGCCCCAACCCCGGGCCTGGCTCCAGGGTGGGGCCCCGGTTGCGCCGTACCGGGCGACGTCACGGACCTAGTTTTTATATTGACCATTAGGGGGCACATATGTGTGCTAATATAACTCTAGTAGAGTCAACTCTAGTGTACATGGCTAACTGCCACCTTTACATTTCCCTTTGTCTAGCAATGCAGCTAATGCACTGTAACTGCAGCTACACTCCAATCTTTTTATGGCATCCCCGCCATCTTGATTTATCATTCTTTGTTTGATCCACTATATGGCCAAGTAGCCACACACACACATCTTTTGTCTGTAGTTTAGTGTATTTAGTTAGACTTCATAGTGTGTTTTTTTACTTTGTTGACCTTTGTAAATAAATGATTGTGTTTAATTATGCTGGTCACTTTATTGTCTCACAAGAGTGAATCATTTGCCAACCTCTTCTATGTTTGAATTCCAAATTCTTTACCTACTAGCTATTAATAGTAATTCTGGGTTATAGTTATACATAATGACTAATAATCTGAGCTCCAAATTGATAGTTTAATGTATTTTATGAGACTGAATCAATTAATTGGCTAATTTTCCAAGGATGGTGCCCCATGGTCTTTATTAATTTAAAGCATTATTTATTATTATCATTGATAATCCTGATAGCCAAATCTAATTAATGGTACTGCCATTAGAACCATATAGTTGGTGAACCCCAACATAATGGCGCCCGCGTGTGTTTTATCCCAACATATAAACATTCACAAAAGTAATACAGTCCTGTGCCTAGCCAAGTACACTGTTAAGCTATGTAATGCCCAATTAGGTTACCAGTCCATTGCAGGAAAGAAGTTACTACATTACTACTACATTTACATTTAGCAGACGCTTTTATCCAAAGCATCGTACAAATAGAACATTCACAAACTGAAGGTGCAGCTTCGGGAGCATCTTGGGGTTCAGTATCTTGCTGAAATATACTTCGACGCATGGTTGGGGGATGAAACCGCCGACCTTTAAATTGGTAGGCAACCGCTCTGCCACCAAGACACAGGCTACTCCTTGTTAGCCAGTGGTCCATCTGTTGTAGATGGGCCAAGATGGAAATAATTGTGGTTCCATGAAAAGTTCTGCTGTGCAGTATTCCAATTCTGCAGATTGGAGGAAGCTGGTCGCATCGTCTATTGTTCTTCTTACAGTTACTACTTAAAGGTAGCCGACAGACTTTGTGTTGTAGCAGTTGGCGCTAGCAAAGCATTGTTGCAGAAATCTTATGCAGGCCCTCACATTGCTGCTGTATCAGAGAGTAAACATGTCTCTGACTCCAGGGCAATCAGCAGCTGTTCCCTGACTGAGTTATTTCCCCTCTGCTCTTTTCCCTGTACACAAACAGCTGCACCTCCTGTCATCAGTCCATTGACATCATGAAGTTTGCGAATGACACCACCCTCATGGGACTAATCTCAGATGGGGATGAGTCTGCCTTGAGGAGGGAGATTGACCATCTGGTGACCTGGTGCAGCCAGAACAACCTGGAGCTCAACGCTCTCAAGACAGTGGGGATGGTTGTGGATTACAGGAAGAACCAAGCCCCACCCGCCCTCATCACCCTGTGTGACTCCCCTGTCGACACTGGGCACCATCATCACCCAGGACCTCAAGTGGGAGATGAACATCAGCTCCCTCACTCCCTCACCAAGAAAGCCCAGCAGTGGATGTACTTCCTGTGACAGCAGCAGAAATTCAACCTGCTACCACTGCCAAAGACAAGGGCAGACTGCAGCATATCATTCACTCTGCTGAGAAGGTGACTGTCTGCAATCTACCTTCCCTTGAGGACTGTAGGGTCCCCCGTGCAGTAATTCTGTAAATTTTCAACTTGTCAGATCCCGGTAATCCCCCGTACGGGATGTACTGGACCAGCTCTCCGTTTCTAGGGTCCGATCCTTAGACTCTCAGAGTATTACCCTAAAGCATTGAATAACGACTGTTTTAGCTTCTAGCTGCCTACGTCACGTCTACCCTGCTTCCTCTGATGTGGCAACCGACTGAAGAGCCCTTATGCGTCAGTTACCACTATCAGCCGCACTCATTAACAGCAGCTCTTCTCTAAATAATCTGGGCTCTTGTTATGGTGCTAGAATGGGTTTTAGTGGTTTGGGCAAACCCCAAGGGAATATTAATTTGATTGGCTAGAGTAACTTGTAAGAACCTGTTAAGATGTTACACACACACAATAAACTCCCTTTTTACTACCATCGATGAACTCAAAATCAATGTCACACAAGTACTTTAACTATAATTTGATTATTTATTGCAATAAGCTTAGCAAGGGCAGTAGTAAACAACTCAATTCACATTTCAAACTTCAATTAAATCATTCAAATGAATCATAAAATAAATCATAAAAACAATTAACAGCTGAGTCTAAATTCAATATTTATCTTTGTCTGGATGAGGGAGAGACAGAGTCTCTGGCCAGAGCGATCCCACCCTTCCTGTAGAAGACCAAGTTTCTGACGAACAATTCACAGCTCCGTTCAAAGCTCCCAAAGGTGAGCATGTGAGCAAAGGAACTTCAGTCCAAATTTGTGATTATCTGTCACCAGGGTATGGGTTAATCCTTTTCGTGCTCAAATACTCTGAAGGTGACAAAGTCCTTAAAGTCTTTTTTTGTAGATGTTGCAGCTCACGTGTTCCTTCATATGATGTGTTCCGAAGAAGAGGCACTAACTAACTAAGAAGGAACTAACCCTGGACTTCTCTCTCTCACTGTCTTTTATCTCACTCACTACATCACACAATTAAAAACTCTTTTACCTCTCACCCATATTGCACAATATGGGATATTGTGGATATTCTGATTGTTATTCAGGATATTTCCCCAGAATCAATCTGTCAAAACACTGCTTCACTTCCTGACACATTTAACTGCCATGTCGCCATCATTTCCTTCCTTGCACCCTCATGGCCAGCCGTTGTAAAAGACACAGCTTAAATCTTCACACATGAAATAACTTTAGTCTTAGTGACTTCATTCATTTTGTTATCAAAACATTCTCACCTAAATTCACTTTAGGTAATAGTGCAGCACACAATTCAGCATACTCTCATGTGTTATACAATTCACATCAGAGTTTTAGATGTAACATGCAAAGCTGGGGTACAATGATTATTCAATTCATTTAATTTTATATAGCCAATTCATAACACAAGTTGTCTCACTGAACTTCTCCTACAGAGCAGGTCTAGACCATGCTCTTAATAATATTATTTTGATCTTAACTCATGATTTTAATTCACAACTCACTATTTTGATCCCAACTCACTTGACAAACTGTCAATATGTTGCACAATACAATTTAAATACCATGTCTTCATGTTGTACATACTACTCTATTCTGTGATTATTAATTTCTTATAACATTTTGGTTTAATATTATTTTATATCTTATTGTCAGCTTTATAGTTATGATTCTTCACCTGCAGTAGGCTACTTACTTGTGTTTCATTAGCTTCTTTATATTCCTATTATGTTTATTGTTTTTCATCAAAAACACCAAAGCAAATTCCTCATATGTGTACACCTACATGGCAATAAAGCTGTTTTTGATTCTTTTTCACAGGTGTAAAGTCTGGAGTTCTATGGCTTTACTTTGTTTACAGGACAATAGAGCATGTGGTCTCATAGCAAAAAGTTCAGTGAAAGTCCCACAAATGAACAAATTAATCTGTGGAGTGCCAGTGAACCCAAAACCTTTTGTCTGTCTGTCTTACTCTCAATCTCCCACTCTCTCCTTCTGTCTGTCTTCTACTACTAATGCTACTACTGCTACAGTCTTTACAGCAAGTACTACTAGGCCCTACTACTATTATAATTAATACTGCAGTATTTACTGCTACTACTACTAATGTTAGTACTACAGACCAAACTACAACTACTGCTACTAATACTACTACTGCCTCACTACCACCACCACCTTTACTACTACCATTACTTCTACTAATATTGCTACTACTACAGTCTTTACTAATTCTACTACTACTAAATTTTTTACTACTACCACTACTACTACTACAATCTTTACTACTACTCCTGCCTTTACTACTACTACTACTACTAGTGCTACAGCATTTACTTCTACTACTACTGCTACAGTCTTTACTTCTACTATTGTACTACTACTAAAGTATTTACTACTACTGCCTTTACTAATACTACTTCTACTACTAGACACTAGTACTACCACTAATACTTCAGTATCTACTACTAATATACAAATAATAATACAACTACTAAAGTGTTAACAACTACTACTACTTCATATGTAGATGTAGCGGCAGGTAGGTCCGTCAAACTTTGCTACATTTTTGTATAAATCTGTTTTTTATGTAATTTTTTCAGCTTTACTGCTGAAACATCATTGAATGATTTCTGATTGGATTTGATTTAAAGGGCTATGGCAAAATTGTTCAAATCGACTGGATGAGAAGATTTTGATTATGGCAATGGCTGCTTGTTCAGATGCTGTGGCCTGTAGCGCCTGCAAACTCCACTAGCTACAGTCTTCTTCATTCATCTGTTATTTTTTTCAGATTTTTTGGTTTTATTGCTAAAACACCTACTACCTATTACAGTAATACATCACCACTGTCATCGAAAAAAGAAGCCAGGGTTTGGATTAAAGATCAGTGGACCTTCAGTCAGATCAACCAGACCAGGCAGGCACGACGGCAGCACCTGTAATAGCCCAGGAGAAAAGGGAAAGACAGCCATAATAGGAGCCATGCTCGCCCAGCTCAGACTTAATGCTGCTCCTGGCTAATGTCCAGTCTGGACAAAATGGATTCCTGTCGCTTGGCCAGCCTGAGACTGTTGTGCCCACATCTTTACAGACACCTGCTCCATCAACATCACAGATCAAGCACTTGACGGGCTGACCGTGTTCCGAGCTGACAGACCACAAGTTTCTGGCAAGATGAAAGGGACGGACTCTATGTTTACAGAGATGATGCTTGGTACTCAAACACAGGCAAAGTGGATGGACACCGTTTCCAGATGTCGAACACTTTATGTGAAGATGGAAACCATATTATCATCACTATCTCTATCTGCTGTTTAGATTCCACAAGACAGAAATTCAGAAAATGCACTGCAGAATTATTTCCTGGGTGTATACCTGTAGGCTTTATACTGCATATCAATAACTGTATATATTGTTTTATTTTATTTTATTTTATTTACATGTTCATGTATTTATACATGAATTTAATTATCTGTTATGTTCAATATGTGTAGAATCAAGGGACAACAAACATTTCATTTTGTCATTTCATCATACAACCTTGTGTTGAAATGATAAATAAGTAACTTTATACCTTGTACTACTAATACAATTTGTAGTGCTGTTCTTTCCTGGCAGTATAGGGCTTTGTAGGTTTCCTACAAATCTCTCTCTGTGTGTCTCTCTCTCTCTCTCTGTGTATCTCTCTGTGTGTGTCTCTTTTTGCCTCTCTAACACTGATATAACCATGGAATGATACTTTTGATCTCAGGGAGGGCATTTACCATATTTATGGACATCCACTCTTTGAAGTCACATTATGTCTAGTTCTTCAAGCTTAGTGACTTGGATTCAGAATTTCTGGGTTCGACTTCCAGCTTTCACACCATTACAGTTCATCTTCCAGGTTTTCTAGCACTGTATTTGGACATTTGAATTTTAAGATTTTTCAGAGAATTCATTTAAGATTTCTGCATTTTCAGCAAAGCTTCTTCTGTACACTTACCTGTGGACTACTACTTCTGTATACTTTCAACTACAGAAGCCATTCAAATTTCAAAATATTAATCTCTTTAAGGAAATGTATGCTTCTTTTCCACCTGTTTCCACCTTTTATGCTTTTTAAAAATTTTAAGCTTTTGTCAAGAACTTATTACAATAGAAGTGAATGCAGCTTTAACAATATTACAGCTAAGCTTCAAGCTTTTATAGCAATGTATTTCAGCTTTAAGCAATGTTAATGCAGGTCAGCTTCCAACTCTGCCAGTTTTACATTTCAACTTCCAGGTTTTTCAGCAGTGCAGTGCAATTCATTTAAACTTTATTTAAACTCATTTCAACTCATTTCAATTTCCAGCATTGACGGTATTATAATTAGCTTAGTTTTTTTAAATGTATTTCAAGGCTTAGCCTCTTTAGTTAATGCACCTCAGCTTCCAGGTTGTTAAGTAGTGCAATGTAATGCATATGAACTTTAAGATTTTTCAGGCTTTACATTTCAGACTTGTGAACTTTCAACAGTGTTTTGCAAAATTATTTCAGTTTTCCCATACATTTTCTGCAGGAAATGTAGTTTTTCTTGTTATATTTTCATGATGATGATGGATTGGGGATGATCCAAGTGAGCCACCGACTATATATTATTATTTTATTACACTACTAGAAATAATCAGGCTATAATTGAACTTAAAAAGAAAAAGGAACTTGAAAAAGAAAATTTAAAATATAAAATGATAATTTGAAAATGTAAAATGACTATGAAAATAGTGAAATTTGCTCCAATTACCACTGGCATCACTGTTGCTTTTACTCTTCACATCTTTTTTAGCTTCTCTTTCAGCCCTTGGAATTTTTCAAGCTTCTCCTGTTCCTTCCTCTTTTTGCTGTTGCTTAGGATTGCTACAGCTATCCCTCACCTTTCATCAGCTGTTTTTGGATCAACACTATGTCTGGTTGGTTAGCCATCACCAGTTTGTCAGTCTGGATCTGGAAGTCCAACAGGATCTTAGCTTGGTCAATCTCAACTACATTAGGAGGTGTCTTCCATTTTGACCTTTGGACTTCCAGCCTCTGCTGATGGCAGATGTTCCCGTCCACTATGCCAGCCACTTGGTTATGGCATTCCATGTACGCTGTTCCTGTATCTGATAATGAAGCCAGATTTAGTTTCTCAAGATAATTTTCCCAATCAGTGGCTGTATACAGATGTCTACAGAAGTTAGAAAATCTCTGATTAATCAACTTATGGTCAGTTAAAATGATCAGTTCCTGATGTAAAAGTTGCTATATTTACATATTGGTCAATCGTTTTTAGTTTAAACTTTATTTTGATTTTAGCTAAGGACTTTTACTATTGCTTCAGGATGATTTATTTACAGAGCTCGTTCTAGGTCAGATAATGAAGTTCCTAATTCATGTATTCTACAAAGCTGTTGTTCAATCTAGAAGAATATGAAATTTAGTTATTTCTTATAAAGCCTTTTATTCCAAGTCCCAGATATACCTGGCATTGTCAACTGACTGTCTATTAATCTTTATAAATTCAGCTAGTTCCAGGTAAAATTGTTCACAGAAATCTTGATTTTGTGCCAGCGTTAAATTAAACATCCATTTAGTGCAGGGGTGGGAATTTATTTTTTCCATGGGGCCACATGAGTAAGTTAAAATATTGTGGAGGGCTGGGCCAAAAGGCTTAACTCAATTCTGCACAATATTAATTGCATTTCTTTATAAAAAGCAGTAAATAGCATTGTTCTGACAAGCTGGTAAGACTGGTAAGACTATATTTTATGATTAAGCAATGAAAAAATGAGGTTGCCTTACAGAAAATGTAATTTATTCAATCAAATTTCCAAAAACAATCGTAAACAAAATGTGAACGTTTTTAACATCAGTGAATCATATTAGTGATCAGTCACATTCAGCCCAAAACACATTTTGAGTTTTACATACTGTTGGGAAGAGGTTCTTAGCTTTATAAAGAGACCAGAATATTGTCTATGTACTTCAAATATTAAGTAAGATACAACATATAATAATGAACTGAATCACTGAATTGTGATTATGAGAAAAAGGCCTCCAGAGAAGGTGTTCCAGTTCACAGCTAGTTGGTGCCTTTACATGCCAACATTTGTCTAACCACCTCATTTGGTGATTTTCAGTTCTTTCTTCTTGTTCAGTGAGATAAATCTATTCTCTGTTGGGCTTTTACTAGTGCATCCCAGTCAGGTTGAATGTCTGAGGTGGAGATGCAAAGCAAAGCTGACAAATGATCATCAGTGAGAGAGGATCTATACCTGGATTTGTTAAACTTCATCACTGAGAATGTTTGTTCACGTACGTAGGTAGAGCCAAAGAGAACCAACATCTTCTGAGCATGTCTCCTCATTTTTGGAAAGTTCTCCTTGAGAGAAGAGTAAAAATCAAGCAATGATCCTGACTTAAAGTGCTCTGCCAGTACCGTATCAGAAAGCGTTTCAATAAGTTCCAGCTGAACATCACTGGGTGCATTATCCACACTGCAGGTAGAGGGAGAGGAAATCATGTGCATTTCATCCTCAATTGTTTTGAGATCTTCAAATCGCCTTGAAAACGCATGCTCCTACCATGGATGAGTACCTGCGGAGGTGATCAGCTGATTTCTGACTTCTATCAGGGTTTGCATGTGAGTGAGAATGTCGCTCTCCAGTTGGCTTGAAAGAAACTGCATCGTTATCCCATGAAAGCCTTCACCAGGCTGTGCATTTCATGAACAAAAAGGCCCTTGCCTTTTGGTGTTCAGTTCATTCATCAGTGCCGTCACATCAACAGCAAATGCAAAATCTGCCATCCAATCCTCATCTGAGAGCTCTGGGATGTCTTTGCCTTTCTTCTCACAAAACTCTCGAATCTCTGCTTTCAGGTCTCAAACTCTTTTTAGCACTTTGCCCAGGCTGAGCCATCTGACAGCTGTGTGGTAGCCAATGTCACTATTAGGCCTACTCTATTCATTGCTAGACAATTTGATGTAGACCTATGTGTAACAGAAGAGGCAAAAAAGTGTTTGTTCCCAGTATTTGTATTTATTCAAGAAATTGTGATGTCTGTTTCTAAAAAGTCTTGCAAAGTGCACAGTGCCTGAAAACATAACATTTGGACTTCTGGAAATAAAATAAATAAATAAAGTAATCTGGCAGATTGGCACAGTTCCAGAAAACATAACATTTCTGCACCTTTGGAAATAACAGAAATACATAAATAAAGCAGATTAAATGAGGTCTGACGTTTCGACATGATGATATGACATAGTCTTTAGCCAGCATGTGGAGGCTTGTTTACATTTTTAACCAATGATATATGAGATATTTATTTGACACCGCCTTCAGCCAATCATTTGTTAGACTGGAGATTTTACGGCATTAGATGCTATGCTGCTGCGTCCCAATAGAGATGCTAGAGCGGGTTTTTAGGTCAATTCAGCGCGAGTCCAAAAAGGAGGACAAATTAGTGTCTGGCTTGAGGCCTGCGCTGGACGCCGGACAGGGGGCTTAAAATCCGGACTGTCTTGTGCTCCTCCAAAAGTGCAACAAACTGCCTGTGATTCAATGCTCGTGCCATGATGAAGTTCACCAATTTACTTACAACATGGTTAATTATAAGCACTGACTTGCACAACACCTGCTGGTGTACTGTATAATACAATGCAAAAATACCAATTTCTGATCTTCATCGATTTCAGTCACTTTATCTTGCATACGTTTCAAAAGTCCGACATTTTCCCTGTAAGATTTGGACAACCATCCGTGGTGACACCTGCCAGTCTGTCCCATTTCAGTTGCCCTCATTTACCTGCATGAACATGTCGCTCCCTGTCGTTGTCCCTTTCATTGACCGCATTGCAGCCAGCTCCTCCGTAATCTTGAAGTTCGATATCCCATGGACAAATACGAGTAACTGGGCTGTGTCACGGACATCACAGCTCTCATCCAAAACCAAAGATAAAAACTCAAAACTTGCCATTTCAGGTTGCAGCTGAAGCTCCAGATTCCTCGCAATGTCCTCGATCCTTCTTGTGACTGTTCGCCTGGACAGCGGGACTTGCTCAAATGCTTCTTTTTTTTCAGGCCATATTAGTCCACCAAGCACTCTTTGACAAACTCCCCCTCTGAGAATGCCTTTTTTTTTTTTTTTGCGAATTTGTGGAATATCACAAAGCTAGTCTTGGTTGCTGCATCCCTGGATGTGTGATGCGTGGTAAAAAAGTCATTTGTAGCTTAGCTAGCAAAGCTTCCGATGTCCGCGCCCTTTCAGCATCAATCAAGTTTTTGTGTTTCTCCGTTTGTTTCTTCTCGTAATGCAGACTTAAATTGTAATCCTTAAACACAGTGATCTTTTCTCCGCAAACTAAACGCACGGCTTTTCCTCCGACTTCAGCAAATAAATACTTAGCATGCCATTCTTTCTTGAAAACCCTGCATTCGGCATCTACCTTTCTTTTTTTCGCATGAGCGGTTATTTTTGAGAACTAAAGTCGTCTTGCGACCTGCTTGTGCCATTCATAGATATACATAATAAAGGCTAGATGTCTTGTCCGCGCTGTTCGCCAATGGATGTCGACGTCCGCACCTGGCGGCCATCTTGTCACTCGTAACATTGTGTTTTAATGGTGCATTTATTTTTTAAATAACCATAACTTTTCTACCAATTTTCAAACTGTTTGGTTTGTTATAAACGTCAGAGATGTAGTTATGCAGAGATGTATGCAGCGCCCTCTATTGACAAGCCGCCACCTCTTCACAAACAATTTCGCACAGTGTACTTGCCTGTCCAGATATTCTCAAATCATAAAAGATGACTTTAAAGAAAGACTCATCATTTCTTTTAATTTCCAGGGTGCCAATTAGAGCAAGAATAATTCCGCATTCAAGATTATGTATTGCAGCACACCAGAAGTGCAGACTGTTGGACTTCCTGAGATGATCTTAATAATTCATTCCTTTTTAGTTGTATGTGAATTACAATTAATATATATAAATACATAATAATTACTATAGTCTAATTGATTATTTCACATAAAAAGTGAATCTGATGTTGTGACCTGACGTTGTGGAGACGTTGAAGACCGCAGGTGAGACGACATCGACGCTGGGACCTGATATTGGTTCAACTTTCATTTTGGCTATCTATTTCAACCCCCTGACAACGTCTAAGTTTAGATGTCATTTCCACTTTTTCTGAATGTCGAAATGTTTGCTGGGTAGTGACATGGTCTGACGCCGCACATTGGTTTGAAAAGGCTAATACAAACATCATTCTCTCAAATAACACCGCCTTTGCTTTGCTCTCTCACCTCTCTCTCTTGTGTCTGTTCTTCTCTTTCTCTAGCTTTTCTTCCTTGCTCATCCTCGCTAATCGCCACCCCCCACAACCCATGGTCCGCTTGCTCCTTCTTTCCCCTCTTTCCTCTTTTTCTCTGTCTCTGTGTGAGTACACAGCTCGGGGCTGACTGGATGTGAGGAGACAGCATCACTAATACTGGCATACTGGCTATAAATACACTCTTGTAGTACAGTACAGAGAGCCACCCAGCCATGGCATGCACCCTCTAAAACACAGCACGTAACACACACACACACACTACTGTTTGCATGTGAAAATCTTGTAACAACAATATTGGTCATGCTCATATGTTCAGTGAGTGTCGATGGCTGGATGCATGAATGCACATATGCCGTCTTATCCCAGCAAACATTTCGACGTCGATCAGATGTCTAATCAACATTGGTCCTGGTGATCAACACGACGTCTAAGTGAGGGGCTGATATGAAAGTTTTTCTGACGTCGGTCTTTCGACCCATAATAGACGACATCAATCATTTCGACATTGTATAGACATTATTTCAACCTATATGAAATTTACCCTTAAGCCAAGCCACTAAAAACCCACATACTTTGTATTAAGAAAAATTTGAGATTCCTTGTAGTTTGCCCCAATTTGTAGTTTTCAGTATAGCTTCTACTGCCGCCTACTGCACATAAACTTGGACATTGACACACCCACAAAACCTATAAGAAGCACAGGTCTTGCGCTGTATGATATCACCTGCTGCACATTCGTTGGAGGCCAAAGGGATTACTCATGGTGTTGTTGCGCAAGGTAAATTAGTTCCTAAATGGAACTCGAGGAAATGCTGCAATAACACACCTCTTTTAGACCCTAAACATGATAGCATATTGCGTTCATAATAATAACAGTTATAATAATAACTGAATAACACAATTCATGTGTTCAAACTCGTGTTACAAAGTTATATCAATGTTATTTTGTTTGTGTTTTTTTTCGGTTACACCACTGTAAAATAAGTTTTCCTCAAAATCATCATTCCCCTAAGAATATGCTTTCATGTCAGCAAATTATCAAAATAAAGTCACATTGTGATTTGACATCTATTGGCCTTGACGCAGGTTGAGGAAATATGGGATATGCATTCATGTATGCATATAAGTGAACATGCACAAACAGAAGTACAATAAAGGGCACATGCGTACACAGACAGGCACATACAGAGTGACTTACCTTTTATCTGCAGTTCGTACTCAGCCATACTCCCCTTCTCCCTCCTCAGCTTTCCATGTGATGTCATCATCTTTGACCCCCTGACTCTCGTCTCTCACTGAGGCCTTCCCTCCTGAACCCTGATTCCTCTCGTAGCCTCACAGTTTCCCCTTCTGAAACCTTTCAATCTCAGCGCCTGCTCTGGCTCTGTATTCTGTGACCTTTCACCCCGCACCTCTGGGTTTGCTGATCACAGTTGTCTGCAGAGCATCAGAATCAGTGTTGAACGTTTGCACTCAGCGGGGATGTCAGTCTGGTCGATGTGTTCATCCCCTGGGCTTCTGATATGAATGCTGATCCATAGGTGAACTGGCCTGAGCAGCAGACAGAGGGAAATAGAGAGAGGAAAGGATAACATTAAGAGAAAAAGTGGATATGGATGATAAGAGGACAATAGCAGGCAAGAAAGGGAGATTTACTGAGACCAGAATGAGAAAATATGGATGAAGGATGAAGGATGGGGGATGGGTAGATCAGAGATGGTGTGTAACAGCAGTAACAGAAGACATTCAATGCCTTAAGGTCAGGGGTTGGGGATGTCCATAAAGGTAATGGTCAAAAACACAAGCACCTTAAGTATCATCATCATCATCACCATCATCAAATGCCCCATCATCAAGTTTCACCAAAATCAGTGAATAAAATTATAAAGTTGTGTATATTTGTACAGTAATCTGTGAGGCTCGGCCCCCAGAAACGCTGCAGCGTCTATCGTTTTTCAAACCTAATTCTCATTTGTGGTCTGATAAATAGTAAATTCATCAAATTCAGAGCCCCATATTAATTTTGACTTAAATATTGCTTCCATAAATTGAACATCAGATTATATTCTTTAATTTTCATTTTCATTTTCAAATTTGAATATTTTCCACTGGACAGCGGGCTACCACTTTGAAGAATAAATGTCAAACAGCTTTTCCATTTTCATTTCAATATAGCCATACAAAGTATGTGAAAATTAAAATGGAAATTGGATTATTGTATTTTCATTTTGACTCAAATAATACATACAAAAAATTACAATGCTTATTGTGGAAATACATTTTAATTTTCAAGTTTACATTATCATTTGGATTATGTTCCCTATACGCTTCCATAGATTTATATTATTGCCACCGGTTTAATTAATTCCACTTCGTTTCATAGCAGATGGATCTAAATACTACACTATACATGAGCCCAGGCTGCTGTTGATGTGGAGAAGAGGAAAATAACAGTGCGAATCAGAGCTGTTGTGAATTCAAAACACTTCATTGTTGCAGTTGTGAACAAAACACACCATAGTTTGTTTACCATAGATGTTAAATTCATCCAGAACTGACCCAGAATCAAACCTGTATTCATTTACGCTGCAGTGTATTTTCAGTTTTCTGAGTAGCATAATCTTTATCTTCAAACAGCCATTACAAACATTTTAAGCATTTGCATGTTTCTTAATGAGATCATCCTGAGAGTCATAGTTTTTATGTACACATTCTAGTCACATTCTTCAATGTTTTATCAAAGAACCACATATTTTGTAACACATAATTCATCTTTTGTTCTGTCTGTGTTCAGCCAGAACACACGGTGAATCTTTAGGCAGCGAAATTACATACAAAATCAATGGAAAAACACAGTTGGTCATGAATTCACCAGGGGCTGCACAAAGTGACATCTATGCAAGTTAGAAATGTTTCAACTTGATCGCAAACATTTCTGTATCCCTGGGCTTTATATGTAAACGTACAAAGACGAGAGTAAAAAGTAGAGGGACCAGAGGCAAAGACCAGAAATAAATAACAGATACATGCAGTCAGTGCCTCTTGGTACATTGGATGTTTCAGGTGAATCAAATCAGTCTACACAAACGGCCCAGTGGTTAAATTCGTGCAAATAACACAAAGTGAACATTTGCTTCACTTCCTGTCTGAACACACCTTAGTGATTGAACTGGGAGAGTTTCATTTCAATCCAAGATGTGGAAGCGCTCCAATTGTGATTCTGTAACATTGTTTAGGGAGAAAGTGAATGGGACTTTTACTTCATTCTACATCCAGTGTAATTTCTCAACAGGTTTAAGAACTCTGCAGTGAGTTCCAAAATGTGCCACCTTCACTGGAAACAATATTCCTCAATTTGCCTCTAGCAATTATTTGGCTTTAGTTAAAATCCCAAACAGTAACTGAAGGAAATAGTGACCACAAAAACACATTTACTCCAACATTAACCTGATTTAATGTGGCCTAACTCTGACCTGGTTTAATGTGATCTTCTGTAACCCACAGTATGGGTATATTATATATAAATATTAAGTGTGGGAAAACTTAGAATTGTTGATGCAGATTTGAAAGTATAAGGGATTTGTTTAAAAGATCTATACTGTCAGAAAGTGGAAAATTAACATAGACTTGTTCTGACATGTCATGTATATCAGTGTTATCATAACTAAAGCCTATCAGTCAGAACTAAATAAGTGCTGAGGCCTGTAACCTAATTTCATTTTCGAAAACAGTGTGGTGGATGCGATCCAGACACAGTACAGTGAAGAAACGCAGAGATTTTTGTAAATGAGACTGTGAGGGCCCCGAGACCTTGGAGTCTCCAAAGGCCTTCATTAGCGTGCAACCTTAATCTGCACAGCAAGCCCTGCATGGAACAAAGCAAATGTAAATGATCTAAGAAAGAGAGTACAGATTGTGAGAGATTCAGAAAAAGACCAGGGAAAAGAGACAATACAATTGACTGAGCGGGGAAAAGGAAAAAGAGCAGTGAGGGCAGAGAGATGGAGGTTATCGGGGAACAGTATTTCATACTTAAAATCAAGGTCATTGAAAGAAGGAGGTCATGTGGTCCACAGAGTGAATATAAAGTAGATTGAAGACAAGTGAGGATACATGTGGTACAGTGTGATAGATCCTTATTGCTCCTAAAGAGATTTTATGCTAATTTCCTCTGAAGAAAAAAAAAATTACGCACTAAGCAAAAGTAATACGAGTTGAATATTGTGTTTGCTTTTATGGTCAATACTGTATGGGGATTTTCTAACATTGCCGGGCACCAACCCACACTGTGCTATCTGAAGTCAGGTTTCTTGCAGAAATGTATCCCCATTTTTTTATTCTTACAGCTGCATTGTTTTTTAACACCTGCCTGAGTAAAAAAGTGTCCCTGATCCTGGCGAACCTGGAAGAAAGTCAAACCATTGCTAATGTGGTGTAAACTGTCAAACAAAAGACATGGGTGTCAACAGGACCCTCAGCCAATTGATCTCACATCGTGAAAAGTTGACTTTTGGTAAAGATTTCACTTGAACTGTAACAGCATACACAGGCGTTGAAGTATCATCTTTATAAGCACAGTATGATCACAGATAAGCACTTAAATGTTAAAAGGATGCACAAGAGTATCGAACATGATCTGATGCTATTCTGTACTATCAGACATGCTGCAACTGTATGTTCACTGCTCTGAACGCAAGTAAACAGTGACTGTCAACTGTCTTATTGGGAAACTTCTGAACACAACATAGCTTTAAACAATAAAGCATACATTAAATCAACAGCATTTAAAAATGATTAATACTATGTGTGTTTAGCATTGACATTAACCGTAATGGAATCAAATAATCAATGACAGACAGGACCTTTGCTGTCAAAGTTACAGCTTACAAAATCTTTAGTTCTGCAGGAGAATAAAATGGGTTTCAGTTTACAGTAGAGCAACAGCTGTTCGGCTCTGGCATGTATTTTCTTTAGTTAAAATTATGTTATGTGGATGGAGATACAGTGTCTGGCGATAATGTTGCAGGTCCCTCCAGTGAGAGAGTCACTTAATTAAAGGGGCACTCCACCTGTTTTACACATCAGTTTATTTGTCTTGAGAAGTACTCCTGTGAAAATAGTTGTATAATGTCCTCTTTGGCTCTGGAGGGAGAACACTGATGATGTCATCAAGGCTATCTTGACTTTGGCTTGGAGGCCACAAATTGGTCTGCAGTTTGAAAAACGTGGGTGTTTAGCAGGCAGAAAGAGTCTAATGAAAAATGGTATCAAGCTGCATATTGGGAAATTTAAATTTTATTTATATAGCCCAATATCACAAATCACAATTTGCCTCAAAGGACATTACAATCTGTATAACATACGACACCCTCTGTGTCCTTAGACCCTCAATTTGAATAAGGAAAAACTACCCAAAAAATCCTTTTAACGAGGGGAAAAAATTATAGAAACCTCAGGAAGAGCAACAGAGGAGGGATCCCTCTCCCAGGACGGACAGACATGCAAAAGATGTCATGTGCAGAATATATTCACAACATAAAATCATAGTATATACAAATAATCCAATGTTCTTTGAGCCTGACCTATACTAGAGACTAAAATTCAGGATATCTTTGCCTCTGCTGCATTGATTTTGACCATTCTTTTGACCATTTAATATCTCTCTTGTGAGTACCCGAACTTAATGAAAGAATAATACTAAATCGCTGCAGTAACCCTTTAAAGCAAGCCTGCTTATGCAGCACCTGCAACAGCAAACAGGAAGCCACATCATAGTATGCTACCACAGGTTTTTACTCTCGCTTCATCTGTAGAGAAGTACTCTCTATCTGAAAATCTGACCCAAAAGTTTTCAGCAGCAAATTAATCCATCCCTGACAACACACACCACAGGGACTATTCGTTTCAAAATGGCAGTGGAGATCTACACATAAAGCATTACATAGGCAATGCAAGGCATGTTTTTTTGAATAGCACATTAGAATAACTGGGCAATTCATCCAGTTATTCAAATTGCTTTACATAAAGCATAAAAGCAACATAGGGCAATATTAAAAGACATTTAAATACAATTAATGAGAGTTAAATAGAAAATTAAAATAAGATAAAACAGGAGAGTAAAAGTAACTGTGTAGTGTAGAAATTAATCATTATTTGATGTGATAAAAGGCAGTGGCAAATAGAAAAGTCTTCAGCCTTGATTTTAAAGAACTGAGCGTTTCAGCAGTAGTTTTCTGGGAGTTTGTTCGACTACCAATAACTGTCATTTATAATAAAAGTGTTTAAATTGCATTTGGGCAATGTAGCTTGGTAAGTATATTTTACACACAGTTTCAGTTTCAAGTTCCACTGTTGTCTACAGTCGAGTTCTACAGTATGTAGAGGATCATTTCCAAGTAATGTTTATGGAATGCATACCTGGCAGAGAGCCAAAATGGAAAAAAAATCTGAATAAAAACCTCTGCTGAAACCTCTACTTTTCCACCAGCTTTTTCTTGGAACCTTCTATGAAAGAGCTAATTAGAGGTCAATTTAGAACCAGTTCTTACAGTTTTTCACCTGTGAGCTGTAGCTGCACCTGATAATGAAACTGGACCTCCTTCTATAGTTAATAAAATCTAATTTTAAAAAAAAGCCAGCCTGAAAGAGCTTTTAACGTTTTAATTTCTTAGGCAAGGCTGCTCTGGTACATTACTATCACAATCTTTGTTTTTACACTGTGAACCAACAGCACAAAGGAAATGTTACTTTATACATTATTATCTTCATTATATAGTAACAGAATGTGAATTAGCTGTCAATAGTGTAACTGACAAGCAGAGGGGGAAATTCCCCCCTATTTTAAGATTCCACAGCTATTTTGTATGTGAGCCCCTAGCCTAGGACAATTTTCTATCATTATGTGATAGACAATAAAGTTTTTTTTAATTGAATTGAGTTCTAACAGCAGAGGTGTGTTGAGTTAGATTTACAATGACTATAAATCACCCCATATGGTCAAGGCAGTGTAGCAGTGCTCCACACAATGGCCCCATAAACACCTCAGCATAATTACACAAGCATGTAAACACACACACACGCACACAAGAGAGCATCAACACTGAAAATGGTGCACATATATTACATAATTGATACCCCTAACAGTCAGTAGCCTACATCCATTTTGTCTACTTAAAAACCCCCAAGTGAATAGTGCCCCTTTAAAACACTAAACTATAAATAAACACACAGACATATTCACTTTAGTCATGCATGTACACAAGCATGCACACACTTTTACACACACACACATACATATATATTATATATGCATATATAAACACACAGGTTGTTATTGGATTCATGAGCAGTATGACAGCCATACATACGTCACGTTGTGGTCCGTCTCTTGCCATCTGTTCTTCAGCTCTCCTCCTCTCTTCTCATCCCTCGTTCTCTCTATCACACACACATAGAGCAGTGTGTTTGAATCTGACAGATTTTTCTCAGCTCAGTACCCTCCTCCCCCTCTACCTCCCTCTCTCTCATTTCTGAGGCACACATTGCACACTCAAAAACATCCCTCCCCCTCCATCCTTTCTTTCTTCCTTCCCCTGCCAAATATGGCAAATAGTCCAACCCCGCCCCCCCCCCCTCTCTCACTTGTGTGCCAGAGCTGCCTCTCTCCTCCCATTCCCTCCCTCTCTACCTTGTGAAGCAGTGCGAAAGGCACAACCCAAACCACGCCTCCCCGCGCTCTCCTCTCCTCTGGGCGGCTATAAATATTGCTGCTGCTATGAATACACCATGTTTCTCCCTCTGCATCCCTTGCTTCCACTCTCTCTCTCTCCCTTTATCCATCCATCCCTCGCCTGCACTGCCTTTCCTCCACTTTCTCTACTATTATTTGTATTATTATTTGCCATTACAACATCACATCACCATCATTTCTCTTCACACGCAAGATGCAGTCGTTTCCCCGCATGCATGTTTCAAGACAGCATGTCCTGCACACACACAAAAACACCCACAGACTTGCACAATCATATCAACAGACAACAGCGTACTAACCGTCTCCTATGCTTCCGGTCTGTTGCACCGGATGTGGTGCATTTTTTCTCTTGACAGCTAAGAAAAACACACTCTGAGAGACAGGTATCTACAACAGATCACATTGTACTTAACTAGCTCCTTCACAAATAAATTATTCTTGCAATCTGTATGTACTTATGATGGATGTGACTGGCATTGTAAATATGCAATAAGTCTACAATAAATCTATTGTATTATAAAGCTGGATAAAAGATGGGTGAATGAGTGTGTTTCTTTCAGAATCCTTCATCCCAACTATCTTTTATGTACATTCTGTGTCCAGCATTGAAGTTGATTTATGAATCAAAGATAAACTCAGTGTTTTGTTGTGTTATCTCAGGCTGTATTTCTGCACTATACAGTAATACATATAGTACATCCAGCATGTCAGGTTGATTCACCTGCAAATAAAGCAGTGGATGGATTCACATTGTACACTTACAGTACGTATCATGAACAGTAGGCAACAGCATGTCTCTGCTCTTACTCACTGCCAGTACTATTGTCTGGGAATGAGGTTACTAACATCTGGTGCAGGCACATTAAGGGTACACTTAAACACATTCAAACATTTGCATGTAGGCTATGTAGTATGTAATTAATCCTTGGATTGCATCAGCTCTGCCAAGCAATAACTTTAGTCATAACAAAAGTGTGAGCAGCACAAAGACAGGCAAAGAATTCTACCTGATTGAAAAGAGAGTATTTTTCCACTGATCCTGGCAGTTATAGAATAGCAAAGGGTGCCTATAGATTACCAAAAGGTAGCACATGTGTGATGTCTTATATGTTTCATTTCACTTTTTATTATCATGTGTTGCCTTTATTGTCTGTTCTTTTGTATTTTTGTATTTCACTAGCTTGCATGATGCTGTTATGTTCCTGTTCCTGATAAAATCATTAAAATGTCATCTTCATCATTACATGAAACGTTTTGACAAAAGAGTGATGATTACAATAAGAATTGCCTTTACATGATAAAATTAATCATTTTTTCAGTTTGAAATCAACAACTCAACTTCCATTAATGGTAAAGCAGTTGATAATTCCCCAAACTGTTTGATGCACAGTAGACAATTATGAGTCACCAGCTCAGAATCAGTTTGAGAGCGTGTATGTATCATTTACGTTGAATCTGCAGATGTACAAACTGTATCAATGTGCATTCTTGAGAGGATGTGCTGATGCACATGCAGGTGTGTTTCAAAACCGTTTCCTCTTCCCCTCTGTCAGCATGAGGGCCGCTTGCAGGTCCTCTGCGGTGTGTGTGTGAATCTTCAAAGAGTGTGTTAGAGCTTTATGCAACTCATCCGGGGCGACTAGGTTAAAACGTAGCAGAGAGTCAACCAGTTGGGCGCGAGCGTTGCAGATGAACGAGTGCGACAGGAAAGATGCAAGGCTTTCCATGGTGTAGAGCGGGACTCTGACCATTCCTAGAACCTGGAGACAGAAAGAGAGAGAGTGTGAGAGAGAGTAATCAGGTCATGAGGAACAGAGCATGAGGTAAATGGCTGCAATCAGTCATTCTAGAAAGAAAAGGACATAAACACACAAACGTTACCTCCTGTCCATGATCTATTGCCGTGGATGCAGCTGATCTCTCCACCTCCCTAATCTGCTCCTCCTCCATCTTCTTCACGTAAAAGTGAGTGATAAGACAATTAGAAGAGGAGGGGGAGGAAGAAGGGGCAAAGCAGGAGGTCACATGATCTTCGACCGATACAGGAATAGCCACGCCTAGCTCCTCCAACAATTCCCTGCTAAGTCCTGCCTCCAGCGTCTCCTCCAATGGGTTAACGAGCCTGAAGTGTGGGAGGTGGATCAGAAAATAGATCAACAATGTCATCAATATTGCCCTGCTGAGACAGCGCAGACATAAATAAATCAAGCTAATTGAAAAGCTCCTTGAATTTTAAACTCCAATATTAGTTTCTTACAAGAAAATCACAAGTCATTGGATCTTGAAAGTCAAAGATAAGTGAAAATGGTCACATTCTGAGACAACTTATAAACACAACTATCAGTCTTCAATTTAAGTATGTATTATAAATGAAAACATTTCCATTAGAGTTGAGCCCATGTCATTAGACAAAATATCATAAGACAAAATAACAGAAACACCTAATGTTAAAACACATTAGCCCTGCAGTAAAAAAAAAAACTGTGTGGAATAACCTCCTCTTTTTGTCTATTGCTTGTTCTTTAAGTTTTCATTTTTGGATGCAATGGTTTTTAATATTGTTTAGCAAAAATGCTGTTAAGTGTCATTTAGTCAGTACTGTGCTGTGTCCCAATTTCATACGACATACCAATTCTAAGCAGGTGTTTGAATATGTAGTTTGTTTCCTCAAAATATACTCAAAGAGTTGGGCCCAGTGGTGCATTGAGCTATATACTAACATCAGCATGCTGACATGCCCACAAGGACAATGCTAACATACTGATGTTGACAAGACACAAATGTGTAATTGTTTCACTATTCTTTGTTGATCTTGTATTATATGTATTATTTCAAACTTTGAATTAGTTAATCAATTCACTTTTTTCTAGATATGTGGTCCATAGACGAAAAAGTTGTTAACATGTGTTATAGTTCCGCCTGTTTTCCTTTCCCCTTTTCCCTGGTATGTCAAGTGTATGTGTGTGTGTGGGGCAACGGTGAGGGAGCGCTCCTGTGCAGATGAGGCGCATCTGCCAGATCTCCGGGGCTGCACACCTGCAGCTCGTCTTCATCGTCAAGCAGTGGATTTAAACCAGCGTTCCCCGGAGATCGGCGCCAGATCTTCAGTTTACCTTCGTTGTAACCTCACGGCCGACTTCGCACAAACTTAGAACATAAGTACTTTCACGGATTGACTATATATATTGACCAAGTGTTTTTGTGTCCAGGATCTTCCGCCAAGCAATCATCTATGGATGAACTACGATCACTACGCCGAGTCACCCTTAGCTCTACACCAGAGTCATCAGTCCTGCTAGTGCACCGCCACTCCTTTCACCCCAGCCCACATTCATCCTCGCCCGCCTGCCTCGTCCCACACCACGAAGCCTTTCCCCCACATCTCCTGTATTAATAAACACTGTTTTGTTCAACATCCATCCACCCCTCTCAAGTCCTGCCTTTTGAGGCCACCAATCCTTGCAAACCGCGTAACAGTAAGATCTGGCCATACCTTATGGATCCCGCGGACTCTAACCCTTACCCCCCCCCCCACCACCATCTCTTGGCTCTACAGGACCAACGCTTAGGTCAACAGGAGAACCTCCTTCACGCACTCTCGGAACAGAATCAGCTGCTTTTTTTTTCCCTGTTAAAAGGATTTTTTTGGGTAGTTTTTCCTTATTTGAATGGAGGGTCTAAGGACAGAGGGTGACATATGTTGTACAGATTGTAAAGTCCTTTGAGGCAATTTGTGATATTGGGCTGTATAAATAAAATTGATGCCCCAGAAACTCTGGCAGTGACTACTGTAAATCACAAGGCACAAGTGATTCATATTAAGAATATTAACCACGCAGTATGTGTCTGGCAATTACAGTGAAATAGGTTGGGTTTTTTACAGCAAGATAAGGTACCAAAAAGTAGGTATGCACTACATGCGGCGCAGCACCTTGGGGGTGCCAAAGCAATGGTATTTTCTATATGTAGCTGCTGTTTTGCATTTCTAAATAGTTTCTGTATTTCCTCAATATTATATAACATTCTACCACTTGTTACCAACAGATTCATTTCTTAATATTATTAATATGGAAAATCTATTACATGCTTCCCCTGAGTTTAGAGAGAGATGTTTCAGAAAGCAAAGGAGATTTCATGGTGATGATTCCAGCACTGGAATTATGAACAGGAACCTGAGACCCATTTAAGGTGCATGGTTTTCAATGCAATTATTCAATGCAACCCAATTAGCAATCATTTCAATTGAAAACTGTGTGGCATGAATTATTTCATTTGATGCAATACTAGATAAATGGGCAAGTGAAAACGCACACTATTTTACAATTTAGTAGGAAGTAAAGAGCGCTCTAGAAGGTTTGGTAGCAACATTGTTACTAGTATTGGGCATCGAGAACCGGTTCCAACTTGGAATCGTTGTAAAAATTCAGATTATTTTCTTGCTTTTCGTTTCTTTATTGGAATCCGATCATAATGTTAATGTTTGTCAATTTGTGACTGTTTTTTTATTTGTTAACATTGTTAATAATATATATGTACATACCGTATAATTATGGTAGGCTTACCTTGGCTGATATACTTTAAAATAAACCTTTATTATTTACAGCCCATACATAATGATGTACAGCTCACTTATTTATTTGTTTTGTTTTTTGTGTGTGTGTGTGTGTGTGTGTGTGTGTATTGTTGCTGCATACCCCTCTGGCACTGGGTAGTTGCGCCCCTGACCTTATAGAAGTACCTGTCATGCATATTTTCTCCTTGTGGTTTGAGTATTCCACTGACAATGTGTGAATGGTTGTTCAGTTCCGTAAAGGTTTATATCTTTTGACAGGGCTCATCTGTGAAGAAAAAAAGAAACCTGTGCACATAAAAGGATAAAACAAAAGCAGCACCAGGAAAGGCTCACCCGCCAGGGAAACCCAGCAGACCGTCAAAGCGCATCTGCATCTGCGGGAAGTGACAGAGGCTGTTATAAACCCACACACCAATGTATCCACGTACACTGAGGCAGAGATGCTTACACACAAACAGGAGTATGTTTTATGCAGAAACATTTCACTTGTGCATACAAAGACATAATTTCCTTAACTCCTACCAGACCCATTCACTTCTGTGATTCTAATTCCTTTACCTCAAGGTTACTGTATTTTAATTATCTGGATGTTTATTGTATCCGTCAGCTAAAACAACACACCCTTTGAAATCTCAGGTTATTATAGTGAAGATCACAAAAAAATTTCAATCAGAATCAGCTTTATTGCCAAGTAGGGGTACACACAGTGATTTTACTTTGGTATTTTGGTGCAAAACAATAAACATAGAAGAAATATAAAGAAAGATATGTACTGCAGGTCAAGAATCATAAATAGGGGATGGGAGTCTGAAACAGTTTGACTCCAGGGTGGGAGGGGTCACCCACAATCTTCCCTGCATGCCTCAGGGTCCTGAAAGCCACAAGGCGCTCAAAGGACTTAATCTATTTGTTAAAAATTGTGAATTTTCATTTCTTCATGTCAATGTTTGTAGTCTACCCAAAAATCAAAATATCCTATACCTATGTTTGGATAGGGTTGAAAGCGCTTTTAATGTAATAGGAATTACTGAAATGTCGCTGTCTATGGATACGGCCATATTGTTCAATTTCTCAAATTTCAAGCAGATTTACAACTGTAGAAAAGATCAGATAGGTGGAGGTGTGTCGATAGATCACAACATGATTTAAAGTATTCAGTAAGTAATTATCTAGAAGCCCATGTTGAACTTCATCGATATATGTAACACCATTATTGGTTGTATCTATCGACCACTATTTTCTAATGTCAGAATTTATCACTGATCTATCACATGTTCTTCATATTGTTTTCTCAGAACAATATTTGATGGGTGATTTTAAATTATTAAATCTAAAGATGATAATCAAACTGCAGATTTTATTGGTACTTTATTCTTTTCTCTCATTCTTTTCATCCTGTCATTGAACTCCCTGGAGTTCAACTGGAGAGTCTTAAGAGACTTTTTTCGGGCAGCCCAATAATAAGGAATTGCAATAATCCAGCCTAGAAGTAACAAATGCATGGAGTAGTTTTTCTGCATCATTTTGAGACAGGATGTGCCTGTCTCGTTACATGAAAAAAGGCAGTCCATAAAGTTTGTTTTATGTGGAAGTTAACGGACAATTCAAGATTCCTTACTGTAGTGTTGGCGTCCAGGGCAATGCCATTTAGAGTAACAATATCTTTAGATAATGAGTTTTGGAGGTGTTTGGGGCCAAGTACAATATCTTCAGTTTTTTCTGAGTTTAAAATCATAAAATTGCAGGTCATCTAGGTTTTTATGTCCTTAAGGAATGCTTGAAATTTAGCTAACTGAATAGTTTCATCTGGCTTGATCAATTGATATAAGTGGGTATCATCTGCAAAGCAATGGAAGTTTATGGAGTGTTTCCTAATAACATTGCCTAAAGGAAGCATTTATAAAGGTGAATAGAATTTGTCCAAACACAGAACCTGAATTGTAAATGAATTTAATCCAGTGTTAAAAATGCATAAAAATATGAAACAAACACTTTCAAATTGCCCTTAAAAAAAAGAAGCATTTGAGCAAATACTGCTGTCCAGGGGAACCCGTGATGAGAAGGATCGAGGACATTGCGGGGAATCTGGAGCTTCAGCTGCAACGTGAAATGGCAAGTTTTGACTTTTTCTCTTTGGCTTTGGACGAGAGCTGTAATGTCCGTGACATAGCCCAGTTACTCGTATTTGTCCGTGGGATATCGAACTTCGAGATTACGGAGGTGCTGGCTGCAATGCAGTCAATGAAAGGGACAACGACAGGGAGCGACCTGTTCATGCAGGTAAATGCATGCATGGACACCCCAGGACTGAAATGGGACAGACTGGCAGCTGTCACCACGGACGATTGTCCAAATCTTACGGGGAAAAATGTAGGACTTTTGAAACGTATGCAAGATAAAGTGACTAAAATTGATGCAGATCAGTAATTAATTTTTTTTGCATTGTATTATACACCAGCATGTGGTGTACAAATCAGTGCTTAAACCATGTTGTAAATAAATTGGTGGCATGAACATTGAATCACAGGCAGATTGTTGCACTTTTGGAGAAGCATGAGACTAAGCATAGTGACATCGGCTACCACACAGCTGTCAGATGGCTCAGCCTGGGCAAAGTGCTAAAAAGAGTTTGAGACCTGAAAGCAGAGATTCGAGATATTTTTTTTGAAAGAAAGCCAAAGACATCCCAGAGCTCTCAGATGAGGATTGAATGGCAGATTTTGCATTTGCTGTTGATGTGACTGCACTGATGAATGAACTGAACACCAAACTGCAAGGCAAGGGCCTTTTTGTTCATGAAATGCACAGCCTGGTGAAGGCTTTCATGAGAAAGATGCAGTTTCTTTCAAGCCAACTGGAGAGCGACATTCTCACTCACATGCAAACCCTGAAAGAAGTCACAACATCAGCTGATCACCTCCGCAGGTAATCATCCATGTTAGGGGCACTGCATGGTGAGTTTTTAAGGCAATTTGAAGATCGCAGAACAATTGAGGATGAAATGCACATGATTTCCTCTCCCTCTACCTGCAGTGTGGATAATGCACCCGGTGATGTTCAGCTGGAACTCATTGACCTGCAGTCTGATACGGTACTGGCAGAGCATTTTAAGTCAGGATTACTGCTGGATTTGATGCACTTGTTAAAGCCAAACAGAGACTACATTTATCTTACTGAACAAGAATAAAGTACTGAAAAACACCAAATGAGGTGGTTAGACAAATGTTGGCATGTAAACGCACCAACTAGCAGTGAACTGGAACACCTTCTCTGGAGGCCTTTTTCTCAAAATCACAGTTCAGTGATTTAGTTCATTATTATATGTTGTATCTTGCTTAATATTTGAAGTACATAGACAATATTGTGGTGTCTTTAGAAAGCTTAGAACCTCTTTCCAACAGTATGTTAAACTCAAAATGTGTTTTGGGCTGAATGTGACTGAATTCTAAACTGATCACTAATATGAGTTACACATGTTAGAAACGTTCACATTTAGTTTACTATTGTTTTGGGAAATTTGATTGAATAAATTACATTTTCTGTAAAGCAACCTCATTTTTTCATTTCTCAAGGTTGCCATCAACTCCTCTTCAGTCAGTGGGTTTAAAGCCATAAAATAAGGGGATCTGGTTTGTCCTCCATCTTACCAAATGATGGAAACTGCAGCTTCACAGGGCATTTTCCCATCAACCGTTCCCTGCCCTCAGGCAAAAGAGAAGAATCCCAAGGGGTTAAATGCAACAGTTTCTGTCACTTTTTAATCCGAGTTTGATGGATTTGATTGTTATCAGGCATATCAAACCCCATCCCTTATATTCACCCCCCCCCCCGCTGAAAATTGTTAAAAATAAAATGAATTAATTGATTGAATTAAAAATTTTAAAGTAAATGTAACCAGATTAACCAGTCTGAAACAAAAAATACTAAACATGGCCAAGAGAACTGTAAAAATGAAGCTGATCAGCCAGACGTGTGTGACGTGTTATCAAAACTTTGTACCAGCTGGAAAAAGGGGAATCTTTGGGTCCCCTCACTGAAAAAGCAATGCTCACATCAACGGACAATGCACATCTGCCTTATTTTCGTGATGGTTCAGCTGTTGAGCAGGGTTCTGTACAAATACAAAAATTGTAACAGGCGTCAAATTGATCAACCGAGTCAGATGGAACATGAATTGTGATGCCAGACTATTACTTCCACCAACATGTTGGTAATAGTAATATGTTGAGGTGACGAAACGGCTTTGGACGAAGCGTTTTATTCCTACCATTCAATGGGTGCTTCAGTCACGCCATATCCACACGTCTGCCTACAGGGTTCACAGGGTTTCCGAGGCCTTTCTTCACAATCTCAAATTGACGAGACGCATCGAAAAGAGAATCAAGAAGCTGTATGACAAGCTGATTGGAAACGACGATGCCAAGATCAAGGAGATGGAAGATGCTGTGGACTATTGGTAGGGAAATAACTATTGCTCTTGTTTACTCTGATGTGGGCCCTGGCATGATGCGAGTGTGACGTGTGACATCGTGAAACAAAAGGGTGAGATCCAAGATGGCTATACCCTGATCCCAGAATCCCAGAAGTAACAATAAACAACAATAAACTTCAACGACAGAATCAAACTAAATAACCAAAACATTGACACAGTTTCTACAGTTGTAAACAAGACCACAAAACCTGGAGCAGCTGGAAAACCTTATTGACAACAATTTCTTTAGTCTGAACGTCATGAGCCCTCCACAAAACAGCCGAGGCGGGACTGGGCCACAGAAACAGATGACAGCGTCTCAACCATTGAGGTTAGTGTACTCAAATCTATCAACAACAAACTTGCAATTCTGGAAATATTACACACGGATATCAAAGAACTGAAAGCAAGTCTCGAATACAGCCTCAGAGCAAATTGAAAATAAAGAGCTAACACACGCTGTAAACACACTCCCTGCTCAGTTCAGCAATATCTCAATGGAAAACAAGTAATTCAAAGAAACCATACAATGTCGCAGCATGCACGAAAACATAATATTCAGTGGCAATATTATGAAAGCACTGAAATCATGGTTAAGGACTTTAAGCTTTAAGTGCTAAAACTTATCATGAACATTACAAACGCAATAACCTTCCACAGAGTGCACTGCATTGGGACTAAAAGTAACACCGGTAGACCTCGACCTTTTGTAGATAAATTTGAACACTAAACAAAAGGAATTCGTAAAGAGCAAAGGAAAAGAACTGAAAGGAAACACATTAGGAATGAATGACCAGTATCCACGAGAGATACAAGAAAGGAGAAAAAAACTAGGTCCTGTCATGAAGCAACACCGAGAGAAGGGCAAGAGAGTGGCTCTGATTGTGGACAAATTGTTTATTGACGGACAGCTCTACCGGTACAATAATATAACTACTTGGATCTGAGCATTACTCCTATGTGTCATGTTGTGGGTTATATGGGGTGTGTTTTGGGGGTGTTTATGATGTTTTCCTAGGTCACCTTGTTTCTCCTAGCGCCTTATGTTTTTTCCAATCCTATGTTGTATCTGTCCATGTTTATTGTTTTCAGTCTGGTTACTTCCTGTTTTATTTTGGTAGATGTCTGTTTCCCCGCTGTCTCAGTCACTTTATTTCCTGTCCCTGATTCCCTGAGTGGGTTCACCTGTGTTTGTCGTGCACCTGTGTCTCGTTGCCTTCACCTCCCCTGAGTGTATTTAGTTCATGTGTTTCCTTGTCTCAGTGTGGGATCATTGTCGGTGTTGGAGGTATGTTTGCGTGTTGCCTTCCCAGCCTTCCCAAGTGTTTTCCCTCTATGGTTTTGCTACTTTTTCCCATAGTAGTTTTTTGTTTCCCGTGCATCTTGGTTTTCCTGTTTTCCTGCCTTTTTTTTCGAGTTCGCCTGTCCACCGTATGGTAAGCGACAATAAAGACTCCGCTTCTCAGTACTGTCTGCATCTGGGTCCTCCTTACCTCGCCGTCCAAACCGCAACACTATGATGACCTACTTACAAATACGATCCAAAGACTAACATCTGAATTCATATTGGTCAGATTCTTCTTCTATTAAAATACAGCTTTTTCCATACCTCTTTCATCGTCTAACCACTATTTTCTAATTGTCTTCCTTGTAAACATTCTACCCTCATCTCTTTGCACACCCATGTACCAGTTTTGCTCTCTTATTTTTATATGTGGTTGTCAGTGCGTATATTTGTATGTGATAATAAGTTCTAATAATAACGATAGTAAAGATAATGACAATGTAGTGATGATAAGATTAATACAATAATAATAAAAATAAATAAAGTTAAGTAATATAATTGGTAATGGTTGTGGCTGATGTTTTTGGTGTTATTGTAATTGGTCAGTATTAATAGATATGATAGCCAGGATGATAATGAAGATACTGTATTGAGGGTGAACAAAAATGATTATAGTTATTATTTGGTAATCAGATTAATTAGTTAAATAGAATAAACCACTTTTGACACAAATGTTTGTTTATATAATTTTACAACTTCTTGTTCTTTATATTTATTTATTTTTGTTTAAGATTATTTCTGGTTACCTGAATATTTTAATTCAAAGCACATTAGGGGACGAATTTACTCCCAGTTGTCTCCCTTCCTTTTTTTCTCTGCAATGTACTGCATTTTGATTAATTTTTTTTAATGTTGACTCCTGTTTGTTTGTTTGTCTTGCTCTGTTGTCTTTTATCTTCACTCCAAACCCTAAACTTCCTTCGCACATCCTTCTGATATTCCTATAGCAAGCATTTTAATCAAAGCTAATACTACTCATACTCTGTGTCATCAGAGGAATCCGTTCTCCTGCAAAAAGAACTACATTTCAAAAACACCTACACAAATTAATATCTGATATCCGTCTGTTACAAGAAACTCAATTTACAGAGGCAGAGTCTCGGAAACTTACAGCCAGATGGATTAGCCAGACCTACCATACAACTTACAACTCTAAAAAATGTGGTGTAACAATCTTAACTAACAAAAACACCACATACTCCCATAATTTTACTGTAATCGACCCAGAAGAATGCTATATCATAAACAGCAATATAAATAAAGAAAAAGTTACAATCGCAAACAGCTATGGTCCCATCATCGACTCTCCCACAATTTTCCAGAATCCAACATCATTATAGGAGGAGATTTCAATTCAATAGTAAATACAGAACTCGACGGATCAGTGACTCAGAATAAAACTTCCCACTCATCCTCCATAATAAAACTATACATGTCAGATTGTGGACTGACGGACTGGAGACTACAACACCACCCAAACAATAGAGAATACTCTTACTACGCTCCTTATCACAAATCATATTCATGCATTGATTTTGGACTTCACAATAACTCACCGATACCCAGAATAAAAGAATCAAATATCCACAACATTATCATATCAGACCATGCTCCAATCCAATCTACAAACCACAATTCAGCCACACCCAAAACTGGGGTTTTAATTCCACTCTTTTACATGATCAGGACTTCACTCAGTTTTTTTAAAATCAGAATGGACATCCTTCCTTGAATCCAACAACACACATGACATCCACGTCCACTCTCTGGGAAACAGCCAAAGTGGTTTTAAGAGAAAATATTATTTCCTATTCTGCAAACAGGGAAAAAAAAAAAAGACAACGCAAAAGAGAACCATGGGCAGCAGGATGTGAAGAGACTGGACACCTTGGCTGCTCGAAAGCCTTCTGAAATAGTCACCAAAGAGCTACTTGAAGCAAAACAAGAACTTAGCCATCTTCTTAACAGAAAAACAGAAAATAACCTCCTCAAACGTCGTCACAAAAACTTTGAATTTGGCCCTAAAATGGACACATTTCTGGCAAACCAATTTAAACAACAATCTGAGAACTCCAAAATCACATCTATTTTAACCACTTCAGGTAAACCTACTCAGGACAATAAAGAAATTAATAATACATTCCGATAATACTATTCTAATCTATACACCAAAACATGACATAGCACCTACAGAAATTGATACTTTTTTGAGGAGTATCAGAACTAACACAAGACGCTTGGAGAACTAAGGCAACCTAGGAACAAAGAGAATAAAACAAAACACACATTGCACCCACAACATAACATCCATCAAATATCTCAGAACTCATATCCCTACCAATACAAAAGAAATATTAAAGCTAAACTTCACCCCAATATTATAAAAAAATCATAAACAGTCAAACAATCAAAATTAACAGAACAAACGTCCCCTCTCCCTCGTTGGCCGTATATCCACAATCAAGATGAAAGTCTTACCACAAATAAACTACCTTTTCTCAGTGACTCCTGTTCACCCACTCTAAACTCAATAAATAATTCATTTTACTGGAAAGGAAAAAAAACAAGAATAAAACTACACACACTCCAAAGACCTAAGCAATACGGCGGACTCGACGCCCCAAATTGTTTATCACTACTTTCTCTCCCACCAGCTTCAGTATATCCGTCACTGGACCAATAACAATCATTCAACCTGGATAGATTTAGAACAGACAAACTGCGAAGACTTTCCCATTCATCAGCTCCATCCATCTTCTTCCGCTTATCTGGGGCCAGGTCACGGGGGCAGCAGTCTAAGCAGAGACACCCAGACTTCCCTCTCCCCAGATCCCGAGAATCCCGAGGCTGTGTTGTGATTCTGCTGCTATCCCCATCCTTGTGTGCCTCATGTTTTCCCTATGCCTAGTGTGTGCCTGTTTGTCCCCTGTATGACTCTTTAGTCTGTGTGTGTGTGTTCCACTTCCTCATGGAGCGAGGCAGGCCAGTCATCAGTGCAACTGGAGGTCGTTTGCCAGCTCCTGCTGGCAGCACTCCACCCACCTGACTCCTGCAGTATAAAACCAGGGCTCTGCTTTTCACTCATCGCTAGATCGTTCAGTCACCTTAGTGGTACTACGACCAGTCCTCCTACCAATTTACTTCCACAGTATCATCTATCTTGTTCTAACATCTTTCTCCTTGTATTCAGCTCCGGATTTATCACCTCTCCACCTGTTCTTTGACCCAGTTTTCATTCACGGTCCCTTCATCACGCCTCTGCCTGCCTCGCTCCCCACCAACATCCCTGCCTGCCTATATCACTCCAGTCTACCTACCGTCCTGACCCCTCTTCCTTGAAGTACCCTCCTGCACCGCCTCCCACCTCGGATCCCTAGCTTCTCTAATTACCTACTTTCAATAAAGCACACCTTGCCACTCCTTTGTCCTAGCCTGCATTTGAGTTCAGTTTGCTGCAACATGACAGGCTGCTTCCAAAGCAAAACCACAAATTCTTCCTATTTGGCCCCATCGGACAGATGCCGGCTGCGGAGCAACACCAACCAAATGGATTGGTACCAACATAGCATGTTAGCTAAAGGTGGTGCTTAGCGTAGTACAGAACTGCTTAGTAACTTTGCATATGTGACCTTACTGATGTGATTTATTTAAGATTTATCGTTGTGACTCTTTTCAATCTGTTAGTTTAGTAGCCACTGCTAAATTGATTTTAGAATTGATGCTACACACAGGGTAGCTGCAAGTCCTTTTAACGAGGCACTGTTAGCTTACAGACCACCTTTACCTGCTACCAAACAAACAAACACCTCTCGCTGGCCTCCAGTAGAGGCCACACTTGTGCTAATACAACTTTAGTGAGTCAACTCTCCTAGACATGGCTTACCGCCATCTTTAAATGTCCCTTTGTCTAGCCTTGTAGCTAATGCATTAGCTCCACAATGCTGAAAATAGTGTAACTAGCTCACTCCTATCTTTTATGGCCGCTGCCATTTTGACTTCTGTGTTCTTTGTTGATCCACATTTCGTCCAAGCACACACACATCCACACACATCTTTTTGTCTTTAGTTAGTGTATTTCAATAGTCTTCATAGCGTGTTTTTACTCTGTTTACCTTTGTAAACAAATGATTGTGTTTAATTTACTGGATCTGTCTGCTGCCTTTGACACTGTTAATCATCCTCCTGTCCTCTCTCAGTGCTAGGGCTGTCTCTGGAATCGCATTGCAATGGTTCAATTCGCACCTCTCGGGTAGGTCATTCAGAGTATCCTGGAGAGACGAGGGCTCTGAGTCCCAACATCTCAATACAGGGGTGCCGCAGGGCTCAGTGCTTGGACCGCTACTCTTCTCCATATACATAACATCCCTCAGCTCGGTCATTCAGAAGCATGGATTTTCCTATCACTGCTATGCGGATGACACACAACTCCACCTGTCATTTCAACCTGACGATTCAACTGTCTGCTCGCATCTCGGCATGCCTGAGTGACATCTTGCTTTCGACAAAGGACCATCACCTGCAATTGAACCTCGACAAAACGGAACTGCTTGTGATCCCAACCGACCCAAAGATTCACCACAACCTCTCCATTCAACTAGTCAACTAGGCTCATCGACCCTTATAGCGTCCAGCACTTCCAGAAATCTTGGCGTTGTAATTGCTGATCAGCTAAACTTCACGAGTCATGTCGCCAGCACCACCCAGTCCTGTAGATTCATCCTCTACAACATCAGGAAAATCAGACCTTTCCTATCTGAGCAGTCTACACAAGTCCTAGTCCAGGCTCTTGTCTTGTCCAAACTGGACTATTGCAACGTGCTACTGGCCGGACTCCCTGCTTGCACAACCAAACCTCTGCAGATGATCCACAACACAACGGCAAGAGTGATGAACCAAAGAGAGGGCACGTTAGGTTCATTTATCTCTTCATTAGGTTACACTGGCTCCCTGTTGTCACCCGCATCAAGTTCAAAGCGATGCGCATGGCCTACAAGACCACCACTGGTTCTGCACCATCATATCTTCACTCGCTAATACAGGCCTATGTTCCTACCAGATCCCTGCGCATGAACAACCTCTGGTAGTACCATGCCAAAAAGGAAAAAAAAATCACTCTTGTGCACCTTCACTGGATCCGTTCCACATTGGTGGAATGATCTGCCTGCTCCTACAAGATCAGCAGATTCGTTAGCCACCTTTAAAAAATCACCTGAAAGCGCATCTCTTCCGTCAGCACCTAACTGACAATCACTAACTTCTACTTCCTTTCTCTCTTCTCATGAAAAAAAAACTTAATATCCTTAGCTTTGTATACTGCGCTGGGCTTTAACAGACTAGTTGTTGTTTTTTGATGCACTTATGCATTTTGTTACCTTGTGGTGTTATAATTGCTTCCATTGTCTTCCTCATATGTCGACATGTGTACACTGCCCCACAGAAATCGACAACCATTTCCATGCAGTTTGGCTCTGTACACCAGTTAAAAACTTCTGGATGGGGATGATCGGAGAGTTGTCCAGGATCCTTGGGCCTCAGCATCCCACTCTCCCCATCCATAGTACTACTAGGTGACCTGTCCACACTCCAAATTCCCAAACACACAGAAAATTGTATCTTAATTTCACTAACAATTACCAAAAAACCATACTGTTAAACTGGAAAGACAAAACAAAAAAATGGGTAAATCAATGGCTACACCTTCTTACAGATCATTCAGTCCTTGTAAAACTAACACATAAATCTGACTACAATGAAATATGGGCACATTTTCTACATTTTCAACTTTTACTCTTATAGCAGCGATGCGAGGTCCTGCAACATTAGCACTGGCTAACTGTAAGGAGGACAACAGACAACAGGAGAGCGAGCATCTTCCCTGCTGGCACGCGAACACTGCAAGAGATGCTTTCCTCAGTGGAACCACAATTCTCCCCCCGGCCTGGCTCGGACAGACACCCGCTAGCAGAGCAGCAACATCCTAAAGCAACCTCTCTTGTTCCCTAAAGACTGGTAACAACCACTGGGCATAGCATGTTAGATTAACAGGGGACTTATCATAGTTAAGTACAGAACCGTTTAGTTAAATTTGCATATGTGATGTTACTGATGTGATTTCATTTGTTTATTGCATTTTCAATATGTTAGGTTAATCTGGTAGCCGCTGCTAAATTGATGTTAGTTTGAGCCACACTTGTGACTTACCTTACTGCATCTTTAAATTTCCCTTTGTTTAGCTGTGCTGTGACTGCTTAACATCACCGCCACTTGTGCTAATGTAACTTTATTTGAATCACACACCATTTGACTGTAGTTTACTACTAGATATTAATGGTAATAGATGGTAATGGTTATAGTTATTAATTTCATAAATAATCTGAGTTCCAAATTGATAGTTTAATGTATTCTATGACTTAGTCAATAAATTGGCTATCATTTCCCTTCAATTTCAAAGGGTGGTGCCCTGAGGACTTTATTAATTAAATTCATTGTTTATGATTACCTTTGATAATCTTGATAGCCAAATCTAATTGATTGCACCAACACAACTTGGTGCCCGTTTAATCATAGTAAACCCCAACACAGATGTTGTCCCTGCTGAATTTAAATGAACTGAAATCATTCTAGTATACAAAGACAATGACACTTGGGACAACCATGGAGTACAACTTTCAGTGTTGTGTTTACTGACCTCATGGAAAAATCCTATATACTCTGCCTTTAATGCGACGTTGTACTTCTACTCCACTACATTTCAGAGGCCAATGATATGCCTATATGATGTGATGCAGTACTGTGCTGCTAATCTACTCAGTGGTATAAAGTATCTAAAGTATCTAAAATTGTCTCCACATTGATGAACTACAACTTTAAAATATCCTTAAACATATTTGTAAGTGACAAAAACAGAATAAGATGTGTTATTATCATGTTCTATAATAACACTTTTAAATGTGCCTTTATGCATACTGAGTACTTTTACTTTTGATACTTTAAGTACACTGTGTTTATAATGCTTCTGTAGTTTTACTTACGTAACATTGTAAATTCAGGACTTTTACTTGTAATTGAGTATTTTTAGATTATGGTATTTCTACTTTTACTTAAGTAAAGGATTTGAGTACTTCTTAAACAACTGTCTACCTATAACGCCAAACGTGTTGGGAAAAAAACTTGTTTGTCAAAGATTCTTGAATCATCTGAATAGACATAATATTTGTTATTTACATATCAATATGTTTTTAGAAAGATCCACTCTGCTTCTATGGCTGTCTTATATCTTGTTAATAAATTCGGATCATTTTCGGATCAGAAAAAAAAGGGGGAGGAGACAATTTTTCAATTTGCATTTCCATTTATTACATGAAAACTTACAGCAAGGAAATTTTTAACGTACCATGCTGTTACAGTTTTTTCCACCACCCCTCTTCCGTCATCATTATATTTTACGGGGAAGCCAAAATGCTCCCATACATGGGATTTAAATGATGCAGGAGGCTTTCCAAGTTCTTCTGCTTTGCCGCTAGCCACTGTTGACTCATTAACGTGCCCTGTTCAAGTGAACACATGACTGTTGTGTGTAGTTTCACTGAAATTCAGCATAGTGTTTAAAATAACGCAATTACTTAAAAAGAAATATCAGTAGAAAAACATACTTTCACTCTGCAATTGCTAAACAATTTAGATGAATCCGCAAGTAAAAAAAATAAAGCAAAATTAATCTGCGGGTCAGGTATGTGCCGAATCGTGGGTTGTGATCCATACGGATCAACTGCGATCTGTTACACCCCTAGAGAAAAGTGTTGATATTTTGGAAAAGGTCCAACCTAAAATAAACACTGAAGTTAACACTCTTCTATACTATTATTTGGTTTATCTGTATATTTCTGTAACTCAGTCTGAAAGAGTAATCATCCCACTAAACTTGTTCGTATTTTTCATCTGTGTACATCAATGTCATTCATCTCAGCCATTATTTTCAAGTCAACCAACTGCAGATTGCTTATTTGTATACAGTTCTTTGAACAGAACCCTTCCCTCATATTTCATGAACAGTATTCCCACAACCAATTCTACAATTCTATTCGAAATAACTAAAAGCCTCCTATCTGTCAAACATCTCAATTACAGTTTGGCTTAATTTACAGAGGTTCAGTTATGGAAGGCTCTGCCATCTCAAATTTAGAAACTAGGCACCTACACAATTTAAATGGTAAATGGACTGTACTCGTATAGCGCCTGTACTGTAATGTACCCTGATCAAGCCCTTTGTGGGTTTTTTGCACTTCCATCACATTTTGTGTTGTTTATGTATATATTAATTTGTATTTTTTGCGTATGTGTAAACAAAAAAAAATCTAATTAAATCACTTAAATTTATGCATGTGCACACAGACACAAACAGCGCTCGTCCTCACCAATATGATATGTCTGATGGGAATTCTACCAAACAGCTGAGTTTTCGTGTCAGAGTAGAGCATCACGTGACATGCATATCTGCAGCCTGAGCAAGCCAGGGCTTCCACCCTCGACAGCTGTCCACTCGTCATCTACAAGTATAAACACAAACACAGAGCAAAATTACACGGTTCAAGCCTTACTGATCACTTTGCATGGTTTCCCCCTTGTCATGTCCTGTCAATGTGACATCATCTAACTAGTCTATAGACTTGACTGAAACCTACTGATTGGCTTGAAGGCCTGTGGGCTTGCACGCAGAAAAGCTCATGGAAGGCTATGCATAACCAGGAAGCTTAAAAGAAGATCTTCATGACTTGTATCAAAAAAGCTTTAGCTCCCTCTTCTGGTATGGAGCTTGCTGACAACTATGGGTATCCCTGCCCTTGACTGAACTTTTCATTGGTATGTATGCAGCCTATTGCATGTCTTTTACAATAATTCACGTATTTCATACTGCATATACTTTTTTTTGTCTAGTTTCATATGCTTGGCATACTTAAAAGCTATACTCTTATTTAATTTCTTATTCTAATCAAAGATGCTCTATAACAACTTTCTGAACCATCTCTGTTCTGATGTTGACTATTGTCATAACTCTACTTTAACAATATTAGAATTACTGAAACTACCCACAACTACCCTAGTGCTTTGATATTAAAAAAGAGCTGTTGGCATGCAAGCTCTCTCTCAGTATTTCACTTCGGATAACGGTAACATACTACTCAAAAACAAATCTGTAATTACAGAATAGGTTTGATAATAATGTTTTATTAGTAAGACAATCACTTAATCACAGGTTCTTCTAGTGAATTATTCTGAATTTTTATCTGCCCTGTCACCCCAAAAGAATGTGCTATTATAATGGATGCCATTCCTAAGGATGTAATATTATTCAAGTATCACTTAACCAACTCTTCATTGTTCTTTGACTTTGAATGACACCATATTGTATGTCAAGATACTTGATTAGAATCAAACCTAGAGATGTCTGTTTTAAACTTCTCCATCAACGCTATCTGTTACAGCCAGCCATATTAGGTTATCTCATGTGTGTATGCAAACTGTTTTGGAGAGGGAGTGAGAGCTCTCTGTTTCTCCGAGCAGCTCTGTAATCCATAGGTGAAGGGGCCAGCGGATTGGGGGAGCAGCAGATGACGAGATAACCGCCGATTGGCCGGCTGCAATCATCAGCTGTGTTGTCTTCCTACTTCTGCAGAGGGAGAGGAGGAGATTGTGGCATTGACAGTGGACTTGAGGAGTCCTGTATTGAGAAAACTATTGAGAGATCTTGAGAACTTTGTTACTTTGTTTTTGTGTTTAGTGCTGGCTTTACTGCCTGCCCTATGTTTGTAAATACTTTTGTAAATAGTAGAATTAGGGTTAAGATAGCATGAAGCCATAGGGGTGAACTGCCATTTATTTTGTGACCATTGATTTTCTCCTGTTTTTGATTTAGCTTAGAGAGTGAGGGTTTAGTAAATATCTTTTTGTTTGTTTTTTAGATTCTGATAGGGTTTAGTTAGGGGTTCACCGAGTGCTAGGGATGTTTTGTTTATTGTTTTGGACTGGGTTCACCCATTAAGTCATTTGCTTCACCTTGTAAATAGTCACTGTGTGTTATGTGTTATATAGCAATAAATTGCTCACTACCGTTTCAATTCAATTCAATTCAATTTTATTTATATAGCCCAGTATCACAAATCACATTTGCCTCAAAGGACTTCACAATCTGTAACATACGACACCCTCTGTCCTTAGACCCTCGATTCGATTAAGGAAAAACTACCCAAAAAAAACCCCTTTTAACAGGGGAAAAAAATGTTAGAAACCTCAGGAAGAGCAACAGAGGAGGGATCCCTCTCCCAGGACGGACAGACATGCAATAGATGTCGTGTGTACAGAATAGATTTATAGCTTCAAAACTATAACATATACAGCCATGATGGCAAAATTGTTGTATATATATATATATATATATATATATATATATATTATTATGTTAGAAATGTTTAGGTGGTAAAACATAAGTGAAGATGATGGGTCCAGACGGACAACCGGGCAGCTCCAGGTGGAGCCCAACGAGCAGGACCCGAGCCACTCGTCCCCTGCACCATAGACACAGCAACACTGCCCCAGCAGGTTGCCATAGTCACCGATCCAGATACATCTTCAGACACTAAAATACCTGCTGAAAGTGACACTTAGAAAGAAGAGACGGACGACAAAGCACAAAACTCCGGGAGAGGGAAGAAGTCAAGTTAGTGACATGCATCTATGGGATGAGAATGCATACGGATGGAGAGGACAGAGGTGAAGAGAGAGAGGTGCATCATGGGAAGTCCCCCGACAGTCTAGGCCTATAGCAGCATAACTAAGGGATGGTTCAGGACTCTCCTGAGCCAGCCCTAACTATAAGCTTTATCAAAGAGAAAAGTCTTTAGCCTACTCTTAAATGTGGAGATGGTGTCTGCCTCCCGAACCCGAACTGGGATCTGATTCCACAGGAGAGGAGCTTGATAGCTAAAGGCTCTGTTTAGCAATAAATTGCTCACTACCGTTTGCGTGTCGTTATTTGTGTTAAGTTCTGACACCCCTAGACAAGGTAATAAACATTAATATTATAGCCTAGTATACAAGCTTATTATGAAATTAAGCAAAATCATTCAAATTTGAGCCACACACATTACCTACCACAGAAATGTCTCTAACCAGGTAACATGATGCACAAGTGCTGTCTCATTCTATAAGTCAGCATTTGGAGCTCAGTAAGTTCAGTCCACAGTAGTTCAGCGAAATGTGAACAAGAAATTCAATAAGCTTGTTCTTCAAGATTACTACAAACTGGATACGTTCGAAAGAGAATAAATCTTTTATATATTTATATATGTCATTTATATATAGGAATTTAGGATTAAGTTCTAAATCGTATCATAAACATAAAATAGGTGCTCTCTTTATATTTATGTTGGTCTGCCATAGTGAAACTACGATGGTGCTTTGCTTTAAATGTTGCTCGGCAAGGAATTGTGGGGCGGCATTACCTCCTTTCGATTCGTAAAGGATGGTCCAGTGCTGAGTGTACCTATGCTAAAGGAGATAAGCAAGGACGCGCTTTTCCTTAGCATTAGCTAATTTCACCAGAGCTGCGGTCGAAAAGTCCCTTCTATGTCTTTTCTAATGGCGCTTTTCCACTACACAGTACCAGCTCGCCTCAGCTCACCTTGACTCGACTCGGCTCACCTTTGTTTGGTTTTCTACTGTGTAAAAGTTGTACCTGTACCTGCTTCCAGGTACTTTTTTTCGTACCATCTCCGGAGAGGGAGCCCCTCGACGGCTGGGGATGGGCACGCTGAGCCACACTCGCTTTCTGGCCCAGCATGTAAGAGCTGCGAGACGTCGAAGGCTGAGGTGGTCCACCCTCAGCTCCGGCCCGAGACCTCTTTCAATGAGGGATAAACCGCTGAAATGCCGCAGCCTGTTGGCGAGCTTCCCTGAAGCGCTCGACAACTGAGCCGACCGCTTCCCCGAAGAGACCAATGAGTGAAAGCGGGGCATCCATAAGGAAGGTCTTATCCCTATCCTTAATACCGGACAGAGTCAGCCATAAGTGGCGCTCTGTCGCCACCAGCAGGGCCATGGACCGCCCGATAGCTCGGGCCGTATCCTTCTTGGCCTTGAGCGACAAATCCGTCGCACATCCCGCAATGCACACAGCCAGCCCCCTTGACGGCTGCTAGCGCAGGCTCTCTTCCCAAGTAGGCCGCACACATCTCATGTGTGTCACCGTCGGGAATATAGCGTGGGCAGGGATACACACACTGCCGGAACCGCTTCACACTCGCCATTTCTCAGAGACCCAGAGCGCTTGCTGAAGATCAGAAGACTGACGACAACAGTGAAGCCGGCTCCCTTTTTATCTCCGGTTCCGCCGGCATGCGTCACGTGTTGATGTTAAACCCAATCAAGATTGGTCTAAGTTGTTTCAGAGATTCAGAGGCAGTCACGCTGAAGGCGTTCCCCATAGCATCAGCTGATGCAGCATTGAAGTTCCCTTGAAAGGGAACTGAATGGTTTTAGCAGCGTTCTTATTTTTTAAATCATGGATGGAATTGATGTACTGTTCCGTCTCCCTACCAAAAGCAATAAAAGAAGGTTTAGAATTACTAAATTTGGCTAGAGAAGATATAGTTAGGTATAAAATTCCATGTAGATGTGGGATTTTTTAGAAATTGCTTGATCCAAGTAATTTTAAAAGTATTATTAAGGGTTGTAAAATCAAGAAAGTTTAGACCACCACATTCAAAGGTGTTCATGATAACAGATTTGTTCACATAATGCGTCTTGTTTTTCCAAATGAAATTGAAAAGTAAATTGTCAATAGAATTACAGAGCTTTTTTCAATCAATTATATCCAAGACAAGCAATATTGTTTGAGATGTGTCTTTTTCTCATGAATCCTGATTGGACTTCAACACCACTCTTCCTATGATCTCCAAGTGGCCTCCATGCGACATATCCTGTTACATAAAACCAAGAGCTGAGGGGAACTGAATCAGGGGGTCTGGTTCACACTCCAATACAGTGGGTGGCGATAATGCACCTTAACGTTGGTGCCACCCGCCATAAAAAGGAAGAAGAAGAAGAAGACGTGAACCTTGAACTGGATTAATAAAAATTATTTAGTTGTTTTTTTTTATAATATAAATCTCTGCCCCACACTCCAGTACAGCAGGTGGCGGATATGCACCTAAATTGTTAGTTGCCGCTCGTCAAAAGAAAAATTGAAGAAGAAGAAGAAGTGAACCTGGGGAAGTTGAATTACTAATGAAACGCAGCCAATTCGGCCGCAACCCAGCACTTATCATTGCTGTCAATACTTTCGGGTCATTTCCCACAGGTAGGAACCTTTCCGAAGGAATAGAGACTATTCGACCGCACCCGGTCTTTCATACATTACAAGCGACTGTGTTATTGTGATATTTCAACGACATTTTGTTTTGAATCACGGAGGATAGAAGTGCACCTCTAACTTAAAGGTAACGTTTATGGTATTCGGCTAACGAAGACTTAACGTTACACATCGTGCTTGTGAACCCTTTAGTGCAGGACACAAAACACTGACTGTAGAAACCTGCTAACCTGAAGGTATATAGCTAAGTTAACTAGAGACCACCACCAGCTAACGTTACTGGTTGTTAGCCGACGGTGTTAAACGTATGTAACGTTAGCTGGTTAAAACCCAGTTAGAAGTAACGTTAGGTAAGTTAAGCTACTAGCGACGACAACAACAGTTGTATTGTCCCTAATCGTTTTTGACAAGTAACGTATGTATAAACGAGTATGCACGTTTATTTACTAACATTAATCCCCAAATTGACTGACAAGTTTATACATATGAGGAGTAAAGTTAGCGCTAATGCTGCGAATGTTTAGTAATGTCATGTTTGTTCTGTTTTTTTACATTAGTGCTAGAAATACATGACTTTTAGGAAATGTCTTGCTTCCTTCATTCCTTTCATTGGGGGACTTGCAGTGACAGTGAGTGTACTGTTTTACCAGAGACTTTGACTTGTTTTTCATATCTCAGGTGAATCAGAATGGCCCAGGGGATACCAAACGAGGTGCTGATGAATGCTACCCTGATAAAAGACTTGGAAGATGTGGCAAAAGATGCAGCGCTTCTGCAGGGGGTCCTAATGAGGATCCAAGAGACCCCCAACTCATCAGAGGTTAGAAATAAAAACACAGGGTTATCAAATGATTTACTACCAAACTTAGATATCATTTGATAATGCTTAACTATTAGATTTAAGAATAGACCATTGTGAACAAGCAGAATTCTACCAGACCGTAATTTCTCAACATTGTTACTGGAATAATCTGTTGCAACTAACTTTCAGTATGTAATTAGTTTGTAATAATCACCACATAACTCTTAAACCCTGTAATTTATTTGCCATTATCAGAGGCAACTACTGCCTAAAATTAGGTCCTAAACTTGTCACAGAGATAAATATTTACTATTACTTTAATTACTTTAACTAACCAGTGGACCAGTTCATTGACATTCAGTCTTCTACATCAAACCAAATTTATTGCATGCTCATCAATCAATGAATTAGTTTTTTATGTAGAAGACTGAATGTCAATCCCTGGTCCACTGGTTAGTTAAAGTAATAGTAAATAAATCTACAAAGTACTTAGCTGTAGAAGGCACTTAATTTTCACAGTAAATTTTGGTTATGATTACCTTCACTAATCAACCTAATCAAAAAAAAAAAACATGGCTTTTTGTGATTTTCAACAATAAGTAATGTATGCATAGAAGCCATGCTACATGTCCCCCTTGTGTAAATGTGATGGCAATTTAACATTTTGTTTGAGTCGATTTAAAGATACTGTATGCGACATTCACTGCCACTAAATGTTGCACTAGAGCATCGGCATCTCAACCCAAAATAAACAAACACTATGGCCCACCAGACTCCATTGAGAATACCATAATTTTACATCGCAGATCGTCATAAAACACACTTCATTGAAACTGGACAAAACAAAGTAAAACTCACCAAAACTGTCTTTGACAGTCTTTACAAACACCTTTACAACAATTACCAATGCTAGTTTGGTCAAAATAAATCCTAAATTCACTAAAATATTCTGGCTCTGTGCCTCAACGGACAGCCATGAAACATTGCTGCAACGTACTCCTTGGTGAAAAATGTGCCTGTCAAAGTAGCCTATGTCCACTGAAAATGCAGATGAAAATGCTATGGAAAGGATTCAAGTAGAGATAGACCATCCTTTTTGTTTAACCAGAAACAGCCGTTATATTAGTCTTGCTCGCACCCAGACTAAAAAAAACCCAGTAATTAAATTAAACGCACTTCATTAAAATGGGACAGAAACAAAATAAAACTCACCAAAACCATATGTGTTTGTCTTTAACAACACTAAACAGGGATGTTCAATGTGAAGTCATGTTAGGAATTTGTTCTAAATTAAGGCACAAGATTTGGGACAGATCTTTATTAAGCCTGTGTTTGCAATTATTGGAAATATTAGCCGAAATGCTTACTTTTATTCCTCATGCTCCATCTCCAGTGCTTTTGTTTGTTTTTTTGATGAATAGTTTTTTGATGTCAGCATTCGTTTCTTAACATTTTACAACTTCTTTTTCAGTTGGTAACGTATGCTCCATTCACACTCTTCCCTACACCTGTGCCTAAGGCTGTGTTCCTTCAGGCTCTGGCAGTGCAAACTCAGTACAACACACTGGTGGACAAGATCAGCCAGGATCCAGACTTTCTGCAAGAGGCTCTGGCTAGGTAGCATATGAGCCCACAATAATGATGGTATCCTCAGTAGTTTGGAAATGTGACTATACTGTGTTGTTTTAAGTAGCAGCATAGCATGCCAAGACAAAACGTCTCCCAAAGATAACATTAGTGTTACATTCTCCTAGTCAATCTGTGACAATTAATGTAACATTTTGTTTAAGTGGTTTTTACAGATTTTAACAGTGTCATTCTTTGTTTATAGCACCATTGCAGTGGATGATTTCACTGCGAGGTTGTTCAGGATCCACCAACAAATTCTTAAAGAAGGAAGGTCTCAGGTATGACAGCAATTAAAGCCTCCGGCAAATTACTGACCCTTGCTAAGATTGACTATTTGTTTAAGATTATCTGTTGTTTTGCGGTCAGAGACCTTGTCGTCTAGCCACAAACAAAAGAGTAGAAAAAAGATTTGTTTGCACTTTATTAATGCAAAAAGAGTACTAAGAAAACACAAAAAAACTAATTAAATAAAAGAAATCAAATTGTTTAGAGATAATGAACTGCAATTTCATTGTTTGTTTATAGTCAATCATTCTATTTTCACACTTGATGTTCATATAATACTGGAACTACTGAAAGATTTCACCTCATTGAGAAAGTCTATTGTAGATCATGTGGAGCATATTTAGGATTAACATTTGATTTGAAGTCATGATTTAGGCTATAATGTAAACCAGTAAGTGTATCACAGTTCATCTATATACATAGCAACCAAAACATATGATTTCATTATTAGCCCTTTGAGGCAAATTGTGATTTGTGATATTGGGCTATATAAATAAAATTGAATTTATTATAATGCAAGAAGAATAGTAACGTTCTCTGCCATTGAACAGTTTTTTTTTCAGTTTTACTAAGCCAGTTAAGCACTGAAGGTCTTGCGTTCCATGATTTTACAAGAGCTATGGAATTTTAGCCTTAAAATGCATCAATATAGATGCAACGAGTCTGCGTAAACTACCTAACCTTGGACTTTCAATACATGAAAGAGGGCCTTGTCAGATAGGGATTCTTCATCTTCAGAAAGGCTGATCATTTATTAGTTGTCAGTTTAGCAGTAAAAGGGGAGTAAACAATAGGCTCAGGATAAAGAGAAACATGAAGTGGAGCTGAGGGCAAGCTTTAAATCTGAATTTGTATACTTACTTAGATTTACATTTTATAGCATCTTATAGAGCTTTTTCCATCCAAATAAAGTTATAAGCCAGTTTATGAGGACTTGGGGACCCTCCTGATTTAACAATCTATCTTTTCTGTTTCCACTTTAATCCTCAGATTTCAGCCTTGTTGATCTCTCAACTGGTGATACCAAACTGGGACCATCATTGAAATAACATAATATTAGGAGTGCAACTATGGATTATTATCATCATTGATTCATCTGCAGATTATTTTCTCAAATAATTTGTTCATTGCTTGATCTATTAAATCTCAAATAGTGAAAAATGCCCTTTTATGTTTTCCTAAGGCCCAAGGTCTTCAAATAGCTTGTTTTGACCAATAAACAATCCAAACCCAAACATTATATATTTACTATTGCATAAGATAAAGCAAACCAGAAAATCCTTACAATTGAGAATCTGAAACCAGGGAAGGTTTGGTATTTTTGCTTGAAAAGTTGACTATAAATCTTTTCTGCCCATCGATTAATCGACTAATTGTTTTAGCTCTACACAATATAGCAGTCTGTGCTGAATGTTCAGCCATGTGCTTTGATAATTACTGTTTAGTAATCGAAGTAGTCTGAGTGGGGATTCTTTCCTTCTTCCCAGTCTATTGTGTTGGGTCTCAATCGGTCTGACTACATGCTGGACCAGAGAGAGGATGGGTCGTCATCTCTGAAGCAGATAGAGATCAACACTTTTGCCGCCAGTTTTGGAGGTCTCTCATCACGCATGCCAGATGTACACCGGTAAGTCAGTCATTAGCATATCACCTATAGACTGTGTTATTTATAAAGTGAGGGTTTCTGAAGTGTGATGAAAATAACAAGGTTACTGGTGCAACAAAAATTCATTAATGCCATTTTTATAGCTGGTGAAAGCAGCAGCAGTTTTCATGCAAAACCGGCGCTCCAGGCAGTCTGATGTGGTCCACTGTCAAACATTTCGTACAGTTTGGTTGCCCCTTTTAGGCAGCTACCTTTCCTGTGTAGCATTAATACCACTTCATAAAGGCAGCACCAAAAATATGCAAGATATAAGATAGGTTTATGTATTTATAGCTCCAATTCATAAAAGAATTTCTCTCATTGCAATCTTCCTATAGAGCTGGTCTAGATCGTATTCCTTATAATATTATTTACAGCAACCGAACGAACCCCACCATGAGCAAGCACTTGGTGACAGTGGCAAGGAAAGACTTCTTTTTAAGACGCAGAACCGGACTCAGACTGCATCCCTACTACTACATTTTCAATGCATACGTTTTGCTACGTTTACACCTAGCGTCCACACTACTCCGGCATTTGTGAGCCCCTGAAATGGAGAAGTTTGGAAATGCTGCTAGGCCCGTTGGAGGGTTGGAAATAAGCCCCTGCAAAATGCAGGTGATTTTGTGTAGTGACTGGTGAATTTGCTCAACCTACCAGCCATGGTGCCAGGTAAATTATAATAGTGTAACAGAGTGATTTGTGACATTCCACAATGCAGACTGAATCGCAAGTCTGCTTGTTTCACTCGGAAACTTTAACGAGGAGACACAAAAACTGTGTGGTGTTTCAACGCAGGGGTTCAAATTTAAGGTGTGTTGATTGATTCACGACGTCAACTCATGCATTGGGTAAAATGCAAAAAAAATGTTCCACCTCAAAAGTTGCCAGTAGCCTTTGAGCAGCAGTCTGTAGCTAGCTAATGTTAACTAGTAAAGATGAAAAGGCAGCAATCCTTCCCTTCATGATTCACTCTTCTGACGGTTTCTTTATTTGTGATGCAGTCGCAAAGAAATGTTTCAAAGCCAGGCTGTTAAATTTGGCCAGCATGTGCTGCAGCCACAATGCCTGCAGGAAATGAAAGCTTGCTTACCAGTAGCTCCGTTTTCATAGCCTAGCTTATTAGATGAGCTCGACCTCTGCCTGCAGTGCAACTTTTTATCAGAATGGATGTTAATATTCTCAACATGATGAAACTATTCATAACATTTGATAGTGTGGTGAGTTATAGTTGACAAATGTATGTAAACTTGCCACCGTAGGAACAGCGGTTAAATAATCTTAGAAACGAGCCACAACATGCATGCTTCACAGGCGCGCTCCAGTACTTAAACAAACAGCTAAACACCTTCTGTGTGCATGTGAGCGAGAGAGAGAGAGAATATCAGTATTTTCTTAAAGAATTTAAATAATTACCTTTTTAAGAAATGAAATAGCCCGTTGCTTGAATATTGTATTTTATTTTATTATTTTATTACATGCAGTTACACACTGCCGGTGTTCGATTTCTGCGGCCTCGTCAATAAACCGTATTTGTTTCCATTTCAAGTTGTGAATATCTCATTAAGGTGTAACTCTCACTGTATTATGACGTCTTCATGTATGTTTTTGATTACAAACTGTGGTAAGTGTACAGTACCTATTTGATAAGACCAATATCAAATAATGCTCCAGAATCATTTTATATCACACCACTACTGACTCCATGTATACTGTAAGAATATGGGAACCATGTTGAAATACTATAATATAATATAATATCTCTATTTAAGATTACAGGGGGACTGAGTCATGCACAGAACCACTGAGCAGCACATATTAGCACATAACACTGTTTAAGAAAGTGGCTGGTAAAAAAAATTTAGTAGCTGGTTGATTTTGGAATCCACTACTCACAGTGGCAGGCAGTGAAAAAACACCAGTTGGTGCAACGCTGGTGTTATCAGTCACGACGTGTCCTTCCCCGATTTGTCATGCCCCTATCATGTAATCCTTTTCTACAAGAAAACAAAAACAAAGCAATGCTAATTCATCATGGATAAAAAGTCACAGGCATTGATGACCAGAACCAGTACCTGGTTGGATCATTTTATTAATGACGTGGTTCCTGGGGAATGGCAAGAAAACCTTTGAATATTCAGATGTGGAAGGAGCATCAAAACACATAGTATAGTGTCTGAAGTGAAGGATCTTGCTGTCAACTTCTGCCAAACACAGAGTAAAGTTATACCACAATGCTAATCCACATACTACATCAACAGAAACAGGAAACATTCTTTGAATGTATAAGCATTGTGTGACTCCAAGTACTGTTTAATGGACATTATTGTCAATAATGAATTTGTTTTGATGCATCAGTGCAAATATGAACTCAAAGAATGTGCTACATTGTGGAGTATTTGAGTTTGTACATTTACAGAACGGGTTTGTCATATTACCTGTATTTAGAAAGACACAAAAGGACTTTGAAAATCCAATGATGAAAAAAAACAAAAAAAAAACAAAATGCTATTGACAATGTTTTAATAAAAACAACAATATACGGAAGGATTTTGTGAATAGCAGTCAACCGCAAGGGGGCATAAGCCAGTGTCTTCTTGTGCCAGTCCCAAGTCTAGATAAATGCAGAGGGTTGTGTCAGGAAGGGCATCCGACGTAAAACACATGCCAAATTAAAACTGCGAATCGTGACAATGACTTCCATCCTGGATCGGTCGGGGCCCGGGTTAACGACTGCTACCGGTGCTGTTGACCTACTGGGTACCGGTGGAAATCGGAATACTATTGGTCGATGACGAAGAAGGAGAGGAGAAAGGTGTGTTCGTAGGTAAAGAGAGAAGAGGAAAGCTAAGAATGTAGGACTGACAGTAGGGACTTTGAATGTTGGGACTATGACAGGGAAGACTAGAGAGTTGATTGACATGATGCAGAGAAGGAAGGTGGACATACTGTGTATCCAGGAGACCAGGTGGAAAGGTAGCAAGGCTAGAAGCTTAGGAGCAGGGTTCAAGTTGTTCTACCATGGGTCGGATAGGAAGAGTAGGAGTTATCCTAAAAGAGGAGTTTGTGAGGAATGTTCTAGAGGTGAAAAGAGTATCAGACAGGTTGATTAGCCTGAAGCTGGAAATTGAAGGGGTGATGTTCAATGTTGTGAGTGGTTATGCCCCACAGGTAGGATGTGAGTTAGAAGAGAAGGAGAAATTCTGGAGTGAGTTAGATGAAGTGATGCAGAGCATCCCCAGAGGTGAGAGAGTGGTGATTGGTGCAGATTTCAACGGGCATGTAAGTGAAGGGAACAGAGGTGATGAGAATGTGATGGGCATGTTTGTTCTTCAGGACAGGAACGCAGAAGGAGAGATGGTGGTAGACTTTGCAAAGATGATGGAAATGGCTGTAGTGAACACTTTCTTCCAGAAGAGGCAGGAACATCGGGTGACATATAAGAGCGGAGGGAGAAGCACTCAGGTGGACTACATCTTGTGTAGATGTTGTAATCTGAAAGAGACCAGTGACTGTAAAGTAGTGGTAGGGGAGAATGTAGCCAGACAACACAGGATGCTAGTGTGTAAAATGACTCTGGTGGTGAGGAAGATGAAGAGGACAAAGCCAGAGCAGAGGACAAAGTGGTGGAAGTTGAAAAAGGAAGAATGTCGTGTAGTTTTCAGGGAGGAGCTGAGACAGACTGTGGGTGGTCAGGAAGTGCTCCCAGATGATTGGACCACTACAGCTAATGTGATCAGGGAGACAGGTAGGAGGGTACTCGGTGTGTCATCTGGAAAGAGGAAAGTGGACAAGGAGACTTGGTCGTGGAACGAGGAAGTTCAGGAGTGTATACGGAGAAAGAGGTTAGCAAAGAAGAAGAGGGACACTGAGAGGACTGAAGAGAGTAGACAGGAGTACAGGGAGATGCAGCGTAAGGCAAAGGTTGAGGTGGCAAAGGCCAAACAAAGGGCATATGAGGACTTGTATGCTAGGTTGGACACTAAAGAGGGAGAGGTGGATTTATACAGGTTGGCCAGACAAAGAGATAGAGATGGGAAGGATGTGCAGCAGGTTAGGGTGATTAAAGATAAGGATGGAAATGTATTGACAGGTGCCAGGAGTGTGATGGGAAGATGGAAGGAGTACTTTGAAGAGTTGATGAATGAGAAAAATGAAAAGGAATGAAGAGTAGAAGAGGTGACTGGTGTGGAGCAGGAAGTAGCAAAGATTAGCAAGAGTGAAGTGAGGAGGACATTGAAGAGGATGAAGAGTGGAAAGGCAGTTGGTCCTGATGACATACCTGTGGAGGTATGGAAGTGTCTCGGAGAGGTGGCAGTAGAGTTTCAGACTAGTTTGTTTAACAAGATCTTCGAGAGTGACAGAATGCCCGAGGAATGGAGGAGAAGTGTACTGGTGCCAATTTTTAAGAACAAGGGAGTTGTGCAGAGCTGTGGCAACTACAGAGGAATAAAGCTGATTCTTAGCTGAGTCATACAATGGGGGAAAGTTGTGGGAAAGAGTAGTAGAAGCTAGGCTAAGGGCAGAGGTGAGCATTTGTGAGTTGCAATATGGTTTCATGCCTAGAAAGAGTACAACAGAGGCAGTATTTGCTTTGAGGATGCTGATGAAGTACAGAGAAGGTCATAGGGAGTTGCATTTTGTCTTCGTAGATTTAGAGAAAGCGCATGACAGGGTGCCGAGAGAGGAGCTGTGGTATTGTATGAGGAAGTCTGGAGTGGCAGAGAAGTATGTTAGAGTAGTGCAGGACATGTATGAGAGCTGCAAGACCATGGTGAGGTGTGCTGTAGGTGTGACAGAGGAGTTCAAGGTGGAGGTGGGTCTGCATCAAGGATCGGCTCTGAGCCCCTTCTTGTTTGCTCTGGTGATGGACAGGCTGACAGATGAGGTTAGACAGGAATCTCCATGGACTATGATGTTTGCGGATGACATTGTGATTTGTAGGGAGAGCAGGGAGCAGGTGGAGGAGAATCTAGAGAGATGGAGGTCTGCTCTGGAAAACAGAGGAATGAAGCTTAGCCGCAGTAAGACAGAATCCATGTGTGTCAATGAGAGGGACCCAGGTGGAACGGTGAGGTTACAGGGAGCAGAGGTGAAGAAGGTGCAGGACTTTAAGTACTTAGGGTCAACAGTTCAGAGCAATGGAGACTGTGGAAAAGAGGTGAAGCAGGTGCAAGCAGGTTGGAACGGGTGGAGAAAAGTGTCAGGTGTGATAAAAGAGTATCAGCAAGAATGAAAGGAAAGGTGTTCAAGACGGTGGTGAGACCACCGATGTTGTACAGCTTAGAGACAGTGGCACTGAAGAAAAGACAAGAGGCAGAGCTGGAGGTAGCAGAGCTTAAGATGAGGTTGAGGTTCTCTTTGGGAGTGACGAGGATGGACAGGATCAGTAATGTGTACATCAGAAGGAAAGCTCATGTTAGATGTTTCGGATGTCCGAGAGGCCAGATTGAGGGGGTTTGGACATGTTCAGAGGAGAGACTGTGAATATATTGGTAGAAGGAGGTTGGAGCTGCCAGGCAGGAGGTCTAGAGGAAGACCAAAGAGGAGATTTATGGATGTAGTGAGAGAGGACATGAAGTTAATTGGTGTGAGTGAGGAGGATGTAGAGGACAGGATTAGATGGAGGCACATGATTCGCTGTGGCGAACCCTGAAATGGAACAGCTGAAAGGAAAAGAAGTCATGTTATTCTGCCTCATTATTTTTTTCCTGTTTACACCGGCATGTAATATGCCTGTTAGTTTTAACAGAGATTAGTTCTGAAAAGATGCTGAAATGCTTGCCTGGACGGAGATTGTTTTAGTTTTATGTTGCTGCTTTTAAATGAAAACTTTGTAGTGTGGATGTGGTCTCAGGGTGTAGTCTCTTTTAGGTTGAGTGTGAAAGACTAAGAATAAGGCTTTCAAATTAGTTATAATTTAGTTTAGGTTAGAACTTTTGCGATAATACGTTAATGACTTATTGTACGATACGGACATGACTTGTTGTTGTGGTGACATGTAAATGCACTGTACTTGTATAGCGCCTTTCTAGTCGTCCGACTACTCAAAGCGCTTTCACACTACATATCACATTTACCCAAACAACACACATTCATACACTGATGGCAGGAGCTAACTGCCCATTAGTACAAATTAAACTAACCATTCACACACACTCAAACAGCTTTGGGAGCAATTTGGGTTCAGTATCTTGCTCAAGGATGCTTCGACACATGGCTGGGGGAAGCCAGGATCGAACCGCCGACCTTCAGATTGGTAGACAACCCGCTCTCCCACCTAGCCACAGCCGCCCGCAAACAAACGTGTTTGTTTGCATAAGAATTTCACCAACATGATGCCAGAATAGACAGCAGGGTTTTCCCTACATTATAAGACAGGGGCACAGCGCTTAAGCGTTTTTTTACAGCGCCTAAAGACAGGTTTATGGCTTGACGTATTGTCTCCAGTGCGAGGATCCACAGGACAAAAATGACGTAATGTGATAGTCATTCACTAGTATAGCTTTAAGAATCCCGATTTAATTCTTCTATTTTGTTGTGCTTTTCAGCGGTGGTGAATTTGGGTGGGTAACTGCTCTGGAAGCGCAGAAAAGCGTGTAGGACTGCAACTCTGCCTCCTGGTCTCAACACTAGGTTGTCGTGGTTTAGGTCCACTAATTAACTCAGCGCGCAAAATCACATTCTTAGTTGGAAGCTTAGAGGTGGTGACATTTATAGCCTAATGATCAAAAATCCTAAAAGTGGTGTTTATTTGTGAAGATAATCTTGGTGAACAATACATGTAAGTATGATAAACTTCTGTTTGCCACATAACGT
>CM022479.1:8826637-8840812 GCA_011952105.1 Coreoperca whiteheadi | reverse complement strand
TTTTATTTTACTATGTCTTTTTTTATTTTTTATTTTATTCCCTTATTGTATAGTTTTAGCTTATATTTTATATTTGATCTAGATTTTAGGCTCTACTGTTAGTGTTATCTGTATGCACCGGGGGTCTGAGAGTAACGCAATTTCGATTCTCTGTATGTATGTAATGTACATGTGGAAGAATTGACAATAAAGCAGACTTGACTTGACTTGACTTGACTTAGTTGACTTACTCTAAATATAGACAGGAATATTCTTCTTAATGTTTATTTTGATGTATTTTTAAAATATGCATCACCTTCATCATGCATCACGTAAATGATGGTAATTTCAAGACTTTTTCAAAACCTCTCCTATAAAAGTAGTGTAAAAATATAGTTTATAACAGTTAAAACTTGGCTTTCCAAAATTACCAGGACTGTCACATTATTTTGACCCATTATAATTTGCAAAATCAACCTTTCTGTAACCTTAGCCACATTAATGTAAAACTGTTTTGTACAAGTCTCCTTTAAGACTTGAGATATATAAAATAAGAGAAGTGTAAAGATATAGTTGACCGTGTGTGTATAATCCAAATTCATCAAATACAGTTCATTCCCGTAGTTAGTTTAAGAATAACCACAAGTGCCTATTTGGAAACTTGGCAGACATGAAGAGAGCTTCCCACTCCAGTGGAAAGCCATACCTTGTCATGCTAATGGAACAGCAAAATTTAAAGACCATAAATGGATTATCTGCATTAGAAAGGAAAGACTAAAACAACATACTCTCCTTCTTTATCTGTTTTACACACATCACACACACACATGCAAATAAAAACAATCTTCTCTCTCTCACTCCTTAGTGAGATAAGGGCTTAGATAAGGCTTGCCAGACACCTATCATATCAAGTAAAGAACTATGTTGTCCATGTTTGTAATGCATGTACACTGAGCAACGAAAAACTGGAGTCAAATTCTTTGACATACCTAGCCAATAAAGCTGATTCTGATTCTGAATTAATGTGAATTAGCTATATAACCAATCAGTAATCCAGCACACGTTTTCTTGATGTTTAACCCAACTTTTATTTTTGTAGGACCTGAAATGAGCAAGTTATGAATTCAAAAAGTTAAACATCTCACAAGTTACCAAACATCTCACAAATCTTGTGAATAAACAGGACATCACCACCACCTCTGTCATTACAGTAATACATATCTGTCCATCTATCTATCCATCCATCCATCCATCGAGTACTATATATATATTGCATATACACATGCACTCTGAGGCTATGTGATATTTGGCATTCCAACCTTCGTTTTGTCTAAGCTATGATAAGTTAACTTGTCATACTTTAATACATACTACACGCTGTTTTTATGTCTGCAAAGAGTCTAAATAAATGGGATGAATCTTTACCAGGTTAATGGATCTGTTAAACAGTCCCTGTTGGTTCAGGGTTTGTTGTTCCTGCATCAAACTCAGCATGTTAAATCACAACTTCATACTTTCCTTTCTAACTGGTAAGTTAAACATATGAATTAATGTGCATTTCATTTTGCATTGCAAAGTCAGTTCCTTCCTTTCATGAGTTCACAGTGCTCGGTGCCTATCCTGTCATAAATTCAGTTGTCACGTAACTTTACATTAGTGTCATCCTTGAGTCCTGGCAGGGCCTGTTTTTTGGCCCAGAGGTCATGTGAACAGCAAAATCAGGAAAGGTTCAGTAAAGGTTCAGTAAAGGTTCACTCCTTTCTCAATGAAAGAAGTAATATTGTGCATCAACAACATTGTCATTGTTGTGGCAAATTTTGTCTTTGTTCAGTCATAATTATATAAGGTTATAGAATTTGTCTAATTATATTAGTTTTTCCTATATTAATTAATCGTTATTTGTCCACTTAAATGTTACAGTTTTAACAGATACAGCCTGTCCTACTTTGTGAACTTTTGTCCTACTTACGATTTCATAAACATCAGATCATAATTATGTGCTTATATTAGTGTGTCTAGTATTGTGATGATTTATAAGGTTATAGTTTAGTCTATGTGCTTGGAATCATGCAGTAAAACAATCTAGCTTGTACTCTTGTGAAATATGCACAGCCAAAGAACAGGCCAGAGAGTTTCAAGGCCTAAGATTGATTGTTGAACATTCAGCGTAGCACAACGTGAAGCTATTATTTCTTGTTTTTGTGAGGAGTTGCTCAACTCCTTTTTCAAAGCATCAGCACTGTGTGAGGGGTTTCTGCCAGGTTACAATGTCTTGGTTGTCAATGTTTTAAATAGCTGGCCTATGGTTAAGGAACAGTCACCACACATCAATGGGAATTTCCAAGAAAGCTTTCTCTGGAACAAAATAGTACCTTACCTTATAATGTATGAATGTCCCTTTTGAGGAATAACATGTTGTTTAGCCAAGAGGTAGTTCCATCCAAGAAATTTGATGGAATTTAATTTACCAGCACTGATGTGCTAAGCATGATGCATGGGTAGGTATTGGAGGGGAGGCGATTTCACATGAAAAGATAGAGGGCTGGAAACTATAAAGTCCTGTGTATTTTTGTATAGGTTAGATCTTTCTGCAGAAAGCTCCCATACTCTCACCACTTTTTTGTAAACTTTATTCATAATAAAAACCTGATTGTATAAAGAACCATCGCCTGGCTGCTGTTTTTTTCGAACTCCACAACATCATCACAAAATATATCTGTCATCCATGGTGTACAATCTTTTGCCTAGGCAAACTAAAGTTTGTTGTTGCTTTAAATAAAATGAAGAAATAACTGAGTAAAATAAAGTGTGGTCACTTAGTAATAATATATAATTTGCTGTAATAAACATTGCCATAAGTATTCTTCATCTTGCTCAACAGACACATCCTTACGGTGGCTGGCCGACTGGAAGAGAGCCAGCGCATCCTGGACAACAACCCTGCAGCTGGTCTGGCCAAGGCTGTTGCCAAAGCCTGGGAGCTGTATGGATCAGAGAGGTATGAATTAAGTGCATCTACTGAATTCAGCTACTACATGTCATTGCCTAGTGGATGTCCTTACTTTATTCACTCACTGTCCATCTACTTCACTTAATATGAAGTGCTGGATACTGTTACAGTACTGACCAAATTAATTCATCTTACAAAGAGTCTTGAGAGAGGGTGTCACAGAGAACAAAAGTTTAAGCCTTTTAAGCAAATGGTTATTATATAATTATTATTTGTTATTTTACTTTATTTAGCCTTTTTTGTTTTTAAAATGTAAAGGAATTTATTAACCAGACAAATTTTATTTGACGTTTCGCTGAATTCTGGGTTTATATCTTTAACTTCTGCTTTAGTCCAGTAAAGCCACAGAGCTATGTAACAATGAGCACGATCTCCCAAGACACTTTCAAAAGCTACTATGAATTCATTAATAAGGGCTGTTTTCTTGTACAAAATTATCATATTTTCCAGACTAGAAATTGTCGCATTTATTTATAAATGTATTTCACAAAATCAAAGACAAAGAACAGACATTTAATCTAGAAAGGCAAGTTATGATAATATGATCCGGTGACACGTTGTGTTCAGTTACCTGCTTTTCAACGAACTCACGGAAACTGTCAACTTTGGCTTGGAAGTCTGCTGGCAGTTTCTGACACAACGTTGTCCGTGCTCTAATAGAGAGGCGGTTGCGATGCATGAAGCGGTAACACCAAGAAGGCCCGCCTGCTATGTCATTTATATTCATCTCCTTGGCAGCTATCAGGCCGTGGAGACATAACAGGCCTCTCCCGGCAGAGCAGTGTTCAAGCACCCATCTGTGGACTCGTTCCTCCAGCTCTGACCATCTTGGTTTCAGTCCGCGATTAGCTTTCTTTGTTTTCTTCATTACAGTTAAAGTAACCTCTGCTTTTCGCCAGTCCCTCACAAGTTTCTCACTCACTCCAAACTTTCTTTCTGCTGCTCAATTACCGTTTTCGGCTGCATATTTTACTACCTGCAGTTTGTAATCTGCAGAATAGAATTTTCTTTTTGGGGACATTTTGTTTGTGTTCAGTTTTTCTCAGTTATCTTTAAGTTAATATTTCAGTTAACAGTCTTTCTTTTACCAGTTGTTTTCAGTTAATTTTTTCAGGGGTAGGATACAGAAGCAGCATAGAGCGCCATCTCGCGGCTGTAGATGAGAATGTTTTCTCTTGTCAGTCAGTACGAATTAATTTTGATATATAAGTCACAGGACCAGTCAAACTATGAATAAAAGTGCAACTTATAGTCCGGAAAATAGGTAACTATTTTAAGTTAAATGTACAGTGTTAGACATGTAAAAAAGACAAGATTCTAACAATGTCAAGATCAAATGCCTGACAAGGTATTTTTACAGACTAACACACGTCACGTCTCTGGCATACAGTATTTAAAATAGTATATGTGTATTACTTATATTCTCAATTTAATTTACAGAGCGATTCCTGCAAAGATTTTAGGTTAACTATAGTCTCTAAAAGAGACTTCAATTAGTGTATGTCGACTCGCAAGACTTGCAGCGGAGCGGGGCAGGGGCGTGGCATCACGATGGTGTCTCTCAATTGTGATGTCTGTCAGCCGTCCATCGGCACAACCCTAGATTAAAAAAGCATAGTGTTTCTAGATGTTCTTCATCTGGTTTTCCTCCAGTTAAACCGAGGACCCTCCTGGTCCCTGTATATACTTCTGTAGGGGAGTAATATAGCCATCGTACCACAGTTACACAAACTAATAAAGGATATGTTTCTATCATTTTTTTCCCTGTTAAAAGGGTTTTTGTGGGTAGTTTTTCCTTGGTTGGCTCGAGGGTCTAAGGACAGAGTGTGTCATATGCTACAGATTGTAAAGCCCTTTGAGGCAAAATTGTAATTTGTGATATTGGGCTATATAAATAAAATTGAATTGAATAACAGATACAAAACATATAAAAGTTGATATGAGTTATATGAAACACTTTCTGTCACTTTTTAGGGTGCTTTCACACCTCTAGTTTGGTTCATTTGGTCCGAACCGAGGGCAAACAATTATACATTGTAGCATTTTTCAGCTTTTTTGGTTCGTTTTTCACACCACATTAATTGCTTTGGTCCGAACCAATTGAAACAAACCAAAATGCAGTCACATGGCAACATGCACATCACTCATTGGCCATGGTGTATTTCCTAAACTGCTATTCGATTGGTCAGAATTTACGTGCGGGAAGATTCCAATAGAAGAGGAAAAGCCAGCAAACAACACAGAGACAACTATAGAGAGATGATGCAAACAATACATTTCTATAATGAAGCGCGGATGCGGCTTGAAAACAACGTTCTAATGCAAACGGCGAGTGTGGGCGCATTGCTCGTCACTTCAAGCGGAGACGCGCATTCATTCTTCTTAACACTGACATGCTCATCTTCCGAAAATATGACTACGGCAGCTGGTTTAGTCCAAAAATGATCAGTATTTTTTGCAGTTGGGTCGGTTCGAGGTCGGATGACATTCTCACCGCAAAAGAACCGCTCCAGAGTTTGTTTGAAAGCGTGTACGTCTAGAATAATGTCCAGAATAATGTTTAAAGGTAGCAGTGAGAGTGTTTTACAGGAGCAATTGTTGTCTTTGTAGAGCAGTCATCATGTTCTTGGTGGAAGAGAGCCAAAGAAACATCTTTGACCAGCGATACATTGAAAACGAACTGTGGAAGAGGTATGTTCGAGTACCGAGCTTTTTTTTGAAGAAGTAAGGCGTTCTTGCCCCACAGCTTTAAGCCATACATATTTGATTTGAAAATAATGACATTTTAAAATGTGTAACTGGCATGCTTCTGTCTCATGCATTTTTAATCATCTGAAAACTTTGTACATCATCCAGTTTGAAATTTCTGAATGGAGATTCAGGTGGTTGACGAGTATTGTGTATGATGTAAAAAATTGTGCTTTTTGTAACCATTGTCATTGTGTTTCAGAAACATTCCCACAATAAGAAAGCGGTTTGACGATGTTTGTAAGACAGGGTCCCTTGATCAGGACAAGAGGCTATTTGTGTGAGTCTTGTTTCTGTCAGTTAAATCAAAATGAATAAATTTGTATAACATGTATTATTAATTCATTAAAACTATATATAATTATGGTAAGTTGAACTTACTGTGCATTTATGTTACTCTCTTCAGTGATGGCCAAGAGGTTGCAGTGGTGTACTTCAGGAATGGCTACATGCCTCAGAACTACATTTCTGAAAAGGTCTTAACTTAAATCTTTATACCTAGTTCTAGTAGTTTTAGTTGCTGACTATGTGAAGTGCAGTCAAGATGGAAAATGATGTTTTATGCAGATACCACCTTTAACAGTAGATAGGAATAGACATAGAGGAGTAAAAACTAGGTTTGCCAAAGCAGTTGGATTACATTCTAAGAGACAGGCAATAAAAAATATTATATAACAAGGAAGGATTTTACTGCTCTGAAAAGTTGTTAGGGCTGCAAACATTTTCTTTTTTTCCACACCAATCACAAGGTTAACTGTAGAAATACAGCATTTACATTAAGTAATCTACCAGGAATGTGCACTTGCACATGTTTTATTTGCCTTTGCAGCAACTTTTTTGCCCCTGCGTTTTTTTGCCAGAGCCCTCTGGGTTAGCACCGCTGCAATGTCAACAGAGTGGCCTCATTCAAATATATGAAGGGCCTGTGTTTTTTTTTCATGCGGTGCTAATGTCGGTCTGAACACAGACAAAATGTTGTGTAGACCCACTTTTGAGCTGGAAAACCTGATGTCTGTGACAATATATAGTACTTTTGACAGTGACATCTTTAGCTAACCAATTACGATGGACTCGCAACTTTCATTCCAAAAAGAATGTTGTTATAGTCACTAAAATATAATAATAATAATAACTTTATTTATATAGCACCTTTCAAAACAAAGTTACACAATTTTTTACAATAAAAACATAATTAACGCAAATAAGATGCAGAACTTAAGTTATAAATATATAAAATGTGATTGCCATTTTTATTGATTGTTTTTGTCTTATGAATGAATTCATTTTTGTGTAAAGTAGAAATTAAATGGTACTATCTTCATGATTCAATTCCATTGTCTCATATGGCATCTTATTCCACTGCATTGTGGAATGTATTGAGGCAGGTCTGAATCCGGTTGTATTGAGTCATTAGCTAGTTACTGGATTTGTCAGAAATGTTGCCAGAAGGGGAGAAACTCATTTGTGTTTTTTAAATTGTAGACTTGGGATGCTCGTCTTCTGATGGAGCGCTCTCTGGCTGTGAAATGTCCAGACATCAGCACTCACCTGGCCGGAACAAAGAAGGTCCAGCAGATGCTTGCCAAACCTGGGGTTCTGCAGAAGTTCTTCCCCAACCATCCCCAAGTAGTGGAGCAGATCAGAGCAACGTTCGCTGGCCTGTACACTCTAGACATGGTGAGAAAAAACACACATTATACAGTTTTTTCATTGTAAGCCACACATGACTACATCTTAATAAGTATTAACATTAAGTTAAAAAAGGTTTTACAACTTGAAAGTGTGTGGCACTTCAATTTACTTATGTTCAGGGAGCAGGTAAATATTTTGTTAAATTCACAACATAGAATGACCTCATTCTTTCACAAGACCATCCTGACAGTTAGTGCCTGAGCACCACTTTATGATGGTCACGTTAAACATGTTCTTTTAAATGTACGTTTTAGAACTGAAAATAAATACAGAAAACATTAAAGACAAATTGTTGCAGTTTAAAGCTCTGTGCTAGTATGTCCTGTCATGTTCTCTTTCCTTTTTCTTTCTTTTTTGTTGTTGCTGTTAGGGACCAGAGGGTGACAAAACAGTATCAATGGCTTTGGCAGCACCAGACCGCTTTGTCCTGAAGCCTCAGCGAGAGGGAGGAGGTACAATGAGAAATACATCTTTAGAAATTAATTTCCCCATGCAGAAAATACTAAAACCACTGCCACAATCACCACTTCTTAAATCAGAAAACTTTGAAATGCGAACAGCATTGAAAGTTTTGTTTGAAAGGTACACATGTTAAAACTATCCTACCAAGGTAGACCTAGTATTCAGTTTTTGGTCACAAAGATGTTTCAGGGCAAGTCCAAGTCATGTTTCAAGTCTTTTAAGATAAGCTCGCGTCAAGTCTTAAGTTTGTCAGATCAAGCCTTGAGTCAAGTCACATGTCCTTGACGCTAAGTTACAAGTCAAGTCTCCATAAGCAAACTGCAAGTCAAGATGACAGTCTTTAAAGATCCAGTATGCAGGATTTAGTGGAATCTAGCAGTGAAATTGCAGTTTACAACCATTTGAATATCGATTGTATCACCCTCCCGTTCCAAAAGTGTAGTAGAAACTATGGTTTTTGCTTCCTGTTTTCTTACAGTGCAGATGCTTTGCTGCTTGCTTTTGCCTCTGCTGGCATTTTTTTGTCGATATTCTTATTTTTTCTCCTGGATATAAAGCAGTGTGACTGTAATTTATTCAGATAAAATATGCTATTGGCATACTGTATCTTCAGCACTTGTGCGGCCTACCAACAGGAGAAGTCTGTACTGCAGTGACTGAATACCTAGCTGAAGCGAATAAGCAGATGCCTCCCTTCTCCACGGACGACTTCCACAAACAGAAAATTGCAGTGCTGGAAACCAAGATCCACCAGTTAGATGTGAACAGGGAAGTGAATGGCGTTGTGGTGTTGGGGGTTTACCAGTTGTTGCACCAAGTTGTGTTGGCGCAATCAATTACATCTGGCTATCAAGATCATCAATGATAATCATAAATAATGCTTTCAATTAATCAAGATTTCAACTGACACTTCCTCAAGCTCTTCCGGGGGAATACCGAAATGTTCCAAGGCCAGCCGAGAGACATAATCCCTTTAGCGTGTCCTAGGTCTTCCCTGGAGCCTCATCCCGGTTGGACATGCCCGGAAAACCTCCCCAGAGAGGCGTCCAGGAGGCATCCGGGGCAGATGCCCGAGCCACCTCAGCTAGCTCCTCCCGAGTGGCCGAGGAGGTGGAGTTACTGATTCTCATCCCTGCCGCTTCACACTTGGTTGAAAACCGTCTCAGCGCACGCTGAAGGTCCTGGTTTGATGACGCCAATAGGACAGCATCATCTGCAAAAAGCAGAGCGAAGATCCTGTGGTCCCCAAACCGGACTCCCTCTGGCCCCTGGCTGGGCCTAGAAATCCTGTCCATAAGAATAATGAACAGGCTCGGTGACAAAGGGCAGCCCTGCCAGAATCCAACATGCACTGGGAACAAATCTGACTTACTGCCAGCAATGCGAACCAAACTCCTGGTCCGGTCCTATAGGGTCTGGATAGCCCTTAGCAGAGTGCCCCAGACCCAGTACTCCCAGAGCACCTCCCACAGGTTGCCACGAGGGACACAGTCGAATGCCTTCTCCAGATCCACAAAGCACATGTGGACTGGTTGGGCAAACTCCCATGAACCCCCTGGAGAGGGTATAGAGAGGGTCCAGTCATGGGCGCCGTATAGGGGAGAAAAGTTAGGACAATTCCAATTGACCCCAACAAATAGGTAAAATTTAAGAATTGTTTTAAATTATACACTATATAAACCATCATCATTGAGTATATTTCAAATAATAATAAGATGAATGATGTCTTTGATTTTCCGTATTTTGGCAACTATAGGTAATTTGCATCAATGTTCTGTAGTATAAGTGTCATTTCTAGGTATATGGCATATTTTAATATATATACTATATATATCACAGTAAATATGTATATCCACATGCATTGTGTGCATCCTAGAGCCAGGGCCCTTTCAGGTAGAAAGAGGAAGAAGGGAAAGAAGGTTACTGTGATGATGAGGATGAGAGATGCATGGTAGAAGAAGGCAAAAGTCATGGCAGGATGTTGACCCAGGTTTGTGGCCAGTGGATTTGACTGACAGGGACAAGGAGGCTTTTGTGAGGGTACTGTCCACCAGAGATGATGATGATGTACTACTGCCACAGGATTCTGTGGGAAAACCATTCCCAGAGTACTTATTGTACAGGAAGGCAGCCAATGGGATGGGAAAGGTGAAGAGAGACTGAGTAACTTACAGCAAATCTCCTAATGCGCTGTATTGCATCCCATGTGTGCTTTTCTCTCATTTAAAAAAGACCATTTCTTAGTGCACTGAACAGCCAAAAGGGATAAAAAAAATGTCTGATATAAAGTGGAGTTGGATGTATGATAAATTCCTTGTCCATGAGAAGAATACGGCGCATAGAGACTGTTATTTGAAATGGAAGATCTTGCAACAGTCAGTAATGGCTGTTAGTGGCATTGATTCTCAGTTGCAAAAGCAGATCCAAACAGAAACTAAGAAAAACAGAGCTCTCTTGCAGATAATCCTGGATGTAACACTGCACTTGGCATCAAGGAATTTACCTTTCAGGGGTAAAACCAAAGACCTAGATGATATCTATAATGGAAATTTACACTAGAGCTTTTGTCTCATTACAATCCACTGCTTAATAATGAGCACTTGCAAAAAGTCAGGGACAAAATAAAAGGAACGAGGCTGAAACATTATCTGAGTTCTGATATTCAGGCGGAGGTCAGATGAAACAACCACAAAGATGATCATTGACCTCCGGCCTAGGGTGTCCTGGTGCCACGTGCACTGATGGATAATAATAGAACTCCACTCGGGTTCAGGTCTGGGGGCCATTCCCTCTAGGTGTCACTGTCGCTGCCCACATAGGCGAAGTCCCCCAGTGGAACGACGAAGTCGGAGCATTTTCCAGCACCCCTCCCAGAGACGCCAAGAAGGTTTTGCACTCTACACTGCCATTTGGCCCGTAAGCACAAATAACAGTGAGAGACCTATCCCGGACCCAGAGGCACAGGGAAACGACCCTCTCGTTCACCGGGGTGAACTTCAACACCTGGCATCTGAGCTGGAGGGCTATGAGCAAGCCCACACCAGCATGCCTCTCACCGCGGGAAACTCCAGAGCAGTAGAGAGTCCAGCCTCTCTCAGGGAGTTGGGTTCCAGAACCCACGCTGTGCGTGGAGGCGAGCCCGACTTTCTCTGTTCGGTATCTCTCAGCCTCCCGCACGAACTCAGGCTCCTTCACCCCCAACGAGGTGAAATTTCATGTCCCTAGAGCCAGATTCCGTGTCCGGGGATTGGGTCGCCGAGGCCCCCGCCTTCGACTACCACCCAATCCACATTGCACCGGCCCCATACGGTTCCTCCTGCAGGTGGTGGGCCCACAGGAGATCAGCCAAATGATAGCCAATATATTGATTGAGTCCCATAACCTACACTAACTATCAAAACTCATATTATTAATTAAATTGATAGCTATAACTAGAATTAACATTAATAGCTAGTAGACGAAGGATTTGGAATTCAACATAGAAGAGGTTGGCAAATTATTCACTCTTGTGAAACATTAAAGAGACCAGCATAATTATACACAAGCATTTATTTAATATGATATATAAAGCAAAACACAGTGAGGACTAACTAAATACACTAAACTACAGACAAAAGGTCTGCTGCAACTCTCAGTTGGTTTAAATCAAGGCTGAAGACTTCTGTTTGCTGCTGCCTTTTTTAATAAATTAAATAATAATTTTCTTACACTTCTACTCTACTGTTTTATCTTGTTTTTATTTTTATTTAACTCTTTAAGAGTTTTTAAATGTCTTTTTATGTTGCCCTATTGTGCTTTTATGTTTTATGTAAAGCACCTTGAATTGCCTTGTTGTTGAAATGTGCATAATAAACTTGCTTTGCCTATGGTGGCCGCAAAACTCCCGAAAAATATGAAAGGCCCAATCTAGGTAACGAAAACAGAACTATTCATACTAACATACTGAGCCCAGCCAAGAAATAGTTCGGTACATAACCCCCTGTAAAATCACAGTGTTCTTGTGTTTTTTTACCTTTGGACAGAGCCAGGCTAATTGTTACCCACTGCTTCCAGTCTTGCTTATGCAAAGCTAAGCAAACAGTCTCCGGGCTTTAGACTCATATTTAGCGTATAGAGATGAGTCTTTTCGAACTCTGTGCAAGTGACTGAATAAGTTGTTTAACTAATGTTGAAGTACACAGGCACAGGAGTCTTAAGTAAGTCCAATCATGTCTCAAGTCTGGTTCTTAAAGGTTTTTTCATACTTTGTTACACCATCGTTTTTCTAGGTAACAACATCTATGGATCAGAGATCTGCCAGGTCCTGGAGGGATTTAAGGAGAGTACAGAGAGGATGGCCTATATTCTGATGGATAAAATCCATCCCACCCCCTTACAGAACTACCTGCTGAGGCAAGACGCTCCCCTCAAAATCAGTAGCTGTCTCAGTGAACTGGGAGTGTTTGGAGCATATGTCAGGTATACAATCACTTTTTCATTGGCTTAAAATGTAATTTTTACATTGATTTGTCCTATAAGAAGATGGGATTTTTAAATAAAAGTTTTTGATATTTTTATTCAAGGTAATATTTTTTAAAGGATAGCCTTTTAGCGCAAAATGTCCTCTTTGTGGGAATTCATTTATGTTCATTGATGTTCCAGATCCAGCATACTAGGAAGACTGTGTTTACGATTCAGAAGAAATGATGACATGAGACACTCTTGGATGCTTTAGGCTACATCCACACTACTACGTTTTCATTTTAAAATGCGTACGTTTTGTTACCTTTGCACCTAGCGTCCACACTACGCTGCCGATTTCGAGCCCCTAAAATGGATACGTTTGAAAATGCTGCTTACCCCTTTTTTCTTTGAAAACTTCAGGGTTGCGCTTTAGTCTTGACGGCCAAAAACGGGGCTTTTGGAAACAATGACACGCCCACCCAAGTTCGCGTCTTGATTAGGTCTTTTCGAGTGATTTGTGACAATTCCCAAATCCAGCTGCTTTATCAGCCCTACATGACCGGTTTTGGTTGAAATACCAGTACCTGGTGGAATCATTTATTAACGACGTTATGGTTCCTGGTGAATGGTGAGAAAACTTTTGAATGTCCATATATGGAAGGAACATCAAAACACAGAGGACAGAGCCCGAAGTGAAGGATCATGTTAACAAACACACGTTACAGATATGCCACAATGCTAATCCACAGACTACATCAACAGAAACGGAAACATTATTTGAATGTAAAAGCGTTGTGTACATGTACTGTTTCATGGACGTTGTCCGTAATGGATTTGTGATTATGTTATTTAGTCTATAAGCATCATGGGCAAATGTGAACTCGGAGTATGTGCTATTATATTGTGGAGTATTTGAGTTTGTACATTGATGCAGTGGATGATTGTCTATGTTTAGAAAGACACTAAAGGACTATGAAAATCCAAAGATGGAAAAGAAGGATTCTGTCTAATTTTTTTTTATTCCTGCTTCCTGTTTACGTCGGAATGTGCATGGTGTACTTGATTAGTCACGTGATAAGCGTTATGAGGCATAGTAGTATGGACAGAGATTATTTTGGAAACAGGGCTGAAACGCTCATCTGGACAGAGTTTTTTTGTTTTAAAATGCTGTTTTTAAACGAAAACGTTGTAGTGTGGACGTAGCCTTAAAAACGAACAGTGGACATATTTACTATTAATACATATTATCTTTAAAGCTTCACTTGATTGATCTAGATTTTTTTCTTATTAACAATAGATCAAATGAGTATGTGTAATGTGAAATGGCTCGTAGTGACAAACCCACAGAGACTCAGCAGCTCTCCTCAGCTCTATGGAGTATTTTAGTGTTTTTCAGCTTGTGGTTTAGCTGTCCAGGCCACAACTTTACTGTTTTGGTTCACTCCCACCGCTGTCATCAGCATTGTTTCCAGCAGCAGCAGGCTGTTGTTTTCAGCAAACAAGCTCTGGCAAACCCACTGTACACTACCTGCTTAGCACCAAACCACAGACAGACTAGCTGATAAACATAGTGAAATATTTATCAGCTAAAGAGTCATATATTTTTATTAAGAGATTAAAACTTAGCCAATATTGGGCTCACACTCACCTGATTGGCAGAAACACAACTCCATATAAATGGTTATGTTGGACAATGTCTGCTCTATGAAAAGCAACTGTTTGCTATCAAGTTTGCTGCAACAACTTCAAAAGGTGATAGTATATCAATGTATACAGCTTGTTCTGCTCTCCCAGGTGGCCAAAAACGTACCAGGTTACGTATGTAACCATAGTTGCCTGAT
>CM022479.1:8779580-8826462 GCA_011952105.1 Coreoperca whiteheadi | reverse complement strand
AGCCCTTACGAGGGGGCCCGAAGCATACCAGCAATTGGTCCGAATTGCACCACTGGGCTGTCCTCCAGACAAAAACTCCAGGGCTCTGACTGAACCAAGCAGTTGCAGCCTACCTTCCTGTTCCGCCGACTCTGAAGGAGGATGGAATGCCTGCAGGACTACCGGCCGGGCCACCTCAGTGGGTACTTTAGGTACATAACCCGGCCTGGGATGCAGGATGGCTCTAACTGCGCCTGGAACGATCTCCAGGTTAGCAGGAGCCACCGACAGGGACTGCAGATCTCCCACTCTTGAGAGAAGTCGTGGCCAGCAGAAATGCCATCTTTAAGGCCAGACACCTGTCTGATGCATCTTCCAGTGGCTCGAATGGTGCTGTGGTCAATCCATCCAGCGCCACTGTCAGATCCTACAGAGGGACTCTGACTCGAACCGGAGGCCTCATCCTCAAGGTACCACGGAGGAAACTGGTAACAAAGCGGTCCTTCCCAAGCGAGCAGCCATCCACCAAACTGTGGAATGCTGCGAACCCAGCCACATACACCTTAAGTGTAGCGGGGGAAGAGTCCAGCCGAAAACCGGCTATGGAGGAACGGGGGCTCTACAGTGTAAGATGGTCTCAACTACCTCGGTAGAGAGACCGGCAGCTCGGAGGTGGTCCCCCTCAGGGGCCAGACCCACAGCTTTAATTTCCCCGGCTGGGGATGGAATATTTCGCCTTGGCCCTGCGACAGCAGGTCCCTCCTGACGGGAAACTCCTACGGGGGACCGTCCAGGAAGGCTACCAGGCCCGAGAACCAGATTCTGGCGGGCCAGAATGGGGCCACAAGCAGCAGCTGGGCCCCTGTTCGGCGAACTCTCTCTACAACCCCTGTAGCCTCGGCCACGGCTGTGCCATGGCATCCAGCCCCAGGGGCGCTGGATACACAAGGCAGAACCAGAGGGGGCAGTGAGCGTTGTCCGAGGACGCGAACAGGTCCACTTGTGCCCTGCCGTATCTCCTCTATATCATCTGCACCGTCTCGGGGTGCATTCTCCATTCCCCGGGCCTCGGCCCCTGCCTCGACAGGATGTCTGCTCCCACATTGAGGTACCCAGGTATGAAAAGTGCTCTGAGAGAGAGCAACTTCCCTTGGGACCACAAAAAGGATCTGGCGCGCCAGTCTGCACAGAGGGCGCGACCTCAGACCGCCTTGTCGATTTAAGTAGGAGACCACCGCTGTGTTGTCGGCTCTCAGCGGACAAGCACGTGGTGGCCCCTGAGGTCTGGAAGAAAGTGCCGTAAGGCCAACAAGACCGCTCGCATGACCAGGCAATTTATGTGCCATAGATGTGGGGTCAACCACAGACCTCAGGCTGTGCACCCCCTCCAGTGCTGGAGGCATCTGTCGAAAGTGTGCGACGGTGAAACACCATTCCCAGCACTGGGCCCTGGGTCACGAACGCCCGTTGTCTCCACCTGTCTAAGGCACGCATGCACCTGCGCGTAACCTTGATCAGGCGAAAAGGATTGCCCCTCGGGGAAAATCCAGCGTCCCTGAGCCACCACTGCAGCTGCCTCATGTGCCTCAATCCAAGCGGAATCACAGTGGACGCTGCGGCCATGAGGCCTAACAGTCTCTGAAACTGAAGTGCAGTTAGATGTCGGCCTAGCTGCACCCTGAGTACCATAGTCAGGATTGACTCGACGCATGCGGGAGACAGTTGTGCCTGCAATGTGACTGACTCCCACACTACTCCATGGAACGTTAGTCCTTTGTGTTGGAGTGAGTGTCTCGACATCTCGATGCCGTACTGCGTGAGACGAGACTGGGATAAAATCAACCAGTCGTCCAAAAAATTGAGGATGCGGAGTCTGAGAAGAGCCAGGGCAGAGTCCATACACTCCGTGAAGGTGCAAGGGGAGAGTGCTAGGCCGAAGGGAAGCACCCGATATTGATAAGCTATGCCCCCGAAAGTGAACCGCAGGAACTTCTGGTGTCCCGGAATGATAGAGACATGGATGTGCGCGTCCTTTAGATCGATTGTGACGAACCAGTCCTCGGACTGAATCAGACTCACAATCATAGGGATCGTCAGCATCCGGAACCGAAGTCTCCTCAGAGAATGGTTCAGGTGACAAAGATCTAAAATGGGACGCAAACCACTGTCTCTCTCGGGACTATGAAGTACCGGCTGTAGAACCCGGTATGCATCCCTCAGGTGGGGATTTGTTTTATGGCCCCATTGTACAAGAGAGAATGTATTTCTCGCTCCCTCACCTATGCTTGTAATCGGTCGACCCCTATTTCCAAGATTCCTCTGAATCATGGGTGTGTGGACCGGAACCGAAGCTTGTAACCTTGTCGGACAGTGTGCAAACTCAGTGCGACATGCCGGGTCAAGCTTCTCAAACGGGCAGAAGAGTCCCTCAGGGGAACCAACCGCTCGAGGCTGGTGCGTGGGGGACCTGGAGTGGCGGCCTCGGTTACCCGAAGCGCTGCAGCGGTGGGAAATCCCCGAGGATCGATTGCAGGTACATGCCTGACCGCCCCCCGAACCTGCAATGTGAGAGCTGCGGTACCCCGAAGCGATGGAACGGCGGGATTTAACCAGAAAGGAACGTCTTCAGGCCTCAGTAGAGGATGCAACTCTGGCCTGACTGCTGCATGTCGCTGTTGGGGATCTGTTCTATGGCCCCTTTGTACAGGAGAGAGTGAATTTCTTGCTCCATCACTTGTGCTTGTACTCGGTCGACCCTCGTTTCCCTCGGGGTCGAGACCGGAACTGAAGTATGTAGCCTTGTCGGACAGTGCACAAAACCCAGTGCGACACACCAGGTAACGCTTCCCAAGTGTGCAGAAAGTTCCTCAAGGGGATCAGCCTCTGGAGGCTGGTGACTGAGGGACATGGAGTAGCGGCCTCGGTTACCCGAAAAGCTGCAGCAGCGGGAACACCCCGAGGAGCGGCAATTACATGCCTGACCGCTCCCCGTACCTGCAATGTGAGAGCTGCGGTATCCCGACGCGGCAAAGTGGTGGGATTTAACCAGAAATGAATGTCTACAGGCCTCTGTAGAGGACGCAACTCTGGCCTGACTGCTGCACGGCCGTGCAGGTCTAAAGGCAGCGGTTGCAGCGGTTGAGTTGCCGGTGGGGATAATCCGCAGGCAGGGAGGAAGTACTGCCAAAACTGCTTCACATTCGTAATTTCCACAGAGACCCAGCGCGCTTGCTGAAGATCAGAAGACTGACGACAACAGTGAAGCCAGCTCCCTTTATACTTCCGGTTCAGCCAGCGTACCTCAAGTGTTGACATTAAACCCAATCAAGATTGGTCTGAGTTGATACAGAGATTCAGAGGCAGTCATGCTGAAGGCGTTCCCCATAGCGTCAGCTGACACAGCGTTGAATTTCCCTTGAAAGGGAACCTAAATTATTACTGTTTTGAGTGAAAACTAGCACATTTTTTAGTCCTCTTACTGACCTTACCTCTTATATTATTATTTTGAACCAAGCATTAAGTTGTGAATGAAGTTAAAGCGTTGTAATCGATTTTTATAATAACAATGTAAAAAATGACAATGTTAAAGTTGTCACTCGCAAGTGATGATCTTACAGATATTTATTACCTTACTATGCAGCTCCCCTTGGCTTTACGGTGCTTTATAGTGAGATTCAGCTCATTGTTTAGCTGTCGGGCCCACATTGGACTTCCATTTTCTATGTGACTAGAAACATGCCTCCAAATTAATGATAATGTTGCTCCGCAACTGTTTGCTAACAAGGTGATGATATGTCAACATTGTGTTCACAACTTGTTTCTGTTGCCATCAAGTGGCCAAAAAAAATCTGATATTGCAGGTTTACCTAATAAGGACAACTTAAGTTTACAATTAAGATGCAATAAAATCAGTCAGGAGAGAGTACACTTCCATATCCTGTCTAGTTTGTGAAAATATTTCAACATTTACTAGTCTTATCGGTCATTTCTCTTTGTTTCCTTACAGGCAAGGTAAAGACATGGTGATGAACGAGTGTGTGGGTCATCTGCTGAGGACCAAGAGTTCAGAACACTCAGACGGAGGAGTAGCAGCAGGAGTGGCTGTGTTGGACAATCCCCTCCTCGTCTGAAAATTTACACTACTACCTGCTCGGCTTTCAACAAATGCACAAATGGACAACAGTGAACTCAAGTTTGCACGTTTGAGTCACACTGTTACTTTGGGTGCTACAGAATGAAAATTATGCTGTAATGTGTGTTTCCCACATTTACTCGAGACAGGTTGGATAGAAATACTAGCAGTGTAGACTGAGGTGTTACCCACGACGAAGCTTCCATTCCAATTGGATTCCTGCTATTAGAGGTGATGCAGTAAACAAATATCTTTGTATTATTTCTAATGTAGCTTGGTGTTTGTCATTTGCCTATATTACCAATGTTCCAAAAGGGTTTATGAGGACCATATTTGGTATCGGTTTTTGATATCATGATCATTCTGTTGGGGAGTGTTGATCTCAAATACACACTCAAGGGCTTAAACAAGTTTAAACACTTAAACCTAGTAAGTTCATCAAAAACGCAATTTTACATTCTCAGTTTGGTTACACATGATTAAATGCCCTAATTTTTAATAAATGCTGAAGCCTTCGTTTACCTCAAATAAAGAGAAGATTAATTATTGATTACATTATGCAAACTGTGAAGCCATTATCTCTAATTTGTCACTTTATAATCGTAAATCGTTTCATATTTGATTTTAAAAAAGCCTCACTGTCATCCTTTCAGGGACATAGTCACTTTTCTTTACTATAACATTTTTATACGATTTACTGTTCGTTTTGAGTTTGCATTGACAGCAACCCAACATTGGAAACATGGTAAAGTGGGGCTGAACCACCACCTTGTGGCATGCTTACATTACTACAACATGTTAGACTGGGTCCCTCAGAGGCAGTGAATGTACTTCGAGTTACTCTCAGATGTTTCAAATATAAGTATATTAGAAACATCTTGCAACATAGAGGTATAATTCAACACCACTGCAAAATCCAAAATTGAATATGATTTGTTTTCATAAAAATACTCTAGGATTCACTGCAGACTTGTTGTTACCTTATAATCTTCCAACACAGTGTACTGTACTGTTAATTTCCCTTCTGAGGGAACTCAACGCTGTGTTGGTGACAACAGGTCTGAATCACATGTACAACCTAGCCCAATCTTGATTGGTGCGACATCAACATGTGACATACGCCGGCAGAAGGGGAAGCTATAAAGGGAGCCGGCTTCACTGTTGTAGTTAGTCTTCTGATCTTCAGCAAGTCTTCTGTGTGTCTGTGTTACAGCCTAGCGAAAATGACAAGTGAGAAGCGATTTAGGATGTGTGTGCATCCATGCTCACGCTTCATTCCCAGTGGGCCCACATGACATTTCCCGACCCACTTTCGCGACATGGAAGCTCGCTCTGCCGCTTCTTCTGCCCCGAATGAGGGATCGATGCTGGGACTGTCTAGCTCTGAGGCGGTGGACGTTCTCAGAAAGTGTAGAGAGGACGAGCGCTTTCTGCAGGCGGCTCCACAGCATCCTCATCGACAGCTGCCGTTTTTCCGGGACCTCCACACTGAGGTGTCGGCTCACTGCAAAAAAGTTTCAGAGGCTGTTGGGGCTCATGGCAGCAGCGTCCACCGTTATACCGCTTGGCCTGCTGCACATGAGGCCATTGCAGTGGTGGCTCAGAACCAGAGAGTTTTCCCTGAGGGGCAAACCCTTCACAGGATCAAGGTTACGACCAGGTGCCTTTGTTCCTTGAGCCTAGGTTTCTGACCCAAGGCTCAGTGCTGTCAAATATTATTGACAGAAGCTTCCAGCATGGGGTGGGGCGCTGTCATGGACAGCCCAAGGTCTGTAGGTAACTCCTCATCTACAGCATATACATTTCCTACAGATGCTGGTGGTCTTGCTTCCCTTATGGCAATTTCCTTCAGACCTCAGAGGCCACCATGTTCTTGTGCAAACGGATATGTTGGTGGTCTCTTATATAAACCGTCAGGGGGTCTGAGTTCGCACCCACTGTGCAGATTGGCGCATCAGAGCCTCCTGTGGGCCCAGGGAAAGCTGCTCTCTCTGACAGCACTTTACATCCTGGGATGCCTAAAGCGGACATCCTATCGAAGCAGGGACTGAGGCCAGGAGAATGGAGACTGCACTGACTGTGCAGTTAATTTGGAGGGACTTTGGCTGGGCGGACTTGGACCTGTTTGCTTACCAAGGGAACGCGCACTGTCCCCTCTGGTTTTCCTGCACGAATGCTGCTCTTCTGGGAGTGGATGCAATGGTGCAACCGTGGTCGAGGCTCCCGTTGTATGCCTTTCCCTCGATTGTTTGCCGAACCGGGGATCAGCTGTTGTTAGTGGCCTCGTTCTGGCCAGGCTGAATCTGGTTTCAGTGCTGGAGTTCCTTCAAGGCCGGTTTTTGGCTTCCATAACCAGCTGGAAGGCAGCTTGCTGGGAAGGCACCATCTTGTTACCAGTTGCCTTCATGGTACCCTGAGGATTAGACCTCTGTCTTGGGTTAGAATACCCACTTGGGATCTAACCGTGGAATTAAAAAGGCTTGTCCTTGGCACCCTTTGAGCACCTGGACAGTGCTACAGACAAAAGGGTACTTTTGGTGGCCATTATGTCCCTCAAGAGAGTGGGAGATCTGAAGTTCACTCCAAGTGCACTTAAGGCCATCCTGCATCCCATGCCAGGGCACCTCAGGCCTTAGGTACCCACTGAGGTGGCCCAGCAGGTGGTCCTCCAGGCTTTCCATCCTCCCCTGGCGGAACAAGAGAATCTACATGGCCGATTGCTCTTTCCAGTCAGACCCCTTGAGATCTATGTGCGAAGATCATCTCAGTGGCTTAAATCGGACCAGTTACTGGTATGTTTCGGGCCCCCTCGTAAGGGCTGCTCAGCTACCAAACACACAGTGAGCAGGTGGATAGTTGGGGCTATATCCAGGGCTTATGAGGTTCACGGTTTGCGTTCACCTATGCTCCTTAAGGCTCACTCCATTCGAAGTATGGCATCTTCGAGGGCATGGTGGTCAGGAACATCGGTCTGAGATATATGTGAGGCTGCGGACTGGTCCTCCCCTAATACTTTTGTTAAGTTCTATAGCTTGGACCATCCAGATTCCCAGGGATCCCAAGCCCTTCTGTCCTAACTTGTGCCTTAATTGCTTCACACTAGGACAGGCAGCCCATCAGCATGGAGAGGTGGGTATGGTGTTCCCCGAGTGTTGCCACCGATGCAACGTTGAGTTCCCTCAGTAGGGAATGTCTCATGTTTCTCATGTAACCATGGTTCCCTGGGAGGGGAACGAGACGCTGTGTCCCTGTGCCATACGTTTAGCCTACCTGGGAGCGACTTGCTTCAGTCAATCAGAAGGCTGACGACAGCAGTGAAGCTGACTCCACCAATCAACATTGGGCTAGGTTGTACATGTGTTTCAGACAGTGAAGGCGTTCCCCGAGTGCTGACACTGATGCAGTATCTTGTTCCCCTCTCAGGGAACCATGTTTACATGAGTAACCTGAGACGTGTTTTGACTATGCAACTGGAGTAGTGTGTTTTTAAAGTCCATGGTTGACAGTTGCTTTGAATGTAGAACTTTTAGAGAGCAGTTTGCCCTGCATATGAGGTATGTACAGCTCTTGACAAAACTGAAATCATTATGATGACAGAAACTAGAAAGGTAAAGCCCGGGTTGAACAATAATAATGAATAATCTCTTGACTGCTTGAAGTTTAGAAGTGCTTTTTTCTGTAATTGAGACAAGCAATACATACAGATACAATGACATTTTGCTGTTTGTTTTTTTTATTTCTTAACCCTGGAATGCTGTAACGAAAAACAGTGGCTAAAATTACCCAATCATTTTCAGTAACTTTATAACACACATAGCCTACTGTATATGTAACAAATAAGCATTTTAATATTAATAATAAAATGTTATTTTTTTATACAAGAAATGCAGCTTGAAGTGCTTTAAGTTAAGGGAAAACAACTCAACCACTAATTACAATTATACTGCTGATATGATTTAGTGGCCACTTTAATTTTTCTTTTCATTTTGTGAAATGTAGACATGATTGTCATTTAAAAGATGACAACGGATGAGTTGATTCATGTGGGTGATTTTAAATTAACTTTGATTTAAGGACTGCATTCCCTTTTGTTGCACAATCTGTGAGACGGTATAAACAGCTATTGACGTCAGACTGTGTGACCCAGAAGTGACCAGGTCACTAAAACAGGTCAGCGACCTCTGCCTTGCTCTCTTCTCTCTGCACTCCCCTCCTAAGCGGATGCAAGCTGTCCGCACCTTGCTTTCTCTCAGCCTTATGCCAGCCAGCCGCAGGCCACAACAAAGATGCCTGCCTTCCTGCAAACCAAATTCGCGCTCTTTATAGCGGTTACACAAGACCCTGCATTAGAGTATTGCAACAAAGTTTGGTGCCAAGTCTGCCAGCTAAACTTTAAGACGAGTTAGTGCTAAGCTAACAGGAATGAGTGAACGTCTTCCCTGCCTGCATGCGGACACAGCAACAGCCACTTTCCACAACAGAACCACAATTATTTGCCCACCTGGCCCAGACGGACACCGGCCAGTGGAGCGGCAATGTCCCAAAGCGACCTCTTTTCTTACCCTCGGACTGGTAACAACCACTGCGCATAGCATGTTAGCTTAACAGGGTTCTTGGCATAGTTAAGAACAGAACCATTTGATTAACTTTGCATATGTGATGTTACTAATGTGATTCCATTAAGATTTATGTTTGTGATGCTTTTCGATCTGTTCGTTAATCTGGTAGCCACTGCTAAATTGATGTTCCCTTTCAAAAGCTTCACTCGATGCTGCATGCGGTATGCATATGGAAACGTCTCTGCATAACCGGCTGCGAAAAGTGTGTTTAAAAACGTCAATGAAATTGACTCAAGCGAAGTACATGAGCTCCAGCTGCCAGGGGAGTGGGGAGAAGGCACATCCTCAGCCTCTCCCTTTCTTCGAGGATCTCCATGAGGAGTTATCAAAGTCGTGGAATCACCCTTATACCGCATGTGTTCTTGCTCCCATCGACGTTTTCAACTATTGTAGGGGCATCGGCACGCGGGTATATCCCCGGTCTCCCCCAAAGGTCTGTTTGGCGAAGCGATGGACTCCGTCATAGCCAAATTTAGAAAGGCCAAGAAACAGGAAGCGTTTTCCCAGTTTCTTCCTTGCCGCACTCTGGGGGGGCCCAGCCTTCTCCGGGCCCCTCGAGACCTAGGGAGGTGCAGAAGCAGCGCTTGGGGAGTCAAGCTCCTCCTCTGCAAGATTGGGGATTGGCTCGCCGCCCTCAGCGACCTTTCCGGCCAGACCTCAGGGCCATCATTGACAAAAAGCGGTCCTGATGGTATTACGCTCAGTCTGGTAGGGGTTATCCCCCGCGGGGCGGGGCGCATCATACATCTGCTTACTCTTTCCTGCAACCCTCAAGAAACCTCTCCACCTCCGGCACCTTTGGTGCTTAGGGGGGTAGTAGGTTCCAGTGACAGGTGGTATGCCCCGTGTGTAAATCCCGTTTTGCTACAGGACACGGGGCCCCTAACTTCCCCCCCACAGGAAGTGGTAAAGTCTCTGCATGGGTGTTAAACACGGTTGGACTAGGATACAGGATCCAGTTTCTTCGTCATCCTCTGGTTTTCAACGACGTGGTCTCCACTTCCGTGAGACTGGACATCCTGTCATTCTGGAAACCTTCTGCCCTCCACCGTTTGTTACGCTGGAGCAGGAGAGACTTTATAGAATGTGTCCAGTGCGTGCTCTCCGGGCTTATGTCCACCGCACTAGCCAGTGGCGTAGGTTGGAGCATTTGTTTGTTTGTCATGGGGGCCGTAACAGAGGTTCTGCCGCCACCAAGCAAACCATGTCACACTGGGTCAGGGATGCTATTGCTCTTGCCTACGAGGCGCGCGGTCAGGCTTCGCCGAGAGGCTTAAGAGTCCACTCCACCAGGGGGGTCGCCTCCTCTACTGCTATAGCAAGGGGTGCCCTCTTACAGAGTGTCTGTGATGCGGCGGGCTGGTCCTCTCCGCACACATTCATACGTTTTTATAGTTTGGATGCTTATTCGACTCCGGGCTCCTGTGTCCTTGAGTCGGCATCCCAAGCTACTGTCTGAGGCTTCCTGCGCTTTGTGCACACCTACGCATCGTAGGGGGTGCGGACATCGTCGGCACGGCGACGTGGGTATTCCGTTCCCATATGCATACTGCATGCAGCATCGAATGAAGCTTTTGAAAGGGAACTCTCGGGGTTATTTGATTGTAACCCTGTTCCCTGATAAAGGGGAACGAGATGCTGCACTGCAGTGCTGTGCCGGTATATGCCCCATAAAGCTCCTTGGTATAACCCCCAGACCTGAAAATTAAAGCAAACATCATGAAAATTTGAAAGGAAGTTCCACCAATCTGGAAGAATCTTGTTTAGCATGGCAAGATAGTCTTAAAAAATATAGGAAATCCCTCCGTAATGCGAGTAGCCTACTACTCATCAATAGAGGAAAATAAAAACAACCACAGGTTTCTTTTTTGACCAGCACTTTGCTAGGTTGACAGAGTCACAGCTCTATTGAACCGTGTATTTCTTTTTTTTAACGTATATTTTTTTGGGCCTTTGTTGATCGAGATAGCTGAAGATCTTTTTAAATGGGAGAGAGAGGGAGAGGAGGATGACATGCAGCAAAGGGTTGCAGGTCAGAGTCAAACCTTGGCCTGCTGCGGTGAGGACTGTAGCCTCGCACATGGGGCAGGCGCTCTACCGAGTGAGCTAACCGCTCACTGAGCCATGTATTCCTATAGCCATCAGTAGTAAAGTCTTCCTGAGCTTCTTTAACGATAAGATTTTAACTATTAGAGACAAAATTCATCACAGTAACAACTTATCTTCAAACACAGGGACCTTAGAAACAGCTGTAACACCGGATATATATTTAGACTGATTTTCTCCTATTGACCTTCTTCAACTAACTTCAACAGTGTTTTCATCTAATCCATCAACCTGTCTTCTCAAGTAGTTTGGCTATGAATGGGAGGTTTGATATTGGTCTATAATTGTTCTGGATAGTATTATCAAGGCCAGACTTCTTTAATATTGGAGAGACAGCTGCTACTTTTAGATCATGCAGAACATAACCAGTGGCAAGAGATCTATTTATAATATAAATTTATAATGGGTTGAATAAGTGAAGACAGAAGGGTTGTTATAAGGTAAGTCGGAAGAGGATCAAGAGTGCAGGTGGTAGAATTTGATTCGATAATCAGTTGTTCAACCACAGATGCATTTGTGTGTAAAAAAGTGTTGAGTGGACGACCAATCAGACATGGAGTTGAATAGGAAGAAGCAGTTGGAGAAAAAGTTTGATAAATGTTATCAATTTCTGGTAGAAAAAATGACTGAAAACTTTCACATAGATCAACCTGTTTGTTTATTTCAGAAAAAAAGAGCCTCAGGTTTGCACTTGGCTTTGTTGATGACAGTTGAAAGATAGTTAGAATGTGCAATATTAAGTGATTCTTTATATTCCAATACTGAATCTGAAGAAGCCATGGAATTCACAAGAAGGGAGGATTTTTTGTGAAAGTCTTTAGAGACGCCTACATTTTGTTTTCAAAACTCTTAGTTCAGGAGTGTACTAAGGAGAGGAGTGACAGTGACCAACGAGACAGTTCTAGTTATTAATGGAGCAAGATCATCCAAAACATTACAAATAGATTCATTATAGGGTGAAACTATCTCATCAGGACTCAGGAGGTGGAGTGAGGAATGAAGAACAGAGGAAGCAATAGTAGCAGAGAAAATGTCAACAGTTATAGATGTCAGGTTACAGTAAGATATCGTAATTTTGTTGCTTGGTTTTACAAGAAGGGAGTGAAAAGTCGAAGACAATTTGTTTATGATCAGAGATGGCGAAATCATGACCCTGAGCATTCACATTGTCAATAGCAACAGTACAAAAGTTAACAGTTAAAAGTATGAGAGTGAGAATGTGTGGGAAACTCAATATGCTGAGATACTTCAAAGCAATCCAAAACAGACATAAAGTCTTTAGCAATGGTAGAATCAGAATCAACATGTATGTTAAAGTCACCTAGCATCATTATTTTATCATGCTGGGCACAGGCACGAGTGAGAAGCTGAGTCAATTCAGAGAGAAAGTTTGTATTATATCTAGGGGGTCTATAAATCAGCATAATCAGAAGTTGAGCAGGGCCAGCAAGTTTAAGTGACAGACATTCAAAACTGGAAACATCAAGAACATCAATTTTAGTCACTTTATAATTGTTCTTAAAGATCACAGCCAGACCACCACCTCTGTCACTAAGTCTAGGTTTTGTCAGGTAACTATATCAAGGAGGGGTTAACAGGTTCAGTTTAATGAAATCATCAGGTGTTTGCCAGGTTTGAGTCAAGTATAGTCAATCCAGGTTTCTCTCAGTTATAATGTTGCTCAGCAGTGCACCCTTGCCAGTAAGGGAACAAGTGTTCAAAAGAGTGCAGTTGTGTCGATGGGGAGCAAGCAATGAGTGGACAGCATCTCTGGTTAAGGGTATGAGAGTCCCGACGTGACAAGGACTCACGTTGCTATGGTAAACGCTCTGGTCTCTGCGACCAGATCACAGGTATTAATAAAGAGGACTCTTAACCATACGCTTTGCAGACCGATGGATATAACGAGCACGACGGGCAATACCGAGGGTAGTACACCAATCGTAAGTAGAGGTTTCCAGTCGAGAGTGATGATTTAGTTTATGCAGCTGGAGTGAGGTGTAATGAAAATCTATACTGTCATTGAGAACCAAAACAAGCCCAAAAACGACTAGGGCCAAAAGCGAAATACATCTCCTTGCACAGTTTAAGACAGCACTCACAGAAAGCAGTATGACCACCCTAAACAACAACACCAAGTTAGCCAAACCTAGTTGATGCTAGATGCGATCCACAAAACCAAACAGGGCAACCTCGCCAGAAACTTGCTTAGTGGTGTCCTCACGTTATGCGCACAGCGTACTCTCACCGGAACCGGAAGTCAATAGATGTACTGACAAGACCTAGGAAAAAAGATCAAATTTCTCCAGTATTATTTTCTCTGTACTGGCTCCAGAATAGAATTTGAAATCCTTCTCCTTACCAAAGCTCTTAATGTTCAGGCACCATCGTATCTTAAAATGCTCACCTTATTACTCTTATAACTGAACCCCAAAATGCTCCCGAAGCTGCGCCTTTCGGTTTGTGAATGTTCTCATATGTAAGTCGCTTTGGATAAAAGCGTCTGCTAAATGACTAAATGTAAATGTAAATTTGTAACCCTAGAATTCAGGGTTACTTGTGGATCCTAGAGTCTCCAAAGGTAGAATGGGAGCCAGAGCCTTCAGCTGGAATCTGATCCCTGTTTGGGTTTGGGAGGCAGACACAATCTCCAGATTTAAAAGTAGGTATAAGACTTTACTTTTGGTAAAGATTATAGTTAGGGCTGGCTCATGGAAGCTGCTATAGGCCAAGACTGCCAAGAGACTTACCATGATGCACCTCTCTCCTCCTCTTCCATTCAATCTGCATGCATTCTAATCCTATTAATGCATGTTACTAACGCAACATCTTCTCTCTCCCGTAGTTTTGTGCATTCTCGTCCCTCTCTTCTCTCTGTATCACTTTTAGCAGGTATATCTGCCTCCAGAGTTACGGAGTCTGGATCTGTGATTGCAGACCACCAGCTGCACCCCTGCTCGACGACCGCTGCTGCAGTTGTTATTGTTAACAAACAGCTGATGAAGGAACGGAAAGTGGAACTGTGCTGCTGTCTCTATGGTGGAGAGGAGGTTGTGTGGCTCAGTTGTCCTTCTGGATCCATCCTCTTCACCTATGTTTTACAATCTACATTTTGTCATCATAATTGTATATACTATGATTTTCTATACACATGGCATATATTTCTTGTCTGTCTGTTCTGGGAGAGGGATCCCTATAAATTAAATTTACTTGACTTATATTATGCACACGTGAGACTCCCAAGTCATCTCAATTGTTAATATATGTTTTGAATCAATTTTCACTGACTGGTTTCCATTAGAATCTGACCTAAAATGTAGAATCCCATGGGACCCTTGGGTTGGGAAAAAACAACAAAAAAGATTGACCCAGCATGGGTCAATATAACATGCAATAATAAGTGAACTTTACCCAATAGAAAACTATTTAGACAAGGGGTTGTTTCGATCCAGTAATCCAACAGTAATATAAAAATAATACTGGAAAGACTGGTTCAAAACAACCATTGGTACTGGGTAAAGTTAGCATAGGACTGGTGCTGGTGCTATATTGATGCACACTGGGTACATTTTAATCCCAGTGATCTTTAGTGTGTGATATGCCATATGCTATGTTATCATCTGTGGTTCTATAGGCTGCAGCTGCAGCCTGACATTTGCAACGAGAAAATTCCACCCGTGTCGCAGTTTTATGTACATGGACTGGAATGAGCATTTTTTTTTAAATCTTTTTTCTTATGAGACTGATTCTCGAGGTTTCCTGCAGAAAAGTCAAGTTTGTGTCCCAGTGTCACACTTTCAGACAGTGCGCTACAAATGGCATCTGTCACATTCACTCATGTGAAGGCCAGTTTATAATGACTATTAGGTTTTACCATTAATATGCCTCACATGGTAGTACCATTAATTAGATTTGGCTATCAGAATCATCAGAATCAGAAATACTTTATTGATCCCCGAGGGGAAACTCTTTGTAACAGCAGCTCACTATCACGTCAGTGCACACAAGAATAAAAGTATTAAGCAAAAAAATATGTATAATACACTATAATAAAGGTCGGGAAAAAATGTATAAATTAAGTACAAGTGTGTAGAAGTATAACATTTAAATTAGTGTGAAGTACAAAGTGGATTACCGGTTGATGATGATAATAATACGGTATAGAGTAATAGTGCATGAACTGTCAAGTGAAGTGTTTCTTTTCACGATTATAATGATAGGATTATAAGCATTTAGGATTAACAAAGATATCAAAGATAATCCTAAATGGTTTCAATTAATAAAGACCTTGGGGCACCACCCTTAGAAAAGGCAAATGAAAACCAAATAATCAATTTAATCTCATAAAATACACTGAACTATCAATTTGGGGTATAATTATTAGGGATGTGCAGATCCGATCACGAGATCGGAAATCGGGGCCAAACACGTGGTTTCAGACTCGATTGGAATCGGACATTACCTCCCGACCAGGATGCGGATATATATGTATATATATTCTCATTATATTTGAACACATCTATAGTTATGCGGTGGCACAGAGTTAGTCCATTTTGACTCCACACAGAAACAGCGACACATGACATCACTTTGTTGCAGAGTATTGGTTAAATGCTGGCAAAGTAGAACATGGAAGCAGCTTGAAGCGGAAAGCGCGAGTATGTCTGCGTTCTGGAGGTATTAGAAAGTTGATGACAACAACATTGCCATAGCAAACTGTGAGATATGTAAACGTGGGATTGCAAGAAGTGGGAAGGAAAAGGCTACATTTAACACAACAAACCTGATACGGCACCTCAAAAACAAACACCCAACACAATACAGCGAGTTTACCCAGGCAACCCAGCCGAAGACGAGTCAGCTCAGCTCATGCAGGAGAGTTTGAAGAGAAGGGAAAAAATGCCCAGTGACGGCGCGAAGGTGCAGCACATCACAGCCAAGATAGCACAAATGATTGCAATGAGTGACCTGCCATTCGCCTTTGTAGAGAACCCTGGATTTCTTATGCTTATGGAGCACGTAGAACCCTCGATTTGAAATGCTTTCTCGCCACTATTTCACTAAGAAAGCTCTGCTACAGACTGCTGTTTTAGATATTATTTACTATTATGTATGAATCTCCTTATTTGGCACTAGCTGGCAATGACAAACACATCACATGAGATCATAGCATTGCACAGCGCATCACGGTGTGGATGGGAGCCACCGACATGGACTGGTGCCATTTTAAAGTAGGTGCCATCAGTCTCTTCACCAATCAGCAGACTCTACCTGTAGCTCAACACTTTAGATAAACACACAGAGTAAACAGCCCCCCCCCCAAGGCAAAGAGGAAAGAGGGAGGACATAGGCACACTCAAATACAAATGACTCAGGGTCATAACACCCCCAGAGGTAAGATCTAACATTTCTTCCTCCCCAAGAAAAGTTTGATACTTAAAAACCTGCATGAGACAACACATTGGTCACAATATTATCAGTTCCTTTTTATGTGGTGAATCTCAATGTTAAAGTCCTGTAGTAATAATGACCAGTGCATAAGACACTGATTATTATTACACATATGGGACAAGAACATCAGACGCCAGCGTTCTTGAATACACAAGAACCGAAATGGAGCTTGAACCAACATAAACTTCAAAATGCTGTACCGCCAAAAGCAATGCCAGGGCCTCTTTCTTAATGGGGCTATAATTCATTTGATGTTTGTTGAATTTCTTTGAGAAATAACACACAGGATGATCAATACCATGAAAATCCTCCTGTAAAAGTACAGCCCCTGCACCATAACCACTGGCATCCACCTCTAATTTAAAAGGACACACAAAATCAGGTGACGCTAGTACAGGTGTGCCGCACAGGAGAGCCTTTGCAGAATCAAATAAGTCCTGACACATGGCAGTGATAGACAAAAAACTGTGATAGACTTGACAGGCTGGTGAATGACTACACTAGCAACATTTTTACAGAACCCCCGATAATAACCACACTCCCAGAAACCGGTGGAGTAGCCGTCCTGTTTCTGGCACAAGTCCAAAATAGCCTGGACTTTAGCCAACAGAGGGCGCATCTGCCCCTGCCCTACTTGCTTTCCCAAGTACGTGACTACAGCAACAAATAAGGTGGCAAATATCACCTTTCTTCAGTCAAGAAAGACAAATGTCCCTCCAGATTTTCCAGAATTTTTGAATTCTCTGTGACACTTTGGAGTTATCACGGACAAAGTATTGCTTAAATATATTGACATGACACACCCGGGACTTTTTCTTCTTATCAGATGTTTTCATTATATGACCTATGTCATTTACTTTCTGCTCAACCTCATAAGGACCATAGAACTTAGCCTGAAGAGTGGAACCAACCATAGGTAACATGACCAACACACATTCCCCTGGTTGAAAATTGCACCTGAGAGTTGTCTTATCATATTGTTTCTTTCTAGACTTGGCAGCAGAAAGAGAGTGGCATCCCAGCTCACAAGCAGTGTGTAACCCTGAATGAGCTCACGTAGTCCAAAATGCTGTGCACGGGGCTGGGCCTGTCTGCAAGCCATCTCTCTTGCAACAATCGCAGCGGGCCACGCACAGTGTGCCCAAAAACCAGCTCAGTCGGTCTAAACCCAAGAGACTGCGGTGTGGTTTCACAAATGGCGAGCAGTAGCAGCGGCAAACCCTCATCCTACTCCTCGTTGGAGTCAGTGCAATACTTACAAAGCATGGATTTTAGCGTCTGATGGAATTTCACCAGTGCCCCTGACTATCCGGTTGATGCTTAACGGACAACTCTGACATGACCTGTGCAAAAGCTTTAGACATGGACTTGGTCAGTTTGAACGCATCTTGGCAACTCAAAAATGGAAAAAAAACTTAACCAAGGTTTTCACCACTGCTTTAACCCTCAATGTGTGCAATTGGACAGCCTTGGGAATACGTGTGGCTGTGCACATCATGGTGAGCAGATGCTGGTGACCTGTCTTGGTTTTGGGTAAAGGACCGCTCAATCTATTATGACCTGTCAAAGGGTTTGCCCATTAACGGGATCAGATGTAAAGGAGCCGGAGGAATAATCTGATTTGGTTTTCCGAAGTTTAAGTTGTTAGTAAGCTACTAACTTTACCCAGGCCTAGCTAGCGTTAGTGTGGGGACAAGTAAATGTGAATTTGCGAGAAACTGGGGACACTGTTTTGCTGGGACATTTAAATGCCAATTGCAAAATACATTGCCATTTGAATAAAGAGACCAAAAAACCATGTCAATATGAAATGCAATTGATTGAATTTTCATTCTAAATTTTAATCAAAATAATTTAAATGAATTAAACTGAATTGAATATGGCAATGCCACTTTGCATATGTGACTTGAATAAAGACGCCAAAACACTTCCATAGGTCAGTGGTGAAGCAAGAGCTAGACGTGAGAGGAAGAGGTGGAGGAGGAAGAGGAGGAAGGATAGTTGTCTCAGATGAGATCAGGGTCACATTGGTTGACCACGTTTCAACCATGGATTGAGACTGAGGGAAGCTGTGCAGAAAGTTCAGCCCAACCTGAGCCGCTACATGGTTGCATCTATCATCTGTAAATTCAGAAATGAGAACCGATAAGTTATCTACCATCTACACTACGCAGTCTGACATATCAGTAGGCCTATATTACTCAGTGATAGTTGGCCAATGTTACAGTACTGTCATTTCATATTTGGAAAAAATATCAATTATTTTAGCTTACTTCAACCAATCATATAATATTTTTGGTTCTTATGGAGAACTGAAAGACGACCAGGCAATGGTGGAAGACACTGGCTGTTCACACCAGAACAGGAGACCGCTACTGTGAACATAGTGGTGTCAAACAATGTATTAGACTACCAGAAAACCAGAACCACATACAGTAATTGCAGACAACACAATATTTCAATAACATTCACCAGGTGGGCTACATTGGACCATGTATTACAAAGCAACCACATTTTGGATGAAACAGTGCAATTTGAGCGAATCTCAGAGATGGCAGGGGTTCTCCACCTTTTCTACTTCAAGGCCCGCCTATTCATACATGTAACATAATTAAAACATAAATTATAATAACAACAATACCAATGATTTTGGTTGCTCTATTCTATTCTAATAATATAATATTTAATATATATGTGCTGGCTGTCAAAACAATCTTTTTCAACAATGTTCATAATGACATATATTTTCATAAATTGAATGGATTGTGCTGAATGAACACAGAATTAAAAGAAAACATAATTCAGTTTTTCCGTTTTTAATTACAAATGAAGTACAGAAGAAAAAAGAACAAAGAAAGAATGAAGCTTTAATAAGTAGAAAAGACTTGAAAATGCATGAAAAAGTGTAGGAAGTAATACAAATAGTTGGGAAAGCGGGACATAGATGAAGGATTCAAACAGCATTGCTTGAACAATGGCCGGGAGCTAAACTGCATGGTTGCCTTAACTTTGCATGAAGAAGCACCTAAGGAGTATGCATAGTTCCCTTGAAAGGGAACTCTACGCTGCGTCAGCTGACACTATACGGAACGCCTCCAGCGTGACAGCGAAATATTAATAGTATTGTTTTGTGTTGAGCACTTCAGTGTGTTGTTGGTTGGTAGAAAGATCTATTCACATGATGGCATGTGTGTATCATTTTGATGCAAAAAAACATTCTGGAAAGAGAAACCGTTTGCTTTTGTAAGAGATTTGAAGAGTTTTGCATTTTGTCTTTGTGATTTTGTTTTGTGTTTACTTTTGAGAAAATTAGCCAAATATTCAGAAAACACGTGCAAACAATTGTGAAAAACTAAATCATAGCAGTGTCTTTACAATTTGTCTGAATGTGCCTGCATGTAAAACTGGCGTGGAATAGTTTGACATTTTGGGATACACACTTTTTTTCAGAGAATGAGACATGGGTGCCACTCTCAGTAATTGTGCGGTAAATATGAAGCCACCGCCAACAGGTGATTAAATTAGCTTAAAGCCACTTACCAGCACCTCTAAAGCTCGAAAATGAACATGTTATATTTTGTTTGTTAGCTAGATCCCTACAAAAGTTGGAAAAGTAGCAGTGTTGTCACATGAGCTTGCAGAAACTCCAGGATGTAACTGAGCCCGGCCAAGGAATAGTGTGGCACATAACCCCCAAACCACAACTTGTTGTTTTTACGCTATTTTTTTATGGCTTAAACAACCAAGACTGTGTTAATTTGTAGCTAATTAGGGAGTTGCTAGTAGACTGATTTAAACCATGTAATTGCACAAACAGATTCTAGAATAAAGTTTAATCAATCAAATGAATAAATGCTAGCACAGATTTTTTTTGTTAATCAGTAGAAACTTAATAATGTACAATTCTGATTAAATTGCATTGGTGTATTGATAATATTTCAATAATAAGTATTTAATAAATATGTCTTTGTTGCGTCGTTGCTGCGTGGAGTTCTGAGTAATTCCGAGCTTTCATGAAGCACTGGAAGGCATCATTATATATGTACTACTTAACTACCCAGCATGCACTTCGTCGTCGTCGACATTTTTCTTGTTGTGGTGTAACGTTAACTTACTGGGAGGTATTACGCTCGCAGTTCTGGAAGAGTCTGTATTTTATTTTAAAATTTAACTTCTTTTTCTGCTATCTGTGTCTTAAAGCAAGTGTCGAAAGCAAAGACAGCAACATGGCGCAGTACAAAGGAGCTGCCAGCGAGGCTGGGAGAGCCATGCAGCTGATGAAAAAACGAGAAAAAGAAAGAGAGCAGCTCGAACAGCTGAAGCAGAAGATTGCAGAGGTTTGTAACTTTTTGCTCTAATGATAACGTGTTTATCAGCCACGCGGTATTACTGCGGGCTAATTTAGCCCTTTCTCATGTCTTTTGTGGAAAAATAATTAGCAGTAATAGTAGGGTCCTGAAGGCCAAAACACACCGCCGCCGAACGGTGTGACAATTGAACTGGTGGTCAAATGAACTGGTGATAATCCCTGATGTGTCGTAGGTACGGTTTGAGAATCCCATGTCTACGTTTCTAACCAAGGAAACGTCATGACGTCAGTGACAGCGTTCGAATTTTGCTTTTGTTCCAGACTTGGGGGCAACTTCTATAGAACTTAATGGGGCGGGCATATCGAGTCCCACTATAACCCATCATATCGGTGTTGTTCCACCTTAGACTGAAAAATGCTTCCACAAAATAAAAAAATAAACACACACAACGTGATGTTGACTGATCATTTTATTTTTGTTATTTAGCCAAAGTTATCAACACGACGTCCGTTTCTCGACTTGGGTGGAAAAAAGCTCCAGTTCTCAGCCTGGTTGAGGGGTTGCCACATCCCAATACATTGATGTATATAAGCTTTAGGATGAAATGTACATCAACCAGTATATACAATGTTAGATAGTTAACAATACAATACATTTACCGATGATTCTGCCATCCAGGGTGCCGGCCACCTGTTTAAAAAGACAGGTCGTAAACGAAGGGATAGAGAGGTCTTTCATCCCAGTGGTGGCCGAACTGAAAGCTTTCGCTCTTGGCACCAATGTGCATTCACCCGCTACACAGTGACGTAATGATTCTTCCTGTTTTAGTTTCCGTGCTACTAAACAGGAAATATGTTACAATTACTTTGCTTATAAAAAGTAATGTATATTTGTATAGGTATATCCTTGTGAAAGAATATTCATTAAAAAAAAACGATGATGACCCAAACATAAGGCCGACAACGTGAACGTTTGGACGATTTATTGACGTCTGTAGTGTTTTGAGCCGGCATCAACGCAGTCATGTACATTGGCGTTCCCTGTCGTTCTCGCTTTAAACTAATTTGCAGGTTGGAGAAGCATGTGAATCGATGTGCAGGACAATGATGTACAAACTACATTCAGAAGAATATAACTACAAAAATATACATTACTTGCCTGCAGGGTCAGTGAAGGGGTCGCCGTTACAGTCGCCATTAGTGTTTTACAAATTCTGATTACATAACAATTGAGTCAAGTTGAGGATACTGACAGAATGTTAACCTGTTTGTGAAATCAACGTTATAACACTAATATTACTGTGCAGTCTCCTATAGACACCCGGTCACTCAAAATGCTTTAGAGAAATGGCAAAATAACCTAACTGATCTGGATGTCTGGTCTCGCTGTCTCTGTTTCTCACAGGACAACATGGTCAAGTCCAACATTGATAAGAAATTCTCAGCTCACTATGATGCTGTAGAAGCAGAGCTGAAGTCCAGCACAGTTGGTAAGTATCTTTGTTGTTGCACGTAAACCTTTGTGTAACACTACAGCCTATCATTTTGAAGTCAATGAGAAGTGCCTGGACTGGCGTGGAATGTGACCCATAACATATCACATGGTTATGTCAGAAAGAGTAAAGGATTACAGCTGAACTGTTAGCTGGAATGTTGACACTCTGCACATCTGCACCCAAAAGAATTCAGTGTTATTGTGGAAATAAAAAAACAAAAAAAGAGTTTGCATCAGTGCATAGTGGCTTGTAAATTTAATAAATTTGATAACATTATGTGAGAACATATCCATGCGATTCTTGTTTGACTTTTGTTTGTTTTTATCTCTTGGTCAGGTCTGGTGACGCTGAATGATATGAAGGCCAAACAGGAGGCGCTGGTGAAGGAGAGAGAGAAACAGCTGGCCAAGAAGGAGCAGTCCAAGGAACTCCAGCTGTGAGTTGTTACTGGCCCTCTAGCTCACTTTTACCCCATTTCCACCAAGGCAGAGCTGGTGCTGGTCCGGAGCCAGAGCCAGAGCAAAGTTTCAAATCGGTTCTTTGTGTTTCCACACCCAAAGCAGCAGCTCCGAGTCAGGAAAAGTGGTTCTTCAGTAGCACCAAATCGTTGCTGGTCTAGAAATAAGCACCGCGCACTGCGGCGGCTGGGGGCGGGGTTACAGTGACCGACAAGATGAACAGTTCTCACTTCTGCTTCTTACACCAACGCTTAATACATTTTTATTTAACTGCAATGTGATCGTTTATCAGCAGCGTTGATGCTAGGAGGCTAGCAACATGCTAAGGCTAAAGTTGACATATTACTGTTAAAAATAAATGTTATGTGCGTACCGTTACTCTCGCTTGTAATCTCCATCTGTACAAACTGCGGCGAACATAAATAGCAACGCAACGTCCGCGATTGTTGACGGTGTTTGTGTTTGGCGCTGTTCGCTGGGAAGGATGTGACGTGAGACCTGGCTCTGTGCTGGCTCCGTAGCCAGTGGAAACACAAACCGGTTCTTAGAAGGCTCGTCAGCCAAACCAACTCCGAACTGGCACCAGCACTGGCTCTGAACCGGCTCTGAACCAGGACCCAGATCACTCTGGTGGAAAAGGGGTATTTCACACAGTAGTTTTGCACGCGGCTCTGCACCGGTCAGTTGCTCATCTGTTTGGAAACACCTTTCATGAATAGAATCCTTTGGTGTATATGAATTGATGTATTTTACATATCTGTGTTGGGATTCCCAATAGTTTAAGGGGCACCAAACTGTGTAGGTGCAATCAATTAGATTTGGCTACCAAGATCATTAAAAAAAAATCCTAAGTACTAACTTTAATAAAATCCTCGGGGTACCACTCTTCTTAAGGAAGAGAAATGATAGTCAATTACTTGATTGAGTCTCATAAAATACACTAAGCTATAAATATGGAACTCAGATTAATAATTCAATTAATAACTATAACCAGAATTACCCTTAATAGCTAGTAAGGTTGAAGGCTTTGGAATTCAACATAGAAAAGGTTGGCAAATGACTCACTCTTGTGCAACATTAAAGAGACCAGCATAATTATACACAAGCATTTATTTAAAGATAAACAGAGCAAAACACTTAATGTGAAGACTAACTTTAAGTACACTAAACTAAGATGACTGCTTGGATGTAAAATGGCGTGAAACAAAAGAACATATGTCTTGCGGGCATTAGCGCACGTGGCCAGAACAAGAAACATTTGAGCGTGAGCTTTAAAGTTACTCTCCGCCGTGTGGTTGTGTTTAAGGCCATCAGTACCAAGTTAAAGAGTTAGTCCATTGCATTCATGACCCTGTGTCAGTGAAGCATAACATAAGCTAACATCAACTTAGCGGTGGCTGGGAACTACAGTTACAAATATAACCATGTACTCTCAAAGGAGATATATGTTTCCATTCAACTTTTCAAAAATAACTTTTCCAACAGAAAATTCTATCAGTTTTACATTTCAGCTTCCAGGTTTTTGAGCAGTCTAGTGTAGTACATTTGGGCTTTCAGATATTTAAGGAAAGTTAATGTCAGATTTCTGCATTACCACACATTTTCAGCAGGAAAGGCAATTTTTCTAGTTATCTATGCATTTTTATTTTTATTTTTTTGCAGCAAGCTTGAGAAGCAGAAAGAGAAGAAGAGAAAGGAGGAACAGAAAAGGAAAATAGCCAGTTTATCATTTAATCCTGAAGACGAAGGAGAAGAGGAAGAGGAAAATGAAGAGGAAGATCAGGATTGTGAGTATTGATAAGAATGTTAAAGCACAAACTAAACAGGAAACATAGTGCTGCTGATCAGTTTCAGATGTATACTGCCTGTTCTCTTTCATTTTTTATTTGATCTGTGTTTCGTGTGGCTAAACAAGATATTTCTCAGACTGATCGAATCTGTCAGTCTGATTTGGTCCAAGCCATAGGTTCATTAGTGAATTAAAATGTTTAATATTCAAACAGGCTCTTGTAGGGGTTAAAAATGGGAATCCAGTCAACCAAAACATGTGTTCTTGTTACAGGCTATGACTTACGGCTTCGTCAAAATAGTCTCTCAAATGCATTTATTGTATGAATATAAAAGTTTAAGATCAAGTTTGATGATTTCTTACCTGTAAAAAGTTGTTTTATATCGTAGAATTAGTTGCTTCCTCAATATTTTACTTTATTTTACCCATGCTTATTTATTTATTGTAGACACATGTGATGTTCTAAGGAGTGATAATGACCCTGTTATACTATACACTGAACAATATATATGTTTAGTATATTGTTATGCCGCATGCGTATTTTAAGGCTGGATCTTAAAAGAATAGTTTTGTGTAATGTGCTTATTTGCTTTGTTGCAGAGAGTTAGATGATGTTTTGAGGATTTACAATGGTTAAAGAGACACCTAATTGTTTAGGTGCAATCATTTAATCATAAATTAAAGCTGAAAGCAGTGTTGAAAGGGCCCTCGCCTCCACGCGCCTCAGGAGGAGAGACAGCCTGCTCTCAATCTTCATGACAAATCATGCGCTGCACAGTGGAGTTAAATATCATTTCCTGTGGCGCAGGAGACCATGCACTACTCATACATGATGTTGTCGTATATCAAATGTAGACCACACAACGTAAATTTCATCGGATGATGTTTGTCACATTTGGCTTGCTTTCCTGGTGCTATGACTATGACTCATGAATGTCACATAAGTAACATTCACAGTAACAGATTCTCAATGGGATTTCAGTCAGGACCCAATTTATACTGCGAAATACAGAGAGATTTACCTGGCGGTGATAGGCTTAATCAGTATTGTGGCAACTTCTTTGGCAAGGGCTTGAATGTAACCGGCATTCATTTATATGTAAAAGGAAAACTAATTCAAAATGTTGGCTGAGCAGCAACTTAGCATGTGGCTACCAAATCCATGTACTGTGCTATGTTATGCCCAGTTAAATGCTACCAGTCCATGATGGAAGAAGAGCGTTGGTGTGTTGCTGCTAGCTGGCCATGTGGTTGAGCCCGGTGGCAGGGCTCCAGACTAACTTTTTATGTTGGTGGCACTGGTGACCCTACCATTTAGGTGCACCAGTACATAATTTTAATTTTGGGGGGGATAATATATGCAAGGTAGATTTATTGATCATTTTACAACAGAGGGTTGTATAACGAGATCTGAGTTGTATTTCCCTTTATGCTACTCACAGAAACCAACGTTATATAGCCTAATATTTAAAAAAGAAAAATACATTAGTACAGTACTCTACTTCTAGTATGTTATTTCTTATTTCACCATTTTAATTCTACTTTTTCACAAACCACTTTAATCCGCTAACTTTGCTCTTCCCTTCAGTTCTCTTTCTTTTCTCTACACGCACACACCTATACCCTAAATATCAGGGTACAGCCAGGAGACTGTTCGCTTAGCTTAACATAAAGACTGGAAACAAAGAGAAACCGCTAGCATGGCTACAAAAGCCACCTAGCAGCACCTGGAGTCTTGTTATCATCGTCACCATTGGAGACTCTGCAAAGTCACTGCTCCTGACCATGAACTAGCCCAGCACATAACCCCATGCAAAAGCACAAGTTGTTGGTTTTTTTACAGTTGAAAAAAAACAAGATATAACTTGTTAATTAGGAATTTTGTCTTATATATGTTTGTGTCATAGATGCTCCAGTTAAGAAAAAAAAACTGGGGAAAAATCCTGACGTGGACACAAGTTTCCTTCCTGATCGAGACAGAGAGGTGAGTAAATATAAATGACAACTAGTGGTTGTCCACTAGTGGTTTCCTGTGTTCACACAAGTTATGATCGCTAACTAGAATAATCATCCTGCATCCTTTGTGTCAATCATTCATTCACTCATTAATTATCCCTCGCTGTGTTCGTATGGCACGTTTATTAATTTATGAATTGTCAATTCATGGTTGTATTTATCTACTCATTTGTGTGTCTAGTAGTATTTGGTTGTGTAGTCTCTGGAATCGCGTTGCAATGATTCAAATCATAGCCCTCTTCTTATAAACCTTTTCCTTTTTCACTATATTTATTTTGTCTGCTTCTTGTGTTCAGGAGGAGGAGAATCGTCTCAGAGAGGAACTCCGACAGGAATGGGAGCTCAAACAAGAGAAGATTAAGAGTGAGTGTCAGAATTACTTGCGTACGCACACACATACATCACCAACAGTGGACTTTCAATCTATTCTCACCAAGCGTGGACCTGTGTTTCTGGTCATTTTTGAAAAAACAAAAATAGAATAGAAAATTAACTTTTATGGTCTTTTCCCATACTGCAAATCTGCTTTTAAAATTTCTTTTTGGGTGCTTTCACACCTGCCTCGTTTAGTTCATTTGAATCTTGTTCATACAGACCTACGCTCCTGCCAGGTCCCTGCACTCTGCAAACGAACAACGTCTGGTGGTACCATGCCAAAAAGGAAAATAATCACTCTCGCGCACCTTCTCTGGATCTGTTCCACATTGGTGGAATGAGCTGCCTGCTTCTACAAGATCAGCAGATTCTGTAGCCACCTTTTAAATGCACTCGAAAACGTATCTCTTCCGTCAACACCTAACTGACAATCACTAACTCTTCTTCCTTTCTACCTCTGCTCAAAAAAAAACAAAAAAAAGCCCTTCCTATCCTTAGCTTTGTATACTGTGCTAGGCTTTAATCAGACTCGTTTTTTGATGCACTTATGCTTTTTGTTACCTTGTGTTGTTATATTGCTTCCATTGTCTTCCTCATATGTAAGTCGCTTTGGATAAAAGCGTCTGCTAGATGACTAAATGTAAATGAATCATACTAGATTTTGTTTTCCCCTTTGGTGCGGTTCTTACTTCTAGAGCAGCAACGATTTGGTGCTACTTAAGAATCACTTTTCCTGGCTCGGAGCTGGTGCTTTGGTGGTGGAAAGACAAAGAACCGATTTGAAACTAGGCTCTGGCTCCGAACCAGTACCAGCTCTGCCTTGGTGGAAAAGGGTTAACTATGGGGGAGGGTTAAAAACGACGTGTGTGAGTGAGTCCTTTCAATCCCTGCTCCAGCCTGCAGGGGCACTGCGGAGTATGGACTTTAACACTAACACACCTGCTGGTCCCATCTTGGCTAAAGTTTACAGAAAATTCAACAGAGGGTTTTAGACCCTCTGAGGGCACCACCAAAATGTCCCCTGTTGACTTAGTGGTCCCCTATTGGTGAATGTGTAACGACTCTGAGGTCCACTGTTGCATAGATAGGTGAGTGTGCACACACATCCCTTCTTATTGCTTAAATTCAGTAGTGTATCCACATATCTTTAACTCTAATCACAAGCAGACATGCTGTCCACAATGTCCCATTTTGTCTCAGCTCTTGAGAATTCCTCGCTTTTTTGTCTTTTCACTGCTATATGTATTAATATACACACATGTACACTCACACTTTCAGTCCAAATAATTGTGTCCTTCTTAATCTTCAGGTGAGGAGATTGAGATTACATTCAGCTACTGGGATGGCTCTGGACATCGTAAGACTGTCAAGGTAAAGCATGATGAGCTGCAATACTGGTTCACTGTTTTCAGTTTCTAAAAAGCCATTGAAAGAGTACTTAACACAAACTCTATGAAGAGTATTGATAACGGGATCTTTATAGGGAAATACACAGTAGACATTCTCATCGTTCCTTTGGTCAAACAATATATTCAACATAGTGGTTACTCTTCATGTCTTTATTACTGCAGATGAAGAAGGGCAATACCATCCAGAACTTTCTGCAGAGGGCCCTGGAGGTCCTCAGAAAGGACTTCAGTGAGCTCAGGTGAGAAGTTGAAGAGGAATGGAGTCTCAACCACACACACTATCACTATTAATGAATGAATGAATGAGTACACACATTCTCACTGTTTGTCAATCCGATAATAATGTCACCTCGCTGGGGGGGAAGGAGCCTGAGCTGGTGCGGGAGGTTGAGAGATACCGACTAGAGATAGTCGGGCTCGCCTACACACACAGCTTGGGCTCTGGAACCCAACTCCTCGAGAGAGGCTGGACTCTCTGCCCACGGTGAGAGGCGGCGGGCTGGTGTGGGCTTGATCATAGCCCCCCAGCTCAGCTGCCATGTGTTGGAGTTCACCCCGGTGAACGAGAGGGTCGTTTCCCTGCGCCTTCGGGTTGGGGATAGGTCTCTCACTGTTATTTGTGCTTACGGGCCAAATGGCAGTGTAGAGTACCCGACCTTCTTGGCGTCTCTGGGAAGGGTGCTGGAAAGTGCTCCGACCAGGGACTCAGTGCACGTAGCACCAGGACACCCTAGGTCGGAGGTCGATGTTCGACTTTGTGGTTGTTTCATCTGACCTCCGGCCGTATGTCTTGGGCACTCGGGTGAAGAGAGGGGCGGAGCTGTCAACTGATCACCACCTGGTGGTGAGTTGGATCCGATGGCGGAAGAGGAATTTGGACAGACTTGGCAGACCCAAACATACTGTGAGGGTCTGCTGGGAACGTTTGGCAGAGTCTCCGGTCAGAGAGATCTTCAATTCCCAACTCCCGTCAGTATTTCGTGCGTTAGTTGCATTTAGCTGTTGGTCTTGGCTTTTATAGACCATCATAGCAAGCAGCATGGCGTCCACCCAATTCAGCTTGGTGGTGATACAAACCTTATTTCCAAATCCTCCAGTGTTCCATTCACTCTTTCAGTGATTCTTCTGTGGTTGTGGGTGATATACACCCTATCTGAAACAGTTTTTGAGACTTTCCTTTAACACATTTTTTTTTTTCAAAGGTTTTTCTTTATCATTTTATTTTAAATATTTTATTTTAACTCATTTGTTAACAAAAAACTCTCTTTTTAGTATTGTTTATTATTTACTACCTCCCCCTATATACAATTGGTATAATAAAGAAAAAAATAAGTTGGATCTATTTACATGGTCTCTTTACACTTTGAGATACAAAATACTACATATTAAACTTGTCAAGTTATTCAAACATGTCAAAGTCCTACAAAAATATGTACAATTACAGAACTTGACAAGCAAGCCTGTCCTATACTACAAAGAGATGAACTTAATCGTAAATCTGCAGAGGGAGCTTAGTGCCAACAGCACTTAAAGTTAAATAGTTAAATATTTTTCAAAGACATCTAAAGTTATTCAAGTTAAAGTACACATAAACCTTAACCAGGGACTTGGGCTGTAAATTTGCCTTTGGCTAGAAGCTTGTATGTGGAGCATCGGCTGCTTAAATTGTTTTCTGCTTTGTCCCTATCAAATAAACTAGTGAATGAATGAAACAGGTTTAAGAATGCTGTATCTAGTCATAGTGTAACACACTGTTTGCAAAAATGTGTTATTTGGCATACCAGGGTGTTGAATCAGGTTGGAATATTTTTCTATTCTCTGTCTAAGGATGAACTCACTTCTGCTTCATGAGGTTGACCATCTTGATGCCTTTTTCAAAATCATAGTCAGAATCAATGCTCTCTGGTCTTTTCAGAGCCGATAATCTTATCACCTTTAAAACACCTCGTTAACCTCACACCTGTTAGTCTGCTTTTTTTCTTTGTTCTTTGTGGTGAGGTCACATCAAATAATTGTCTGCTTACCTACCCTTGCTGAGCAAAAGAAGTCACGAGAGCAATGCCTGACCACAAAAATGGTTTTAAGGAGCAAAATCTTGCTTACCTTTTGCCCAGTATATTTCTGTGAGCAATGCAGTGCCCTGAGTCCCTCGCTCAGCCAAGGCGCCCCCAGGTGTCCTCATCAAATCCAGTTCGTTGTTTACAGTTTTACGAAAATGTCAAAGTGCAGCAGCCTCTTGTAAGAGAGTCTAACCTATACAAAAATACACAGGGCTTTATACTTTCCACCCAACCCACTTTGCATGTGAAAACTCCACCCCTCCAATGCATACCCATGCATCATCTTATTGACTTATTGGATGGAATCACCTCTTGGCCAATCAACATTCCCCAAAATCAACCTTTGGACCAGCGGTTGGCTGGCAGCTCCTTAACAATTTCCCGTCAGTCCCCTTAAGTGTCTTCTGTCACCAAGCCAAATTGTCTCCAATAAACATCTTGCTAAGGACCTGGGAAATTGACTAATGACTTATACCACAAGGTTTGAAACAAATCAATACAGAAATTGCTGATAACTTGGCTTTGTATATACCTGTTTCTACAACCATAACAACAAGTTCAGTTTTTCTAGATATTCTGTCTCCCGTTTCTCAGTTACAAAGACTGAGTTCACAAAGTGGTAGCGGTTTTAATGTAGCATTTTAGTGCACAAAACAAGACTATAGTTATGAAAGCTAATATGATCAGACATGTTCTTATAAACCTTATAATTATGATTAAATAAGACAAAATCTACTACAACAGATGTCTTATCAAAATACTGTCTAAGGATGGCTCAACTATGCAAAACCCTTCACTAGCAGAATCTGAATCATCATCTGAACTGTATATTATGGGAGGTAAGGTAGGTGGAGTTTTATTTATAAAATAATAAATAAATGTAAAACAGAACAATGCTAACAATATTTCATGAAAATCTAGCACTGAAAGGGTGTGGAACAATCTCTAATTTATCTAAGGTTCCTACAGATACAGTACAGTTGAACAGGGTTGCTTTTGCATAAGTTAGAGACAAGACATCTGCCCAGAAACAGCTTCCACCCAAACATTTACCTTTAGTATAGGAGCAGCAATTATCTGGTCCTGTCATTGACCACCCAAAAGTAAATTGTAACGGTTAATACAAGCATATGAAGAAAAGAGCCTACTGTAGGTACATTTTTTGAAAACTTATTACCTCATGTATTTCGGAAGTATTTACACCTGGGGTTCGATGATAATGATTAATCTGATATGACAAATTAATCTAATTCTTGCTGTGACTCTGGGGGCCAAGTTTTGTGCTTTAAGCTCATTCCAGCTAACGGGAATTTAAGCCATGGCATAAGACAAAATATAATAATAATACTAATAACAAAACTAACTAACAAAAAAAATAGATTTCTACCACTTGGCAGTTTGAACCCTAATTCAAGATTAACTTTATTGCCCCACAAAGTGGAATAATTGGCTTGGGCTTTCATCAATGCTGCAGGTGTAAAAATAAAACATTCCACATATGTAACAAAACATATAATGGTGTTAATGAATAAATAAATACATTTTTAAATATGTTTAGAGGGACTATAAACCTCCTCCCAGAAGGCAGTAACTCATACTCTGCCTGTAGAATATGGTTTGGGTCATTAACTATCCTATTGGATTGTCTTAGGGTAGCCTGTTCATATACTGCAACCCCTATAATTTTCTATGTAGCCTGGATCAGGGACCCCGGAGTATCTGGGTGTTCCAGGCTATAAGTACTAACCAATGCGTGAGGGGAAGACCACCCCGCAGCAGCACATATATATTGGGGAGGGAGGTTCCTGACCACCACGCCCTAGAGGACGCCATACTTGTGGAGTGAGCCTAAGAGGCAATGGCCTCAACAATCCACCTGCTAATGGTGTATTTGGTAGTCGGGCAGCCCTTATGAGGGGGCCCAAAGCATACCAGTAAGGGGTCCGAATTACTGTACTGAGATGTCCGCAGAACATAAATCTCAAGGGCTCTGACTGGACAGAGCAGCTGTAGTCAATCCTGTTGCGTCGACACTAGAGGAGGATAGAACACCTGAAGGACCACGGGCCAGGCCACCGCAGTGGGTACCTACCCCAGCGTCGGATGCAAGCGAGAATCCTAACCTGAGCCTGAGGCCTCATCCTCAAGATACCACAGAGGAAACTTGTGATAAAACAGTGCTTTCCTAGCGTGCTGCCATCCACAGAACTGTGGAAGGCTGCATCCACTGCCATGTACACCTTAAGTGTAGAGGGGGAAAGCCCAGGCAAAACCCGGACTTGGATGAAGTCCAGCACTGCAGCCATCAGGCCGTTAACTGGATCCTGTTGGCACCATAAAGTGAAAAAGTTTCCACTTGGAAGAAGGTTCCTTGTGGAGGGAGCTCTAGAGTGCAGAATGGTCTCAACTACCTCGGTAGAGAGACCGGCAGCTCGGAGGTGATCCCCCTCATGGGCCACATCGAGAGCTTCCACATCCCCGACCGGGGGTGAAATATCTCGCCGTTGGCCAGGGACAGCAGATTCTTCCTGACAGAAATCTCCCATGGGAGACCGTCCAGGAGGACTGTCAGGGAGCAGGGCAATCAGTAGAAAAGTGTACAGCCACAACCTCGGCTGTACCATGGTGTCCAGCCACAGGGGAGATGGATGCACAAGTGAGAATCAGAGGGGCAATGTGCGTTCCCGTGGGACGCAAATGGGGCCGCTTCCGTTCCTCTGAACTTCCTCCACATCACCTACACCGTTTCGGGGTGCAGATGGCCTTTGTCTTGACAGGATGTCTGCTCCCACCTTCAGGTACCCTGGGATGTAAATGGCTCTCAGAGAGAGCAACTTCCCCTGGGACCACAGGAGGATCCAACGTGCCAATCTGCACAGAGAGCGCGATCTCAGACCCCCTGCCAGTAAGTGACCACTGACACAGCGTGTGTTCGAACAAGAACATGGTGGTCCCTGAGGTCTGGGAGTAAGTGCCCGAAGGGTAGCAGAATTACCAGCATCTCTAGGCAATCCGCTGTAGATGATGCACCAATCACAGACCTCGGGCAGAGCGGTCGTCCATGACCGCGCCCCATCCAGTGCTGGAGTTGACCCCAGTCGATGACAACACACTGCTCCTAGCACTGGGCCCTGGGTCAGGACCCAATGTTTCCCCTCCTGACTAAGGAACGAAGCCATCTGCGCGTAACTTTAAGTAGGTGAAAGGGGGTTGCCCCCCAGGGACCCTGTGGTCCTGAGCCGCCACTGCCATGGTTGCATGTGCAGCAGGCCAAGCAGTATTTCTTTGGACACTGCTGCCATGCACCTGTTTGAAACTGTTTTGCAGTGAGATGCTGGCCTGGCTGCACCCTGGACACCATGGCAAGGATCGACTCGATCCGTGCAAGAGACAGTTGTGCCCGCAACGTAACCGAATCCCACACTACTACAAGGAACACAGTCCTTTGGACCGGCGTAAACATGCTCTTACTCATATTGAGTCTCAACCTCAGGCACTCCAATCGTCTATGTATTTGAGAATGAGGACCCCCTGGGTCCTGAGAGGCACCAGGGCTGCGTCCACACATCTCGTGAAAGTGCGAGAGGGGAGTGCTAGGCCAAATGGAAGGACCCGATACCGGTAAGCTTTGCCCCTAAAAGCGAATTGCAGCAACTTCCGATGTTCCGGTAGGGAAGAGACATGGAAGTACGATTCTTTTAGATCGTTTGTAACAAACTAGTCCTCGGACTAAATTTGCCTCACAATCATGGGGATCGTCAGCATCTTGAACCGAAGTCTCCTCAAAGACCGCTGCAGCTGACGAAGATCTTAAATGGGGCTTAACCCTCCATCCTTCTTCAGAACCACACCAGCTGTAGAACCCAGTGTGCATCTCCTATACGGGAACCTTCTCTTTGGCCCCATTCTCCAAGAGAGAGTGCACTTCTCACTCCATAATCCGCACTTGTGCTAGGTCCAGCTTTATCTCCAAAATCCTTTGGAATCTTGGAGGTTGAAATCCGACCCGATACTTGTACCCCTTTCCAACGGTGCACAACACCCAGTGTGGCAACCCGGGAATTGCTTCTCAGGTGTGCAGAAATTCCACCAGCTGCTCAAGGCTGTTACCGTCGGGACGTGTCGGAGTGACCTGAAGCGCCTCTATAGCAGGAACTGACCAAGCTATAATGTCTGCAGACCTCACCGTAGAGAGTCCTGATTATAGAGGACCGAGCCTCCCCAGGCTGACACCCGGAAACCCTTGAGCCAGAACGTCGGTGCCCTGAAGCGCCTGTGCGGCAGGAAGCAAACGATGGAAGACCTCTACAGGCCTCTGTAGAGAATGCGAACCCCATATATATAATATAATATATAATTGTTTTCCATAAAACTTTCCAATAAATTTCTGAACTCCTCCTAGACCGTGGGTCCATTTAAAGGCAGTGAATGTTGCATACAGCTCCTTTTTAATATTTCAATATTTTATTCAATCATTTTACAAATGAACACATGTAACAGGAAACAAAGTATGCACTGCAGGGCAATATTCTGCAGCCCAAAAAATATTTGTCTATTAAATATTATAATATATAATAGAATACATTGCCTTATTCATGTGCGACTGTCAGTAGACTGCACGGGAGGGGTAGAGCAAGGAGAGATTGTAGGGAGAGATTTTTATGCTGCTGGTTGTTCTCCGAGGCAATACGTGCTTTGAACGGGTATAGCCAAAATTCTTTACGACGTGCTGACATGCAATATGCAAATCGAAGTGTTTTTGTAATCAATGATGTCAAACATGTTGATGAGTCACTTCAGCCCTAGTGAGTAGACCTTAACCTAACGTTAAAATTAATTTTCATTGGACTCCACTTCGTTTCTGTGCAGGTCTGCTGGAGTAGAGCAGCTGATGTACATCAAAGAGGATCTGATAATCCCACATGTAAGTACTATGTGACACACCCATGAAAACCACAGCTCAACTTTTGCTTCACTTTGTTTTGATTTGTTGTCACAGCAGATTCAACACCTCTGATGTTTCTGTCTTCACGCTACAGTTGTAACATTAGCCAGACTAACGAAATTTGAAAAATTGAGATTTCTATTAAATTGTTTTCCGTGTCCTTGACCTGGTGTGAGTGTTGAGATTATTGTGGTTGTTGTCTGTCTTTCTAAATGTTTTTATAATTGTTTGTTGAAATAAGGTTTAACTGAAGGGATATCAAGGAGCAGTATACTAAATAAAAACCCCTAGTCTCCCCATCCACCCGTACCCAATGCCCATTGGCTTCTTGTAGAACCCATTTATACATATTTATTTTAATTTAGGGGTGTACTCACTTTTGTGGCCAGCCGTCTAGACGGTGATTGGCTCTGTGCGGAGTTATACAAGCTGTACACTCACTACTTTACATTGTATCAAACTGTCGTTTCTACAGTGTTGTCAGATGAAAAGTATAATAATATAATTACAAAAATGTGAGGGGTGTACTCACTTCTGCACATACGTGTGTGTATATATGTGTAAATTTACGTGTTAACGCAAATTCATTTTAACGGCACTAATTTTATTAACGTGCGATTAAAACGTGCATTTTCTGTTTGATCCGTGGCTTAGGCCGTAGTTGGAGAAATCGAGAGCAGCCACAGACGTAAAGGATGCAGCAGCAAACCAAAATGGGGAAAGAAAAGGGCTAACATTAACATTACTATTCTGAAACAAGTGAAGTTATAAAGCCTACATAAGCAACCATTTTTTCTGTTTAACTTTTATTAGACTACAGGTTTCAGGAAAATGCCGTTTTTACACTGAGCACGTTTGCTGCAGTCCAAGTCAGAGCGCGATAGTTCTCGTTTTACTCTGCAGCGCTGGTCAACTCCATTCTGTTGAACCCTGGTGCATTTGTGTGCATCTTCCATAATCCCAAACATCCACAGGGTATGATAGAAAACAGAACGCGGGTCAATATATTGGATGAAGATTGCATGCGCGGTGCGCGAATACACTGCAAGCTCACTCTCGCTCATATCCGAGGTTAATCATTAACACCATCACCACTTATTCGTTTTATTGAACTGTACGTTACAATCGGCTAAAACAAATGTGCAGGTTACTTTTCTAAGCAAGAGCGCTCCCAAGTCAGTGTTTCTCACTGTTCATGTGAATCACGGCGCCGTTCGAGTGCAAACAAACTCTGAGCATCCCCTCTAGGTAGTCTCGGGCTCGGTACCCTGGTGAAGCTCCCAGGTCCACATGACAGCTTTCACATGACTAACTTTTCATGCAAACTGTGCCCCGTTCTGCCAGTGTAAAAACTGCCTTTATTTATATTCTTAAAATGAGAGAAATCACTGCTTATTCTGCATTTTCATGCTTAGGCTTAAGAGATATGAACAAGTTCTTTAAAAATCATCTATGACCTTTGATACATGTCTGGTCTTCATGTTCTGATGGTTTCACTAATAATAAATGTACATTTGCATAAAGCATGCCTATTTGTCCATACCGATGTTGATTAGAGTATTAGAAACTTGAAAAATATTTATTTAAGGTATATTTAGAACTGATAAAAATTTGCCATTAAGTTGCAATTAATCGCAAGTTAACTCGTGACAATCATGCGATTTATCGCGATCTAATATTTTAATCGATTGACAGCCCTTGTGTGTGTGTGTGTGTGTGTGTGTGTGTATAAATATAACATTTTAAGTAGTCTCTCAGCCTGAGGGAAGAAGCTGCTCTGTAGTCTAGTGGTACATCTGTATCTCTTCCAGATGGCAGCAGGGTGAACAGGCTGTGGCTGGGGTGGGTACTGTCATGTGGATATGTTAACAACCCAATAATAAACCTGGAAATTGGGGAGTGACATACCTCCATAGTGTTCGGGTCCCTCAAGAAAAGCCCTGTGTAGATGTCATTGTTTATTATTCCAAATATTTGAGGATATTATAGAGTCTAGAGATTTAAAAACAGAAAAATTCAGGATCAACACAGGCTGACATTGTGTTTACTGTCATTAGTGTTTATGGTGTGATTTTAATTTGTCCAGCAGCACTTTTTCACTCATTGAATTTCATCATTCTTTATCTCTTCATTTAGCACCACAGTTTTTATGACTTCATTGTGACCAAAGCCAGAGGCAAATCTGGTAAGTGAATAGCAAAAGCTTTCATCCCATTGTTATACAATACCTTGATTTGTTTTTACATATTACATTTTGGGAAACAAATAACAAAATTAACCACAAATAGTTGTTTCTGAGCAATATTTAGAACAATATGAAGTTCTGTTTGCTACCTTTTCCCTACAGGTCCTCTATTCAGCTTTGACGTCCATGATGATATTCGACTGGTGAACGACGCCACAGTAGAGAAAGATGAGGTAAGATTGTTTTTTTTTTTTTACAGCAAAAAAGAGATTGTGAGGAAATTAACAAATGCTTGGTTGAGCTGAACCACTGTCAACCTTAATGCTAAAACAAACTGAAATGACCAATAGATTCTCAAGTACCATGGTAAATAAGCACATAGGGAGCAATGACAAAAAGGCTATACATACATGCAGTTTGCAATGCATATGCGTTCCATGGTACTAGTGAAGATCTTGTTTATGTATTTTTGCAAAAAACTGCTACTAACCTTATTTTTAGATTATGCTTTGAGCCAGTATGGAAACTTCTTATTTTTTGTTTTTCCTCCCCCCCCACTTGTATTTTATTACCAAATGTGTAAGTAAAAAAAAATGTTCATGTTCCTTTAATGTAAAATGTGTAAATCGGCATTTTACTCTGGACAAACTAATTAAGTTGCAAATGTTTTTACAGAATGCTTTACAGTGCCTTCATGCAAAATGTAAAAAAAAAACAAACTTACAGGATAAGTTAATTATATTTTATTTCCAATATAACCAATAAACACAACATTTACATAGCACTTCTATTTACAGTCCATCTATACAGTGCCCAACACAGCTAATTGCGATGTGGAGGAGCAGCAGCTCTACTCTGAGCTCCTCCCGAGTGACCGAGCTCCTCACCCTATCTCTAAGGGTGCGCCCAGCCGCCCTACGGAGGAAACTCATTTCAGCCGCCTGTATCTGGGATCTTGTCCTTTCGGGCATGACCCAAAGCTCATGACATAGGTGAGAGTAGGAACGTAGCTCAGTCGGTAAATAGAGAGCTTTGCCTTGCAGCTCAGCTCTTTCTTCACCACAACGGACTGGTATATTGACCGCATCACTGCAGACGATACACCGATCCGCCTGTCGATCTCCCGTTCCATCTTTCCCTCACTTTTGAACAAGACCCCAAGATACTTAAACTCCACTTGAGGCAGGAGCTCTCCACCAACCTGAACGGGACAAGCCACCCTTTTCCAGCTGAGAACCATGGCCTCAGACTTGGAGGTGCTGATTCTCATCCCCGCCGCTTCACACTCGGCTGGAAACCGTCCCAGTGTACGCTAACGGTCCTGGTTTGATGAAGCCAAAAGGACAGCATCATCTGCAAAAAGCAGAGACGAGATCCTGTGGTCCTCAAACCGGACTTTCTCCAGCCCCCGACTGTGCCTGGAAAAATCTATGATTCCAAATCTAATTGATTGCACCAACATCAACTTGGTGCCCCTTCAATCATGGTAAACCTCAACGAGACCTTTTAAAGGTGGTGTGATTTTTATACTTGTAAACAGTTTCTCACTGTAATGAGAGGTGGGATTCTGTTTCACAGTGGATCTCTGCAGTCTCTCAGTCACTCTCTTACCTGAGGGCAGTAGAGTGTGAACTTGTCAGGTATTGTGGCGTACACTGTTGCTCTCTTGTCATCCACAATGGTATCAAGTCAAGAACCTAGTAAAGGTACTAGTCCAAGTTACCCCTAAGATGGATGACAAGGTTTTTGCCTGAAGCCCAGCTACAACCCTACAGAGAATTCATAAATGAGTGGAAGTTAAGTCAGGACCATTTTAGTCAAAGCAAGCTTTTATTCGATCTGCATTAAGTTATGTTTGGTGGTATGGCTCTGTTCTGGGACCTCCTTGCCTCCCTGACATATATTAGCTAGACATGGCAGCAGCAAAACATTGAAATAGTCTGAGCTGTTTCACCGTAAACCAGATGATTTATTTCTTTTGCCTTCCTCTGAGTAAAAACATCCTTCACTTTTTTTAAACCCGAAGTTGCTTAATTATCCACATGACAGATGTTTTTTTGGTTATCATGATGCCCAATTAATTCTTTATACATCTCAACTTGAAAAACATTCATAATTTACGCAGTCAATTAGTATTTCAAAACTTGCAGGATTAGAAAAATGTAAAGGTGTGCACTAAGCTAAACATATTTTACAGACTACAGCTGATTCATTCTCTCCTCCACGCTGCTTGTATGTAATGTTAAAAAACACATAGCAAGTGTGTGAACAGAAAAGTTGGCTCAACTCACTGTTCACAGACCCAATCCAGCCACAGTGGCACCCCACTAGAGGGCGCAAATACACCACCCATCAAGTGAGAGTCACTTTTACTTTGGTGGGCACAGCCTTCTGGGGCCCGCCCATGATGATGAGTCTGACTTGGACTGTGCCCGCATTTAAAACCATGTCAAAGTTAACCCAGTTTTGCTCTTTTGCCTAAAGTCTCATGCAGGTAAAGTGGTCCTGAGGAGCTGGTATGAGAAGAACAAGCACATCTTCCCTGCTAGTCGCTGGGAGCCATACGATCCTGAAAAGAAATGGGACAAATATACGGTAGGAATCATTTTGCTAAATGTCAGCATGCTTCATTTAGTACTAAATTACTGAGTTCCCCCTCGGTGATCATTCAAGTTTCATCTAATCATAAATCTGATTTTTCAGAGACTGACAATGTTTGCACATTTAGAAGCAAGAAAATGGCAATTGGACTGACTGTGTAGTGTGTAGCTGCTCATCAGTTCTTCTGGGTTTTTTGGAATTTAACCTCTGTGATTCTGACCTCAGTGTAACCTCACGTTCATGCTTCTCTGTTGGGGTGAAACTGCCAGATAAGCTTTGAAAGCTTGAGGCTACCCAGTGTTGGAAACTAGAAGAGCAGGTTTGGTTATTAGCAAATATCAAATATACAGTATTTATTGATATCAATAAAATTATTAATAGGAGTTAATTATAACGATGCATCACCCTGGAATCAGGGACCAATACCCGAAACGTGGATGCAGTCTCAAAATTGGTCTTCCCTTTAAAATGTCAATATTTAATAACTGCTTTACATTTATAAGGTCAACAGTGAAGTGTTGAAACCGAGCACTGACAACTTCTTTCTCACAACTTGCTGTTATCACAACACACATGCACAAATAGTCACAGGCAACAGCTCTGTGCAATAGAATTTATTTAACTTTAGTAACACTTCCATAAGCGGCTGTCTGCTTTGTGGGATAACTCTGACAGGCAGAGATTCAGTTGCAAAGATGCCGAGGTGCTGATGTTACTGCCACCACATTCCCGATCTCCATCCAACAACTCAGCATACATAGCATGCGAGGAGCCAGTTTGTGGTACTTTCTCTGGGGGTCCGGACCCGCTTGCAGCCGCACTCGCCTCACCACCCTGCTGCTCCAGTCCAGTGGCCAGGACATCAGAATGTAGCCCACGTATCTGGGGCTTGACTGCGTCAGAAAAATATCTGTCTTTGTACTTTATATTAACAAGAAAACACAAAATTCATTAATTTATTTTAATTGAATTTGAACTTGTCAAATCAGAATAAGAAATACTTTAATAATTGGGTTACATTCACTCCATGTTAGAAAAGAAATATGTAACAGCACAGATAAATTATAAGAAAATTGGAAACTCTATATTAAGAAATGTTCTATTATTTAATTTCGAAGTTTATGATTGGCTCTTTTTATGATTAGTTAGCCTAGCATACTCAAAAAATGATCCTTTTTTTATTCTGTAGTCTTAGTAACTCTTCTAACTCTAAATGCTTATGTGAAAAGCAAATGTAAAATAATTATGAAGGAATTACACTATTCATTTCAGTAATAGCTCCTTGTATCAATCATTTAGACCAAAGATACCTATTCTTGCAATAAAAAATTAAGGAGCTTACTCGAATATATATATATATATATTCTGAATTTAAACTTCTTAAATACTCATTTGCAAGCTCTTTAATTCGTTCTGACAGCCACACAGTGCGCGCACACACATGCGCGCACACACACACACACGTGTAAATTACGTTTTCTCACCTTGGATCGATGCTATACAGGCACTCAGATTCAATGTCACGGAATCTTTTCTGGACTGCTTCCAACCACGCATTGCGTTGTTAACGCTTTAATTTTGACAGCCCTAACTTTAACTTAAGTAAGGTTTTAAATGCTCCTGCATTTTACTTGTAGTGGATTATTTTCAGTGTGGTATTAGTAATTTTACTTACGTAAAGGATCTGAATACCACCACTGCGGCTCTGACAAAGCCTTCAGCTACCATTCATCAGATTACTGCTATACAGTTTTATTTTTGTTGATGAGAAGGTAGTTATGTTAGCTAACGTGCACTGAATATTTCAGTTATTCAAATTCAATAAACTCCATAACGGTGTATGCTGTAGTGTAGTTTGTTGAATTTTTTTGTCTTTGTAATGGTATTATTTTTTAGAGGTATTAAAAAGGTCTTGTGCAGATACCCAGTGAAATACATCTACACTTATAACCTGTGTTCATACTCCAAAGAAATATATCCTAAAACTATTGTATGTATGAACCTGAATGATTCCCTTGTGTAAACTGGATAATAGTGGAGCTGCCAACTTTTTCTTGCGTGGGCACGCTAGGCATCCAGATGCCTGGCAAATACAGACTGAATTCTATAGCTAAATGGTAATGAAAGAGCTACAATCATTTAGTTTTGTACAGCAGATTGGATCAGATTATTCCCAGAAGAGGGTGAAGGGTGGGATGAAAGTTATTTTACGTTAATCAAATAGTTTGATTTATTATGTAGTTTGGACATGATGTTTTTCATCCTCATGGAGTAACTTTGTGGGTTTTTTGTTTTGTTTTTCAGATTCGGTGAAACAGCTGTCTTCTTCAGTCTCTGGAGTCCTTAATGCAAACTTTTTGATGTAAATTTCCATCTTATTTTACTCTATTATAACATCAATTCATCAATGCTTTGTCAAGATTTGAGAAACTATTGGTTTTTGAATATATATATCCCAAATGTATTTGAATGACCAATGCAATGTTTCGTTTGAAAACGACCCCACATTCATATGTATATAGCTTATATATGTAACTTGTTGTAGCATCTCTGCTTATAAAATAAACCTGGCTATGACTCACTGGACTGAAGACAGAACTTTTGATTAATTTGGCAACAACACCTTTGCCTCTTGTTGAAAAGATGTTCATCCTTCTTGTGTGTGTTTATGTTGAATGTGAATGTGGTTTTCTTGGCTCTGGCCGCTAACGGTAAATTGTGTTTGAAAGCCAAACCTGCCATGTGCCCTCTGCTCCCACAACAAAAAATTAACTAGTCTGGCAGCATAACATGTTGAAACATGTACAGTGAGCTACCTGACTGCACCTCCACCCATAGCTTGAAGACACCACTCCCCTCATCGTCTTTCTCCCTCCTCCCAGGTTCCTCTCACTCACTCTCACGCACCATAAAGGATACTTTGACATTAGAATTCTCTTTTCATACTGAGTGGTGGCTTCTTATAGCCATTCGAGAGAGTGTGTCTGGTGCATACAGTTGGACAATGTCATGCTGGCTGTAGGAGCATGTGGAAGGCAGCTCTTGTTTTGTACCAGGTCTTGGCACTTGGTCAGCCACTCTGGGCTCAGGATGATGTCACAGCTGCTGCCATCACTCCTCAATACTGCAGTCTGGACTGTATACGACAGGTAAGCTGGACTCTCCCAACCTATGGTACATTTACACAAGTTCTGCTTTGCGTTTAAGTTCTGTGCTACTGTATTGACATATAAGCAGGCTTGTCTTCTGTACTGGCTACATTGTATCTACATTAATTTCCTGGTTTCATTTTGGGGTTTCTAATCCAGGAGGATTTTTATATATATAGTCAGACTCAAACTACTAAAACATTACAACTGACCTGGAATATACTTATGGTGAGGTCTGCTCTGTTATGAACATGCTGCTTCCCCTCCAGCTGCATCTGTTTACATTGTTTTGGCTGTCGGATACAGTGGAGGAGCTGGTAAGCACTTGCTCAGACAACAAACCTGGACTTAATGTTTGTGATTTAATGTTTAAGAGAGAACATTCGGTAACACTTTATTCGACATGACACCTGTCATGAACATGAAGGAGTCTTTATGAAGTTTTATGACTGTTGTCACATTCTGTCAATTATGTCACTTTTAATGCAAAGTTGACATTGTTTGAGATGTCTGTTATGACCACTTGACATTAACCAAGAAAAAAAATGGCATTAAATGTTGTAAGGGTAGTTTGATGACTTTAGTTTTCTGATGGACAGATAGCTTTACTTCTTGCTAAGGTTATGTTAGCTAGCAAATAAAACAGTGAGAAAAAAATAATCACTCTTTGGTTGACCCAGTCATAACCTCCAGCCTGAGGGTCAGGCCCTCATAAAATATATCTGAAGGGAAAGCAGAAGAAATAAATTTTTGCTACACAAAATTATGTTGATTTTTCTGATTTAGTGATTCAAATGGAAAAAAAAATACAATCTTAACAAATCACTCACTGGTTGAACAGGCCACCTACAAGTGACAGTAGCAACGTGACGAGGGGTCACGAAACAGCATGTGTGGAAGAACTACAAAATTCCATGTTTTCCCATCAGAAAACAATGGAAAACTAATTTCTATTTATCTACAAGGAGGACAAAACCTCCACCTTTGCTGAAAACACTGAAAATTAGACATAATTACTCTTGTAATGTTCTAGCCTACAGCACTTTGCTTCACTTCAGTGTGAAATGTCAGGAATATTGTACAAATAGACTCAAATAGTTAGCTCCAGGCAATAGGATTATGTTACTATAGCAGGTTTGAGTACTGTTTTCAGTCTCTGTCAGAGAGCTGTTTACTTTTACAAACAGTAAATGGACAAACAAAGAGTGCGAGGTTGTCAGCTTGAGCTGAGCTCTAAGGTTAGTGTGTTACACAGCAATCCCCTTTAAGTGATACACAACTTCAAGTTTCTTTCATCTCTTTTGTGAGTTTAACCCCAGGGAGTTCTATGTAAAAAACCTTTTGTAGGTTTTGACTTTTGTGATCCTTTGTCATTTTCAGTATTTGAAAATCAGAAATAGGAGGATAACGGAGTACCTTTTATAGACATTTACATTTAGTCATCTAGCAGACGCTTTTATCCAAAACGACTTACATATGAGGAAGACAATGGGAGCAATTATAACAACACAAGGTAACAAAAAGCATAAGTGCATCAGAAACTAGTCTGTTAAAGCCCAGCGCAGTATACAAAGCTAAGGATAGGAAGGTTTTTGGTTTTTTTTATGAAAAGCGAAAGAAAGGAAGAAGTTAGTGATTGTCAGTTAGGTGTTGACAGAAGAGATGTGCTTTCAGATGCTTTTTAAAGGTGGCTACAGAATCTGCTGATCTTGTAGGAGCAGGCAGAGCATTCCACCAATTTGGAACGGATCCAGAGAAGGTGCGCGAGAGTGATTATTTTCCTTTTTTGGCATGGTACCACCAGACGTTGTTCGTTTGAAGAGCGCAGGGATCTGCCGGGAACATAGGTCTGTATTAGTGAGCGAAGATATGATGCTGCAGAACCAGTGGTGGTCTTGTAGGCCAAGAGCATCGCTTTGTACTTGATGCGGGCGACAACAGGGAGCCAGTGTAACCTGATGAAGAGAGGCGTTACGTGCGCTCTCTTCGGTTCATTGAAGACCACTCTTGCCGCCGCGTTCTGGATCATCTGCAGAGGTTTGGTTGTGCCAGCCACAAGCAGTTCCGTTTTGTCGAGGTTCAGCTGCAGGTGATGGTCCTTCGTCCAAAGTCAGATGTCATTCAGGCATGCCTATGTGTCACTAGATTCACTTTGGCAATAACTCTTCAGATGTAGTCATCTGTATGTATCCTGTGTGTGTATTGAAAAAGGTCCTACACTGTGAGTGTGTCATTGGAGGACTTCACATTTGTGCCTTGCAAACTAAGCACGTTGATTATGTTCTGTCACCAGCTGCGTGCGAGTAAGTATTTAGGCTACAAAGACTTTCTGACAGCCATTACCTAACCTGACAGTTAAACTACCATTGTGTGAACCACCATATGCACATACACTCTTTCTTTTTTAAGCCAGAGGGAGACGCAGTATTTCTTCCTCTCTCATTTTCTCCACCTGTTAGTCTAGTTATGGTCTCTAAACCTGCAGGGCATGTTGGCAATATATATATGTGTGTGTATCTCTTGAATTGTAATGTTTACTCTGTTAATGTTTCCGCATAAAAGCAGTTTGACTCACACAATAGGATTCCGAACAGATGATTAATGCCTTGTATTTATTTCAACTGGTTTAGGTTACTTATCATGACAACAATTGTTTCGACACAGAAACCAGCAGCAGCTGATACTGTGAATGGGAACCACATTTTACATACAGTGGCAAGAAAAAGTATGTGACCCATTTGAAATTTCATGGTTTTCTGAATAAATTTGTCAAAAAATGTGATCTGATCTTCATCTAAGTCAAGGGTATTTCCCAAACATAATGTGTCCAAAAATAATTACACAAAAACATTCTGATCTCTCATCTCTTTATTGAGAACAACCAAAAAAACTCAGTGCTTGGAGTTTGCTCTGGACAAGTAGAACACACTTCTGTGAGCCATGCCTCGCCAAAAAGAGCTTTTAGAGGATTCACGATCAGGATTTGTTGCTTAACTTTTTAACCCTTTCAAGCTTCAGTTCCACTCCTTACAAGGAGAAATTAATTAATTCATAAATTAATAAATAATCAGTTTGATTAATAATACATTTAGTCTTCTAAATCTAGATAATGCAACCGCAGGGGGGCACAAGCCAGTGTCTTGATGTGCCAGTCCCAAGTCTGGATAAATGCAGAGGGTTGTGTCAGGAAGGGCATCCGACGTAAAACACATGCCAAACTAAAAATGCGAATCATGACAATGACTTCCATATCGGATCGGTCGGGGTTAACAACGACCGCCACCAGTGCTGTTGACCTACAGGATACCGGTGGAAATTGGACTACTGTTGGTCGAAGACGAAGAAGGAGAGGAGGAAGGTGTGTTCGTAGACAGAGAGAGAAGAGGAAAGCTAAGAATGTAGGACTGACAGTAGGGACTTTGAATGTTGGGACTATGACAGGGAAGGCTAGAGAGTTGATTGACATGATGCAGAGAAGGAAGGTGGGGATTCTGTGTGTCCAGGAGACCAGGTGGAAAGGTAGCAAGGCTAGAAGCTTAGGAGCAGGGTTCAAGTTGTTCTACCATGGGTCGGATAGGAAGAGAAACGGAGTAGGAATTATCCTGAAAGAGGAGTTTGTGAGGAATGTTCTTGAGGTGAAAAGAGTGTCAGACAGGTTGATGAGCCTGAAGCTGGAAATTGAATGGGTGATGTTCAATGTTGTGAGTGGTTATGCCCCACAGGTAGGATGTGAGTTAGAAGAGAAGGAGAAATTCTGGAGTGAGTTAGATGAAGTGATGCAGAGCATCCCCAGAGGTGAGAGA
>CM022479.1:8761365-8779555 GCA_011952105.1 Coreoperca whiteheadi | reverse complement strand
TGAAGAGGATGCAGAGGACAGGGTTAGATGGAGGCGCATGATTCGCTGTGGCGACCCCTGAAAGGGAACAGCCGAAAGGAAAAGAAGAAGAAGTCTTCTAAGTCTAGATCTGAAGTTGCTACAAAATTCTAATCTTGGGACAGTGACCAGAATATTTCGTACACACACAATAACCATTTTATAAATGTTTATTTAACTACTAACTACACACATGGTACAATAACAATTACACTACACAAACAAATATACTACTAGACACACAAAAGAGCAGATAAATACAACCATGGATCATCCATGGTTAATAATCCATGGATGGATGAATGATATGAACACAGCAATGGATAATAAGGCTAATAAATGAAGAGAATGCAGTGAATGAGTAATTCAGGTAGTGGTATTAGCTTGTGTAAACACAGGAAACCACTATGTGGACCAGCGTTAATAATTACCGTTTAAATAAACTGCAGCACCGTTTAGAAACTGAGAAGTTTTGGAGAGTCATGGGAGATTATTATTAAGAATTATTAATCACCTGAAATAATTTAGCTATCACCTAAGTTGATCGGAGATCCTCATTTTTATCTAAGTTTCATAATGGTTCTTATTAAGCTAAAGCATGAAAGGTCGCAGAAAAGTATGTTGTTCACCTGAGTTTTTGGCTGAGAAGAGCAAGCATTGAAGGGGAGAGGTGAGGTGGTACCATTTCAAGTCAGATGTGCATAATATGTTTCCACACTCTTTATTCTGAGGAATGTGGTTTTGTCTGTCTGCTTAACTCAGGGGTGAGAGGAGGAGAGGGAAACAGTAGACATGCATAAATTCCATACATCTAACTTGTGTTATTTTATTTCACCGTTTAATTTACTGTTTCCGATATAATGTGTGTATAACCTATGTACGTGTCGTCATAATAGCAGATGTGGTAACATATATAAGCCTTTCCTTCTTCGGTGAGCAGAGTGTCTTCTTCTTTTCCATTCGGCTGCTCCCTTTCAGGGGTCGCCACAGCGAATCATGCGCCTCCATCTAACCCTGTCCTCTGCATCCTCCTCACTCACACCAATTAACTTCATGTCCTCTCTCACTACATCCATAAATCTCCTCTTTGGTCTTCCTCTAGACCTCCTGCCTGGCAGCTCCAACCTCAGCATCCTTCTACCAATATATTCACAGTCTCTCCTCTGAACAGTGTGTTCTTTCACGTTCTTGCCTCTGACCAATCCCCCTTACTCTTATCAGCTGAACAGGGAACATACACGGTCCTGGAATTGTTTTGACCATGAACCAATGTGATGTTTAAATTCAGCTTAACAAAAATTTAATTCTGTTTTTGTGCTGTCTCCATTACAGTATATTTTTATTTTGCTTACTACATTCCTGTTTCATGTTTTTTTAAATTAGGTGATCTTTATTTATCCAGCTTGTTCATGTGATTCAAAATACACAGGCAAAAGCACAGTTAAAAGTTGTAATTTATTATGACTTTCTCCTCTGCAGGGAGGTCCTGGGTGTGAATACTGCAGAATAACCAGAGCTGACATCAAGAGGGCTCTGGGTTTTAACTCTGTCGCGGTGTTTGGAAGTAAGTCTGATTCAGACAGGCTGCATTGGAGCTCACAGCCTACCTGCAAATGTCTGCATTTTGTGGGAATGTAACTGCACTTTAAACCTAATTGGTCAAACATATTTTGGCAGCAGTGAGAGATTGTTCCTCTTTCACCCGCAAGGTCTCTATCCTGCATGTCATTTACTTGAAGCTACACTTCATTATAGTAATGAGCAGATGTCACATTGTTTCCACTAAATATTAGGATGTGAACACAGGCTAGCCTAAAGAGCAAATACAGAAAGGGTGCGACCAGTTGTCGCCAGCCTATGTGTTATTACAACTAACACTATCAACTAACAAAAGATGAAACGAAAAAAACTCTTGGTAATCTCATGTCAAATATTTGTCAAAGTTCAACCTGTTGAAGTGTTGCTGCTGGCAACAGTGCTGATGTTTTTTTAATGCAAAGATCAGCAACATTGATCCCTGTGGCGCTCACCCCCATTCCGATGAAGTGCTTTGAGAAACTGGTTCTCCAGCAGATCAAAGACAATATCCCAGTCAGCTTGGACCCTCACCAGTTTGCATTCAGAACCAACAGACCCACAGAGGACGCCATCTTCACTGCCTTCCACTCAGCCCTCGCATATTTAAAAAATAACAACACCTACATCAGAATGATTGTTTGTTGATTTCCGCTCAGTATTCAACACAATCACCCCCATGAAACTCATTGGAAATCTTAGAACTCTGGGCTTAAGTACAGCAACTGATACAGATGTTTCCGCTGCCATACTACCAGACTACAGAGTTTCTTCTTTCCACAGGCAGTGAGACTCATTCTCTGCACTCCACCATGAATAATAATTTTCTTTTCAGTTTGATTAATATTTAATTTATGACCAAATATGGTAATGCTTTAGATTACGGCCCTCAATGTACAGCGTAGTTCTTCACAATTTCAAGTGTAACGTTTTGTGCTAACAGTCTACCAGTAAAATACGTACCAATACATACATGTAGGTACAATGGAACAAGATGTGAAGTTAGGGAATAAGGAGGTTACAATCTGGGAACTTATGCTGTAGGTATTTTTTAACTAACTATATATTCTGTTATTAAGGGGTACAGTATTATCATTACTAAGCAACAAAGCTAGAAGATTGGTTTAAGATAGGGTAATGACTTCTGTTGCATTTTATAAATCTGCGATTTATTTCAAAATTATCATATAGTATATACCTACACTGGAGGGGTGCAGATGATATAACGACATAGTTTCTAAATAACTACAGGGTCTACCAATCAACAGGCGGGAACCCAAATGCAGTACACAGATTCAGAGAAATGGAATGAATAAGAAAAAGGTTTTTTGACTGGATTCAAGGGGATGAGGGTGGATGAAGGTGAAAGTCTGGATGGCAGAGGCAGATGGGGAAGAGGGGAGCTAGTTTGCTGGTGAAGCATGGCAGGGCAGAGGAAATGGCTGCATCTGAGCGTGGCTGAGCAGCCACAGGGGACATTTGTGTTTTTACATTGGAACAAACTGAGGTCCAGGAAAAATAGCATTGTCTGGAACATACTGTAGGCTATAGCCTGTATGTTAATGTGTATGTTGTAAAGTAGGCCTACTTACAGTATGGGATACAATATTGTACTTACAGGGGGCTTCAGAACCCTGAGGTTTATGTGGATTGACAGTGTTGTTACACAGGGTGCTGTTAATTGCTGTTATCGAGTAGGCTACAGTAAGTAAAAGGTTTTTTTATTATGAGGATTCTAAATACAGCTAAACTGAAAACCCAGAGTGTTCATCTAAAGGTCAAGGATGTAGTAAAAGATAAATATCAAAAGGAAATATCATATGACGAATTATGGGCCATATCTTAACTTAGCACATTAGTTTACTCTTCTAGTTGTAAACTAATTTCAACTTGCATTGAAGACTGAGCTGTACTAATGCCAAAACATCTCTATAGCGGCCTTGAACAACAGCTCCATGGAAGATAGTTTCATTTGCCACCTGTTTCACCAGCAAACGTTGATGATGGATGCTTGTTTGTGACCTATGCGTGGCTCTCAAGGATGGTCATGCTCATATTAAAATGTGTAGTTAAAAATACTTAACAGTATAAAATCTCACATGTTTACCCCCTCGCTAACTTCACATCTTTTTCCCCTGCACCAACATGTATTGGTACATATGGTACTGGCACACTGTTGGTACAAAAAAATTAACTGTATGTTGCCAGCCATAATCTAAACGCACGACCCCAAGTGCTTGCAAATTTAGTGATATTCCCATCAGCTTCAGCCGTACTTTGTGTTTGGTGCTAATTAGCAAATGTTAGCATGCTAACATACTAGATAAATATAAATGAATAGTTAAATGAACTAGGTAAATGTTATCTACTACACATCAGCAAGTTAGCATTGTGACTGGAATTTCTGCCTCCGGAGATGTGGAATCTGGATCTGTGATTGCGGCCACCTGCTGGTGCAGTGCTGCTGTGTCTATGGTGGCGGTGTGGCTCGGGTCCTGCTCGTTGGGCTCCACCTGGAGTTGCTCAGTTGTCCATCTGGATCCATCCTCTTCCCTTATGTTTTACTTGCTTCCCTTTTCATCAAAATTATATATACTACAATTTCATCATTTTCATCATAATTGTATGTACTATGATTTTCTGTTGTGAATCTATTCTGTACATACAACATCTATTGCATGTCTGTCCGTCCTGGGAGAGGGATCCCTCCTCTGTTGCTCTTCCTGAGGTTTCTATAATTTTTTTCCCTGTTGAAAGGGTTTGTTGCGGCTTGTTTTCGCGAACCTTGTAGCCGTTTAGAGGTGGTGAGAGTGGGTCCTAAGGCTCGTATAGTTGTGTGACGCGCTGGGATGCTATGAACTGATGATGAGATCCAGGATGCCTTTAGTTGTGCATTTATTTTGACACGCAGCTTTCACAGCGATGGATACAATGAATCCTAACTTATAGACGGACATAGCATGATACAATGAATTGTATGGTAGATTATCGTAGCGTAGCGGTCAGCAAAAATTACAGCTACCCAACCCTGCCTCTATCTCTCTCTCCCCAGGTGACACGCCTTTTAACACCTAAGCACACGCCCCCCCCCACACACACCTATGCCCACGTGACCCCCCACCTCGGGCCACCAGGGCAACAGTCACACTCACACTCTCACATAGTGCACTTATTTACTTATTTGTTTGGGGTAGTCAGGGTTTGTTTTGGGTAGTTTTTCCTTAGTCAAATCGAGGGTCTAAGGACACAGGGTGTCGTATGTTACAGATTGTAAAGCCCTTTGAGTCAAAATTGTGATTTGTGATATTGGGCTATGTTGGGCCTTGCCTAAGCTTAGCCTAGCTTAGCCTTGACTAGCATGTGGGGAAACAAAGGACTAAGGCCTGTTTTCATAGAACAGCCTCAACTCCAAGCCTGACTAATACCTCTTTTCCACCAAAATGAACCAGGTGCTGGTTCAGAGCCAGTGCTAGAGTCAGTTCGGAGTTGGTTCAAATGTCAAGCCTTCTAAGAACTCAATTGTGTTTCCACTGGCTACGGAGCCAGGTCTCACGTGACTGTATACGTTACATCTTTCCCGGTAACGCTAGCGCGGTAGCGCCAAACACAAACACCGTCAACAATCGCGAACGTTGCGTTGCTATTTATGTTCGCCGTAGTTTGTACAGATGGAGATTACGAGCGAGTGTAACGGTACGTACATAACATTTATTTTGAACAATAACGTGTCAACTTTAGCCTCGGCATGTTGCTAGCCTCCTAGCATCAACTCTGCTGATAAACGATCACATTGCAGATAAATAAAAATGTATTCAGCGTTGGTGTAAGAAGCAGAAGTGAAAACTGTTCGTCTTGTCGGTCACGGTAACACCGCCCACAGCCACCGCAGTAAGCGGTGCTTACCGCTAGCCCAGCAACGAGTTGGTGCTACTTAAGAACCACTTTTCCTGGCTCCGAGCTAGTGTTTCGGCTGTGGAAACAGAAAGAACCGATTTGAAACTTTGCTCTGGCTCCGAACTAGCACCAGGGGTATAAGAGACAAAGGGCTTCAAGGAAGCCGTTACTTCACACCGAGGTGTGAAATGGAGCTGTGAGCTAACCGGAAGCCAAAGTGAGATGCCAGTGGAATCCAAACAACGCACCTTATTCTCATTTAAACCTAGCATACTTCCGCATTGCATCATTTTGTAATCTTACTTCCGTTTTAGAGCAGTAGTAGTAGTGAAGTAGTTTTTTTAGCGCCATAATCCTTTAAAGCTTTATAATCCATCCACGTTACTAGCCACAAAGTTAGCCACGGGCACCACAGCTTGCTCTGTGAAAGGACGCCACAACTGGAGGAAGTGAAACCAAGAATGTTCTGAACATCATCCTCTAACCAATTCACAATGCTGTGGAGTCCCTTATGACTTGCATCCAGCACCAATGGACGAACATCAGTTGGGGCTTTTGCTTAAAGCGCTAAATTTGAAAAATCCACCAAAGTGGCCATATGTTTGTTCATTTCATGTTGTTGATGGAAAACCAACAGACCAACACCCTTTTCCGGAAAAGTTCCTGGGGTATGAGGTAGCCGTCAAGAAGAGACGGAGGCCACATGAACTTTAATTACCCTAGGAAGGACTCGCTGGTCGAGCTAACAGACTATCAGTCTTTAAAAAACTTTTGGATCCCCGGTTGTTTATTCCAAAACGACCCGTGCTTGCAGAAGGAAGCGGACACGACCTCATCGCCACTTCACGGAAGAGCCAGACGGCCCCAGAGCCATTCTTCCCCGACATCGACTGTGAGATTCCCTCGCCTGCCCGCTGGAGGAACCGCCCTGCTGATAGCTGTGGGCCCGGCTTCATCAGCACTGACCCTTGAGAGAAACTTCTACGGGTTAAAACGGACTGACCCACATCGCTTGAACAAGAGTGATCTCTAAGTGAAAGGCTATTGTGTCTGGGCAGAGATAGATTTTATAACCGTGTGTTATTTCATCTAAGCTTTATTGTTGTGAATTGTGCTTTGCTTATTTTGGGATGTAACGGCCGCCGTGCCATTTTCATTTGTGTTAAAAATCCATTTGGCTAACTGAGTTAGCCATGACCCTGTGAAGCTAAGCCGCATTCCATAAGACTTGAGTCCAGTAATAAGACCGCCAGACAGAAGTCGGCTGTCTGATTACTGTGTGATGAAGTGATGCCTATTACGTCTCCCACAGCATTTGATTTCCTGGTGCTTCTCTGGGTGCTTTTCTTTTATGTTACCGTTTAATCAATGATACGTTTAAATAAACATTATTGTATATTTTAAAGAGCAGTTGCTTGTGGTTATTGTGTGTATTTGTTGTGATAATAGCTGGTCGCGATAGTCAGTACTTGGATTCACCCTTCACTGTCCATTATTAATGTAAGGTAATATTTAATTATCAACATTTTTAGGAGGACAGCCACCTTTGAGACTGTTTTCACATTTTTTTATTGGTCCCTGATTTCAGTGTGGTGCCTTGTAATTATTAATCTATATTGATAACTTAATAACATTAAGAATTGTATTAATAGTTATACATATTAGATATTTCTGCTAATAACCAAACCTGCCCTACCTGAATCCCAACGGCTATATAAATAAAATTGTATTGAATGTGTGCTAACGTTACAGCCTCACAGAGGCAAATTTGTGATATTGGGATATATAAACTAAAAAAATTACTTGACTATTGAATGCTGACTTGTGCACTGTCTAGAAATAATAATTGACTGAAAATGTCTAAAACACTTTGACATTCTATGTATCTATTGTTATTTTTCCTCAGGTTGTATTCCATGGCCATGTTTTGAGTTGCTAGGAGAAGAAGACCCTAAAATCTGTCAGCACTATGTCCAAGCACCAAATGATGTGAAGATTGAGTTTGTACCTGAGCCAAACCCCAAATCTGACACCATTGTTGTCTCCTGGAAGCCCAGTTATTATGGTATGCTGATACAGACTGACAACTATATACACACATTTCTCTTCTTATTTGTTAAACCTAATTTCTGTATTCTGTTGTTATAACAACACGTTTATATAAATTGTTTGGTTGTTTTTTTTAAGACTATAGCCAGTTTTGAAACTCATTTATCATTTCAGATACGGTTTACCTTCCCCAAAATAATTTCTCATATCAGGTTATAGATAAAAATCTATTTTCTTCAGGTGATATATAGTGAATTATTATTGAAAGGTAAAAATTATGTGTAACAGGCTTTCATGTCAATATTTTAATTGACCATGCACTGACATTGGAGTATATATGGAACTTGAATGATGGCTTCCAGCTGAGTCCGTGACATTGAATATAATATGTCCTTTTGTGTTTGCTCCAGGAATTGCATTCCTTCGAGGCTTTCAGGTGTCCCTCCAGGCTTTGGGAGGGTCTGGTGTCGCCTGTCAGCTCTTTCTCTTCCATCGTAACCTCTCACTTTCAGCTTCACATGCTCAAAGGGTAGGAAATGCACCAATTGCTTTGGTCTATGCTTCTTTTTCTGTCTACTATGCTGTTTTAACACAAATCCTTGCTACATAGAGTTGTCACAGCTTTTACTCACAGGAATGTTCACAGCCAATTTTGAATTTAGATAAACAACAAAGTAATATGTTTCATATAAATACATTTCTATTTTGAAAAATTATTTTATCAGAGTGAATCCTAAATCTTTCCCACTCCTGTTTTACCAAAGATATTCCCCTAGGAAGACAGACCAGTGGCCAGTATCTTTTAGTTTCCGGGCATACTCACAAATTATGACCTGGGGCCGGTATTTCAAAATGATATCAAACAATTATATTGGTTGGATTGGATTAAATTCTGATTGAAAATTGGGTATTTCAAAGCAGATCCAAAGATTTCTGATCTTGAAGATTTGGATTCAGATTTGGTAATCCAATCCTACCTTAAGTCCGGACAGATGCTGCATTGGGGTATTTCAAAATTTAAGGGAAAGATCTGTATCAATTAGATGACAAAATTTGGGATAATTCAGAGGTGGAATCCAAATGATCTCAGTAATGTAATGTATGCATCTTCGCACAGCTGAGGTTTGTCCCCTTGGTCTTTTGGGCCTCCTTGTTGCCTGGAGGTTGGTTAGCAGGTTACGCTTATGCTATGCCAGCACAATTTAACTGATGTGTGACAGTAGCCCAGGCTTGTGAGGATCTTAAATTGGGTTCTCTAAGCAGGAATTGTTCTTTTGTAATAGCCTTGGTTGTGCAACACCTCCTGACACTGAAGGAGAAGATACAAGCCAAGACAACATTCTGAACGCCCCAGTCTATGTGAGCATTACTCCAATTGTCAGCTTTACAGTGTTCTAGTGGGGTAATAAGGTACTATGAGCTCTTTAAGATATGGTGGTGCCGAGAAGCCAGTATTGGAGAAATATTATCTTTTTTCCTAGTTCTTGTCAGTACACACCGCAGCATTCTGAATCAAAGATAACGGTTTCATCCGGCTTAATCCATAGATATAATTTTGTATCATTCGCATAACAATGAAACTTAATGGAGTGTTTCTTAATAATATTGCCCAAAGGAAGCAAATATAATGTAAATAGAATTGGTCCAAGCCCAGAACCTTGCGGAACTCCGTGACTAACTTGTGCTCGGATGATTCGTTGTTAACATGTACAAACTGAGATCGGTCTGATAGATAGGATTTAAACCAGCTTAATTCGGTTGCTTTAATTCCAATTAAATGTTCCAGTCTCTGTAATAGGATGTGATAGTCAATGGTGTCAAATGCAGCACTAAGATCCAACAAGGCAAGCACAGAGACAAGTCCATTGTCTGATGCAATTAAAAGGTCATTTGTAATCTTCACCAGTGCTGTTTCTGTGCTATGATGCACTCTAAATTCTGACTGAAAATCCTCAAATATAGTATTGTTATTTAGAAAGTCACATAACTGATTAGTAACTGTTTTGTCAAGGATCTTTAAGATAAATGGAAGGTTAGATGTAGGTCTATAGTTTGCTAAAACCCCTGGATCATGAGTGGGATTTTTAAGCAGAGGTTTAATTAAAGCTACTTTAAAAGACTATGGTACTTAGCCTGTCAATAAAGAAAGATTATTCATATCAAGTAAAGAAGTGATAACTAGTGGTAAAACCTCATTAAGCAAAAATTTGGCAATAAAACGCAGTTACATGCTTATTTCAGTATAATGTTAACTTATAGAGGTCCATGGTTGTCCTTATTAGCATTGCCATTGCTAAGTGGGGAATGTGGGAGTGAGTGTTCTCTGGAAGTAGAAGGTTATCTTTATGACATTTTCAGTAATGTTGATGTTAATCCACAGTAGCCACAGAAATATAAATGTTTTTATGTTTGCAAAAGCATATCATCAATAACAACAATGTAGCCTACTGACACTCAACTCCCAAATTAGTGCACTTCTGAATGAATCGCGTACTTTGAAATATATAACGTCATATTTCCAAAGTATTGCAGTCTGTACACACATAACATTAGCCTACTTTTGCTGTGTCAGCAGGCACATAACGTTAGATAGCTAGTTGACGTGAACAGGCCCACGCTTCCACGCACACCTCGGGGGAAGCGACAGTGGCAATTTTGTGACCCGGAGGCAAGCCGACACTGCGCTGAATTTTCATGACCACTGGGCACTGCACAAAGGAGTTACTGCGTCCGCTATGTGGCGGTGGAGAACACACACTAATCATGATGTTGCCATATATCAAGTGTTGGGATTCAGTTAGGGCAGGTTTGGTTATTAGCAAAATATCAAACATATTTATGAATATTAATGAAATTATTAATATGATCAAAACTATTAATATGGATTAATGATTACAGGGCACCACCCTTCAATCAGGGACCAATAACCAAACCTGAAAAACTGTCTCAAAGGTTGGCTGTCCACTTAAAATGCTGATCTTTTTTTGTAAGTATGTAAGTATTATCTTCCATTAATAATGGACAGTGAAGGGTGTATCCGAGCACTGACTGTCACAACCAGCTGTTATCACAACAAATACACACATACACAAAATAACTACAGACAACTTCTCTTTAAAGGTACAAAAAAGTTTATTTAACCGTAGCACTGATCAATAGTCAACAACCACTATCGTTTATTCTAAAGAAAATGTGTGTGTGTGGGACAATAGACAGGGGAGTGCGAGGAAATGAGCTACAAGCTAAAACGAAAGCTGTATGTAGTCTAACTGTTTAGCTTAGTTTGTCACGTTATCTTAAAATTTGGCAAGTCCTTGTAAACTTACTTTTGGCTGAGACAAACCAGCCCCTCCTCCCTCTACCAGCGTTAACTTACCTGCAGGCAGGGAATCACATCAGCAGCAGAGAGAGGATGAAAAAAAGAAGGAGTGGTAGTCTGTTCTTCATTCTTTCTAAACTTCATTCAGTATTTTGATATTATGAATACGATTTATTTTATTGACATTGTTTTCATGACATTGCTCAGATAAGATCATATCACAAGTTATGCTTTCCAATAAAAGTGCATTTTATGAAGAGACTTAAAAGAAGACACTCAATCAGACACCCTAATTTCTCTGGGCAGGTCGTTCCAGAGCCTCGGGACCGTGATGACAAAATATCTGTCCCCCTAAGTTTTCACCCTGGACTCAGGAAGAGATAGACACCCTCTGCCTGAAGATTTCAAACTATGTAAAGGTTTATACGAGATTTAAAGGTCTAGAGCCAGGTCATGAAGAGCCTTAAAAGTAATCAATAAGAGCTTAAAATCAATCCGAAAACAAACAGGGACACCATGTAAAGAAGCTAAAACATGTGATATGATCGTACCTTTTGGTCGTGGATAAAAGCCTAGCAGTTGAGTTCTGTACAGCCTGCAGTCATTTCAGAGTTTTTTAATTGATAATACTGAGGCGTTCCCAGGCCAGCCAAGAGACATAGTCCCTCCAGCGTGTCCTAGGTCTTCCTTGAGGCCTCCTGCCGGTTGGACATGCCCGGAACACCTACACAGGGAGGCATCCAGTATCAGATGCCGGAGCCACCTCAGCTGACTCCTCTCGATGTGGACTCTACAGTGCAGTGACTCTACTCTGAGCTCCTCCCGAGTGACCGAGCTCCACACCTCACCTATGGTCATGACCTAAAGCTCATGACCATAGGCTCATGTTCCATAAGCTCATGACCAGCATGACCTAAAGCTCATGACCATAGGTGAGAGAAGGAATGTAGATCAACTGGTAGAGAGCTACGTCTTGCTGCTCAGCTCCCTCTTTACCACAACAGACTGTACATCGACCGCATCACTGTGGAAGATGCAACGATCCGCCTGTTCCAACCTTGCCTCACTTGTGAACAAGACCCAAAGATATTTAAACTCCTCCACTTGATGCAGGACCTCTCCACCAACCTGAAGGGGCCAAGCCACCCTTTTCCAGCTGAGAACCATGGCCTCGGACATGGAGGTGCTGATTCTCATCCCAGCTGCTTCACACTCGGCTGCAAACCGTCCCAGTGCACACTAAAGGTCCGGTTTTGATGAAGCCAATGGACAGCATCATCTGCAAAAAGCAGAAACGAGATCGAACCGGACTCCCTCCGGCCACTGGCTGCACCTAGAAATCATGTCCATAAAAATAATGAACAGGACCGGTGACAAAGGGAAGTCCTGCCGGAGTCCAACATGCACTGGGAACAAGTCTGACTCACTGCCGGCAATGCAAACCAAACTTCTGGTCCATATTTCACCGGCTCCTTACGGTCCTTCCTGCAGGTGCTGGGCCCACAGGAGGTTACTTCTTTGGGCTGAGCCGGCCACCAGGTGCTCGCATGCGAGCCCCAATCCCGGGCCTGGCTCCAGGGTGGGGCCCCTGTTGCGCCATACCAGGCGATGTCATGGTCCTTTGTGTAATGTACATCATAAGGGGAGATTTGAACCGCTCTTTCTCTGAAACATCACCTAGGACCTGTTTGCCCGGTTGCGCCATACCTGGCGACGTCATGGTCCATGGTGTAATGTACATCATAAGGGGAGATTTGAACTGCTTTTTGTCTGACCCATCACCTAGGACCTGTTTGCCTTGGGAGACCCTACCAGGGGCAAATAGCCCTGGACAACATTGCTGCTAGGGTCATACAGGCAGCACTTAAATCCAGTAGCACAAAAGTTTAAGACATGCCTGCATCAGCATTTATTAAAAGGTCATTAGTGACTTTGAGAGAGGCTGTCTCAGTGCTTTGATATGGATTGAAACTTTTCAAAGGTACTGTTTTCCACAGCAACAAGAAGCTGCTTTGATACCATTTTTTTTCGGGAACCTTGGAAATAAAAGAGTTTAGAAATGGCTTGGTGGCAGAGTGGTCGCCTTTCAATCGGAAGGTTGGCGGTTCGATCCCCCAGCCATGCGTCGAGGTATCCTTGAGCAAGATACTGAACCCCAAAAAAATGCTCCCGAAGCTGCGCCTTCGGTTTGTGAATGTTCTCATATGTAAGTCACTTTGAATAAAAGCGTCCACTAAATGAAATGAAATCGGATGATAATTATCTAGGAGGGTAGGATCAAGCCCAGGTTTTTAGGTGACTGGTTGGACACAAGCAATTTTAAAGTAATCTGGGACACAAGAGGGCTGGAGGATACTCTTCTAACCCTAAAGAATCCCTGAGCGGGTGAACCACATCTAAAAAAGCAGGATTGGGGGTCGCCATTATCATGGCCCGGCTCATGAACCATGACAAAGATGGGAGAGACGCGGTGTTAAACTGAAAAAATTTACAAATGTATTACTTAACCATACAAACTCAACAAAACCATACTAACATAATGAGGTGTGTTAATCAGTGATATCAGTGTGTCAGCAGATCAATGAGTGGTAGAATGTGAGATAAAGGTGTTGTATAGTGTCTAAACTAAAACAAGTAACAAGGCCGAAGCCAACCAAACAATAACATAATGCTGCAGGGAAGGGGCCTCCCCAGTGACTGAATCCAGCCAGGTCTTAAAGGCCCATGGGTTAATGGCCAGGTGCTCCCAGTTGCCTTAATTGACTCCACCCAACAAGACCTGAGGGAAGCAAGTAACACAGAAGGGAAAACACACAGCAGACCCTGCATATGTATGGAAGGGCCGTCGCACCATGTTCCATCATCCTTCCATGGGAAATTAGTAGCCAGGGATTGCTGCGGTTGCTCTTAGCAGAGGGGTGCTTTGCGTTGGCAGATGAGTGAGACCTCGAGAGCTTCTCCTGATCACAGCCTCTTCAGCATCTTGTGACTAGAGGAGGACTGGGAAGATGGGAGCATTCCTTCAGTGCCCCTCCCCAGTGGTCGAGGGGCTCGCAGCAGCCTGCTCATTCGACGCTTGAAAGGGGGACGAGGGAGCTGAGGCCTGTGCTTCTCGCCCAACAGGCTTTGAAAAAGAGGCCCTGATGGGTGCGTTGGGCCTCTGAGGGCACCCGCCCCCAAAGGGTCGATCACATTGTTGCTCCCCCACGGAGCCCTCTGGAACTCAGCCTCACTACCCCACCGCTAGTAGCGCTTCGGGGGAGGGCGAGTTTCATGCAACCCACGCCTTTAGACCTGCACGGCGATACAGAGGCCTGTAGACATTCTTTTCCGGTAAAATCCTGCCGCGCAAGCGCCTCAGGATGCTGATTGGTCCCAGGGAAAGTTGCTCTCTCTAAAAGCACTTTATGTACCTGGGTACTTCAATGTGGGAGCAGACATCCTGTTGAGGCAGGGGCCGTGGCCCGGGGAATGGAGACTGCACCCCAAGATGGTGCAGATTATCAGAAGAAGATTTGGCAGAGCAGAAGTGGACCCGTTCACGTCCCCTGAGAACGATTACTGCCCCCTCTGGTTCTCCCTTGTGCACCCAGCGCCCCTGGGGCTGGATGCCATGGTGCAGCCGTGGCCAAGGCTACGACTGTATGCGTTTCCCCCGATTGCCGCTGCTTGTGGCCCCGTTCTGGCCCGCCAGGATATGGTTTTCGGGCCTGGTAGCCCTTCTGGGCGGCAACCCAATCCCAGCGTGGGACCTGAACGTGGTGCTCGACGGACTGTCTGCAGTGCCCTTTGAGCCATTGGACAATGCATCAGACAGGTGCCTAGCCTTAAAAATTTTTGCTGGACATGCCTTCTCTCAAGAGAGTGGGAGATCTGCAGGCCCTGTAGGTGGCCCCTGCTTACCTGGCTTTCTCTCCAGGCGCAGTTAAGGTAATCCTGCATCCTAGGCCGGGGTACGTACCTAAAGTACTCACTGAGGTGGCCCGGCTGGTGGTCCTGCAGGCGTTCCATCCTCCTACACATGTTGGAGAAACAGGATGATAGGCTGCCATAGCCTTATGATGTGTTTAGTCTTTTTGAATAGGTAATGGGACAGGAAATGTAATTGTGCATGTATACAACAAAGTAATTGATGATAGCCTTATATAGATAAAATGCAAGTAGAAATGTCTTCTCAGCCCCCTGCACATAGCACAGCGCTTGTGTCTATTAGGGAGAAGAGATAACCCCTACCTTCTACATGCCTTTCACAGACAAAAGACAGTCCTGTGAGACAAAGATAGCTAAAATTATATGGACATTTAACTTATGTGATTTTAGTACTATTTCATTTAATGGTATAGATATATGTATGTATAAGCCAAAAGATAGAGACAAATGTATGTTTATTACCATAGCAATGTCTTAATAATTCTTAATAACTTAATAACTCTCCAAAACCTCTCAGTTGCAGAGAGGCAGTTTATTTAATTGATAACTGTTTAAGTTTGTCCACATAGTGCTTTCTTGTGTTTACACAAGCTAATACCGCTAACCAAAATACTCACTCACTCCAACCTCAGCGTCAAATGGCCATTCTTCATTTATAAGTCTATTTTTCTGCTTATTTGTGTGTCTAGAAGTATAATTCTTTGTGTAGTTATTTTCCTGTGTATGTTTAATTAAATAAACATTTATAAAATGTTGGTTACTGTGTTTGTGTTTGTTTGTTTGTGTTAGCACAAGGTTTCTCCCACTCTTGCAGATATAGCTGTGTTAATGCAAACAATAAACATTAACAGCTAACCCGCTAGCTAACAATTAACATTATGTGTTTAAAAGTTTACCGAGATATTGCTGCATAGTGTTAGCTAACTACGAATGTTCCTTAGACTTTAGCTATAACTTGTGAGAACAGGTTGCTACTTTTTCAGCACAATGTCACGAAAGGAGCACATATGGTATTTTACGTTACATTGTGAACAACAAATCTGTGTTAAAATGATATAAATAAACCAAATAAACTCTGCTGTCAAAAAAACATTTTCCAAACCAAACAGAAAGCAACAAACCAGCTAGTTACTTTAGTAAAAACTTAAATATCTTCACACACCTCTATGTCACACACACACGCACACGATAGACAGTGAATTAACAGTGATATGAGTCTCTGTTTAATTCAGCGTCTATCTGATTCACCAACCAGCATTTATATTAGTGAGCTATCTTAATTTTTAGAATGCTTCGCATCTCATTCCCACAGTCTTCTTCCACTAAAATAGCGCAGCTAACCAACCGAGGCTGGTAGCAAGCTGAGTCATATTTGTGACTGCTCCTATAATCTCAGACTCAAATGCTAATAGTTGCATGGGTGTTGAAACTTGTCCAGATAAATTTTCACCCTTACACTTTAAATAAACTCAATACACTGAGTCCTAATTGTTGATTGTTTCCTGTTTTGTCTTCATAGAATGCAATTATCACTTATTGTTATTGCACCATTGGTTTTGGCCTTGGTGCCCTACATTTTGGCTGGGATGCCTCAATAAATTTGTATTCATCAAGGGCAAAGTGGCCTTGCCCTAAAAATTACTTAATTCCAGGCCTGCTATATATAATATATCAGCTGGGATTAACTGCAGCACCCCGGCAACCCTCAAGCATAAGCAGGTATTGTTATTGGATGGATGGATGGATATATATATAACAATATGTATGAGATTTTATATGAGAAAGCCGGTCACCTCAACCACTAATAAAGCATTTGTCAAAAACTATTATCTAACCTTATCAGATAAAATTGTGCAGTGTTTTTGAAGAAAAACAAGGTTATGATTCCTGCTGCATTCTGCAGGTATACAAGTCGGACCCTTTCCCCGGCCTCTCGCTTGGGTCCCAGTATGCTGTTACCGTCATGGCTCTACCAGTGCCTGAGGAGTGGGAGAGGTTCTACCAAAGCAAGATCTTCCTCACACGCTGTAAGTCCCCTTTAAGCTCTAGACTAGATATTATTTTATAAGGCACACACACACTCACAGTTTCAGTGGAGTTCGCAGAGTTTGTGGTTGCTTTAAAATTTAAATCCCTACTTCTGTTGCCTAATTTACAGCACAGTTAGTTATGACACCTCATGCTCTGTCACCAGGAAGCTTGTGTGCTTTTTAAACATTGCACTTTTCATCATCTATCTTTCAGCAAGACTATTGTCAAAACAATGGTGAATTGACAGTAATATGTACATATGGCTTTGCAGCATGTGCAGAGAAGAACGGCCTTGAGCAGTGCAAAAAAGGTGAGAGGAAATGTTTTAACACTTTCTCAATTTCTCATAGTTCCCAAATAAACTGCAGTCTGGTATAACAATGTCATCTTGTGATTAAATGTTTCTTCTTATGATCAGCTTGACATCTGTCAATATTTTATGATCTGGTTGTAGACTGGTATCCCAAGCATATTGAGGTCCAGCAGGAAGGCACTGCCATCACTGTGACTTTTAACCTGGCTCCCCCAAACCTGGGCATCAAAAGCTACTTCTCACTGTGTTACTCAAACGGCACAAAGAAATACACAGACATAACACCTGTGAGTTGATTCAACTTCTGCAGCTTTATATCATTCCACTACTTTGCTTCTATCATTTATATTATGGAAATATTTGATAATTAATTGAACTGTAATATCTGTATTAACCATTGATTTAATTTCCTTAGAATTCCAAAAAAAACAAAACTCACCACAGCTATCAGCTGATTGACCTTCAAGAAGGAACCAATTACACTTGTGAGGTAAAATAAAATTGGATTATAACTAATCTATACTTAACACTGATTGCATAATATACTGTATAAAACTATATCTGTTTTCAACTTCCATCCATTTTTTCATGTTCAAAACTGTTATTGTTGTTGTTAGCCATTCGTGGCAGCTCTGATCTCAAATTTTTTGGCAAAATTTAAGGGTTTATTTCCACACACACACCTGCCGAAATATATAGTTGTTTAGTGTGACGGTGGCCGGTTGGAAAATTTTACCAAACATGATGTCACTCAGTAAATGTCTTACAGCTACCTAGTTACAGCAACCTCACAAATTGATACTTGTCATTTAATTTTATTAGTCATATAGTGGAAATACAGCCCCTCATTTCAAATTCCTGTTGATTTGTTTTTGGGTTTTTTTTAAAGATGTATTGTTTTCCTTTTAGACAAGTAAGTTTGGCTATTGGGAAAGTACAACTCAGGCACTTGCCCTGAGATTAATGTCAAGCCCTGACCATTCTCAAAAAAATTTTTTGGGCTATGGTAATCTACATATTTAAATTTTTTCATTTTCTTTGTCTTGAAATAACATTTGTTG
>CM022479.1:8743440-8759712 GCA_011952105.1 Coreoperca whiteheadi | reverse complement strand
CTGCTCTTGTAGGAGCAGGCAAATCATTCCACCAATTAGGAACAGATCCAGAGAAGGTGCGCGAGAGTGATTCCCCCCCCCCCCCCCCTTTGTGGCACCACCGTACCACCAGACGTTCGTTTGCAGAGTGCAGGGATTTGGCCGGAACATAGGTCTGTATTAAAGTTTTAAGGGGACGAGAACACATGACAAAGAAAATCAGTCAAAGTGGCAGGGACAAAGCAATTTATTTACTGAAACTAGGCCATGAACATCCAACACAGGCTCTCAAAGTATGGGTGAGGATTGGACAGGATAGGTTTTGCCAAACAAAAAGGGGGTAAAACAATACAACAAAACCAGCCTTAACTAAGCTTCTTAAATATAGATACTAAAAGGCTTAACTACCTTATCTACACCAAAACTTACAGAGGTGGCACCAACCACTAAACCTAGTGTTCCTAGACAACGATAAACCTACATGAATGAGGGAATGTACAGGGTACCCCAACTTACCTAAAGTCCAACCTCACACCATACACCTTTTATTATTTATTTCATTTAGCGCATACACAGACAATCTGATCACAGAGCGGAAGGTTGCCCAAATAAGCAGCCAGGCTGGATGACACAGACCACAACCAATCACCTCATCAACGCCTGGAGAGGGCACAAGAAAACTTCAGAAATAAAGCAGGAAAGCAACAAACGGAGCCTGCTTGGCACATAACACTGACCATGAGGGACCCAGCAGACTCTCACTCCAGTGAGGTGATTCGTTTATTGACATACTTGGCCCAGTTAGTTAGCCGCTCTGCTCGCTACCAGGACGAACCTCAGTCTGCCTCCCAGCCAGCAAACAACCGGCCAGCAAACCAATTAAGTTAGACTTGGGTTCACTGGCTTACATCCCGGCAGTCCTGAGCTGGTCCCAGCTAGTGTTAATTTCGTCAGACGAGACGAGACTAAATATGTTCGTCAACGACCTTTTTTTACATGACGAAGACGAGACGATGACGAGACTTCACCAATGTACAAAAACGCTGACTAAGACTAAATTAACATGCATTATTGTTGACGAAAAAAGACGAGACTAAAATGTTTTGCATAAAATAAAAACGAAGATAAAATCTCTCTTAATTTTCGTCTACAATCGTCTCTACTTTTTCATCTCGAGGATAGAATATTCACTGTCACGCCTTCAAAATGAGTTTGCACTGTTGCTCAAGTACAGGTCTCATACTCTTGTTGCTGCCAGCTCGTGGCAGGTTATATATATATATATATATATATATATATGTTATGTAACTTATTTTGCCACATGCGTGTGTGGGCCTTCACATCATAATAAAAAAGAATATATTAGGCATAAAAGCTCATTTCTATGTAAGGAAATCAAGTTTAATAATTACATTAAATATTGCTCAATATATCATCAATAATGGTGTGTGCTATACCATTATAACTTGCATTAAGTTGCATTCAACAAAAATCATTCAACAAGTGTATATGACATTTAACCAATATTTGAGATGTGTGAAACACTATTAGACTGAAATGGTTATCCGAAATAATTTATTTAAAAAAAGACAAAAATGTTTTAACTAAAACTTGACAAAGATATATTGAGTTTTCTTTTGACTAAAACTAGACAAAAATGACGAGACTTTTAGTCGACTAAAACTTGACTAAAAAAAAGATATGTGAATGACTAAATATGACTAAAACTAACAAGGGCATTTGGCTCAAGACTAAGACTAAGACTAAATTTTTAAAAAAAAGGTGACAAAATTAACCCTAGTCCCAGCCCTGAACCCATACTTGGGCAGCTGCCTAGCCCTGGGTGGTCCACCCAGTCATCAGCTCGCCCACTGGGCTGCTAACCAGCAGCCTGCACCCCAGTCAGCCACCCAGCTCCCACTGCCGCCAGATCTTGTACTCAAGCCACCCTCTGGAGAACCCCCCAGAAGAAAGCGTGGCCCCCATCGATGTCAGACCCCACCTACCTCATCACTGCACCCCTGCTCATCCTCATCGCTGCACAGCTTCGGAGAGACACAGCCATAGTCAGTCCTGCCTGGTTTCCGGTTGGCGGTGCGGCCGACTCCTGAACTCTCGGTTGGGCCTGAACGGCCGCAGCCCCAATCCAGACCTGGTGCTGTCCCGGGTGGGCCGGAACAGCCGCAGACCGCCCTCCGACTCCTGCACCCCGGGTCCTGTTGGCGGTCACTGCTTGTTGGGCCCCCTGAACTCTCTGTGATGCAGCCAAGCCCAGGGCCTCCCAAGCTGCAGCCGCCTCCAGAGCTGCCGCCACAGCCAACCCCTGGGCCTTCTGAGCTGCCACTGTCGTGCTCGTCGCCTCTGGCTCCATGCACGGCCAGCAGAGGTCTTCTGTCTACCCTGCCAGTCTCCAGATGGCCCCAGTCCTCGTCCCCATCCTCCGGTGGGTTTCAGCCCATGAACTCGGCCTTCGGGCCAACCCCTCGACCTGCTCTTCTCCCGAGTCCGCCCAAAGTTCCCGGCCCCGGTTCCGTCACACCTGAAGTCCCGTTCCCCAGTGTTCTTAATCCTGTCCAGCCCTCGAGCCGTCTGCCCGACGTCCCACGTCCTGCTCTGCCCCTGAGTCGTCCGCCCGAGTTTCTCCGTCCTGCTCCTTCCTGAATCAGGTTATCAGGTGCTATATTTTTGTTAGTTTACCTTGGACTTTGGCCCTCCTCCTGTCCTCCCTCCACCCACCCTGCATTCGTTTTGGACTTTTTCTGCCTTTGTTATGTTTGAACTTGCTCATTAAGGAGCTTTTGGGAGGTTCCCATGAATTTTTGTTTTGGACTAGGTATGTTTTTGTTTTAAGGGATGTCTGGGATCCATCCCATGAGGGGGTTTTGGGTTGAGTTGGGTGCTTTTATGTGTTTTTGTGTAGAGCTCTGTATAGTTTGGAGTTTTGTATTGTGGAGTTGTTTTTATTTTGAAAGGTCTGTCTTGGGTTTATGTTCCGTTAGTTCCTGTTTTATTTTGGTGATTGTTTTTTCCCCTCAGGTGTCTGTCAGTTTTGCTTCACATCCTGATTGTTTTCACCTGTGTCTTTCAGTTCACCTATGTCTAGTTGGCTCCCCTTCCCAAGTGTACTTAGTCTGTTTCCTTGTCTCTGTCAGTTCATCGTACATGTGTTGGTTTTGTCTTGTCTTTGGATTATGCCTGTGACTTTGGTTCATCTGCCTGCCTGCCGGTAACCTTGGAATAAATACTCACTCATCATCGGCACTGTCTGGGCCTGTTTCCCTGCTTTTTCCTGTTGCCAACACCTATATCATAACAATTTTCTCATCTAACTCTCGGTAGTAATGAAAATGACGCATGTCCCAAAATTTCAAACTATTTCTTTAAGATCTGTAACTGAATTGTCATGAAATCACAACTCCCCAATTCTCAGAAGTTTCCTCGTCACTCTCTGTCACCCCCTCCTTGGCTCTGATGGTTCCACTGTGCCTGGCTGTGGTAGCCATACTTGTAGTCTTACTGGCTGCTTTTACCAAGAGGAGGCCCAAGCTGCAGAAACTTGACATAAAACCAGGTACTTCATGGAAAATTACTGTTTACAATCCATAAAAGCTAAATTAATAAATCATGATAATTATTCATTTTATACCATTTGACAGAGAACCTTTCTTGTACCTCCAGTCTGTCTTTGCCATTACCAGCATCATGTAAAATATAACCAGATTTATTTTTGTCATCATTCAGATATTATCAAGCAGCATCGAGAGAGCGGGACTCAGGAAGAAGTGATGGCATTGCCCAGAAACAGGCTGACCCCTCCTCGACTTCTGATTTGCTACAGCCGCTATGATGGCCCTGCTCATGTCAAAGCTGTCATGCAGTTAGGGGCCTTCATACAACAGCACATGGCCACTGAGGTATTGGATATCATATGACATTTTCAAAAAATGAGAAATGTTTGGAGATTATTTTTGCAACAGCTTAAAATTATTATAGTTTATTATTATAATTATAATGATTGTATGAATTTTTTGGTTTCTTCTATTCTTATGAGATGGTTAAATGTGTTATTAGATCAGTCTTCTGTGAAAGTGTTCTCTTTCTTTCTTCCCAGGTGTGCTTGGACTTGTGGGACTCTCTGAGCGTGGCTGAGGAGGGCAGTATGGCCTGGCACTGCCGTCAGATCCGGGATAGCGACTTTATTTTGGTGATCTGTTCTTGGGGCTTCAATCACAGACCTCAGTTTCCAGAGCCCGAGGGTAACAACGAAGATGAGGAGACCGACAGAGGGATGGACTTTAGAGCCAACGCCTTCAGCTCTGATGTAGCCATCCAACTTGTTGGAGAGGAAGTGGGACGAGCGAAAGCCAGGGGCCAGGACCTGTTCAAGTACATGACGGCCATTTTTGAGTACTCTGAGGAAACGGACATTCCCACTGAGCTGAGGCTGGTTTCTCACTACTTGCTGACAAGTGACTTACCACTGCTCTTCTCCCACCTTCATGGAGTGGCTCTGCACAGGCCGGGGGGTTACCTGAAGATAAACCACATCTCAGAGGACGGCTTTACTAAGTTACCAGCCGGAGCAGTTCTGCAGTGGGCTATCTATGAGGCTGGGATGGAAATGAGGGCAAAGAGGCATCACTCTGTGGAAGGAGGGCACTAAACACTAAAAAAAGGAATCCATGCACCCTGATTTAATAGTGATCCTCAGCCCAATATAGGTGAAAGGTTGACCTGAAAATAGACATTCATGATGGCCTCAAACTTGATACTTCCATACTAGATCTGCCCAAACAGCAGGAGCCGTGAGTTTACAGCTGCATGGTGACTAGTACATCTACAATACTTGCTGATGGGCCCTTAAACAATCAACCAACTAGCCACCACTGCCTCAGATGTGCTGCAATGGCAGCAACCATGCACTTTGACTTCTAAAAATCTGTTAACATGGTACATATGTTTGTATACAGGAAGGATTTTTTGTATATCACATTCATAATCTGTCAAAATAATTACACCATATTACCATATCATGCAGCCCTACAGGTGAGTGTTTTTAAGTTATCCTGTGAGAATGTTTGCCTTGAAGAACATACTGAACATTGTATACATGTGTGTTTGCAGTCATGCTTATAGTTTATTTATTCATGTGCATATCTCACACAAGAATATATTAATACCTTCCTTTATTTTTAATTTTATGCTGATGTCGGTCACACATGTGGATAAATGTGAGTTCTCTTGCATTTTATATGGTATTTTTGTGAAATTTAGGTTTTCTTTTGTGCATCTAATCATCTAATATAATATAAGTCTAAAACAAGTTTTCTTTGGCTCATCAAATATATCCTATACAATATATTAATGACATTTATGTATGATTCTGTTGATGAGGGAATGAGATTTGCATGAGGTATTGCCGATGCTGTTGGTTGCCCGCCCAGAGCAAAACCTCAGATATTTTTGTTTCTAAAATAGTTTTGGTGATTAACCGCATCTGAATAAAATCTATTAGATGGATTTTTAAATAGGATTTAAGCAAGTGATTGTTTTGTTAATTATGAAGCTTACATATATAACATTGAATAATAATTCAAATTGTGGTTACAGTTTAGTGACTTGAGCAGGTTGGTGACTGGTCGGAACAGTGTGGAGTGACGTGGTGGTGCGGTGGACAGAGGATAAGCGATTTTGAAAAGTTTGGCGGATTTGCAACAACTGTGTTGTGAATGTAGAAATCATAGCAGAGGATTTAGATGATGATTGGGATTATAGTGAAATAGGCTGAGCCTCTCGATTTTACTTCATTTTGAGAACATCTTAAAAAAGAAAGGTAGAGAATGTATTCCGCCACCACTTAGATGCATATGGGTCATGTGGCAGGACAATGCAAAGGAAAGTAAAGGTTTGCACGGTGTGGAGGGAATCATGCATATGGAAAATGTAGCGGAAATTATAGTGAAGTGCTGCCGCTTTTCAAGGCTGTGTTGTGCAAAAAACAAGCGAGAGAAGTACAAAGATACAAAATATTGCGCAAGACTCATGTAGGACAAATCTCATGGATTGTTACACCATGGGGAGTGATCACAACAGATCATACACAAGATCATAGTATTTACAGTTATAACGACAAAAAAATGTCGTGTGTTATTGCTGCTTTACCACTGTACCCCTGCTGTTGCTAAATGCAATTTCCCAACTGCGGGACAAATAAAGGCTTAACTAAAAATGTTAAAAAAGAACTATTTAAGCGGGTTTGGAGTATGACCCCAAACCCGCTTAAATAGTTCCAAATCTACACTGGCTAAGTTGGATGTTGGTCCGGCCAGGGCTCTGATGCTTTGCATTGGGGCATTCCGGACAATGACAATTCTGCCACTGCTGGTGGAAACGGGGGAGGCTCCACTTTGTAAAAAGGTGCTAGTAGGGGCAATACTTAACTTTAATTCCATAAGAAAACACTCAGACGAACTGGGATTTAGTGGAATAAAGGTAGGGCCCTCTGTATGCTTGCCACCTGTTCCTCGGTGGCTGTGGACAGAGGCTAATGTGGATTTGTTGATAAAAGCACTAACACAGGAAGGTGAAATAGGCAATATTGCGGCAGATGCAGAAAAACACCTTAGGGATAAGTGGGGTAAATTACATAAGCATTTACACTGATGGCTCAAGAGATCCCTAAAGCAGAAGAGTGGGATTCTGCTTATATGTACAAATCTGTCAGAGTAGAAGATTGCCTGATGGGCTATTAATATTCTCAGCAGAGTTGGTCGCTTTATTGTGGGCATTGAAGCGGGCATGGAGTGAAGGAAGCAGGTTTGGGTAAAGTTGTCTTGTGCACTGATTCATTATCTGACTTGGCATTATTGGGAGCTAGACCAGCCACAGTTGGGGAGATCCTTATGATGATTTTTAAACTGGAGAGGCAGGGGTTTAGTGTGGGACTTCTAAGGGTTCCAGTACATGTTGGGGTTGAGGGCAATGAGGTGGCAGATAGGATTAGCTAGGGCAAGCTTAGGCAGGGGCAGTGTAGATGTGCAGGTGTCCTTTAGTAGGATGGAGTGCCACAGCATCATCAGAGGCTGGATAAGCTATGGCAGCAAGAGTAGACAGCACAAGCTATACACCATCCACCATCAATTAAACTTGGCAATAAAGTGAACAGGCATCTGAAAGCTGAGCTCAAGTAGACAAGGCTAAGGCTGGGACATTGTGGACTAGCAACTAGGTTGGTGTCGGTGGGGAAGCCCAGAGACGGCAATTGTGAACACTGTGGAATCCTGGAGCCAGTACCACACGTCTTGATACATTGCAGAGGAAAGGAGTATTATATTCATACAAGTAGACAAACTCGGAATTAAAACTTTTTCCCTTAGAACACTTCTTGGCGATGGGGTTCTTCAAAAAGAGAGGAGTAGGAAGTAGTGTAACTGTTTTTCCTCAAAACCTCAGATCTACATCGCAAGATTTAGGTCTCAGAGGCAAAAGTAGCAACGACGATACCAGTGGGGGGCGGCAATGCACTAAACGGTGCCTAGTCTACCGTAAAGCCAAAGAAGAAGAAGAAGAACCCGGTTGGCGGAGTCATCGTTGTGAGCCCATACAACCTTTCTGTCAGACAGTGTGTGAAGATGGTGCTCGACTTGGACCTGTTTCGGACCGACAAAGGCGGCGATCCAGAAATCGTCCGTGAGACTCAAAGGAAGAGATTTAAAGATGTAACACTCGTTGACAAACTGGTCTCCGCAGATACAGAGTGGAGAAAATGTAAACGGCTTTTTTTTTCATTTATGTTATTTCAATCAGAGTAAGTTAGCTAACGTTATCGCGGTTGCTAATTAAGCTAATGTTAGCGGACGTACACTGGAGAGGAGCTCACGCTCGACTACAATAAAACATGTTAAGTTACAATATGGCATTTGCATTGTAGGTATGCGAATACAGTAAACTATTATATCCCGTCTAGGATTTAAAGACTTAGCGCATTTTAAGGACCCAGTGTCGTATTCGGGAACCCTGAAATGTTAAAAACAGCTCTAAAGCATAAAATGTTAGTTGAATTCGCATTGTGTTTTCACGCTCTGAGGTGAGGTGGACATTAACGTTAGCTAACGTTGCACTGCGGTGGATTGCGAATCGTTTCAGAAAGTTAACTAACAGTATTGGAATATTTACCGTGCATTTTATTCATGCCGTATTTGAGAGTGGGCATTATTTTAACAAGATGTAACATAATTAACCTTGTGAATGTTTGTCAGTAACTTAGGCAAGGAATTATAGCCAGATATGAATGGAGTTTGATATGATCCCAGAGGACGAGAATAGCACGCAATGGGGCTAATGTTAGCGCAGCTAGCACCATCCGAATGAGCCATTTGGTTATCCTCCACGTAGTTAGCGGTGACTTAATAGCAAGTGTCTTAATCGATAAATACCAAGCACTAGTTAATCACACGTTCCCATTATCTTGTTGACCGATATTCAGATTGTTGGCTAGTGCTGGGTTCGTTTAGCGATGCCGGGTAGTAACGTGCAATCTGACGCAATCCCAGCCGGCAGCATGTCAAGCCAACCTCGCCCTTGCATCCGCCCGCAGTGCGCCGCGAATGATTGTCAGTAACGTTCAGTTCAGTTGCTACTTTTTAAGTAACAAAGGTAGTTTGTGTGCGTTTTTGGAAGCGACTTGCCCCTGACAGCAACACCTGGCACGAATTTACTAGTCGTGCTGCTGCTGCAGCTCTCACTGCGTACTCGGAAGGACAGCCCCGTGCATGGACTGACTGTGATTTACCCCATAACAGGCCGCTTCACTGCAGACAACCTCAACAAAGCGAAGAACCTCTGCAGCAAGAGCATTGGGGAGAAAATGAAGGTAAGGAACCATCATGACACTGAATCAGGGTCCTGTCGCACTTGCGCCCAACAATCTGTGATCAAAACCTAGACCAACACCAATGAAAATGAAAATGGTCTGATTAAAACATGATGTTTAAAAATATTTTTTGACAAACACCAACTGGGTGTGCAGTAGTGATGCGGCCCGAGCTTTCCAGGGGATTCCTTTCATAGTGTGTTGTATTGATGTATGACTGTTTTACCTTAATGGTCAGAGAGGCTGCCATCAGTCATTTTAAACGTTTCCCATGCGCGCAGTAATGTCAATGCAAATATCCTGGGACATTTAAAGCAACAAAACCGAAAACTGTAGTTATAAACTTGACAGGGCAGAGGAAACTCTCCAGAGGAAATATAGCTTCTGTAATATACATTTTTAGACAGCTCTGATGGAGCTCTGGATTTATCAGGAGGACGACTGCTTGACTCCAAAAAATGTCACTGTGTGAACCTGGACTGTGTGTGACCTTCTTGGACGTGTGGAACATCACAGACCATTCTCGCAGTCAGGAATGCTAATACCATGTAACACTGCTCATAATATAGCCAGAATAGAGCTCTACCTTTTACTAAATGTAAGTACATTAAAAAAAAACATTTATCTGCACCTTGCAGGTGCCAAATAGGTTGTTTGAACAATCAGAATTTGACTCTTGTTTACTGTGTGTACATTGGGTGTCGCTGTTTGGTAGCTGGGACTTAGGTGTATAGATGGCGTGGCCGCTGTTGTCGTCAGGTGTTTGACCCCAGAAGGGCAAAGGGTTTTTGACCGCTAGGTGCTAAAAGTATGTTTGTCACGCTGAAAAGTTGGATGTGTTTGACTTGTTATTGGAATTGTATTCATCTTTACATCAGAACCAATAAAGACATGGATGGATTTGTTATTCTGCAACCCAAAAGCCTGGCGATTCTGTACCGAATGCAACACACCGCGAATTGTAATACGATCAAATCAAGCAAGGCGCGTCAACCAAGCTGCTCCGGGGATAGACATCTCAGTAGCTTACAGTATTAGACTGAGCTACTACAGCACCTTTTTTATTCCTGTTTACAATCATTTACAATTGTTAAGAAATGACCAATGTGTACGGGAACTGGCACAAAAGGTAACGCTTAAAATGTATTATTCGGTGCACCTAAGTTATGTGCTGGTGCAGCTAAATAGAAAAAGTTAGGCGCACCAGTGCCGCCAACGTAAAAAGTTAGTCTGGAGCCCTGCTGTATTTTTGCCCTCTTTAACACCTTTTCTATGTTTATAAATGTAGAGGAAGGAACCAGTTGGGGAGGATGAGTCTGTACCTGAAGAAGCACAGAACCTGGAGTCCCTAACAGCGGAAACCCTATCGGTATAACTGTCTGTGCTCTGAGTACTTATCCCCACCTGTATGGCAGCTTTTTTGCATTTTGTTAAGTGTTTCTCTGAAAAGACAAAACGTAAAGCCTACAAATTGCTTAATGTCTCTCTCTCTTTTTTTTTTTTTTTTTTTTTTTTTTTTTTTTCCTTTTTTTTTTAGGCCCTGACAGTAACCCAGATCAAGAGGGTGCGTTTGTTGGTGGACGAGGCAGTGGAGAAAACTGACAGTGAGAGGATAAAGCTGGAGGCAGAGCGCTTTGAGTACCTGAGGGAGATCGGTAACCTTCTGCACCCATCCGTACCCATCAGCAATGATGAGGTGGGTGCTGTGATAAAGGCAGATTACATTACTAGGATTTCATAATAAGGAGCTGTAAATCCATTGTCATTTCACATATTGTCACATTGATTGACACGATATTCACCGATAAAGTGGATTAGAGAACATGTGACCCAGCAGTTGTCAGGACATCATACTAAAATGTAAAAATATTTTCAAGGCATTGTTAACTACTGCTAATTGTATTATAAATAGTTATACTTAATCCTCAACCTTATTTCACTGTATAACTACTTTAATCTGCTCACCTTGCTTTTCCCTTCAGTTACCGTAAAGACTGTGCTGAGCTAATTATCTCCTCGCTCTAGCTAGCTTCATATTTTACATACAATTTATGACTGGTATTGATCTTCTCATGTAACTCGTCAAGAAAGGACATTTCCCAAAATGTCAAACTTCTCCTTTAACCGTCCTCTATTGAGCTACAGTGACAAAAATTAACTTAAACTTTTGAAATAGTTTGGTTTGTCTGCCCACCAGCTCCAAACCCCATGATATTCGATTTACAATGATAGAAAACAGAGAAAAGGAGTCGATCCCCTCGTTTTAGAAGCTGGAGTGTTTGGCGTCATTGCTTGATGAATGTCTCGTCGAAGTGATCGTCGGAATTGTTGCGGAGAAATCTTTTAATAATAATATTTCCTCATTCTGTCCTCCTGACAGGATGCAGACAACAAGGTGGAGCGTACCTGGGGCGACTGCACTGTCCAGAAGAAGTACTCCCACGTTGACCTGGTGGTCATGATTGATGGCTTCGATGGGGAGAGGGGAGCTGTTGTGGCCGGGAGCAGAGGCTACTTTCTGAAGGTGAGTTCAAATGCAATCTCCAACACGTGCAGGACACGAACAAGTAAATCACTGCAGATCAGCACAAACGGACCGACAATCTCTCTCCTTTTTAAGCTCTTATTTTCTCTCCAATGAACAATCGTGACTACCCCTTTTTGCCTCCTGACCTGCAAATCAAGAAACCAGCCGTCTTAATTGTTTCCCTCTCCTCCGCTGTATTCAGGGGCCGCTGGTGTTCCTGGAGCAGGCTCTGATCAATTACGCTTTAAGGATCCTCCACAGCAAGAATTACACCATGCTCTACACACCCTTCTTCATGAGGAAAGAGGTCATGCAGGAAGTTGCCCAGCTCAGCCAGTTTGACGAAGAGCTTTACAAGGTAGTGTCTAGTTTAGTTTAGTTCTTTATTTGACAGGGACCATGTGCAAGCAAATGAGTCTAACAAAAGAAGAGATGCATAATTTGCATATGCAGATGAAATAAATGGAAAGAAAGACAAAAACAAATAAAAGCACGCTTCAGACATCAAAATATAACCTAGCTATTTACCCCCACCTACAATCAACATACATACTTCAGCCTAGGCTATTCAACCTATACATACAATAAATATACTGCTCAAAAATATAAAGGGAACACTTAAACAACACAATGTAACTCCAAGTGTTCCCTTTATTTTTTTTTTTGAGCAGTATATTTAATCTTCTAAAATTAGTATATTAAAACTTTAGTTAAACCTTAATGGTGAAGAGGGATATTCTATCCTGTATATTGCAATGTTGAGCAGTGTGAGAAATGAATCGCCAACAAATTGGAAATTAAGCCCCAACCATATTAAAACCATTGTTTTGGAATGAGATGTTCAGGTGTCCACATGCTTTTGGCCACGTAGTGTAGTTGTGGACGTGCCAACTGGACGCCCAATCAAAGAGCTGCACATTGTAGATGGTGCTGGCAGGGGTACACTCCCTGTCCTTTTACATAATGTGTCGTGATGAGCAATAGTTTCAATGATGTTGATCCACTTTCAGCCACTGCAGAAGAAACTGTACATCAGACTATTTGAACCCACTCCAGAGACAACGGATCTGCTATCTGCAGGGTTCATTCATACACATTCTGGCCAATGGTATCTACATTTCCATTTGGCACACGCTTTTGTCCAAAGTGACTTACGCACTCGCACACCGAAGGCGCAACTTCCGGAGCAATTTGGGGTTCAGCATCTTGCTCAAGGGTACTTCGACACATGGCTGGGGGAAGCCGGGATCGAACCACGGACCGTCCGATTGGTGGACGGCTGCTCTTCCACCGAGCCACAGCCGCCCCAAAGGATATTAATATTATGTTCTAAAAGTTAACTATCACCCAGCTCTAATATACAATGTACCTTGTTTAACACAAATGGAGTTTGATTTAGAGGCCACTCGCACTGCCCGTCCCTCTGCACGATAGCTCTGCTCTTCTAGTACTAAAACCATGGGCATAGCTGAAGCGGTCCTCCCTTGTCAGTCTCTGTCAGAAAGCTGTCTTTCTCACTTAGTTTAAACTTACAAAGGAACTAGTTGCTATCATGAATTCACTAAAACTCCTGATCACTCCATCCGCAGTGAGTGGGCGTGCGCCGGTGTACTGATTTTACTGTATATGGTGGGAAAACAAACCAATGGTAGCAGTACTGCCAACAAAGTTTGTTACCAATCTTTACCATGACTGCTGTTTCACAGGGTGCCGTGAACATAGCACGGCACTCCTGCCTTCTTACGCAGTTTATTTAGATTAGCCACAAGGGAGTGCTTTTCCATTGGTTTACAGAGGCAGAACAGCCACAGCAGAACGAAAGAACCAGGTTCCTTGTTATTTTAGCTTATTTATTTAAAACTATTTTCAAATTTGTTGACTTTTCCAGGTTTTTCATGACCTTGCGAACCCTTTAAATGGATGTCTGTCCATCGTTGGTCCTTTTGAACCCCTGCATGTTTACATCAGGTCATAGGTAAGGGCAGCGAGAAGTCCGATGACAACTCCATAGATGAGAAGTACCTCATTGCCACCTCCGAGCAGCCGATTGCAGCTTTCCTGAGGGACGAGTGGCTCAAACCAGAAGACCTGCCTGTTCGCTACGCCGGCTTCTCCACCTGCTTCCGACAGGAAGTGGGCTCCCATGGCAGAGACACCCGCGGGATCTTCAGGGTGCACCAGTTTGAGAAGGTAAGTTGTGGGACAAAAGTAGTGTTTTATATTACTCTTCTTTGTCAGTGAAATACAAACATTTAAATAAATGGATATATAAAAATAAACAACTTTTTATTATTAGATTTGTTAAATTATCCAAACTATATGCCAGGCACACACTAAAGTAGTTTGAATGACAATAATGATTAACATTCAAGTAAACTTCGTATCTGGAAGCAGGTTACACGATTGACTTTTTCTTTTTGTAAAAAAACAAAACAATTCTCTACTGTTTTTCTCCTCTTTTTCTTGTGCCTCTTCTCCTTGTAGATTGAGCAGTTTGTCTATGCCTCCCCACATGACGGCAAATCATGGGAGATGTTTGATGAGATGATAGGGACGGCAGAAGAGTTGTACCAGTCCCTTGGAATTCCTTATCGCATCGTAAACATTGTCTCTGGTAGGTCAGACTTGTACATGCCACTTATACCACACCCTGCAATTGTAGCTGCGTCACTTCTGAAGCTATTGAAAAGCATCTAATAAACAAAAAGCTCTGGGAACTACAAAGTGAAGAATTACCCTAGAAATAAGTTTTTAATGCATTGGTTTGTTTCCACGACTGATTGTTTTTTCTTCTTTGTATTTATCTACAACTTAAATAATGCTTTCAATTTCATTTCTCTTGTTTGTGCTCTCTTCCACTCTTCATAATCTTGATTTAAAAAAAAAAAAAAAAAGACTAATCAGGAAGTCTCTAAACGTCATTAACATTAAACCAAATTCCCATCCCCAGTCCTGCTTGTTTGCTACGAAAGAATGCTGCGCAACAAGTAGTAGCAGTTGAGAGGCGGGTGAAATATTCAGTATTACAAACTAAACCCTGGTAGTTCCTTAGGTCGGTCATTCAGAAGTACTATCTCAGGAACATTTAGGAGGGCAGAGCAGGAAATATGACCCAGCAACCAAAAACTGATTCCTTTTGAAAGGTTCCTGGAGAATTTCCTGCAGTCAGAAATGGCTTCGTTTACTTTACTGCCAACACAATTTCTTGGCACAGGAAGAGTTCAGTTGATCAAGATCAATTGGTCAAGCGAAACAAAAAATTTTCAGAAACTATTCTCAAGACCCAACTATTAAAATTAATGGAGAAATTAAACAAATTAATTGTAGCCCTATATTCTTGTACTGGTACAATAAACTCCTTTTGTTATTTTTAATACAATATATCCAATGCTTACAAAAAGCATTTTCTGTTGAGGCAGTGAAGTTAGACCAGCCAGGAGGGTTTTAGGCAGCGTGCTTCACGTCATGTGAAACAAAACCTGTCGGCTGCTCTAAAATCATTACAGAAAACTTGGGGCTGAATCACCGGCTGCCGTTAGAGCAGTGACTGCTTGCATGAAGATCAGACAATGATATCCGCTAACTACTTAGTACTGCGTGTCATCATAGGTGCCCTAAATCACGCAGCTAGTAAGAAGCTGGATCTGGAGGCCTGGTTCCCTGGCTCTGGTGCCTTTAGAGAGCTGGTCTCCTGCTCAAACTGCACTGACTACCAGGCCAGACGCCTCCGCATCCGCTACGGACAGACCAAAAAGATGATGGACAAGGTGAGTGCTTAGGTGCAGCCCTAGTTGGAACTTACATTAATTCGTTAAAAATCGTTTATATTATAGTCGATTAAACAACTCATTTATTCTAAAGATTATTTTTTATTACTCGATTAATGTAACGTTTAAAATAATATCAAAAATCTCAATATTTGATACAATATTTTTCTCTTAAAAACAAACTGTAACAAGAAACTATCGATAGATATATACGTATGTGCCAACTCACGCTCTGTAAAATCAGTGTATTTCAGTAATCAATGGTGTCGATGAATCGCCCTAGGTCCAACACAACTGTGCATCTCGACAAAGATCCGTTCAACAATGCAACCTAGGCTCTTGTAATTGAGGAATGTCCCTCACTTCCCTTGGCAGATGCTATTTCGTCTGTAGCTGCATATTCTCAACAAACGTCTTCTGTGTTTGTTTTATAGGCCGAGTTTGTGCACATGTTGAACGCAACCATGTGCGCCACCACACGTGTGATGTGTGCCATCCTAGAGAATTACCAAACCGAAGAAGGCATTGTTATTCCCGAGAAGCTCAGGGATTTCATGCCTCCTGGTAAGCTGTGTTGAATTGTTTTGACATCTGGTGTGTGCTGGTTTTATTCAGAAAGATAACAAATAGCTGCTCTGAAGTCATTGAAGAAATACATTCCAAGTGAAAAAGGTGGAGTAAGTTGAATTTTTTTTGTCCAAGGTGAGTACATGTAAATATTAACAAAAAGCATTTTCTGTTGAGCGAATGATTTGAAGTGAATTAAGATCAGCCAGAAGGGTTTTAGGCAGTTTGCTTCATGTGATGTGCAACAACACACGTCAGCTGCTCTAAAATCATTACAGAAAACAATTTCATGATTATCATAATCATTTATAATACAATAATAAGTGTATGTACTGTCATTTCTGGATCTGTCCTTTACACTACATTTTGTCATTATAATTGTATATACAGTGGTTACGGAAAGTATTCAGACCCCTTTAAATTTTTTTCACTGTTTCATTGTAGCCATTTGCTAAAATCAAAAGTTATTTCTCATTAAAGTACACTCAGCACCCTATCTTGACAGAAAAGAAAAAATCCGAAATGTGGATATTTTTGAAAACCTAAAATATCACATGGTA
>CM022479.1:8541429-8739309 GCA_011952105.1 Coreoperca whiteheadi | reverse complement strand
GGGGGGGGGGAGTGATTGGGGGAAAAAAAGAGGGCCCCCCCCCCCCCCCCCCTTTCAAAGTAAAATTTCTATGACCAAGGTTTTTTGATTGTAGTGTCTGAACAATTCTAGACAAGTTTGAAAACATTTCACACGTGTTTTAGTGCTTTAGCAGGCTACACAATGAGTCTATACTGTTCGCATGATGTTAGCTCTTAACTGCTAGCTCATGCTAGTTTTTCAAACTTGTGGGTCTGGGGTGATTTGTGCCAAAGGACATGCTTTAAGTTGTGCCACACCCAACTTACGATTATTTTCAATAGATTATTAATCTGTAATTGTACATTGCACTCTTACTTTTTACCACTTAAACTATGTGACCTTTTCTTGATTTTAGACCAAATCCCATCATGCCACGCACTTCTAGAAGGAAGACAGACGGGGCTTCAACTGTTTTTGTGGAGTTGGACAGAGCAGTGAAAGAGGTGCAACGGGGGAAAGACCATACGTCCGGTGCCAAGGGAGATGAACATCTGCAGGATGACCTTGAAAAGATTCATGGAGAAGAAAAAAAATGGGAGAAGTAAGAAAGACAGGGTATAAGAGAACAGGACTTGCCACGTCTTCAAAGAAAACATGGACAGAGCTGGCAGATTATATAAAGGCACTAGCAGCAATGTTTCACAGCATAAGTGCCACGAAATGCCATGAGCTGGCTTTTGAGTATGCATGAAGAAATGGCACTGATAAAGCTGCCAGCTGGATCAGAGAGAAAAAAGGAAGTTAGGTTAAGTGTGCATTTATTAAGGAAAATTTATAGGGAACATTAATAATTATTTTTTTCCAGGACATGCTCATTATCAGTTATCACCATGCACATCCTGCAGAGAAGCAAAATTTGGTACTTTTACTTCAGAAATCACTGGCACAATTTACCCCAACGTATTCTCCCCAAAGGCAAAACTTACCCCGCACCAAGGGCATGTTGTGCCGCAAGACCACCTTTTTCCCAAAAGCTAAATTTCTGAGACAATTTATTACAGATCCAAAGTGAATGTTCTCAGGGATGCACCACATCCTGAAATATATGTACGTTCTTATGTTGAAGGCATTACTGTCATGGCCTCACTTTAAAGTCACTTTGAGTAAAAACTGGCACAACTCACCCCACTTTCCCATAGCCAGGCTTTCTTTGTGTGAGTTGGCTCGACAAACTCTAAAGCCCCAATCACAGATGGGGGTTATCAACCTAGTTTTTGAACCCAGGCTTTCTTCTTCGGGCTCTGTGTGCGTTCCCATAAACGAGGGCGTTCGAGCGTCATTTGACTCTCCGTCGGTGCAAAATGGAGCAGACTTGTCTCATAGAAATTACATTTATATGCAACTAATTATCAACAGTAAATACATGTCGAGGGAAACGTATGTGCTGCACAGAGAGTTTAGAGGTGTTTCTCATGTTCAAATCTGTCTTGGCTGAAGATAATATGAGATGTAGGACTGATCTGATTTTTATCTTGACTTATAATAATTGCAACCTGAAAACTGGGAACCAAAACATCTTTGCTGGTTTCACATTAATGTCCTGTGTTAAACTGTGAACGCTGTGCGATATACAGGCCGACTGCCTCAACCTTGGTATCTCGGCCAGGCGCAGTGGAGGACAAGACAGCACTTCTCTCTCGTAGAGCCTGTGGTGACCTGGAGTTTCCCCCTGTCAGGCTCCATGATGGCCGACGCCGGTGCCCACCATCACAGCAACCTCTCAGCTGCTGTTATGGTTGAGATGCAAGGCTTCCAGGTGAAGCCTGTAGAAAAGGCAGATGATGCAGTTCACAAGTTTCACATATGTGAATAAACCCAGGAGTAGAGCCAACATAATGGAAATTTGTAAACCTTAATTTTTCTTGTATTGTGTGAAGTGCTGAGGCAACGCTGCCACCCTGTGACTAAATGGTACCATTAGCCTTTGATGGGACCGAATATTACAATAAATACTTAGTTCCAGTTTATTAGGTACACCAAGCTAAAACTAATTTCAGTCCAATACAACAGCCCTGCAATAAATTATATCTTCATGAGGAAATTAATGTTTTGTGATTTGTATAACACCGTGCTCATGTGTTTTTACTCTTTATCCTGAAAATGGCAGTTGGGCTGAAACAGCAGATAAAAACATGATTCTCTAATACATGATGGAGCTGGAGAATTTAACTCACATTTTTGGTATGTTTGCAGAATCTGGGACATTTACCACCGTCATATTTTAGTGTGCCGTGGTACCAAAATAAACCAAACTTCAACCAGAGCTTATGTTGAGCTTAAAGTCAGAGTTTTCAGTGTCATGAAGGCGGCTCTCTGCTCAGGAGCAGGTTATGTTCAGAGTTTTGGCTTAAATCGGCTGTAAGAAGCGCCGCCCTTCCACTGATTCTGTTCCTGACGATATTCTCTCTGAGCGATACAGATTCTCAGCTGAGGGAAAACGTTAGAGTAACTAGGAGCATGGTGATAGCAACTGTAAAATACCGCATCCTAGATATAAATTTGGATAAATTGCTTTCTCCATAAAGAGCTGTCACCTCAGGAACACTTTACCACTGATATTAAATTAATCCCAGATATAAAATCCTTTAAAACAAAGGTTAAGTGCTCTATAAATTGTATTGTGGTATGTGTATTTTATTGTTTCCATATTTGTAGTGTATTGTGTGTTTTAAGATAGGCTACTGAAAGCTGTATATTTAATCACACTGTAGCCTACATGTAGAAGCCTAACCAGGGACAAGAGTTGAACATTAGAAATGGCTATAAACTCGCTGTGCAGCACATCAGTGTCATGCTCTGTATTGAAACTATGTTTAATTGCATCATCCATATCAAATCACTACTTTAAATAAAAGTAGGCTCCACACTATCTGTATAATCCAGGCAGCAATTATGTTTCCCTTAAAATGTATTTACTGTTCAGAAGTAATTGTAATCTCTAGGGGACAGGACTGCTCCATTTTGCGCGGAGGAAGAGTCAAAATGACACTCAAACTCCCTCTTTAATGGGAACGCACACAGAGCCTAAAAGCCTGGGTTCACAAACTAAGTTGATAACCACCGTCGTGATACCAGTTATCTCTGATTGGGGCTTCAGGGTTTGTCGAGCCAGCTCACACAAAGAGAGGCTGGCTGTGTCGAGCTTGCTTCGTAGTCCACCGCTCAGCACCACTGAAGATTGGACCACTAATAATTTTCAGCCACATACTGCACAGGGTATGTTGTATATCTCCACAGAATAAACATTCAAATAGTCAAAGGTACGCTTACCTATTTCAACTTTGTATTTTGGAACAACAACTGCACAGCTTCTACGGTCTGTATCTGGGTCCTTAGATCCATCTGTAAAAACCTTTACATAACTAGAATACGTATCTCCAACATAACTGTAAAAAGCACTTCGCAGCTCTACAGCCTTATTATCTTTCTTAATTAGCAACAATTCTAAATCTACCCTAGGCTCCTTTGTCATCCACAGCAGATCTGCTGGCCAAATGACAGACTGAAGGACAGGAAAGTAAAGACAGAAGTACTTTCACAACTGGTTCTACTATCCACTTCTGTCTTTCATGCTTTTCCCCAGGAATCCTGTACTATTTTCTGAGCAGGGTGACTAACTGAATGACCTTTCAAATGTATCCAGTAATTAGCAACCAATTGCTGTCTCCGGAATTTTAAAGGCATTTATCGAGTTTCTACTTGAAGAGCACATACTAGTGAAGACTTAGTAGCGCCAATACCCAATCAAAGTGCTCTGGACTGGAGGTAGTTGAGACCAATTTTAAACTCTAGCGCCCCCTCCACGAGGAAACTGTATGCAGGCAAGTGGAAGTTTTTCACTATATGGTGCTGAGAGCGCCACCTTGACCCAGATCACTGCCAGGTGGCTTTGGTTCTGGAGTTTCTCCAAAGCCGGTTTTCGGCTGGACTCTCCCCTGCTACACTTAAGGTGTATGTGGCTGGGATTGCAGCATTCCACAGTTTGGTGGATGGCTGCCTGCTAGGGAAGCACCACTTTGTCACCAGTTTCCTCCGTGGTACCTTGAGGATGAGCCCTCTGACTCGAGTCAGAGACCCTGCGTGGGATCTCACAGTGGTGCTCGATGGACTGACCATGGCACCATTCGAGCCACTGGACGATGCATCAGAAAGGTGTCTGGCCTTAAAATTGGCATTTTTGCTGGCCATGACTTCTCTCAAGAGAGTGGGAGATCTGCAGGCCCTGTCGGTGGCTCCTGCTTACCTGGATGCAGCTCCAGGCGCAGTGAGAGCCATCCTGCATCCTAGGCCGCGGTATTTACCTAAAGTACCCACTGAGGTGGCCCGGCCGTTGGTCTTGCAGGCGTTCCATCCTCCTACGGTGTCAGCGGAACAGGATGGTAGGCTGCAACTGCTCTGTCCGGTCGGAGCCCTAGAGATTTATGTCTGGAGGACATCTCAGTGGCACCATTCTGAACAGTTGCTGGTATGTCTCGGGCCCCCTCGTAAGGGCTGCCCGGCAACCATGCATACCATAAGCAGGCGGATTGTTGAGGCTATCGCGATGGCTTACGAGGTGCGCGGATTGCCTTCACCTCTGTCGATAAGAGCCCACTCCACACAAAGTATGGCATCCTCCAAAGCTTGGTGGTCGGGAACCCCCTTCTCTCCGATATATGCGATGCTGCGGGATGGTCCTCGCCTCACACTCTGCAGGTTCACACTGTCAGCAGATATAGTTAGTGTAGATGGCATTGCCCTCGCCTCCAGCACCTCTGTGAGGAACCTTGGAGTTATCTTTGATCAGGATTTATATTTCAACTCCCACACTAAACAAACTTCAAGGACTGCCTTTTTTCACCTACGTAACACTGCAAAAATCAGGCACTTCCTGTCTCAAAATGATGCAGAAAAATTAGTCCATGCATTTGTTACTTCAAGGCTGGATTACTGCAATTCCTTATTATCAGGCTGCCAAAAAAAGTTCCTTAAGACTCTCCAGTTGATCCAGAATGCTGCTGCACGTGTACTGACAGGAACTAGGAAAAGAGATCATATTTCTCCAATATTAGCTTCTCTGCCCTGGCTCCCTGTGAAATCCAGATTAGAATTTTACATCCTCAGGCTCACGTACAAAGCTCTTAATGGTCAAACACCATCATATCTTAAAGAGCTCGTAGTACCTTAGTACCCCACTAGAACACTGCGCTGTCAGAATGCAGTTTTACTTGTGGTTCCTAGAGTCTCCAAAAGTAGAATGGGAGCCAGAGCCTGGGTAGTTTTTACTTAGTCGAATCGAGGGTCTAAGGTCAAAGGATGTCGTATGTTATAGAGATTGTAAAGCCCTTTGAGGCAAAATTGTGATATTGGGCTATATAAATAAAATTGAATTGAAAGTATTCTGAGTGTAGGAAAAGAACAATACAGAAGTATACATCATTTAGGAGGTCATACGTTTCTCACACTTTCTAAATTGTCTAACGCAGCTCCCAATATAAGTCCGCACTACGTTGTGGATTTCCTTCTCACATCTATTCTCCATAATATAAAAATACAGTGGGCGTTTTATTTAAAATTCTCACATTTTGTGTCACTAAAGAATGACCACAGATAAAATATTTACTTTCCTGTTGATAACTAAACATTTTTGTTCCAAATACCTTGTAAATTTGTACCTACAGACAATTCTTCTCAGTTTCAAAAATCCTTTTTTGTCATCTGCTACTGCTCTTCTTCTCTTTACCCTGGGTTTACTTGTCTTAGATAGATTTATGTGAAAAAATTAATAATCAGTAAGCACAAAATAAGATAATTCTCAAAATATGTAATGGCTTAGCAAAGAAACAGGTTTGAACCAGATGCACGACTCAGAGACAGAGGATAAGTAAAAGTTTGCGTATACTTATGGTCAAAAACATGCAAAATCCAAAACCAGGCAGGCAGATGAAAACAAGCAAATGTATACATAAAGGGGCAAAAGTCTGTTGGGAAGTCAGGGGGTCATGCAGACAAGGTCAGGCAGGCAAAACAGTTGACTGGAAAGCTAAGGCCCGAAGCATAATAAATAATCTGGCAAGGAATGAATTGGAAGGGTGCAGTTAGGAGAGGGAGGTCAGATGATGGGGATCAGATCCAGGTTGCTGGATCTGAAATGACAGGCTAGTTAGTATATGGTAGGGAAAACAAAGCAGACGTGAAAATGTGCGACTAAGCATTTTGTGTAACAAAAGATAAAGAAAAGCCAAGTGTGGGCAGCAAGTTTTTGCTCTGGGTTTTATCATTGTGATTATCAGTATCTTGTCATTGTCACTGTTACTTTCATATAAAGCTTAATGTACTTATAACACCAAAGTAGATTAAATTAACCAGAATGAAATGTCATATTCTGTATTTCATTTTAACTAATTAAACCTTGAGCCTGCCTTTCCCAAGTCTTTCTCTCAAGTTTTTATTGCTCCAGTGCAATAAAGCAGCAATGTCAATAGGGGGCGATAGAGAGTAAAATATGTGTGTATTCAGATTTCAAATGCACGTGTAGATACAATTTCTTCTCAGTTTAGCACTTCTCTGAGGACCTCTCTTAAACTTTGATAGACACACATGAACAGCCTCTGGAAGCCATTACAGTGAAGATAAAGTGAGGCTAAATGTCCTCACTTTACAAAATGGTCCTAACTCCACAGGTTGATAACTCTCGCTGGTCCTCGCAAACACACTTTTGTTCTTGAGCTTAGTGCATTTAGAGTTATACTCTTATTATATTGTGTGTTTTTGCTTGTTTATCTTTTAATAAATGCTTTTGTATAATTATGCTGGTTTCTTTGATGTTGCACAAGAGTGAATACTTTCCCAACCTCTTCTATGCTGAACCCTAAATCCTTTAACCGACTGTCTATTAATGGGAATTTTGGTTCTAGTTATTAATTATTTTATCTGAGTTACAAATTAATAGTTTAGTGTATTTTATGAGACTGAATCACTTAATTTGGTTATCCTTTCTCTTTAAGGGTGGTGCCCCTGAGGACTTTATTCAGTACATTTATTATCTATGATTAACTCTGATAATTCCGATAGCTATAATGAATTGATTGCACCTACACAGTTTGGTGGCTCTTTAACCATTGTTAATTCTTACATATCTACTGTATATTAAAATGTTTTGTTTGAAGTGAGAGTTCAGATTCTTACCCACAGTAAAATCTGTTGCTTTATGCGCGCGTAATACAGTATCCACCAATTTAGGTCCATTAACTCCATCCTTGGTGCAAGAATGGGAGCTTTACCAGGGGCCCGTTTCAGAAAGGAGGTTAAGAGAAAATTCTGGGAACTCTGGGTTTTCTGTTTCAGAAATGGAGTTATGCTAAACCCGAGAAAGTGGGGTAAGTCAAGCTCGTTTCTGAAAGAGAGGTAACTTATACTCAGACTCAGTTTCCAGGGTAACTTTGTGAACCTAACCTGGTCGGGAGCAGTCTTTCTTTCCGAGCAGATGCTTTGTCGGGCGCTGTTTCCATGGTGACTCATAATATCTGTGCTCCATTGATGATGGCTTTTTATAGTTGTGTGGTGCACGCGCTTAACTCAGTCAGTCTACTTAGAGTTGATTAAACTAACTAATTTCAGCTGTTCTGTAAGCGAAAACTCAGTTTCCAATCTCAGAGTTCAAGTTTAAACTCAGAGTTGGTTGAACCTCCTTATTGAAACGGGCCCCAGGAGTGTAGCCTACTGCTCCCAAATGAATAAGACTGGGAAGACTGAAAAATACCACGATTTTTATTGCCAAAAATAAATAAAATGTATTATGATTATACAACAACATGTTTGTGGAAGTTTCATTTCGATCGTTCTTTTCAGTCTCAGGGCTTCCAAAATGGCCAAACTATTTTCTGCCGCAGCACCACCACTGTGTCACCACGGAGCAATCCGGTGCCATATTCAGTCTCGGGGGTTATGCAGTGGCAGGGCAACAAAACCAATTTGGACATTTTGGAAGCCAGGGTGCTGGAGTGAAACCAAAAAAACACATGTTCATCCTTCAAAAACAATTTTCAGTTTTGGTATTGATGTGACTAATTTAATTTGCATGTGTGTGACATCATTATTTCTCTCTCTAGATGTGGTATATGTATTGGCACTGCTAACCTTCCATACTTGAGCGTACAGTCTATTGTTTCAGTCTACACACAGTACTAATGTTATATGCCTAAAAAAACAATATGATGATTGAAACTCAATATATGATCTTAAATGCCAACTGAATCATGCTGAAAGATCATGTGAGTAAACAATACTAAAGTTGAAAAAGAAAGGACAAGGAAAGTGGGATACTCTGGACACAATGGTGAGTTAATAAAAGTCCCCAAAAGTCGGCTCAACAGGTTCAAACCAGATAACAATAGACCCAATAGGAATAGATGGGACAGCCCATCTGTCACAATGTACCAAGAAATGACACCAGTGTTTTCGGAGCATTCTGACCAATCTGAAAAGAAAAGGGGCAGGGAAACTTTGATGTACTATATAAGATCATCTAAGACAGAGAAATGTCAGTTGCTGCCTGGGGCATCTCCAGGGCTTGACCTCTTGAGGAAGAATAAATTCCTGTGCATCTCACCAATAGGAACTGGCTGGCATGTTTATTATGACAGGTTATGTTTTCTTGCCTAATGTCAAGTTGTCTTAACAAACACATCTCAAACGAAGTCAACTTTGCATTAAAAGTGACATAATTGACTGAATGACACTTAATGACATGCAACTGCCCTTAAAGGTACAAATTAAGTTGTATTAAATTGGAATTTTATTTTATTTTATTTACTGTACAAGAATGAATGGTAACAAAAGCCTTTCAAAGGGTTTCTTTCCCTTGTTGAATGTTGAATCCAAAATGTTGAATGTAAAACTGCAAAAATAAGACAAAAGTGGTGCAAACAAAACATATATAGTCCTGAACTTTTAAAAGAGCCCTTCCAGGGACATGAGCTGCATATTAGCTCAGGCTACACATGCTGTGCTATGTACAAAACGTGTAAGTTAAATATTTCTCATAAATAATAAATGCTGACAGACCGCAGCAAGATGGCGACCCAGAGCGAGCGGACAGGCAGGGTTAGCAACCGCATTCTGTCTGTTTTCCAAAATGTCCAAAGACATGTGTTGCTGTATGAAAGACTTACCAGAAGAGTGGCTATGAAATCTGAATTGTACGAGATGTGATGAAAACAAATACCATATGATTTATCAAATTGCGTCGTACTCGGCGAAGTTAGCGCGAGGATACATACAAATGTGACTACTTCCGGTTTTCAAAATAAGGCGTTAACACAAAGTATATATCAAATAGGCCTACATACTGTGTGTGAAAATACGATTCATTGGATCATATTTACACGAAATATAAAAAATATTTCATGTGTATAAAATATATAAAACATAAATATAAAACATATTTCTAGTGTCCCTTATAAATAATACAAATCCTTAGAAAGTTAAATAAATGATACTTGACAACTTGTACATTTGAGTTCAGGATAACCCTGACTACATACCACTAAAAGTGAGGAATTTTTACTGTAGACATTTTTCTGGATTTAGAACTTAGACTATATTATGCATTCATCCAGAAAACAAAAATATTCCTTTTCATCCAACTTCGATGTGGGATAAAATCCATTTTCCCCATAAGTAGTTCAAGACATGTATACTGCTGGACTTTGTACTTCTTAGACTACTTGCGAAAATATTATGAAGTACTTTTACTGTTGGGTTTTAGAGTAAACCAATTTCAAAGTCCCTTCCAGAGAACAAAAATAAGCTTATTCGTCCAACTTTGATGTGAGTTAAAACCCATTTCTTCCATAAGTAGTTCAATAAACTTATACTGCTGGGCTTAGTACATCTTAGACTACTTGCAAACATATTATGGAGGACTTTTACAGTTTAGTTTTTTGAGTAATCCAATTTCAAAGTCCCCTCCAGACAAAAACAATTCTGATGTAGGTTGAAACCCATTTCTTTCCCCCCATAAGTTGTTCAAGACACTTATACTGCTGGACTCAGTAGTTCTTAAAGCCATGGTGAGTCCTCTACATCTCTCATGGCATCCATACTCATTTTCTTTTTCCTGCTCCTAGTGGCCTTCCAATACCCTGCAATGGGGGCGACAGAGAGCTGCAAAAATGTGATCGTCTCTCTGTCCTCAAGGGCTACATCCCCTTACTAGGCGGAGAGAGGGTAGACCATTTCCACCGCACTGCCTTTATGTTCTCACCAACAGCTCTTCTGAGCAGGAACCGGTTAGTTAATGCCATCGAGACACATATCCTGAAGAGAAGAGGGGAGGACCTATCAGAAAAAAAGCGGAATAATTTACAGTTTTACTTGCCTACACACGCTGGGGGAAACGGGATTATATATTGCTTTTGCAGTTTTTGGACTGTGCTTCCTGCTTCGTCTTGTTGCATTACAAGAGCTCTCATTGTGGCTGGAGTGAGGATCCCCTCCTTTTGTGTTGCTCTGTAGTTATTTATTCAGACTCCAGTTTGCCTCCGGTTTCTCCAAGTAGGAGGTTGCATTTCAGTTTTTCTTGTTTCGGCCTAAACGGAATGAATGACTAAAACAAAGGAGGTTGATGTCCATAACTCTCCGACTCACCTCGTCTTCGCCTCGCCCAAGGAACGGAGACTCCATATCCGGCAGAAGATGGAAAGCGGAGGCGGGACGGAAGGCTTGGACAGCGGGCAGGCGCGGCCCGTGGCGCCCGTGCAGCAGCAGCGAAACCCCCGGCCTGAAACGGCGGAGCTCTTGGCAATGCTCTCCGCTCAGCCTCCGGGCGAGAAAAAGATAAACCGGGCCCCGTCCCCGGCCAGACCGAAGATCGATGCACCTGGGTGGTCGCTCACGAAGATCCGCGGAGGGATTGGGACCCCGAGCTTGAGCGTCAAGCCGGGCGCCATCCATCTGGGTAGCCGCATTTCCAGGCGCAGCTCCGCGGGACGTCCCGCTGGAAAGGACGGCAAAGTGGAGAAGAGCGGTGGTGGCAAACCGGCGGGCAAATCCTCCTTCTCCGCCGCCGCGTTGTCGAAGACCTCGGCGGCCAAGAGCACCGGAGGGCGGAGGAAAGTGTCGGACGCCAGCATAGGATCCGAGGATTCATCCAAGGATTCTGGCTGCGCCACCGGGAAACTATCCCCGACAGACAGCAGCTCCGAGCTATCGGACTGCGCCTCTGGGGAAAACAAGCTCTCCACGGACGGTGTGAGCAGCGACACCGAATCGAGGAGCAGCCGGGGCGGTGAGCCGGACAAGCCACCGAGGGATGGTGCGTTGGAGGACAGAGCTAACCAGGAGGCCTCCGCCACGAACAACTGCTCCTCCGCGGAGAAGGACTACAGGGACATGCCCTCTCTGGGCGAGGAGACCGTGGAAAGGAGCATTTCCCCCGGCGAGGAGCGCTCGGTCACCTCGTTTGTTAGCAGGGTGCCTACCAGCACATCCCTGGCTTTCTCAGACCTCACAGAGGAGTTTATAGACGGCATGCATGAGGAGTTTGTCCGGGAAATAGAAGAGCTGAGATCTGAGAATGATTACCTCAAAGTAAGTCAAATAGCCCGCTTATTGGATGTGTGGATGCTTTCCAAGCTGTTTTAATAATTCTGCCTCAAATAGACAGACCAGATTCTGCATCGGGGATCCCATGGGAAAGGTTTTTAATTACAGCATAAACAAAATCTATTTTATAATTGGTGTCTTTTATCCTTCATTGAAAATTTGCTTAAGACCAAGATGCAAAATCAAATCCCCGGTCTGTCAGAATCATGGTGTAATAATTTGGAATTCTGTTGGTTCCATTTAGGCCTCCCAGTTCACGCTGACATTTTTGCCAGTGTGTAGAGATGCCTTTGGATGCCATCAAGGGCTACTCACTACAAGGATGATATTATGAATAGAGAGTCTGGTCCCTCAGAAGCACATGAAAAAAAGCATGCAGCCTTGTAGCCTTAGAATGACATATGAAATATCTGAAGGTGCAATGTAGAGGAAATGTGAAATACTGCAAAGAGTTAGATGTAACGTAGATGTCTTATGTTGGACAGATAGTGGCTGTTCAGTATAATTTGCCAGTCTGTGTTGTCAGTTGTGTTTCCCCTAGCTCGCATGATTGAGGTGAGGATGTAATTTTACCTAAAGCCTGCAGTGAAATCTGCCTAATTCTGCCTTGCTGCTAATTTACCAAGGTATTTGATTAGCATTGGTTTTACAGGGAGTTTAAGTATGCTGTGATTGTCTAGATGCTGTTCCAGAGTCTTTTCTATCCTAACAAGAGTAAAATACTCAGGGAAACATATATTCTGAACTCTTTTTTTTTTTTTTTTTTTTTTTTTTACATGAAATGGTCAAATTCATGTATTCAGAAAATTTGACCATTGGCAAGAGCAGTACTAACATTCTATTGTTTTCGCCAGCCCACGTGTCGAACCCCAATTTGCTCCCGAGGGCTGTGCCTTCAGTGTGTACTGTACTGATGGGCAGTTGGCTCCTGCCATCAGTATATGAATGCGTGTAAATCAGGTGAATGTGATATGTAGTGTGAGTTTGAGTTGTTGAAAGACTGGAAAGGTTCTATACAAGTATAGTCCATTTACCATCCATTACTCTTAGCTCCCACAGGTTTGCAGGAAGTGAAAACCTAATATACGCGGACCCCCTCAAGCAGATCCTGCCTTGAGAGTGATTGATTAGGGGACAGACCAATTACATTAGCATGTCCCTAAGCATTGGCTGGAAGAGACCAGACAACCCAATAATTATCGGAGATTGATTGGGGAGGGTGATTGATCAACAACACTTTCCTGAACAGGAGAACCACCCCATCTTTTACCAGGGAGATCTGCAACAGTGTTGGAGAATTTCGATTCTTGGGGGACCAGGGGACCTTACCCTGTAGATGGGTTCACACATCTGAAGGTTTTTTTTTAATGATCCCTATGGCGATGTTGGCACATACGTTTAAATTTTTTTAGCACACCTGCTGCTCTTGTAAACACCAGCCATGATGCATTAGACATAAGACATAATCATATCCCACTATTATTAAAATAAAATGAATAATCCTGATGGTCATTATATAATAGACAATATTATTGCATTTAATTGGGCTAGCCAGCAAAGGCTTAGGATTATTGCTTCATATTGTTATGTAGTCATGATTAGTGTCCATTAGTTGATTTACAAAAAAAAATCAACAATTTTGATTAATCATTTAAGCTATTTATCAAGAAAACATTTCAAACGTGCTGGTTCTGGCTTCCTTTAGTGATAATGGTACATGTAATAAATGTAGTTTATGTGTCGTCTTGGAAGTGAGATTTAGTGAACTGGAAATGCGGCTCGGAGGTTACTAAAATTAATGTTGAGTCAGTGTGTACACATGCAAAGACAATGTTTGATTACGTAGTGTTCTCTGTGCCCCTACCAAATCTGACCAGAGATGACATGTTTAGCCAGATGTCATCATGGCACAGCTGGTTGTCGAGGTGGTGTCCAACAAAAAGTGTGGGCTTTGTAGATAAGTTTGGGACTTTCTGGGGAAGACCTGGGATGATTAGAAGAGACGGCATTCATCCCACTTTGGATGGAGTGGCTCTCATATCTACAATGTAAAAAAGAGATCGTAGAAAAACGGTCAAATGACATAAAAACCTGTAAAATATCCTACTTCAAATAAAGTGTACATTAAGTTAACCGAAATTTTCAATAACGGGTTTGGAGAGAAACACTGTTATTCTATAGACTTTTCCTGAATTGTTACAAATTAACACCTTCAATAAAGTAATACCACTAAACGTTTTGCAGAGAAACGCTGTTATTTTACAGATTTTTCTTAACTTATTATGATCAAACACCTTTTAATAAAGTGATAACACTTGTTCAAGGTTGTAAAATATGTTTAATATATTTTGGAAGAAAACATTTAAATACAGCAAAAAACCGATTTCAAATCATTTCAAACTCACAGTGTTTGTGTTAGATTTATAAAACTGTAAAATAATGTTAAAATCCAATATAATTACAATCTAAATACAGTATGTAATGATTTAGGTTTTGTAGAATTACTGTATATACCTTAAATTAAATAATTTTAATATTTAAACTACTGTACTGATTAACAGTAGAAGTTAAGGTGATACATCTTTCAAGAAAAGTGGGGTTGTAAACTTGATTACAAACTAGAAAATTTGTGTGAAAGCTGAAAGACAATTGCTGAAATTGCAGAGATTGCTGAAATTGCAGAAATCTGAAATGCCTGAAAAATGCGAAAGCTTCAAATGTATTACACATGACTGCTCAAACACCTGGAAGCAGAAATATATAGGTGGCAGAAGTGCGAGTTTGAAACGTTTAGTCGAAAAGAACCATATACGCCTTTAAAGAGCTTAACGTTTTTACATTTGAATTGTTTCTGTAGCTAAAGTATGCAGAAAAACATACAGAAGAATAATGAATTGAAAAGCATTGCTGAAAATGCAAAAATGTGAAATCAATTGCCAGAATTGGAAGCTGAACTGCATTGCACCATACTTTTTTACTTGTACTTGAGTAGATTTGTGAAGAAGAAACGCTGCTCTTACTCAGCTACATTGGGCTGCACTCGACTCGTTACTTTTTTTTTACATTTATTCTACATATTCTATGTTTTATTTTTGCCAGAGAGATGCTGTCTGTACATCTGCCACATGAATCTGTTTCACCAATCAGAGGTAGCAATGGAGTCACATGACCACACACAAACTAAAAAAAAAAAAAGATTTGTTCTGACAGCTCTGGTCCCTTTAAACAAAAATTATACATCTTTTTGTACACTTTATTTAAAAAAGCCTATATAATTGGTAGATGTAAAGCATACATGTGTATGTTTTTTGTGTTAGTCCATTTGTTTTTTGCTTTTATTACTTTAACAGCTCAGGGATGTTCAAGGAGCAACCTGTTTGTGCACTTTCTGAAGATCTTTTGCACTGTCAGTTCTGTTTTTGATGAAAGGGTTGTAAATTAATGCATTAAATTATAGCACCACTGCCATTTAAAAGACTAATTTATAGTACTTGTACTCAACACCAAAAAAGTCTACAAACATTGCTTGCAACCTGAAAAGCAAACCGGGAGGAGGGTCCACGCAGGGCAATCTGTGCCACAATACTAAGGTGGTCAAATTGTTAATTATGTAGACCCTCCCTCTAAAGGATATTTGAGGATGTACCTACTTCCACTTCTTTAATCTACCCTCTATCTTTTCAACCACCCCAACCCAATTTTCCCTTATGTAACAGTATCCCCAATAAAAACCCCCAGGTATTTGATCCCACCTTTTTTCCAAATTAACCCAGCAGGTAATGATGATAGACCTTCCTCCCATCTGCCAATCGCCAATGCATCACTTTTACTCCAGTTTATTTTGGCAGCGGATATACTTCCAAACTCTTCAACAATGTCTCCCAAAGCATTTATGTCATTCTGTCCATTAACCATAATCATTACATCATAAGCTGATATCTGATGCTGCAAATTGTTATGAGACAACAGTAAGCCTTCTATTTAAGAACGTAACTTAAAAGAGGTTCAATTACTAAAGAGTACAGCATTCCAGAAAGTGCACATCCTTGTCTAATGTGTCTATTAACTTTAAAGGGCCCTCAAACCACCATTGATTTTTAGCATACTTTCCATATATCTATATAGCACTTTAAGTACTCCAAAACCATAAGCAGTAAGGTCTTCCAAAGGTACTGGTGCTCAACTGTATCAAATGCTTTCTCTTGATCAATGGAAATGGTTACAGATTGATACTGGGAGAGCGTTCTTTTATTCGCAGGACAAAAACAACTAGGGACTTAATGTTCTATTAAGATTATTTACTTTTCATTAGAGTATCAAAAAAGACATGTACACGGATTCTCTTTCTTCAGAAAACCACAGCCTACACGCAGGTAGCTGCACCCTGTCCAAAGGAGAAGTAACTAATGATTATACAAAGTAATATATGAGAACTGCTGCTATCTAATTGGTCAGGAATAGTTGGGGGAGGAGGCGTGGATTTAGACTTTCTCTCCCCGTTTATTCACAGCATGGTGACGTCCTCTCTTCAGCTCAAGCCTGTGAACGAAAACATCTCTCCAAAGAGAAAAAACAGATGGACTAATTATACAACTTTTTATAATGTTTAAAACAGTATAATCAATCTAGTCTGGCTAAAGAAATTTTATTCTGTCGCGTACGTGTCCATACTGTTGAAAACAAATGAGTCTTAATCAATGTTCGTATAGCACATCTTGAGTCTGCATGAGGTTCAGCACGATTCCGATCTAGTACATAATTCTCAGTGTAATTGAAGTCACCACCACAACACAAATATTCATCCGAGTTGCAGTTCTGCAAAATTCCATTAAGATTATTAAAAAAACAAACTCTCTCAGCGTCATTAGTGGGAACATATACGTTAATAAACATAAACATGGAGTTTTTCAAATTGTGCCCGTATAGCAATAAGTCTACACAGAATTTCTTGTTTCACCTCAAAAGAGATAGGAGTAAAATGTTTAGCAAATAGAACAGCCACCCCTCCTCCAGTAGAACTCGTATGAGAGTACACCACCACTCCTTTACATTCTTTTCTCCAGTCAATTTCGTTTGAAATAATCTTTTTTGCCAGTTGAACTAGGGGCATTACAGGTGTAAAATTCTCCTGTATGAATTACATGCCTTTAGGCAAAGATTCCTACAATAGATGTCTATCTGCTAGTCCTTTTGCTAAATTTATGGAAGTGATTACATCGACATTTAATTCAATACCATGTCTCAATATAACAGAGGACTCCCATGCTAACTTTAGTCCCTCCCAAATGTATCAACTTGTTCATAGCGCTGAAGGCTCACTGCCAAAGTCACTTGACTCTATTGCCCCTCTACAAAAGAAGACAGTAAAACAAAGAAGGGTAGCGCCATGGTATAACCCCTAAACCCACAAATTAAAGCAAACATTGCGAAAACATGAAAGGAACTGGTGTTCCACCAATATGGAAAAATATCGTTTAGCCTGGCAAGTTAGTCTTAAAACATATAGGAAGGCCCTCCGTAATGCCAGAGCAGCCTACTACTCATCATTAATAGAGAAAAATAAGAACAACCCCAGGTTTCTTTTCAGCACAGTAGCCAGGTTGACAGTCACAGCTCTATCGAGCCATGTATTTATTCCAATAGCCCATAGTAGTAACAACTTCATGAACGTCTTTAATGATGAAATTCAAATTATTAGCAACAAAATTCTTCAGCTCCTGCCCTCAACCATTACCAGTTAATCTTCAATCACAGGAACCTTTAGAAATAGATGTAGAACCTCATATATACATAACTTGATGATGAACAATGATTTATTCATCTAAGCCATCTCTTAGACCCCATCCCAACTAGGCTGCTAGGTTTTACCCATAGTTAGAACTTGTTTACTAGATATGATCAGTCTGTCTTTATTAACAGGCTATATACCACAGTTCTTTAAAGTAGGTGTAATTAAACTTCTTCTTAAAAAGCCCACTCTTGACTCAGGGGTTTTAGCTAACAATAGACTAATCTCTAACCTCCTCTTTCTCTCTAAGATCCTTGAGAAAGCAGTCTCCAATCAGTTGTATGACTTTCTACATAACAATGGTTTATTTGAGGATTTTCATTCTGGGTTTAGAGTGCATCACAGCACAGAGACTGCACTGTCATATTACAAATGACTTTCTAATCGCATCAGACAAAGGACTTGTCCCTGTACTTGTCTTGTTAGATCTTTGTGCTGCATTTGACGCATTTGTACATGTTAACGATATATCCTCCATGCACGCCAATGTTAGTCATGGAGTGCCGCAAGGTTCTGTGCTTGGACCAATTCAATTCACCTTATATAAGCTTCCTTTAGGCAATATTATTAGGAAACACTCCATAAACCTAATTATATCTGTTGATCAAGCCAGGTGAAACCAATCAGTTAGCTAAACTTTCTGATGTTAAACTCAGACGAAACTGAAGTTATTGTACTCAAACACCTCATAAACACATTATCTAAAAATATAGTGTCTCCAGATGGCATTGCCCTGGCCTCCAGCACCACTGTAAGGAATCTCGTAGTTGTCTATGATCAGGATATGTCCTTTAACTCCATCATGAAACAAACGTCAAGGACTGCCGTTTCTTACCTACATAATATTGCAAAGATCAGACACATCCTATATTAAAATTAATATAATTACCACTACCATTACCATTACTATTATTTTAAATCTGTGTGTGGAATTTGCATTTTTCTACAGTATGTTCTTTTTTCTCCTGCACGCTCTCTCTCTCCCGCCTCTCCCCCTATTTCTTTCTCTCTTAACCTAACTGGTTAAGGCAGATGGCCACCCACCCTGAGTCTATGTTCTGCTCAAGGTTTCTGCCTTTTAAAAGGGAGTTTTTCCTTGCCTCTCTCACCAAGTGCGTGCTCATGGTGGGAATTGTCTTTGTAAATAATATTATAAAGAGTACGGTCTAGACCTGCTTTATATGAACAGTGCAATGAGATAATTTCTATTATGAATTAGCGCTATATAAATAAAATTGAACTGAATGTGTAGCACAGTGGTCTGTGCTAGACAAATTGCTTCTTGCTGCAATCGATTTTAGCTCAATCAACAAATATGTCTCACAAAATTACACACACACACACACACACACACACACACACACACACACACATCCTCAACAACAACAGCTCAGTGTTTCTACAGTTGGAGCTCTGCAGAGGCTGACCCACATTCTCCACGGTAGTAAAACAGGACTACTACTACTGCTGCTCGTACTCGTACTGGTTATTATGCTTACACATCATACACACGCACACACAGATTTTTGCCAACACACACATTACACACTCTTGGAAGCAATGTTACACCCTGCTTGCTCTCCCATAAAGCACAGTGACCCAGACTTCTTCTAGTGGTGTGTGGTTCATTTCAGTGCAGGCACACATTCAAGAGCCGTACCTCAAATACGATTCAGATGGATGATGCAATTAATTCTGTCAAGCTGAAATTAATAATTAATCCCTAAAATGTCTCGAAGAGATGTAGATAACAATACATTTGTAATTAATCATATGTAATGGCTTATTTTTGAGTGGTATTTCAATTCTGTTCCATACTTTTTGAAAACTTATGTTCAGATATTTTTAAAGAATTTATTTTCCTTTGCTCTTAATTTCCCTGCAGGGACTGTTAAGAGTATCCTCTAAAATAATCTAATAACCTAACCTTCTTTGTACTACTTCCTGGGTGGGAGAGATAAAGGTGAATCAATACAGTAACATATGGTTTTACCTAGTACACCATTCTGCTCCTTACAATATATAGATATCTATTTCCGATGACCCCTTTTATCTGACTTGACTGAATATTACATAGCAGTTCATTTTAAGAAGATACTAATTGTTTTAATGATGATCCTCATAATGAGGATGATAAAGCCATTTCATGGCTGTGACAGTGTTTGATGGGTTGGGTTACTATTATAACAAGGCTAATGGAAGATGATTTTTTTGATGATGATTAATTTATGACAAAGATAACAAATGCTATAATGATGCCTATCAAACATTAAAGTATTCCCTTTATGACCCACACACGTGCACATAATGCTGTCGGCACTTACTTACAGTCAGAGATGCTCAGCTCGAAGTCTCTACAAATACATAACCGCTCTTTCAATTCAACTCAATAGGCTTTACTGGCATGACATTTGACATGTGTTGCCAGAGCAAAATTATGATTATGCAGGACAATATCTGAAAGGAATTAAATTAACAAAAATAATGTGATTAACAATATTAGTTAATAGAATAAAATAGACAATGAAATAGATGCGTGATATATATATATATATATATAAGTGATGAGTAATCAGGTTAGTATTTCAATATGATTTAACAATGCAAGTGTCTACTGATAAAAGAATAAAATAAAGAGATGTTTAAAAAAGAAGAAAAGAAGTATATGGTGGTGGAGATAAGTATATTTATTTTATCTGTCTATATATCTCTGCCCTAATGGCTGTCTATATTGTTGTGGCTGGAAGTGACATAATTAGCAGCCAACACTGCATATTCTTTCTCCCCAGAAGGAGTCTTTCAAATTTTGGAAAGAATTCCTCCCTAATATTTCTGTATTTTTGACATTTCATTTGAAAAATGTAATTATCTCGCTACAGCTCCCTCATTACAATGGCAACACAGCTTTTCCTCTCTGGGCAGCCACATCTGCCCATCTTTATCGCAGACTGTGGTCACTCAGTCTGTATCCTGTCAATGTCGTTCTCAAGGTTCTTATCAGTTACTATGGTCTGTCACATTATACTGTCTGTTTAAAGCCAAAGATGTTTCTAGTTTGTGTTGTGAGTGTGTAACATCCTCCCAATAGGTGATGTATTTTTGTTTTTCTTTAGTTATAATTTTGGTTAGGTCTAATCTTCTGAGTCATGGAGTTTGAGATGTCAGAATGCGAAAGGTCAGCCGGTCTCAGGACCAGTTTGCTGAAGGGACTCTATGTTCAACACTCGGTAGGCAAGGGCTTTATAATGGTAACAGGCACTCCTTTTCATTTTACCCAAACATTTACCTCAATGACACACAATGCAATCAATTATATAACTGATTTAAATATTTTGAGCCATGTCCTAAAATGGATTTGAACTGAATACTTGATGGCATAAAAAGCCCTTTTTGCCTTCTCTTTGAGTTCCTGCACAGCAGTGCAGAAGTTTCATGTGTAACTAATTTGTAAACCTAGGTAAGTATAGATATTTCTTTGTTTCATTTGGGTCCCACCTATTTTAAATGTTGGATCATTTTTCTGTAACGTTGATCTTTTTTGGAAGGTGATGACTTTGGTCTTATTCTTTTTACCTGTAAGCAGGTCTGACAGTACTGTTGGAGAAGGTCCAGGCTCTGCTCAAGAAGTTCTGTATTAGGAGACAGTATGACAAGGTCCTCTGCATAAAACTTAATTTCTGTGTCTTGAAGTGACCAGATGCTGGTGATTGTTCTAATAACAATGCCAGTTCATTAATATAAATATTGAAGAGGGTGGGGCTGAGGTTGCAGCCTTGCTTCACCCCTCTACCTTGTGGGAAGAAGTCTGTGTGTTTATCTCCAATTTTGACAGCCAATTTGTTATTTTCCTATATTGATTTAATTACATTAATTGTCCCCCCCCCCCATACCACTCATGCTAGACTGAATCAAAAGCGTTTTGGAAATCAACAAAGCATGCATGAATTGTCTTTGTTTTGATTTACAATTTTATATCAATTAGTGTGTGTAGGGTGATTTAATTTATTTTGCATTTTCTTTTGGTGTATTTTCTTTAATATTATTTATTTAAGATGCCATCATGCCCATTTGCTTTTTTGGGCTGCAGAACCTTCCGTTTTTCTTCCAGTTCTAATTCTGCGATTGGGTAATCCACTGGGGTCTGATAATTCTTATTTTCTTTCTCTGCAGGTTGATATTGGAGGAGAACCTGGGTCATAATATTTCATGTTAAAATGACAGATACACTCTTCTTCACTGTCTCCAGGATGAGATGGAGGAGTTGAGGTCTGAGATGCTGGAGTTGAGGGACATGTACATGGAGGAAGACGTATACCAGCTGCAGGAACTAAGGCAGCAGCTGGAGCAGGTACAACTCTGGGCAGACAGACACTGAATCTGTACTGTCATTTTCTGTGATATCTTGGTTTGGAACTTGAACATGTACAAAACAGGCAGAGGCTGCAAAATGTTTTGAAACAGGCAAGTGAGAGAGTGGGCAATCAATCATCTAAATGTCATCTTTTAAAATGGTGCTATGCAATGTTAGGTGCATCATGGGCATTGAAAATTAAAAGAAACTTTTAGATTTTTGCATTTGAGAGAAAGGCTTATGCTGCTCAAAATAAAACGCAACACATGCATTGCCCTACAGTTTTATTTGTTTGTACACTTCTGTTGAATTTGAATGGCTGCTGCAAGGCGAATTTTTCTTGAAGGCACAATAAAGTGAGGCGTAGTAACTAAGATGGCTAGGACAGATGACAAATAACATCATCTACTCACACTGCTTCTATTTATCAGGCAAATAAGACCTGCCGCATCCTGCAATACCGGCTGAGGAAGGCAGAACGACGCTCTCTCCGCGTGGCTCAAACAGGGCAGGTGGATGGAGAACTGATACGAACGCTGGAGCAAGACATCAAAGTAAGTGTTTGTTTGTATGAGAGAGACTGACTGAACTTTGTGGAATATGTAGAGGTTCTAAAATTGTCACATCTTGAGATTAGCTGTGTTCATGCAACGCATACAGTATACAGTACTATATGAGGAGCAGGATAGAGAAAGTTATGTCTGGAATAAGATGTCATAGTGGGACTGTATTTAAGCTAATTTTTTAAAGTAGTCTCTACTCTGCAACACTCTGTGCTCTTAGTTAAAAAAAAACTAAAAACTAAAAAAAATAGCCAAAAGCTAATTTAGCTTCTGCTTAAAGTCTTTGTCCAGAAATAATAAATCAGTTTGTGTGGAAATGTTTAAGTATAGATATTTGTTTTTAAACTTTATTAAGCCAATCTCAACAAGACAGTTTTATTCTTTAGTTTAGTTTTATTTAGATAAGATCGGTTTGTGTTTTTTCATTTAAGAGATTCTATTATACCCCTTTTCCACCAAGGCAGAGCTGGTGCCGGTTCGGACCCAGAGCCTAGTTTCAAATCGGTTCTTTGTGTTTCCACAGCCGAAGCAGCAGCTTGGAGCCAGGAAAAGTGGTTTTTAAGTAGCACCAACTGGTTGCTGGTCTAGAAGTAAGAACCCCTTACGCCAGCGTCTGGGGGCGGGGTTACAGTGACCGACAAGACGAACAGTTTTCACTTCTGCTTCTTACACCAACGCTTAATACATTTTTTATTTAATGGCAAAGTGATTGCCATTTATCAGCAGCATTGATGCTAGGAGGCTAGCAACGTGCTGAGGCTAAAGTTGACGTGTTAATGTTAAAAATAAATGTTATGTACGTATCGTTACTCTCGCTCGTAATCTCCGTCTGTACAAACTACAGCGAACATCAATAGCAACGCCACGTCCGCGATTGACGGTGTTTGTGTTTGGCGCTGCCGCGCTAGCGTTACCGGGAAAGATGTGATGTATACGGTCGTGTAAGGGGTATTAGTGGTGGAAATTACGGCTCTTTGATGGGAGCCGGATCTTATGGCACTGTTCCTTTCTCGAGAGCCGGGTGGGGGTTACTGTGTTTATCTGTCCAATAGTCACAGAGAGTGTGAGTCGCAGACAGTTTGTGACTTGAGTGGTAATGTTTTTGGTACACTGTTCACGTAAATGGGAGTGCTTTTATGGTAACAGTGAAATTTGGGCCCATTGATTTAAGAAGAGGGGTGCATGGTGGCAGAGTGGTCAGTGCCCCTGCCTCCCAGGAAGGAGATCGTGGGTTCGAATCCCGGACCGAACCAACGTCACACGATCCTCCTCCCACCGTCCAAAGACATGCATGTAGGTTAATTGATAACTCTAAATTGGCCACTGTCCAGGGTGTACCCCGCCCAAGGCCCAAAGCCCCAGGCTCCAGCCACCCGCGACCCCCAACGGGAATAAGCAGTAGAAAATGACTGACTGATTTAAGAAGAACGGCTCTCACCAAGTATGCCTTGGTTCCCTTCATTCGTACCAAAGAGCTGTTGAAAAGATGTAACATCACTAGATTCTATAATTCCAATTTTCCACCAAAACCTACTTATACAGAAAAAAACCTATACTAATCCTGTAGATTCCTCTTATACTACAGGAATCCCTGGTAATGGTTATACACAAACACAGTGAGTGCAGGGTAAAGCTGTTTGCGTGTTTTTTTTGTCACACTGACCTGGACTATGGATACACGCTGTCTAATTCACAGCATTCCTCCAACATTTCCCATGTGAGAGGGGATACAATGGGGCCTTGAAACCCTCTAAGAGAGAGAGGGTGCGAGAGTGAGAATGTGATGTCACTCTCTAAGAGCTTTCCGCCTGCTGTTGCTGTCTGTCTCTCACCCGCTGTCTCACCATCTGGTTGTTTTGGGAGAAAGAGAGGAAGGGAGGAAGGAAGGAGGAAAAAAGGATGACCAAACAGCCCGTGTCTCTGTGTGTTGAGTCTGAAAGGAAGAAAGGGGATTGGTCTCTGTTTGAAAATTCAAATTAGCCAATCATAGTGAATGTAGAACAAAAGAGAAACAAAAATCAACGGACGAATAAAAAAAATAGAGGGGAAAACATTGTATTCAAGAAGGATGGGTTTGATTTGAATGAAGGTCTGACTTGAATTTTAATCTTTAGTAGCTGGGAAAAGGAGTAGGACATTGATGTCAGAAATTATGGAGAAAATAGACAAAGCTTGATTTGGAAAAAACAGTAAAGTCTGCATCTGTTGGCTGCATTAGCAAAGAGGGATCATAAACACAGAATACTGAAAAATACACACTGCAAGGGAGACAAACCTGTCCTCTCTCACAACACATTGCTGATTGTTTCTTCTTGCCACCAGGGCCCAAGACTCAGACGGCAGGTGTGTGTGCGCGTGCATTAATTAAGCCCATGCTAAGCCTCTCTTTTGCCAGCTTCTCACAGTCACTCTTCTCTTCATTCTGGTAGCATTATCATTAGCCTTATAAAAACCAAATAGAATACATGTAAAGATCATTATTCTTCCAATATATAAAGATATATTTACTGAAAATTCCATGAGTTAAAAAAAGTCATTTTCACCTGGATTTTAAGTCCTCAAACACCCTTACTTTATTGTTTTTCTGCTGCAAGAAGACACTGATTGCCAGACTTGCAAATGAGGCCTTCTTGCAATGAGCGCAAGTGAGAAAATGCTTCATGTAATAGAAAGTGGGGATAAAAACTTGGGATAATATGCAAATGAGCTGGTGATTACACTGATTACTGAGAGTAATCCTCACCCCACCCCACCCGCCACCACCACCTCCACCATGACTTTATGGTTTAACTTAACCTTGACTTGCTGAGCTGCCTTTTAAAAGAAATTGGCTTAACTGCTGTTGATGCTTTAAGGCCCTGATTTGATGACTCACTCATATGCAAAGGCACACTGGAGCACACACACCCCCTCTTTTCCCCTCTTTCATTCTGCTCCTCTCTCCCTGTTTTTCTGTTCTCGTGACCTTTAGTGTTCCTCTAGAGAATATGGGGGGTGGTAACAGTGAGAAAGACAGAATGAGAACTGAGGTAAATGGAGAAATAGAAAGATTGTGTGTCAGTGTAAATGTGTTTGACACATGAATACTTTGTGACACAAACATCTCCTTATGTACATCACATGCTCTTATTTGCGTTGTTTGAGAAATCTTGTGTGTCGGCTTGCATGTGACTTGTGTGTGTGTTTTTTTGCAGGGCTTCAGCAGGGTTATTGACATCAGAATCTCCATGAGAATATCTGACATAATTTCCTGTCCTACTCACACACTGCTCTCATTCCCACATACTACAGACATCTGGACACACACACGGAGGAAATAGTTGGTAGGATTCTCATGATGTCAACACAGTAGTTGTACTTCACCATATTTCCAGAGAGGCTCTCTATAAACTCTGATACTTCAAGTGAGAAAATATGTTTGTAATTGGAGTGAACAGATAGCTTGTTTTTTTTGTCTTAAGAGGTGTTAGATGAGGAAATCGATATCAGTTTAATCTCTGTGACTTCAGTATAAAGAGTGGTCCAGGATGTGATTACCATAGCTAGTTGCCTGTTGCCTAAATAAGGAGCGTAGCTTGATGATAATGAACTATTTTACGTCTTTCATTGAGAAATGAGTGACCCTTTCCTTATTTTGCTGTTCACCTGACCTCTGGGTCACAAAAAAAAAACCACGCCAGGACTCAAGGAGGACACTAATGGAAAGCTTAGTGACAATTTACAACGGAATAGTCGTCCCTCCTCTTTTCATCCCTCTTGGGGTAGAAAGCAAGTACACATTCCGGTGATATAAAGAACACTGACATGTATTGATTTTATTTTACTATTTCATTTCCCATGCATATAAGTAAATGTATTCATATATGAGCGCTTCACACACACACACACACACACACACACACACACACACACATATGTATATATATATATGTCTGTGTATTGCCATAATAACAGATGTACAGGATTGCCATTTTTGACATTTTTGTCCGTGTTAACATTGTCTGTCAGGTTAACAGTCAGGAGATATGTGAGTTGTCCTCCAGCTGCTGACAAGACCATGCTTCCAAAGATGGGAAAATTAGACAAGTGGTAAACTTTATTAATTATTCTAAAGAAAAGGTAACAAAAAATAATGAAGAAAGGGGAAGAGTAAAGTTTCGTGTCATAGACATTGGACACCACGCCCCCCTTGACAGAAGACTATAAAACAAGTAGAAACCCAAAGCAGGAAATACATCCTCTGCTGGGTCTTTTTGATGACGGTGTTGATGTTGGATGCCCACTTTAGGTCCTGGGAGATTGTGGATCCCAGAAACCTGAAGGCTTCCACAGTAAACACAGTGCTTTTCAGAATGGTGATGGGGGTAAGTGTTGGGGGTCTTCTTCTGAAGTCCACTGTCATCTCCACAATTTTCAGCTCCAGGTTGCTCTGACTGCACCACAGGGCCAGCTGTTCAACTTCCCATCTGTATACAGACTCGTCACCGTCCTGTATGAGGTCGATGACTGTTGTGTTGTCTGCAAACTTCAGGAGTTTGACAAGTGGGGCTCCTGAGGTGCTGTCATTGGTGTAGAGGGAGAAGAGCAGTAAAGAGAGCACACACCCCTGGAGGGCGCCAGTGCTGATTGTCCGGGTGCTGGATGTGATGTTCCCTAGCCTCACCTGCTGCCTCCGGTCTGTCAGGAAGTTTGTGATCCACTGACAGGTAGGGGCTTGTACAGTGAGCTAGATGAGTTTGGTGTAAAGACTGTCCGGGATGATGGTGTTGAACGCTGAGCTAAAGTCCACAAACAGGATCCTTGCATATGTCAAGGTTTTGCAGGATGTAGTGGAGTCCCATGTTGATTGCATCATCCACTGACCAGTTTGCCCAGTAGGCAAACTGCAGGGGATCCAGCAGGGTCCTGGGATGTCCTTCAGGTGGGTCACACCTGTCTTTCAAAGGAATGACTATAAACGTCAGGGCCATCTGGGCTTATCAAGCCTACAGTAAAACAAATTCATGTCGTCAGCCAGTTGGTGAGTCATCGCAGAGTGGGGTTTCCTGTAGCTGGTTATTGCCTTCAGGCCTCTCCACACTAACGCATTTTCATCGGATGAAAACTTATTTTCCAACTTCTCAGTGTAGCTCCTCTTAGCTACCCCGATCTCCTTTGTCAGTGTGTTTCTGGCCTGGTTATTCAGGACTCTGTCCCCACTTCTGTAAGCCCCCTCCTTGGCCTGACAAAGCTGCCTGAGTTTTGCGGTAAACCAGGGTTTATTTTTTGATGAATGTACAGAAGGTTTTAGTCAGCACACAAATTCCCTCACAGAAACTGATGTAAGATGTCACAGTGTCAGAGACTTCTGTCAGGTCTGTGGCTGCAGCTTCAAAAACACTCCAGTCAGTGCAGTCAAAGCAGACCTGTAATTCCAGCTTGGCATCATTGGTCCATCTCCTTACAGTCCTGACCAAAGGCTGAGCAGTGATCAGAGAGTCCCAAAGCTGCACGGGGGACAGAGCGATAGGCGTTTTGCTCAGTGTGACGGCCCTCCCATATGAGCAGGGCCTGCTGTGTGTTCTCCCTTCTGTGTTACTTGCTTCCCTCAGGTCTTGGTGGGTGGAGTTAATTACGGCAACTGGGAGCACCTGGCAGTGATCCATGGGCCTTTAAGACCTGGCTGGACTCACTCACGAGAGGGGCTTTTTCCTGGCAGCATTATGTTTTTGTTTGGTTGGGTTCGGCCTTGTTACTTGTTTTAGTTTAGACACTATACAACACCTTCATTTCACATTCTACCACTCACTCATCTGCTGACACCCTGATACCACTGATTAACACACCTCATTAGGTTTGTATGGTTTTGTTGAGTTTGTATGGTTAAGTAATAAATTTGTGAATGTTTTCAGTTTAACACCGTGTCTCTCCCATCTTTGTCATGGTTTATGAGCCGGGCCATGACACTCCCCAAGAACAATGAGCAGGGAGTCAGGATGTTTTTTCTACACGTTAGTTATCTGGTCAGCCAGATGTTGTAATGCCTCGTTAACACAGGCTTAAGGATGCGATGTTAACGTCAACCAGTATAAACGAGGAGAACTCCCGCATGAATAAAACGGTTTGCCTTTTGTGAAAAATGTCTCCAGATGAGGGCTGCATGATTTACTTAACACTGTGACATCTGTACAGCAACCTTTGTTTATGTAGAAGCAGATTCCGCCTCCCCTTGTTTTCCCCGCCATGCGGTCACCACGGAGGAGTTGGAATCCCAGCAGATGTAGTGAAGTGTCCTACCAAGTGTATGTGCTCTCCAAGCCAGGTTTCAGTGAAGCAAAGAGCGGCAGATCTGTAAAAGTCCTAGTTTGCTTTGTTGAGGAGCAGCAGTTCGTTCATCTTGTTAGCAAGAGAGCGGATATTCACCAGATGTATTGACGGGAGCGCGCTTCGATATCCCCGCTGGCACAGTTTAACGAGCGCCCCAGATTACAACCAATCACCTTTTCAGCCGAGCGAATGATACATTGCACTCTGCCCTTGTCCCTGCCAGTGGCAACAGCGTACCAGATGGTGATGGAGGAGGTGAGGATGGACTCTGTGATGCCAGTGTAGAAGTGCACCATCATTGTTTTTGGCAGGTTGAATTTCTTCAGCTACACCAGGAAGTGCATCCTATGTTGGCCTTTCTTGGTGAGCTAATGTTCAGCTCTCACTTGAGAGTGATGACGGTGGCTAGGATGCAAAAGGACTCCAGTGTCGACAGGACAGTCACACAGCGTGATGAAGGAGGGTGGGGTTCTTCCTGTAGTTCACAACCATCTCCACTGTCTTAGGAGTGTTGAGCTCCAGGTTGTTCTGGCTGCACCAGGTCACCATGTGATCAATTTCCCTTCTGTAGGAAGACTCATCCTAATCAGAGATGAGCCCAATGAGGGTGGTGTAATACACAGAATTCAGGAATTTGGCGGACTGGTGACTGGAGGCGCAGCTGTTTGTCTACAGGGAGAAGAGCAGAGGGAAAAGAAAGCAACCTTGGGGGAATCGGTGCTGATGGTCTGGGAGTCAGAGACATGTTTCTCCAGCTTCACATGCTGCCTCCTGTTGGATAGAAAGTCTGTGATCCACCTGCAGGTGGAGTCAGGCATACTCAGGTGGGAGAGCTTTTGCTGTATCAGAGCCAGGATGATAGTGTTAAAGGCAGAGTTGAAATCCACAAACAGGAACCTGGAGTAGGTTCCGGAGGATGAAGCGAAGGCCCATGTTGACTGTGTCGTCTACAGACCTGTTGGCTTTGTAGGCGAACTGAAGGGGATCCTGGAGTCTGTTTATGATGGCTTTGAGGTGGAACAACACAAGGCGCTCAAAAGACTTCATTATCCCAGAGGTCAGGGTGACGGGTCTGTAGTCATTAAGTCCTGTGGTCCTTGGTTTTTTTGGGGACAGGGATGATGGTGGAGGATTTGAAGCAGGCTGGCACATGGCATGTCTCCAGTGAGACGTTCAAGATGTCTGTCAAGTTAGTTGAGATCAAAATAGTGAATTATGAGGCAAAACAGTGAGGAAGGAGTTGAAATCATTAATTGAGATCAAAATACTATTATTAAGAGCATGGTATAGCCCTGAGGCAACTGGTGTTGTGAATTGAGTAATCATTGTACCCCAGCTTTGCATATTACATCTAAAATCCTGATGTGAATTGTATGACACATGGGAGTATGCTCAATTCTGTGCTGCACTATTACCTAAAGTGAATATAATTAACTTGAACCATATAACCAACATTAATCATAATGGATTGTAAGTGAGAATGTACTGATAACAAAATGAATAAAGTCATTAGGACTACAAGATTACATGTGGAGAGATTGAACCTGTGTGTGTCTGAACTCAGCTGCCTATGAAGGGCAAGGGGAAGTGATGGCGACATGGCAGTTAATGTCTTAGAAGAAGCACTTTTTGACAGTTGGAGCATCTGGAGGAATGTTTATTGTGTAATATGGGTGAGAGGTAAAAGAGAATTTTTGACTGTGTCATGTAGAAAGTGACATAAAAGAGAGTCTGAGTTTGGCTGTGTTGTTATAGCTCAGCGATTCTCACAGAAGCTGATGTATAATGTCACAGCCACTTTGAACTCATCCAAACTGTTGGTAGCAGTCCTGAAAACATCCCAGTCAGTACGGTCCAAGCACACCCGAAGGTCCTCCATAGCATCACAGTTCCACTGTTTCAAAGTCCTCACAGCAGGTTTACAGAGCTTTAATTTCCGCCTGTATGCAGGAATGTGGTGGACCATGGAGTGGTCAGAGTGTCCCAGTGCAGCAGTGATAGGCGATAGGCACTGCTTACTGTAGTTCAGTGATCCAGAATATGTTCCTCTCTGGTTGGACATTTAATAAACAGTTAGTATTTGGGGAGTTCAAGGCTGGGATTTCCCTTTGATAAAGTCACCAAGAGCAATAACTAAGGAGTTCAGGTTTCTTCGCTCCTCACACAGTATCTGGTCAGCAAACATGCACTGTGCATCCTGCATGTTGGCCTTCGGTGGGATGTAAACACCCACCAGAATGAATTCACGGGGGGAGTAGAAGAGTTTACAGTTGTTGGGGTTTACCATGATTAATGGGGGACCAAATTGTGTAGGTGCAAACAATTAGATTTTTTCTATCAAGATTATCAAAGATAATCATAAGTGACTAATTAATAAAGACCTCCGGGCACCACCCTTCCAATTATGGGGAATTATTAATTAATTAATTGATTGAGTCTCATAAAATACACAAAGCTATCAATTTGGAACTCAGATGAATAATTAAATTGCTAACTATAACCAAAATTACCATTAATAGGTAGTAGGTGAAGGATTTGGAATTCAGCAAAGAGGTTGGGAAATGATTCACTCTGTGCAACATTAAAGAGACCAGCATAATTGTACACAAGCATTTATTTACAAAGATAAACAAAGCAAAATCAAAAAAAGGAAGGCTAAATCTCTACACTAAACTACAGAACAAAGAGATATGTGTGTGTGTCTGCGTGCGTGTGCCAGATGGCTGCTTGGATGTAAAATGGCGTCAAACAAAGAATGATTGTGAGGGCATGCACTGGCAAAGGAACGTCTAGCTCAAATGGCTAGAAAGCTAAGCAGTAGCTGCATGGCTAGACAAAGGGAAATGCAAAAATGGCCGTAAGGCCATGCAAGTCACATGTGTGGCTCTGCTGAATGCCAAACTAGAGGTGTATGTGTGTGCGTGTGTGTGCCCTAGCAGGTAACGGTGCCGGGTTAAAAAGGAGTTAGTTAGCATGTAAAGACTGCGTGGAGCATAAAAAACGAACATCAATTTAGTGGTGGTTACCACATTAACCTAACAGATTTAAAACACATCACAGCAATAAACAGTCGTGTACAGGCCAGGTGGGGAAGATTGTGGTTCCGTTGTGGACAACGTCTGTTGCTCATAGTGTCCATTGTGCGGTGAGGAAGCCAGTTGCTCGTCTTTTGTCGGTTGTCCTCCTTAGAGTTAACTTGGCACTAATTTGTTGCGTTGCTTCTTATAGTTAGCTGGCAGACGGTGTGTAATAGCCATTGGCGCTTAACTTTGTTGCAGGAATCTTATGTAGGATCTTGTATCGTTGCTGTAAGAGTGAGAGCAAAGAGAGGAACAAAAGATTGCTGACTGTTTTGCTGGCCTAGTGACTTTGGGGTCACACGCCAGACTCTTGCGTTCAATGTCTGCATATTCATTGCCTCTCATGATTGTGGACAAAAGGGAATGCAGACTTTTAATCAAAGTTCAGTTAAAATCACTCACATGAGTCAACTCAGCTGTTGAGTTCCAACACAGTTTAGGAATAAATATTCCAGAACAGGAGTCCTAGAGCGAGACACTGAACCCCTTATTGCGAGGGCTGTGTGTGAATAATTAGTTCCTTTGTAATGATGGGCAGTTAGCCCCTGCCTTCAGTGTATGAATGGGGTGAATGTAATATGTACCGTGAAAGCGCTTTGAGTATATGGAAGACTAGAAAGGCGCTATATAAGTACAGTCCATTTACCAATAACATTTGTTTTCTTTTTCAAATATTGATGCACCAATCAAAATTAAGCACAGAGTTAACCCTTTTTCTGTTTTCAACGGCGAAGCGGTTCCTCAGGCAGCAGCAGACGGAGGCAGCAGAGTCACATTGTTGTGGAGGAAACAGGGTGTAGTGGGTACGCTTTTCTTTGTAAAAAATGTGAAATCTGTATCTTCCTTCTGCACGTAGGAGATTATGTGGGCTATAACAATCTCATTCAGGATCCAAAATGTGTTCAGAGAACACAAGACAGTGTGTTTCTCTTCCAGCAGGTAGAGACTTTTACCTAGAAATTCAATGTTGTGTGTCCCCTGCAGCAACCAAAGTCACAATGGAAAGATGGGGAGCAAACGGTGCGCTCTGAGTTTATAGGCTTGATGATGTAATGGCTTCAATGCTGGGGCTTCTGGCACCCCGGTGGCGGCTTGTCCAGTAGGAATCCAGGCTTTAGATTCAACTTAAATATCACACTCTGGAGTGAGTTAACACACCTGATGGGATTTTGTGCTATTTCGTAGTTCAGGCCTTTGTTTCACATTCAGGCCTTTTTTTCAAACATGGTTAGTCCCAACATATTCCTATTTGCTCATATGCAAAGCGTTTTGCTGGATATTCCTTTATTTCTTCCACGCAGTTGGCACAAATGAACACTGGAAATACATGGCGAGACTGTTGATCAGATAATAATTGTAAGTGTTTTTTAACCTCTTTAACCTGTCGCTGCGCGTGGGGAAAATCAATTTTATAGACTGATCTGATATGAGAAAATCAATCTCCTCAATGCCTTAAAATGGGCTCTTTCACAGTGTTTCCTGGTTTACTAAAGCTGATTTTGGGCATAAGCGACAACGATTGCGAAAATACATTGAAGGAAGTGCAACACGTGCATTTAATCTCCCTGACTTTCTGCATATTTTACCTTGTACTTTTGCTGCAGCCTTTACGTTAATCTGACGGCATTCAAATCAGACTTGTGTCTAACTGAAAGTGATACCAAAATGTTACCCTTAGAAAATGTCCACTCTTAGATTCCGTCGGGACTTTTACTTAAAAGTGACCAGGGCGCAGAATACAGAAATTGTCCTATATAAATATCAGTGCAGTACACATAGATGCCTGATGTTCTGGAAAGCATAAACACATTTAAACAATGCTAACAACTCTAAGACTACAAAGCAATTACCATAGTGTTTTCCCTCGTGGGAAACTGATTGTAAAACACGCTGATTTAAACTACTCTTCCTCGTCCCTCCCTCTTCACCCTCTCAGGTGGCAAAGGATGTGTCCATCCGTCTCCACTGTCAGCTGGATAGTGTGGAAAAGAAGAGGACTCATCTGGAGCTGGAGAATGAGGAGCTGAGGGTCCGACAGCAGGACCTGGAGGTCGCCAAACAGGTCTTGCAGCACGAGATTGATAAGGTAGGATAAAAATATCCAATGTGCTGTATGGAGCCAGGCTACTTGGCTTACAGAATGGGATAAAGGTTGTTTGTCGGCATGGCTGTTAATAACTATATGATTTCTTTGGTGTAGCTGAAAGGATAATTGACTTGATGCAGAAAGAGGTGAAAAAAACTGGTTGGTACAGTCTTTAGTTTTTCTAGAGTTTTCTGTGTGCCAGTATAAAAAGAGATAAGCTAAGCTGTAATATTTTTCACAATAAAACTTATATATGTGTTGTCTTAGCTGAAGTATTCATTCATTTCACTGCTCTGCTGTTTAGTAAACTCTTTTTTTGTTGAAGATTACTATGGTCTAAATTCAGATTAAAGTGTCTATTTGAGTTTGGACCAAAATGGACATTTCAGCTCAACAATGAGATTCAGGCAGATCCTTGTTTAACCTTTAGCCTGTCCCTTTGGCCTTTTTGAAGAAAGCAATGTTTACTGTACTCAGTTTGCCTGGCAGCCTCAGGAGAGCCCATGTTCTCATCTACTGCTGACTTCATTTCTGCCACTCTGCTGTCACTCCAGGGACCTTTTTTTATACCATGTGTAGCCAATAAAGGACTGTAATGAAAAGGAAGAATACAATTTGATCTCAGGGCCTAATGAAGTGAAAATAAACACAACAGAGTTGGCATTGCACACCTTTTAACAGGATATAAATAAAAATACATGAAGATTTGGACCCAGATTTGTTCAAGTTAAACAAGATTGTCACCTGACGGTCTCCTTCTGAACAGTCTTATACTGAGTGAAAACCATAAAATGAGGCCCCATCTTTCCACCCATTTCTTTCTAGCTCTCTTCCTTCTACTCATTGTCTCAGTATCTGATGGTCATGGCCTAGGCCCAGATCCATGATGTAGGTCAGGGTTGGCTGGATGGCTGGGTCGCTGGCAGGGTATCTGGGTCTGTCCGCTCTGGCCTGGCTGGACTGTGTGTTCTCTCAATACAATTGACAGTTTGCTGTTTATGGATGGCCTGGAAGATGGCTGGAAGGGATGCTCAATGTTTCCCAATGTTGACTTTACAGCAGTGGATAGGCAGTTCATTTGCTAACTGGATGAGTGGAGAGGTGAAAGAAAGCTACTTTGTTGCCTTTCTTGATCACTAATGATTGTAAAATGCAGTGTTAGGCAGATTGGTGATGCATCCACAGTGATGTGAGTCTTTTACCAAATTGAATTTACCATTCAATTTTCATTCCATCCACCAACTATGGTCATGAGCTTTGGGTAATGAATGAAAAAATTAGATTGCAGATACCCGAACTTCCTCATTTAGCCCAGTTGTATTAATAGTTCTATCTAATGTAGGAGAATGATCTACTTTAATCAAATAATTACACTTTAATGCGCTCATTGGGGGCACCACCAGTATTTACTCGTGTTAGTCACGAGTAAATACAACCCGCAAATATTCACCCTTTTTGGCTTAGTACAGTGGTATGAACCCAAAATAAACTGATTTTGCTGTGATTTAATTGCAATAAACAGATTAAAAGGATACTAATATAACTACCCCATGAGAAGTCTGAATCCATGCTTTGTCAGGTTTGTCTGCAGGACAACAAGCAAACAACTTTTAAAGTGCTTATCTTGGTTAGAGATAAATCCACTTTTTAATCCAAAAAGTAAAAACAAAAAAAACTCTGACCTTTCCTCCCGCTAGTACATTAAACTGCTGTGGAACAGAGCAAAATCTGGTCTGGCTCCAGGTGTTTATTCCTCCAAAACCTCCAGCTCTGCCCCCCTGCCCCAGCAGCTGTCTTTTGGGGAGCAGCGGCGCTGTGCCACTGCTCTGGCCGGTCCTCTCCACCCGGATACACGTGATTTTTTTTTTCACTCATCTTCAATTTCATTTCGCGTATTTGTGTCTCCCAATTCGCATCATCGGCTATTGAGTGATGAAATAAACCTGATCTTATTGGCAATAGTGTGGTGAGGTATGTGATTTGATGATAAAGTGACTGCAAGACGCTAATGTAACGCTAGGGCAGGTAACTTATTTTAAAGAGGAATTAATATATTTTATTCAACATCAACTCTTTATCACAGCAAACACTTTATCAGACAGGAGGCCGCTCCCAGGTGACTCCGTGAAGCAGTTGGTCACCAAGCTGATGAGGTCTCCTGGCCAGTCTGGCGGTCTAGTTTCAGGGTCAACTGCGAAGGGCCCGCTGCTGGCACAGTTCTCTCGGAGATTCAGGATTCACAGTTTCTTTGGCTCTAACCTTTGTTGTATTAAAATACGGATGTTGCTTCCAGAAAGGCTGTGCTTTCAAATTTGTCTGGTTTCAAGTGGCTAGGGGCGGCTTGTAAGATATCTTGGCTTGTCTAATGAAATATCTCTGGCTACACTAACTTCTTCAGCTAGGCTTGAGTAACTTTTAAAGGAAAAGATGCACAAATCGTGAGGCTTAGTCGTAACGTTTACTCAACATAAAAGTCAAAAGAAACAATTCTTCAGTTAATACTAAGGCATTCAAACTTGCTTGAAAAAGGTTCAATTGTGAACAGGCTTTAGGTGAGGAAAATCATGATTTGAGACATAAACAGAGTGGTTATAAAACATTCAGAGAAAAATTATTCAACCAACAACCATTTCAGCATATCATTCAACCAGATATCTGAGACTTTCCATTAACTTTAACACACATTTTTAACACTACTAAAAAGTGACATAAGGTTAAACAATACAGTTTGCTTAATACAGTATGATAGCTACAACATTATACAGATTCGTAAAGGCGATGGTTGTAGAGACTTTCTGTTGGTCAGTAGGTGGCAATTTTGTCACCTGGTAAACAAGTGGTTAACTTGTTTTTAATAACTTCCTCATTTCAGGTCTTACAAAAATAAAAGTTGGGTTACACATCAAGGAAAGGTGCTGATTAATATAAGCTGGATTACTGATTGGTTATATAGCTAATTCACATTAATTCAGACTTGGGTTTCAAAGCAAGAATATCAACTTCATTCACTTAGGAATATACTTTCAACTTTTATGATAGGATTCTAGTAAACCTTATCTCAGTCCATATCACTGGCTGAGAGAAGAAAGAGTCTGTTTGTTTGTATGTGTGAGACAGATAAGGGAAGAGAAAATGTTGTTTTTAGTCTCTCCTCCTTTAGTTAAACTAACCCAGAGGATCAATTCATTGTTTTTAAACTTTGCTGTTTGCAAAGTTTATTCCGACCTTCCCCACATGAAATACCACCAGCTCATCAAGGATGTGGCTGTGTTGCTGAATGTGGATAGACTTTCACCCCCCTGCTGTTCTCAATACACTCATGCCCATTGCAAAGAATCCTCTTTTCACGACTGTTGAATAATTGATGCATTAACCTCTTAGAAGGACTTTAAAATTGTCAGTGGTTGAAATTTTCCATGTATTGATTGTATTATGTTTTTTCATTTGCATAGTTTTTATCCACTCATTTGTGTCTCACCTTTGATAATACAGAACAAACATGAGAATTGAGGTATGGCCCAGAAACTGCGGTAAGAAAAACAGGAAACAGACCTGTTTAGAGAGACATCAAGCTATAAAGAGAGGTACACACAATTAAGAAATGTGCGCAAAAAAAAAGGATAAACTGGACAAAAAGGCGTTTAACCACAGAGACGGAAAGAATCACAGACATTGAAGGCTTTTGTGATTCCCATTTTTAAAGGAGGTTTTTGAATTATTGATTATGCTCTGATGGCAGCCACAGGCTCCAGTCTGTAGCGACATAGATATTCTTTACAAAGCAGATGTGGTGTAGAGCTCAACAATATGCAAAAAGAAAATATAGCGCTATTATTTTGACAAATATTACGGCTGCAATATGAGTTACAATTTTAGTAGGAATGGTAATTTTTTTATTTAATTTTTATTGAAAAAAATATAAAAAATGTTTGTGTGATTTTTGCTGGGGTCTGTACTAAACAAATATGATTCGTAGGCCAGGGCGTCTTTGTAGCACCACAATGATTCATTTATAATTGTATGTTGTGACACATTTTACCTTTTTTAAAATGTTCCTGCAATTTCAATAATATATCAATTAATTGTTCAGCCCTTATGCAGTGTACTGGCTAGACCTTCATTGTGCTGCTGCAGGTCGTTGATATTTTAATGGGAACTGGAGAGAGATTGGTTTCTGGAAAGCAATGCATTTTACCTTGTTTACTAGCTACAGTATTTCAGTGTGAACTAAATGTTTCAAAAGTAAAAATGCAAACATTTGGATTATCAGCTAAAGTTTTTTATTGCCCTGTCAGACCAGAAACAACAACAGCCAAAGTTATTAGCATGTACTCGCAAATTACGTGGTTGAACTTGGATAATGCAGCGACTACTAATCTGGCTTCACTTGGACAAGTATAAGGCATGGCTTTACAAATACCAGGACCTAGGAACTGCAAAATGTGGACTGTGCTGTAAAACGTTTGGCAATTCGAACATGGGAGAGGCAGCGCTAGCTAGCCATGCTAAAGGAGCTAAAGGAGCTAAGCACCAGGCTGCTACTGCGTGCGAATCAACAATCAACCCCATCACTGGCTTTTTCACCCCGGTGACAAATGTGACACCCACTGCCAGCTACAGTGCTTCCCTCTCATCCACTGTCAAACAAGGGACCATTTTAGTTGCTGTGTCCAGAAACGAACGCCCTAACTGCAGAGGTACTATGGGTGCTAAAGGTGGCTAATTCTCTGCAAGTGTTCTTAAACTGTATATGTACTTTTGAACTGGATCCTTATTTTAAGAAATTGACTTTGTCCAAAGTATAGAAGCAAAGATTGTATGTCATGCTATTTGATGAAAGCCTGAACCCCTATTTACAGGCTAAACAGTTAGGCATACATGTCAGGCTATGGGATGGGCCTGAGGTGAAGACTAAACACCCATGCTTCAGTTTTGCAAGCACCAGTGGATTGAGAAAGTCAATGTGTCAGAAAGAAGATTGCTGCTCTTGCTCATGTCAAACACTACATCGGGATAGGGAGGGGTAAACTAACCAATCCAAAAGTCAAGTCATTTGAGGACGTGAAGATCTGCTGTGCTGATCCTCTCTTCACAGTGAAAGTGGGGATATTTAACAGCATTGCAAGAGAAATCAAGCAGTTAGAGCTCCTGCCTCCCAAAAAGGAGATCGTGGGTTCGAATCCCGGACCAGACCAACATTACACGATCTCTCTGGGCAGTTAGAGCTCCTGCCTCCCAAAAAGACATGTGTAGGATAATTGACAACTCTAAATTGCCCTAGTGAATCAATGTGAGAGTGAATGGTTGTCTCTGTGTCAGCCCTGCGACGAGTCCAGGGTGTACCCCGCCTAAGGCCCAAAGTCACTGGGATAGGCTCCAGTCACCCGCGACCCCTAAAAGGGGAACAAGTGGTAGAAAATGAGATGAGATGAGATTTTAATATAGTCATTGAAAGCCCATACAAGTATGTGAAAATGAAAATTGGATGATTGCATTTACATTTTCATTATGTCCCCTATACGCTTCCATATAACAGCGGCTGCATTGCTCTTGTCAGGTGTAAACCTCATCTCTCCTTTATCGCAAGGATCACCGACCACATATTAGTTGTAAACGGTTTCATGTAGGAACTATTTCTGGAAAGAGACATTGCAGTTCAAATGTAGTTTTTGGCGCGTTGAGCAACACAAGTGCCATATATTCCCATTAAATTCAATGAAGGCAGACATCTCTACGGCCGATATCTCCAAAACTCAGCAACTCACACCAAAAAAATCTACACAGATAAATAGCACTACATATAAGATTTGATTTTGGGGTGAACTGTCCAAGTAGGGGTTAGGGTTAGGTTAAGTCAACAGGAAAGTAATGTAAGTCAATGTAATGTCCTCTGATGTGATGGAAACATGACTTTGTGTGTGTGTGTGTGTGTGTGTGTGTGTGTGTGTGTGTGTGCGTATATGCGTGTGTGTGTTTTCAAGCACTTTTTAAAATGTTTATGAAACTAATTGTGAATTTGTGTGTATGTGTGTTAGCCTTCTGAATGTGTGTTGCATCAGACTGTGATGCTGAGCAGTTCTCAGCTCATGAATTAAACATAAATGATACATCCTGAAGTCAGTGGTAATCTGCTCATTTATACTGATACTGTACCCAGGCTCTGCTGTCTGAGAACAATCACAGTGTTACTACAGTACTAGTAGGATTCTGTATACATTGCTGGGTTAATCTATCTCTTATAGCTGTGGTTTCTGTCTTTCAAAAAAGGTTTTCATAAAAATGTCTGCATGGATTATTTAAACTTAACCTAAATCTATTTTCACACAATAGTCTTTCTTAATAGGATTTCTACATATAATGTAACATGTCTAAGCGTTTACAGCTACACTCGCAGCTCTGTGAAGCTGTGTGCAAACATGCTCACAATGATGAGTGCTAACAATCGTGTTTTTGAAGTGTACCATATTCACCGTACTAGCTAAACATGCTAACATTTGCTAACTAACTCAAAACACAAAGCTTAGCAGGAACTGATGGGAATGTCATTAGTTTTGCAGGTATTTGGACATAAAACCAATACCAAAGTATTGGAAAAATCTCAATTTTGAAGTTACGGTGGCTAGATGAAAATTCAGTTGACCACCAGAAGTCAGTAGGAATAATAATCGGGGGGTGATTTCATGGCAGCCCATCCAATGATATTTCAGTCTGGACCAAAGTGGTGGACTGATCGAAAGACATTCACTGCCATCTCTAGAGCCATGCAGCTAGCGTGACTAAAACATGAGAAATTGTGTAGATCAGTAGCTCACAGCAGTCTCTTTTCGGAGGCAAATACAGGACTATATAAATGTTTCCTTCTTGGTCACTAATGGTTGTTTGCACACTAAACATTATATGAAAAACCGTTAGAAACTTGATCTTCTCGTTACTGGCAATGAAACGGCTTGTATTCACATATAAGCCTGGTATAAAACAGTACAGAGATTTTATTACATCCTAAGTAGTCAGATTATTGTTCCGATTCCGTGTTTGTTAAATTTTCTTCTGTACAATAATGGATTTGAGCACAAACATCGACCCTATTTCACTGTGACATTTATGAATTTTTCCAGTATCACATGATTTAAACCTACCAGGATAATTGCTAATCTGCTCAGCAGACTATACATCATCTTCAGCCTGTCTGTGGTTTCACTGGTTTCTCACTATCAAGCAGATAAACTGAGGCTGGAGGCAGCCAAGCTTGTCCAGAGCCAGATCAATATACGCTTTTAAATTTTTTAGAAGGACTGAGAGCCTTTGAATTTAATGGCTTCACACTTTTCTAAGTGAGGAGGCCATGCTTTTCAATAAGTTCATCTGGTATGGGGCTGTGGGAACAAAACCTGAACATCATCATTCAGCAGCATTAAATCTGTTCTTTCTGTGGTTCTGATGATTTTTGTGTAAAGAGTAAAGATACTGTGCTTCCCTTTGTTTAACAGGTCCACAAGTATCAGATTTGTATGCGAGCTAAAATTCTCTGTTTTTGGTGATGTGGCTTATATTTCCTTGGTAAAACACTCAAGTTGACCTTGTCTTTGCAATCAGATGACACAAAAGACCGGTATTGCAGTGATTTGCGATGCAGAGAGTTTTATGGTGTGTGGATGAAAGATAAAGAAGCCTGGATGTGGCCGTTCATTGATATTCCCTCGCAGGCAGCTATATCTACATTACATGTGTACATTATTAAGCTATGTGCTATATGCACAGATAAGCAATATCTGCCTAATTTCTGCAATAGACTGCCATAGTGAGGTCATTACCTTCTACTGTAAGATTAGGAAAACAATTGCTATTTTTCCAGATTTTTCAACCACATTACACGGTTTTAGTCAGAGAAAAGAGTTTGCTCAGTTGTCATTATGTAAAAAGTATAGCATGACAATACTGGATTTCTGAGGCTGATACAGATAATACATAACAAAAACGATAGATATGTCATCCAATAGTAATGTCTGTAAGCAAACATAACATATGTAACAAATAACAATATTTATATGGATTTGTTTTTTCAAATAATTATTTACAAGAAACATACTGAGCTGAACATTTTACAGTGTAACAATCAACATCTGGTGGATAAATGATGTAATGGAGACTTTTGTTTTCTAAATTACCTTGGCATTTCTGTGCTGACATTTCTTGTTACTTATCAGATAATATATATGACATGATAAATGTCTAGCTCTGTACTCAACACTCAAGACAGTGGAGATGGTTTTGGATTACAGGAAGAAACCAGCCTCACCCACCCCCATCACCCTGTGTGACTCCTCTGTCGACACTGTGGAGTCCTTCCTGGGCACCATCATCACCCAGGACCTCCAGTGTTCAGCTCCCTCACCAAGAACGCCCAGCAGAGGATGTGGCAGCTAAAGAAATTCAACCTACCACAGATAATGATGGTGCACTTCTACATCATCATCATTGAGTCCATCCTCACCTCCTCCATCACCATCTGGTACGATGCTGCCACTGCCAAGGACAAGAGCAGACTCCAGTGTATCATTCGCTTGGCTGAGAAGGTGATTGGCCGCAATCTACTTTACCTCAAGGACCTGTACACCACCACGACCCTGAGGCGTGCAGGAAAGATTGTAACTGACCCCTCCCACCCTGGACACAAACTGTTTCACATATTCCCCTCCCTCAGGAGTCGGTCTGCCAAGACTGACACCACACGCCACAGAAACATTTTCTTTCCATCTGCAATCGGCCTCATCAACCAGGCATTCCCATACTGTAATTTAATACCATGTTGCCATAGTCTATTCTATGATTATTATTGTCATATTATTATTATTGTATAAAATTCTGGTTTAATATTAATTCATATCTTACTGTCAATTATATAGTTAGGATTCTTCACCTGTAGTACTTAATTTTGTTTCTTTATGCTTCTTTATATTCCTATTATGTTTATTGTTTTGCACCAAAACACCAAAGCTAATTCCTTGTATGTGTACACCTATTGGCACTATAGCTGATTCTGATTATAATGACGGATGATGAATATGTGCTTTGCTGTATTGACGTCACACTGCAGGGGCAGCACTCAGCTGCATGAAACCATAGCAAGGAGATAAACATGGGCTGCAGCGTCACATCATTTGTAAAAAACATATGTAGGTAAGCTCACAGTGTATGTGTATATGTCTTTTCTGTTCCAAATATCCTTCCCTTCCTCCAACCTCCTTCTCTGTCTTCCTCTCTCGCGAGGCTGTCTGACATCATCACCGTGCTGCCAGCTCTTGTTGTGATGTGGAATTGCAGACGTGGAAAATGAATAGCTGGCACCTGCTGCTGATGCTAGTCTGGCTGCACCGTGGTTACTATGGCTACATTCCCAGTGTGGTATGTTGCTATGGTTACCTTGCTACTGTGATGTCCCACAGCTGCTGTAAGCTTTTTTTTCTGTCTAAAAAATGCTTGATTGGACAAAATTAAAAGGTTTTACCTTTAAATAAATTGATAACTTTGGTTTAATGATTTATAGCCTGTTTTGGCATTGACAAGCAAGTTTACAACATGCATGAGAATAAACAATTATACAATATTCAAAACCCAAGGCTCACTTACCAACTTTTTCTGGAGCTTTCAACCATATCATATGCTGAAGAAGAATGTGAAGAAGTTACATGAAGTGCCAGTTTATTAGTTGTTGATGTTGTTATTGTTTTGTTTTTCTGTCACTTTGTGGCATAGTTGACAATTTAAGTTATTTGTTCAATGTACAATACAAGTTATTTGTAGCTCTAATTAAATAGAGAATCACATTTTTTTATTTAAATTTCCAGCTGACAAATATTAGCATTAGAAATACAGAGGAAACATTTTGTCACCATTTTAGATTGTAGTATTTTTGCAGCAGTACTGTAATAAATCTATTGATCTTCATGATAAATTATTTAATTATCTCTTACTTTTTTGTAAGTCTACTTTATATCTTTACAGAGCTATGTTACACATTAATCTCTTAGTTAACAGCAAATTGTTGGAAACATCAGAATTTTATGTCTTTATTTAATCAGTTAAAAGAGTTGAAGGAGAACAAAAAAGTCCTTGTCCTCTGTCCTTAACTGAAATACACATGCAAACTGGTTCTTGGTCAACATACATGAATTTCCTAACCAGTGTAGAACAACCTATTTGAAGTTCTAATGTAATCACACACTGACTGACTGACTGGTTGAAATAGAAAGAAATAGAGGGATTATGATGGTATGGTCCTTGTCGTGGTGGCCGGACTGATTGTACAACTGCACTGAAAAAAAATGCCTTCAGACACACACAAACAGGGACCCTCTGTGTTAACATCTGTGGAGGAGAGGAGCGGGAGGAAATTAAATAAGAGGTAAATGTCACGCAATTTTGAAAAGCTTGACCCTGAAATGGAATGAAAAGACTCAGTAGGCAGATTGGCATAAAATATTTGCCTTGATTTATTTATTACTTGGGGAATGGGCGGGAAGGTCGGTGAGATGGTCAGGGTTGGCAGGGGAGCGTGGTGAGGCTGGTGGCATGGCTGATGGCATGCACTGGTAGAAGACTGATGGTGCTGGCAGATAACTGTCGTTGGCATGATGAGTGCAGAGAGACCGGTGGTAGGAACAGGCGGAGATCCTTTGAGGTTGGCAGGCAAGCACGTGAGACGTAGGGAGGAATCCTGGGCACAAGAGAATCACAGGTAAGTATAACGATGTACACAAACCTGAATCTAACATTAACTTGACTTGAGATTCCGGCTGTATCGTTACCACGGAGGTAAGATGAAGATCTGGTGAGGACTAGTGGAAGACGGCGGTTTAAATGCTCTGTCTTGATGATGATGAGGCGCAGGTGTGTCAACCGGAGATCAGATGAATGAGAAGCACCAGCATCGGAGTGCCATGCCCTGAGTGGGGACAAACAATCACAGACCCACATGTACAAGGAAACTCAACCAACACACCAGGGGGACGCAAAGAGAACAGGTAGGGATCATGACAGTACCCCCTTGTCAACGGGAGCCGCTTGGCAACCCCGTAGGCTTGTCAGGGTGGGCCCTGTGGAACTCCTCAATAAGCTGGGGGTAAACAAGCCGTAGCCTTCCTAATCCACCAAGTACTGCAATCCCTTCTCACAACGCTGGACATCCAACAGACGTTTCATCGAATACACCGGATGGAACGTGGGGTGAACTCGGAGGGTATTCAGGAGCCTAAGCCTGACAGTTGTAGGATTAATGATGTGGTCAATCTCGAAAGGACCAATATATCTGGGGGCCAGCTTTTGGGATTTGACCTTGAGGGGAATGTCCTTGGTAGCCAACTGCACTTTCTGTTCTTGGGTGTATTCGGGGGCTGGTATCCGATGGCGATCCGCAATGCGTTTGTTCCTGTCTGCTGACCGAATGAGGGCAGCATGGGCCTCCCTCCAAATGTAATGGCAATGCCGAAGCTGCAGTTGGACTGAGGGCACTGCCTGTTACAAAATCCAGGGCAATGTGGGACCATGGGTGCCCAGGAACTGGCAGGAGACCCACTGGGGTTCGGTGGGAGGTCTTACCATGGGCGCAGATAGCACATGCGGCCTCATAAGGCCAAGTGTCAGCGTCAACAGACGGCCACCAAAATCTCCGCTTGAGTAAGGACAGCATACGACCCACACCCGGGTATCAAGAGAAGCGTGGACCCACTGGAGGACGTGGGACCATACGTCACTGCTGCGACTATGCAGGGAGCTGGGAGGATGGGATCTGGACTAGATGACTCTTCTTCCAAAGTGTTTTACCGGTTGGTCCACACCACAAAAGGTTGGCTAGCTCCCTCTAGCCAATGCCATCATTCCTCCAACGCCAGTTTCACTGCCAGAAGTTCCCTGTTGCCCACGTTGTAAGTCCTCTTCGCTGGAGACGGGAGAAAAAGGGTTGATCTTTTGGTCAGGATCCACTCTTTGGGATAATACCACCCCCATGCCTGTCTCAGAAGCATCCATCTCCACTATGAACTGACATGCTTGGTCCGGTTGGATCAACATTTGAGCAGAGGTGAATAGATCTTTTAGTTTGTGAAACGCTTGCTCTGCTTCTTGCAACCAGGTGAATGCCTTGGATGGAGAGGTGAACTTGGTCAGGGGGGCCACCACCCCACTGTAACCCTGGATGAACCTTCTGTAAAAGTTGGAGAATCCCATGAATAGTTGAAGTTGCTTACGGGAGGTGGGCGTGGGCCATTTGGACAGTGGGCCAGCTTGGATCTTGGTAGAGTTTGCTCTTATTAGCCCCTTCTCAACGATATAAACCAGGAATGAAACTGTCTTGACTTGAAACTCCCATTTTCCCGCTTTTACATAGAGTTTTTGTTCAAGCAGTCTTAGCAGCTCCTGGCGGACCTGGTGAACATGGGAAACATGATCTGACATGAATCGGGAGAAAATCAGTATGTCATCAAGATAGACAAACACGAAGTGAGAAAGTCCCTGAGCACGTCATTTACTAAGGCTTGAAACACCGCTGGGGTGTTAGTGAGTCCAAAAGGCATCACCAAATACTCAAAGTGCCCAAGCGGGGTATGCAATGCGGTCTTCCACTCATCCCCCTTTCTTATGTGCACCAGATGATAGGCATTCCAGGGGTCAAGTTTGGTGAATACAGTCACCCCATGCAGGAGTTCAAATGCAGAATTGAGTAAGGGAAGAGGGAACCTGTTCTTGATGGTAATGAGATTTTGGCCACCGTAGTTGATGTAGGGTCGGAGGGTCTTTTTCTCCACAAAAAAGAACCCCGTGCCCACTGGAGAAGCACAATGTCGTATAATCCCCGCCGCTAGGGATCCTTTGATGTAGGTCTGCCTGACTGCTCTTTCTGGGCTGACAGGCCGTACAGTCTGCTGAGCGGAAAGGTGGCACCCGGCAGGAGGTCAATGGCGCAGTCATAGGGTCGGTAGGCTCGACACTTGCTGAAGGCCTCTCCCAAATCATGATACTCCAGGGGAATGGACGCCAGGTCGGGGAGTTCATGGGAACATGGCAGCTGAGTGGTGGCTAGAAAACAAAGCTGACATTTGACACTTGGCATGACAATAACTGCTCCAACTGAGGATTCTGCCCTGACCCCAATCAGTGTGGATGTGTAGGGATTGTGTAATTCCAACCAGGTGTGTCCGAGAAAAAGTGGGGAATGTGGGGAATAGATAAGGTGGAATTGGATGTTTTCGCAGTGGCTACTTGACAGTCACAAGACAATGGGTACGGTTCGATGAGTTATCCGGGCCAGTGGCCTGCCATCTAATGCGTTGACCGCTAACGGTTCTTCTAATGACTCGCACAGGATACCACATTGTTTGGCGATCTCCATGTCTAGGAAACTGCTGTCAGCTCCAGAATCAATCTATAAGAGCTAGAAGGAGAAAAAACTCATGGTGATACAGTAGTACAGTCTGCGGGTGGGTGCGTGGTCATGGTGGGGTAGCAATGGAATTTTGGCTCACCGTAACCCCCACAGTTACTGGTGAGCCCCCCCATTTGCTTGCAACGGGCAGTCACTCACTAGATGGCCTCCCTTCCCACAATAAAAACACTCACCCCACTATAAGCGTTATCAAAGAGGGAAGTCTTTAGCCTACTCTTAAATATGAAGATGGTGTCTGCCTCCCAAACCCAAACTGGGATCTGATTCCACAGGGGAGGTGCTTGATAGCTGAATGCTCTGGCTCCCGTTCTATTTTTGGTCTAGGAACCACAAGTAACCCTGCATTCTGAGAGCGCAGTGTTCTATCGGTGAAATAAGGTACTATGAGCTCTTTAAGATATGATGGTGCCTGACCATTAGGACCTTTGTAGGTGAGCAGGAGGAATTTAAATTCTATTCTGGATTTTACATGGAGCCAGTGCAGAGAAGCCAATATTGGAGAAATATGATCTCTTTTCGTAGTTGTTGCCAGTACACAGACCACAGCATTCTGGATCAACTGGAGAGTCTTAAGGGACTTATTCTGGCAGCCTGATAATGAGGACGGACATGCAATTGATGTTGTATTAATTATAATGAAAAGTGTAGGATATTGGATGATAGTAGGAGTTCAAATGTTATTTAAAAAATGGTCCGATAATGAAGGATTCTGTGGTAAGACTATTCAAGGTCGATGGTGTGGTTAAAACAGTGAGCGGGTTTATGTACACTCTGACAGAAGGCAATCGGGTCTAATAATGAGCTAAACACATTACTAAGGCTGTTATTTTCAACGTCCACATGAATATAATAATAATTACTTTAACTGTTTTAAGGAGTAATTCGGAATAAGGACCAGGAGCTGTACACTATAACAAATAGAATTGGTTTTCGTGTTTTCCAGGTTGGATGTGAAAGACTAAGAACCAGCCTTTCACATTAGTTAGAATTTAATTTAGGTTTATGGTTGATTAATAGGCTTAAGTTGGTCGAGCCGATGCCTCGAGGAATGTGAGCATTTACATGACTGGGGGGAGTGGATTCATTAAGCCTAACATATTCTTAATGACCCAGCCAGGTTTCAGTAAGATAAAATAAGTCAATATAATAATCTGATATTAGATCATTCACTAGTACAGCTTTAGATGACAGAGATCTGATGTTCTCTCTGATCATGTCCACATTTAAATCTCCTATTTTGATGTGCTATTTTAGCAGTGGTAATTTTGTTTAGGTTTATATGTATAACTACTCTTCTCTTAAGTTCTGAATTTATTCATTTAAGTGGTCGGGGGGCGGACACTGCTCTAATGGAAGTGCAGAGAAGCATGTAAGACTGCAACTCTGCCGCCTAGTCTCAGCTCTGGGTTGTCATGGTTTAGGACAACTACTTAAACTTGGCCAGATTTCTAGATATGGGAGTTGAAGAGTGACACATTTCTGTTTGTTGTAATAGGTTTGTTTTCCACCTTGTTTTGCTTATATAATTTGATCCCTAAAGCTGGGCTCACACTACAGGAGTTTTAAAATCCTAACCGATTTGGAAATTGGGTTGCATTACACACTTAAGGAGAATATTCACAGATTTTCTTCTCTAATCTCAAATATGCTGGGCAAGGAAATGGTTCCAGAGAAGTGGTCAACCCAGGTTGTCAACTCTTATCGATATCAAACATGTTTGATATTATTGGGGTGGCTGCGATCTGTCAGTAAGCACGTTGGGGGGTTTAAGATTGGATCTGTAAACCTCTCACATTACCAGATAATCTGGGCCCAACATCGGTCCCGACCACGGTCTCTGACCAGATGTCGCCTCTGATTGTCGGGAGGGGTGAATCAGGCATATATATCGGCCCAAAAATCCTGTAGTATGAGCCCGGCTTTACTTCTCACTGTTTCTTGCCTTTGTTTTCCTCATCTTTTCTTTCCTCTCCTTTCATGTCTCCTCTCCTCCTGTACTTTTAATTTATGCAGCTCTAAACTTTGAAGACCGTAACAGCCAAACAATATAAACACAACAGCACTACATAATGACAAACCCCATGCTTTGAGATCGTTTGTTGTGCTTACATTTCAGTTACTTTTGTAAAAAAAAAAAATTACTTTTGTGAAACTCTTAAAATGGTGCCTTCCCAAATTTGCCATGGCCTCAGAGCCAGGTTGTGACAATGTTATCCATAACACCTTTATGCCTGTGTGTGGTGCCTGTGTTTGATCTTTGTCTGAGTTTGAACTGCCAGACACATGTAAAGGTCACCAGAGCCCTGACATGTCCGTCAGAGCCAGGCTTTGTTCTGCTGTCAGTGAGCTCAAACAGGCTGTAAGCACAAAGGGCTTAATAGAACTGATGCCTCTACGTGCCACTAAATGGTTAAATAGTTAACAGTTTCCTCCTTGTTTTTATCACAGATGTGTCGTAGTATACTTCAGTAATCTGAGTCACATAATAAAATAAATGTAATCTCAATCAAGGTTTGGAGCTGTTTTACAATAAATGCATCTCAGCTTTCTGCGCACTGGGGCTTCCATGCAGCTGGTGGTCTTTAAAAAAATGTTATTTGCACCTGCCCCTCAGACAGCCCGAGTCTGGCACTGCTGAGTGAAGAGGTCAAGAGGTTTTGCATATACAGTGAACTCCAATTAGCTTTTTTTGAGGTCATTAACTCAAGGGTTCACTTATTTTTTAGAATATTTTATTTTAGAACAACTGTTCTAATACACTAATATATTGAAGATGGTAATCCAAGCTAAATTTTATTTTGATCTCTGTGAAAGAGACGTTTTTCAGTGCAGGCTTTGGCAGACCAACTTTTCGTTAGGAGTAATAGGTATCATTTAGTATTGAATTCCAAATCATATTGCATCACGTCATACTATCTCTACCCTGTATCTTCAAATACAAGCAGGGCAATAAGTGTACTCAAAAACAAGGCTTATTTCAACATAATCCTAATGATGCTACAGCAAGTGAGTTATCATTTAAAACATTGGAAGGTTTATTCTTTGCTTTCAAACAAAAAAGACCAAGACAAATAAATCTCAACTGTGATTTCACTCACGTCCTGCTTTGTCACTACAGCTCTGACTTTCTGACCCCCCCCCCAATCTTGGTGATTATGAACTGAAGGTTTATGTCAGGTGTCACCTGACAGTTCATGTCTAAAATATAAACTGTACAGTGAGATAGAGAGTGTGGGAGAACAAGGAGGTGTTACTGCAGATGATACTCTCTATTTATAGGATATAACAGGGTCCTGTGTTGTGGATTGCTGGGACACCCACTGTCACACACACCAGATGGATACTCTTGTGTCGGTGGAGAAGCTTGTGTTGTGTGTGTCTCGGTGTTTACATTCACATACGGTTTCTCTCTGTGACTCTGTGGGTAACAGCTGCTGGCAGCTCAGGTGCCAGCAAGTAAGAAAAGAGGGAGGGGGGAATAAAGTTGAGCCCTTGTTAAACCAGGCAATATGACAAACACATTATCATTAAGAGCAATTCAAAAGAAAAAGGCTATTTACAGCAACTTCAGAATGACCAGAATCAGTTTGCCTTGAAGACGGGTGGAGCAGGTGCAGGTTTAATTACACTTAATTTACTTACAACAGACCACAGTTATAAAAGTTGCAGCAATTGAAATATAACTGTACACACAGCCCAAGAGAATATCAACATTTGAACAGAAACTGCCCTTAGTTGCACTTTGACAATCAATGTTGTGAGTTTTTTTTCTATTTACTGGAGCTGAGTGTGCAGTTGGTTACATTTCTATCGTTCAATTTGATGCTGCTTGAAAAAACTGATTTCACTTCCTTCATTTGTCCAGAAAAACAGAACTACATCTTTGGAAAGTCTCTTAAAAAACAATTGCAGCAAAATAAAACAAGATTAAATAAAAAAAATAAAAAAAACCTCAACAGAGTGCCCAGTAATGTGATATGATTCAATAATGGTTGTACATTTTTATTTGAAGATTGAAATATAAATTTCTGATTACTGTTATTCACTGTGACATTTTGATGGTTATCAGTCATATATAGCGAGTTAGTATTTATCTACAGTGTCCATTTTATTATAAGCATAAGATAAGTATAGAGGAAGGAATAAACTGGATTTAAGGCAGACACCAGAGTCACAGCTCAACTCACTGAGTGCAACTTTAGCCCTTTATGAGCAGCAAATAACAGGTAACAGATCTCAGCTGTTGGAAACCAGCAGGGTCATCTGTACCATTAGCCCTAGCAACCATACCAAACACCCCAGCAACAACCTTGCAACCTAGCATCCAACAATTACTTACTTGCAGCCACAGTAAAACCTAAGCATCCACCTAGCAATGCCTTGGTACCATTTAACATGCTGCTTATCCCAGAGCCACTGTTTACAGTCCAGCATTATTATTTCTTAGTTAATATACCCAGGCATGATATTCAAATATATGCAAAGATATTTTGCTCTTGATGTTGCTGTTGATGGTAATTCTTTCAATTTGGTAATCCTGATTCTCCTTACGTAAATTAATATGGTCAAATGATTTCATTCTCCGGTCTCATAACAAAGATCTTTTTTAAACAAGAGCAAATAAAGAGGAGGACTAGAGGAGAGGGTTTGTCTTATGAGCTGTAATTAATAGCCATGACTTGGGTTTGGTTGAGAAGAGGTGAGGCTGTCTCGCGTCGAGAGCATTTTAAGGATCTGGGCTTCCTGTACTTGATTTGATTTTGATTTTTTTCTCACTTCATTCAACCACCTTCCTTTTCTCCTCCTTCTCTCTCTTCTCCTTCAGTCTTTTTTCTCACTTTCTCTCCTCCTCTCCACCTCGGCCCCTCTTATCATTCATCCTTCCCTCTGTCCTCGCTCTCCCCCTCATTTGTTTCTCATTTTTGGGTGTCCTGGTGACTGCCTGCAAAAGCAGTCGCCACGGCAACATAGCATGGTCTGCGGTTGTTGAGGTATTTTATTGGTAGGCGGGGGAAGGGTGTAAATGGATGCTGCATCCTTAGCTTGACAGACAATCAAATATTAAATTCTCCAGACTTTGAGCTCCTTCTTTGTCTCTCTGTCTACCTATTTTCCTTTTCCAATGTCCTTCCCCTCACCTCATGTAAACACACTTTTTTTTTCTTCTTTAATTTGCCCAAATCTTCCACCACTTTGTTTTTTTACTGCAATATTAGTTGTTTTATAGCTGATGCACCAGTTGTTTTTGGTTGGAATCAGGCAATATTCAGTTCAATATTTAAGTATTTTCAAATACAAAGCTCAGGAACTGGAAAAAAGTTCCCGGAATTCAAAAGGGAAGAGAAGCTGCACTAACAGAACATTCTTGTCCTGAGCACTGTTTGTGCAACCATACTCATACATACAGCAGTGTTGTACAAGTTCACACTTCACAAGAGCTAGCTCAAAGTTCAGTTCACACAGATTAAAATGAACTAGTTCACGTTCATAGTTCACAATTTGAAGTTGAAACTAAATCCACAGTACCAAAAATTGAACTAGTTATTGTTCATTTCTTCCACTTTTTTCCTCTACAAATTGTTGTGAGTTTGACTTGGGTGGAGGAACTTTACGGTTGTTGGCTCATGGCCTTACTCTTTGTTAATGATTTCTTGTGCTCATCATTCACTTGCTTCAGCTCGATGTGTTGCTCAAAAATCTGTGACCCAAAACACAGGCATGCCGGGTGTTGTAAAACACATAGTGTTAGCATTGTTAATTCTTCATTTGTTGCAAAAGGAAATATTCAGTTCACCGTTCACCAAAACCATGAGCACATTCAAGGATTCAAGGAACAGTGCTCTTTGAATGCATTCATGCACTGCTCAACACTGCTCTACGGAATGATGGAAAATCCAAATTTAGGGGCAATAGGACCCTGAGATAGGGGGATTATTTAGGGAGAGGGGAGGAACGAGGTGAGATAGGCATTTCGCTTTAGGTTTTTATGTCTGCTACACACACACACACACACACACACACACACATACACACACACACATTCTTTTGTCTGTAGTTTAGTGTACTTAGTTAGTCTTCATATTGTGTGTTTTTGCTTTGTTTATCTTTGTAACTAAATAATTACATTTAATTATGCTTGTCTCTTTATGTCTCACAAGAGTGAATAATTTGCCATCCTCTGAAATCCAAATCCTTCACCTACAAAGCTATTAATGCAATTTTGGGTTATATTTATTAATCTGAGTTCCAAATTGATAGTTTAGTGTATTTTATGAGACTCAATCAATTAAATGGCTATCACTTCTTTTATCCAAAGGGACTTATTTGGGCAGCCTTATAATTAGAAATTGCAATAATTCAGTCTAGAACAAATGCATGGACTAGTATTTCTGCATCATTTAGAGACAGGATGTGCATGATTTTTGCAATGTTACGTAGGTTAAAGAAGCAGTCCTTGAAGTTTGTTTCATGTCCACATCAAAGATAACTCAGAGGTTCCTTACGGTGGTGCATGAGGCCAGGGCAATGCCTCTAGAGTAACTATATCTTTAGATAATGTGTCTCAGAGGTGTTTGGGGCCAAGTACAATCATTTCAGTTTTGTCAGAGTTTAACATCAGAAAATAGCAGTTCATCCATGTTTTTATGTCCTTAAGGCATGTTTGAAGTTTAGCTAAATAATTAGTTTCATCTGGCTTGATTGATAGATATAAGTGGGTATCATCAGAATCATAGCAATGAAAGTTTATGGAGTGTTTCCTAACAATTTTGCCTAAAGGAAACATATATATGGTGAATAGAATTGTCCAAGTGCAGAACCTTGCGCAAGCCCGTGACTAATTTTGGTGTGCACAGAGGATTCATGGTAACATTTACAAACTGAGATCGATCAGATAAATAGGATTTAAACCAACTTAGTGTGGTTCTTTTAATGTCAATTAAATGTTCCAGTCTCTGAAATAGAATGTGATGGTCAGTGATGTCAAATGCAGCACAAAGATCTAACAAGACAAGTACAGCGTCAAGTCCACTGTCTGATGCAATTATACGGTCATTTGTAATGTTCACCAGTGCAGTCTCTGTGCTATGATGCACTCTAAATCTAAAACCCGTGTACTCCTCCCGGTTGGACATGCCTGGAACACCTCCCCAGGGAGGCGTACAGGAGGCATCCGGGACAGATGCCTGAGCCACCTCAGCTGGCTCCTCTCGATGTGGAGGAGCAGCACCTCTATTCTGAGCTCCTCCCGAGTGACCAAGCTCCTCACCCTATATCTAAGGGAGCGCTCAGCCACCCTACGGAGGAAACTCATTTCGGCTGCCTGTATCCGGGATCTTGTCCTTTCAGTCATGACCCATGCTCATGGCCATAGGTGAGAGTAGGAACATAAATCAGCTGGTAAATAGAGAGCTTCATCTTGCAGCTCAGCTCTTTCTTCACCACAATGGACTAGTATATCGACCGCATCACTGCAGAAAATACACCGATCCGCCTGTCGATTTCCAGTTCCATCCTTCCCTCATTCTGATGTATAGGCTACAGAAGGCCAAGCATTGTAATGATAAAGAGATAACCTCAGCCGCGGTGTTAAAGACATTCCCAAATCATCTTACAGGTATTAAATCACTAATGAAGCTGACCTTGGTCACAACATGCCGCTGTACGACCTGAGGATATGTAGAAAACAAGCCAAAGCCAGTACAAAATAAAATAACAGAAAAACAATGAACAGATGATAAGGACCTGACTTCATGAATCACAAACCTTTGTAGTGTCAGTACTGTTGTTGTTTGCAGCGGGTTTGTGTATTTGGTTGTGTAATTTTGCAGCGCATTTCTGTATTTGGTTGTGTTGTGTGTTTTTGCAGCGCATTTCTGCAATTGTTTGTGTTGTTTGTTTTTTGCAGCACTGTTCTGTACTTGCAGCTTGTTTTCTAAATGGTGCACATGTGTTGTGAAGTCAATGAAGATGTTTTTTTTAATTGCATGTGTTTTCTTAAGTTGCCGTGCCTTTGTCCTTGTCGGCCACCATCGAAAAGGCACCCAAATGTATTATTAGCCAATTTCTGTGCACCTGCTGGCAGTTGAGATTATGGCTCTGTTAAGAGATGAGTAATGAGTGAGAGATGAGATGGTTATGGTGGTTCGTAGCAAGTTATGTTTTATAACACTGAACAACTTGTAATGGTGAACGCTCTTGATTATCTCAAGTCTTTGTATTAAAACAAAAACATAGAGCGTGTTGTTTTTAAAATTCAAACAAAAATCAAAGACACTTGACACACTTGGGGTTTAAAAATATATTTTAGTCACAAATGTCTGCACGTGTGGAACAAGGCCTTGAAAATAATTTGTTAAAAAGGGTTGGATCCATGAGTGTAAATTGTGATTACATAAGTTTAAATCCAACCTTTCTTTTCCACTCACTCCCTCTGTTTTGTTTCAGACTGGATACATTCATTTTTCATCTTAGTAAAACAATTAATGGTCGATATCGTGTCACATCTTACAATTGACACTCTGTTTTTCCGTTACAGAACTCTCAGAAGAAAAGAGGAGCACGACCCAACAACAAACCTGAAAAGAAGCTTGGTCCACAGGTAACATTCCCACGCTTACACGCTAACTGAAACTAGCCACTCACAGGCATGCCAAAAGTATGGCGAAGAGACGCAGCGTCTCGTTCCTTATCAGAGAACCATGTTTTCATATGTAACCTGAGACGTTCCCTTTCAACGGAACTCTACTCTGCATCGGCTGAAGCTATGGGAAACGCAATCCCAACTCCGCCATGCTGGAGGGATAACCGACTGTGGCACACTTCAGGACAAGACTGCCACTAACCCCACCAGGCGGTTTAGGCTATTGAACCTCATGAAAGTGTGAGGTGAGGACCATCCCACAGTATTGCATATATCAGAGAGGGGGGTTCCCAACCACCAAGCTTTGGAGGATGCCATAATTTTTGTGGAGTGGGCTCTGATGGGAAGAGATGAAGGTAGTCCGTGCACCTCATAGGCTTAGTAGCCAGGCAGCCCTTATGAGGGGGCTCGAAGCATACCAGCAACTGGTCCAAATTGCGCCACTGAGATATCCTCTGGACATAAATCTCGAAGGCTCTGACCAGACAGAGCAGTCGCAGCCTACCATCCCATTCTGCCGACATTGTAGGCGGATGGAACGCCTGCAGGACCACCGGCCAGGCCACCTCAGTGGGTACTTTAGGTACCTGCCTAGGATGCAGAATGGCTCTCACTGCGCCGGGAGCTACATCCAGGTAAGCAGGGGCCACCGACAGGACCTGCAGATCTCCCACTCTCTTGAGAGAAGTCATGGCCATCAAAAATGCCAATTTTAAGGCCAGACACCTGCCTGATGCATCGTCCAGTGGCTCGAAGGGTGCCGCGGTCAGTCCGTCGAGCACCACTGTCAGGTCCCAGAGAGGGACTCTGACTGGAGCCGGAGGCCTCATCCTCAAGGTACCACAAAGGAAACTGGTTACAAAGCGGTGCTTCCCTAGCGAGAAGCCATCCACCGTGGGATGCTGCAATGGCAGCCACGTACACCTTAAGTGTAGCGGGGGAAAGTCCAGCCGAAAACCGGCCTGGGAGAAACTCCAGCACTGAAGCCACCTGGCAGTGAACTGGGTCATGGTGGCGCTCCTGGCACCAGATAGTAAAAAAGCTTCCACTTGCTTGCATACAGTTTCCTCGTGGAGGGGGTCTAGAGTGTAAGATGGTCTCAGCTACCTCGGTAGAGAGACCTGCAGCTCGGAGGTGGTCCCCCCAGAGCTTCCACATCTCTGATTGGGGATAAAATATTTCACCATTGCCCTGCAACAGCAGGTCCCTCCTGACGGGAATCTTCGACGGGGGGCCGTCCAGAAGGGCTACCATGCCTGAAAACCAGATTCTGGCAGGCCAGAATGGGGCCACGGGCAGAAGCTGGGCCCCTGTTTGGCAAACTTTCTCTAGAACCCCCAGGAGCAGGGTAATCGGGAGAAACACATACAGTCGTAGCCTCAGCCATGGCTGCATCATGGCATCCAGCCCCAGGGGCACTTTGTGCACAAGGGAGAACCAGAGAGGGCAGTGAGCGTTCTCCGGGGACACGGTCCACTTGTGCTTTGCCGAACCTTCTCCATATCATCTGCATCGTCTCGGGGTGCAGTCTCCATTCCCCGGGTCTCGACCCATGCCTCGACAGGATGTCCTACATTTAGGTACCCAGGCACGAAAAATGCACTTTTAGAGAGCAACTTCCCGTGGCGCATCAGACAAGAGGATCTGATGCGCCAGTCTGCACAGGGGACAAGCACGTGGTGGCCCCTGAGGTTTGGAAGAAAGTGCTGTAAGGCCAACAAGACCGCTCACATCTCCAGGCAATTTATGTGCCATTGATGCGGCGCCAACCACAGTCCTTGGGCTTAGCGGAGGCGTCCGTCAAGGGTGTGCAACGGTGATACACCACTCCTAGCACTGTGCCCTGGGTCAGAGACACAGAGAGCTTGCTGAAGATCAGAAGACTGATGACAACAGTGAAGCCGGCTCCCTATGTAACCTCCGGTTTCGCCGGAGTGCGTCACGTGTTGACGTTACGCCAGTCAAGATTGGACTAAATTGTACAGAGATTCACATGCGGTCATGCTGAGGGCGTTCTCCATAGCGTCAGCTGACGCAGCATAGAGTTCCCTTGAAAAGGATATAAAGCTGCATTTATGTTCCATGCATGTACATTTGCCTTTTGAGCCTTGTACAACTAGGAAAATAGGGGCAGGAATCCATCGGCGGAATGCATTGGCCAGTGTGGCTTGTATGGTTTCAAGTTTAAAGCTGTATGAATTGTTTTTTGGCCACTGGGGGCCAGAAAATGTGTTAGCAAACACTTGCCTACTTGCACATCCAGCAGACACAGAGAAACATTAGCATTTATTTGGAGTTGTGTATCTGTCCACCTGATGAAAACCAATATCACTCTCCTTTTAGCTCTGCCTTTAGTCTCCACCAACTCCTCAGAAAAAACATTTGGCTCTATAGTTGCTAAGTGTTACATTGTCTTCACTAATTTGGTAATTACTAACTGCTGGGCAGGTAGCATACAGTGGGTTTATAAGGACTTATTTGCTTAAAAAAGCTGTCTGCTGCTGGTGGAAGTGATTACTGATGAGAATGCTGAGTGGGTAGAGGTGGGTAAAAACTGTTCTCAAATACAAGTACTGTTACTTTGTTTTGGGATTCAGGACCACACGGGTGGTCGTCATGCACAAAGCCAAATGGCAAAGCCCTACCTGTCAAGCTTACATGCTTAATTTGTTGTAATTGAGCTTTGGATTACTGTGGAAAATAATGTTCCATATTGCTTTGTTCTTCGTGCTGAGTATGTTCCATTTTTGTGTCGGTACCATGGCATTGGACCGTTATGTGTTAGTTTTAGCCACTGTAGAAGCTAATAACTGTGCTTTATCAGACCAAACTCCACTAACATGGCTGGTGAATGTAATTTCGCTGCCAGGTTCCTGTGTGATGAAGGCACAGCTATTGCATCTTACCAGGGCATTTGAGATTTTTTTTTATCTTGCTTTTTTATCTTTTTTTATCACACACATCTCAAATAGCCCAGATAGCATGGTAGCATAACTAGCTATACTTCATGCCATCTTCAGGACAAAGCGTGTCCTCCATTTCCATGTCCTTCCTCTTTTGTTTGAGTTTCGGGGGCCTGCCCGCCAATGTGTGACAACCACCCATGTGGTCACGTCCACCATCTTCCTCGCTTTCCCCTCTCGCTCTCTCTCTCACACACACACACACACACTCATTGTTTTGTGCTTATTGTGTTTAGAGTAGATGATAGTGGTTTGTTGGCTAAAGTTATTGATTATTAATCAGTGCTAAAGGCACCTATAGGCAGACAGAACCAACACATCAGGGAGATGAAAATGACAAACTGACACAGAGAAACACACAGACAAAATACACTCAAGGGAGGGGAGCCTACGAGACAAAGGTGAACTAAATGACACAGGTGAAAGCAATCAAGGAAATCAGGAAGGGAAGCAAATCCGACAGACAGACATGAGGGACCAACCTAATTACCAAAATAAAACAGGAACTGACAGAACCAAAACCCAAGACAGATATTTTCAGAATAAAATAACTACAACACAATACTCCAGACCATACAGAACTCTACACAACCCAGAACACACCCAACTCAACCCAAAACCATAACAATGGGTTGCAGTAACAGCTGATTGTGATGGTCGGATTCACCCTACACTGTGCACCTTATACATGTAAGATAGTACTATATATATCCTCATTTCTAAGTGGACAGCCCCGTTTTGAGACTGCTTTTCATGGTCGGTTATTGGTCCCCGATCCTAGGCTGGTGCCCTGTAATTATTCATTATTATTATTATTATTATTCATTATAATTATTCACAATATTATTAATTGTATTAATATTCATAAATATCTTTGATATTTTGCTAATAACTAAACCTGCCCTACCTAAATCCCAACAACAGATAATGTTGTGATATTTCATCATTAATTACCTATTAAATACAGTTGTGTTCACTTCTACCTGAGGAAGAACATCTGTGATTGAAACATTACATCTGTCATGTCCACATAAAAGTAGTATTCCCCTTTTTTTCGTGTGCATAATTTGGTCTCATCTTTCTTCACTAATAAGCATGACTAGTTAAATGCACACCGCTCACACACTGTTGGCATGAATAGTTAAAATACCCCAGAAATCAGGAATAGCAGTAGTATTGAAGCATGATATACTTAGTGTTTATATTTTTTATGTTATTAGCATTAACACCACAGACACTTACTGTTCTCTGTCAGCTCAATTTCAGCACAGTTCTATGATGTACTAACAAAATGTTATTTCGTACAATCGATTTAGCCAAGCAAATAATGTCCCTGGAACTTAATTTGGTCCCTGTGGTGGAAACGCGTTACTTCAAAGGTTCCTAGTCCCTGGGGAAAGTTCCTGCAGTGGAAATGCAGCTTATGTAGCTGGTTAATATCCACCTCTGACTGAACCATACAGGTTATGTGGTGTAAAAAGAAACACTGAAATAAAAAAGGTTAAAAAGTTCAGTAGAGCCACAGAGCTGTGATTTCAACATTATGATTGACCCAACTGATTACCAATAATGCGTACACTTGCTCAATTTAATACACACGTATTTTTCTGCTAAAGCCCTACTTGGTCTGGTAGGACCTGCAGCTTATGGTTCTGTTAGCTAATGTTAGCAAATTTAAGTTATATATTTCTGTGTAACTAACTAACTGAACAGACAGCAACGTTTACCTAACCTACCTAACCTAACTAACTGAGTAACTTCCCTGACTTTGATTTTTCTCTACTTTTGCCACTATTAGATTTTACCATAATCCTGTTACTTACTTGTGGTGACAGTGACTGCTATGCAAAAATCACAGTGTTGTCATAAATCCAAATAGTGATTATTGGCGGTTTAAAGTACCTATGATACTGCTTCCACTACTATTTATAATCTAATAATTGGGAATAATAATTAATAATTTGTGAACTGCTTTTAGTCTTACAGTTCTGTATTTTGTATGCGAGTGAGTTAGTAAATATTCATTTCATTGCTTAAATTAAAGGTGCCTGGTGGTGTGGCTGACTGGAAAAGCATATAGTCTTTCGACCTTGCTCAGCTTGCATGACATGTCTAAATGTTGCTCACTTGCATATTTTGCAGTACCCAGTAGGCCGATTTGAGGAGAGATTCCATCCCCTTGTTAGCAAAATGACCAAAATCCATCCCTGTTGTTAACCTGCTCAAATGATGATCTGTGCTTTGTCTCATAGTGGCGCCTCACATTGCCACTTTTAATAATTGCAACTATCTCAGAACATATGAGACATACTGGTTTTGAACTGCTTGTTGGAAGATTGAACATGTAAGAGTCCGTCCATTCTTGATTAAAAGTTCTGTTTCCGCTGTCTACTTCACTAATTTTAGAGCATACCATGTGATACTATTTCTCCAACTGGTGTCGTCTCTACACTCCTTGTGTGCATGTGTGCGTCTAGACTACCTCTCTCACAGACTTGAATCGCGGCTGCTAAACCAGTGCCCTAACGGCTGGAAAAGCTGCGGTGGTTAAAATAGAAACACTCGGTCAGACTTTAATAATTCTTAACAACTTATCGTTATTCTCACAGCAGACAGGGGGAAAGAGGAAGTGCGGCAGCAGCATGACAGAAGCCGGGTGAGACATGGGGGGGTGGGGCACTCCAATTGGGCCATCCCCCCTGTTAAAAATTAACAAATCACCTACTGGTCAGTCAGTCATTTTCTACTGCTTGTTCCCATTGGGGGTCGCGGGTGACTGGAGCCTATCCCAGTGCCTTTGGGCCTTAGGCGGGGTACAACCTGGACAGTGGCCAACTCGTCGCAGGGCTGACACATAGACAGACAACCATTCACTCTCACATGCATCCTCACCTACTGGTAATAATAATAATACGATTTAGTTGATATTTTCTTTTCTTTATGCAACCAAAGTAAAAGCAAGGAGCTAATAAACAAATATCCTTTATTTTGAATCACATCTGGACATTCCAGAACACAAGCGTCTTTTTCTCTCAGTCAGTACACGAATGGATTTTAACAAATGGATATTGTGGTCACTACATTGAGTTTCAATTTTTCCTTTGTATTTGTTTGTAAAAGCCTCACAAGGAACGAACACAGTATGACTCTGACCTCACCATTTGATAGCTGAAAGCTGCAACTTAGTCAAATATCTTTTTGTCATTATTTTTTAAGTTCACGTGGTTTTAGTAAGAATAAAAAGGCAATTCATCCCAGTTGAGTTGCAGGACTGTAATGGGTTTTGGCTTGTAAGCTTAGTGCATCCTAACACATCCGAGCACAATTCAATGAAAAAATCCTCACAGACTTCACCCTTGACCTCTAATGTTGTCACTCTGAATGCATTTAAAGCTGTAGATTCTAAGTTGAGCAACTGACCTTACTAGTCAGTTTGTTGTGTCCTGCATGTGTGTGTTTGAGTGTGTCTGCACTGTTCCCATGCATTCATCCTTCTGTGTGCAGTTTTTACTCTCTCCGTCCCTGTCAGGTTTGGTCCATTTCTATATAACCGCTTTCCCATGGTAGACTGTCAAGTTCTCTCCTTTCCTTGTGTATCTGTTGTCTTAACCTTTTTCCTTATCCAGATCAGGGGCATAAGAGGGTGTCGTATGCTATACAGATTGTAAAGCTCTTTCAGGCAAATTTGTGATTTATGATATTGGGCTATATAAATAAAATGTACTTGAATTTTCCGATTTGACGGATATCTATTCTTTGTCCAGGTTGAGGGAAGAGTCATGGGTCGTCTAGCATTGTCTCTCTGTTTAATCATTTTCCATCCTTTTATTCAGAATAACACAAATGGGATATTGTTTAATCAATTAATATATTCACTTTTAACTGGATTGATTTATATCATATATAAATTGCTGAATGCCTTAGTGGGAGTATTTCCATCTTGTTGAATCTGCAATCAATGTAATGCACAGCATCAGCAGTATTCTTGTCTCTGCTTACCTCAAGTTCCCTCTCAACATTTTCTGTTTACTCAAACATTTCTCAAACAGGCCTAAAATGGCAACTGCACTTTGTATGACAACAGATCTGTGTGCATGTTAGCCTCTCTCTGATACAGCAGTTTTTGTATCAACGTCACCTCAGTGCTCTCTTCTCTTACTGTCCTGTCATTGCAGGAGGACAGTTCAGACCTGAAGTGTCAGCTCCACTTTGCCAAAGAAGAATCAGCCCTGATGTGCAAGAAGCTGACCAAGCTGGTGAAGGACAGCGAGGCCATGAAGGAGGAGCTTGCCAAGTACAGGTCGCTTTACGGAGATGTCAACGTGTCGCTTACAGTAGAGGAGGTGAGGGGAGGATAAGGAGGATGGAAAGACCTAGACATTCGCTTTAGATCCATATACGTGAGCAAAAAGTTAGTAAAATTTTACCTTGTCACTGTCGAGTCCAAGACAAGTCCAAGACCAGGACTAAAAGAGACCAAATCAAGACCAAGTACCAAAGAGGTTTGAGTCTAAATAAAGTTAGAGTCCAAGACAAGATCGAGTCCAAATGAAAAAAAGAATCGTCTTCAAGACCACTTAACTACCTGTTTATAATTTTTGTGATGCGAGGTAGACAGTATATCTTATCTATTTAATGACAATTTTTCACTATTATTTGGTAATGATCAAAAAGCCAGTGCAGTGTAACAACACTGTAGGATCAAATTAGACCATTTAAATTACATTAAGTATAGCAATTTCACTTGATATCATACTCAACACTCTCCAAAGACAAAACAGCATGTAATCCTCACCACAAGAAGGGTTTTGTGTATTTGTGATGATCAAAAAGCAAGTACAGTGTAACCACAAACTTTTTTTTATTAACCGCACCCACCCGACCCGCTTTAAAAGCCAAGCCGCACCACCCGCAAGCTTTATGCATTATTAGCACACTTGTCAGGACTGAGCTCCACAAAGCTCTTCAAGTTGCTCCTGCTGCTGGGAGAGCTAAGGAGCTGTCCAGAATGCTCTCTTTCTCCCCTGGCCACTATGGGAAGATCTAGGACAAATACATTTTAACAAATAGTACATGTGTAGGCTGATACTGTCTTTTTTGGGTAGTGTTTGGCTGCACAGTGTAGAAGAAGAATGGAATCCGGCGGCTGTGGCTTGGTGGCAGAGTGGTCGTCCACCAATCAAAAGGTCGGTGGTTCGATCCCGGCTTCCCCCAGCCATGTGTCGGAAGTTTCCTTGAGGAAGATACTGAACCCCATAAATTGCTCCTGAAGCTGCGCCTTCGGTATGTGAGTGTGTAAGTCGCTTTAGATAAAAGCGTCTGCTAAATGACTAAATGTAAATGGAATCCACAGTTCCAGGATTTAAACCTATTTAGACACCCTTCAAGAGTAGCACACGAACACCTGAGCTCGAAGTACTCTCACTGGATGCGCTTGTTCCTGGAAAGCAGCACCACGTGTGTGTGAGAGAGAGAGAGAGAGAGAGAGAGAGTGAGAGAGCGAGAGCAAGAGAGAGGGGAAGTGAAGGTGCAAGGTGGACTATTCCATGTAATGTTTCTGTAAGTTATTGTCAAGGTCTAGTGCTGGCAACAGGGAAAAAGTACCCAAACGCAACTCGGATGATGATGATGAGTGGAAACTTGTGTTACCAGCAGATGGGTAAACAAAGATAGGCATAAATCCAAAAACAGACAGGCAGACAAAACCAACACACCTACGCTGAAGACGAACTGACAATGAACAAAAGAAGTGGACCGGTATAAGTAGGGAGAGCTGACGAGGGAATTAAGGGTGCTTTCACACCTGCCTAATTTAGTTCGGTTGAATCGTACTAGAGTTCGTTTGCCCCGTTGGTGTGGTTCGTTTGGTCAGGTGTGAAAACAGCAATCGCACTCGGGTGCGCACCAAAAGCGGACCAAACAAGCGTACCAAGACCTCCTTGAAGAGGTGGTCTCGGTATGCTTTCAAACGAAATCTGGAGCGGTTCAACTGCAAAAAATACTGATCATTTTTGGACTAAACCAGCTGCTGTAGTCATATTTTCGGAAGATGAGCATGTCCGAGTTAAGAAGAATTAATGCGCGCCTCCGCTTGAAGTGACGAGCGATGCGCCCACACTCGCCGTTTGCATCAGAACGTTGTTTTCAAGCCGCAGCCGCGCTTCATTATAGAAATGTATTGTTTGCATATTGTGGTGTGTACAACCAATGTAATAGATTCTGGCCAGGAACAAAACCAGCCCGCGCAGTCGTCTCTCCATAGTTGTGTTGTTGTTTGCTGGCTTTTTCTCTTCTGTTGGAATTTTCCTGCACGTAAAATCTGACCAATCAAAAAGCAGTTTAGTAAAAACACCATGGCCAATGAGTGATGTGGATGTTGTCATGTGACTGCATTTTAGTTTGTTTCAAACTGGTTCGGTTCAAAGCAATAAATATGGTGTGAAAAGAAACTAAAAAAGCAGAAGAATGCTACAATGTATAATTGTTTACCCTTGGTTCGGACCAAATGAACCTAAGTAGAGGTGTGAAAGCACCCTTAGTGCAGGACGACAAATATGCTGCAGGCTGACAACCAGCAGAGTGAAAACAGGTGTGTGAGTAGTGAGAGGTAATCAGGGGTTTTTGCAGGGCAAACAAACAGGAAAAACAACCAAAATACATGAGGAGAATCTCTACAAAACACCAAGCTAAACCCAAAACCATACAGAAATTACAACAAATATTATATTAGAACACTACTTTGTCACTTTTTGACCCACGCATCACTAGTAACCACACTTTAGGATCAAATTAGGTAAGGTAGGTACTTTAAGTATAGCCTTTTCACTTAAAAGTCACATAAAAAATTGCATAAAAAAATAAAATATATTGCTGGACTCGGTTAAGACCAACTAGAATGATTGGCGAGACCGGGATTGAACTGCCGATCTTCCAATTAGTGGGCAACCTGCTCTACATCTAAGTCACATCTGCCCTTAATAGAGTCATAAACTACCTCAAAATGGATTAGGTCGGAGAAGGGTGAGGATTTAGATTTTACTGTATATTTAGAACTGTAATACAGTAACAGCTCTTTATCTCTTAATGTTTGCCCGGGCGCTGCAAAACAGTGCCACAAGGTTATTATGGTGGTCATGGTTTGTAAATTATCCCGACGCTTTGTACTCATAGAAAAGCCAAATGGTACATACCCCCTCTTTGCAAAAAACACCTGGGAAAACTCTACAGCCAAAATACACCACAAAGCTTTTTATAATCAGTTCCTTCCTGCCGCTTCAGGCAGTGCTTCAGGACACCGTAGTTCCTACACCACGGTTTCCGGGTGTCAGCCTGTTGAGTCCAGCCTCGGGTGGTTCCCCTGAGGGACTTCCTTTCCAGCTTGGGAAAGATTGCCCTGGTTGTTGCACTGGGTGTTACACACCATTCAAAACGGGTACAGGCTTCAGTTTGGGTCCTGACCTCCAAAATTCCGACAGATCTTGGAGACGAAGCTGGACCCGGTGCAGGCACAGATTATGGTGCGGGAGGTGCATTTTCTTTTGCAAAAAGGGGCCATAGAGCAGGTCCCAGTATGAGAGATGCACACCGGGTTCTACAGCCGGTATTTTATAGTTCTGAAGAAAGATGGAGGGTTACACCCAATTTAGATCTTCATCAGTTGAATCGTAATTCGATTACTTTGCGGGCACAACTATCTCCCACACCAATCAAGTCGATGCTGGCCATGGTGCCCAGGGTGCAGCTAGGCCGACATCTCACTGCAAAACCGTCACTGTTAGGGCTCATGGCAGCAGATTCCACCGTAATACCGCTTGATCTGGTGCACATGACGCTGCTGCAGTAGTGGCTCAGGAGCACAGGGTTTTGCCGATTCAAGGATACACACAGATGCCTTTGTTCCTTGGCTAGGTGGAAGGAATGTGCGTTCCTGACCCAGTGCTAGAAGCAGTGTATCATTGTCGAAAGGTGTCGACGGACGCCTCCAGCACTGGACGGGGCGCGGTCATAAATGGCCACTCTGGCGGTTCTGCTGGCTGTAAGGTATTTTCTCCCAGACCTCAGGGACCACCATGTTCTTGTTCGAACATACAATATGTCAGTGGTCTCCTACATAAATCGACAGGGGGGTCTGAGATTGTGCCCTATGTGCAGACTGGCGCATCGGATCCTCCTGTGGTCACAGGGGAAGTTGCTGTCCCTGAGAGCACTTTATATCCCTGGGTACCTGAATGTGGGAGCAGACATCCTGTTGAGGCAGGGCATCCAGCGCCCCTGGGGCTGGATAGCACGGTGCAGCCCTGAGGGGGACCATCTCTGAGCTGCCGGACTCTCAACCAAGGTAATCGAGACCATTCTACACTCTAGAGCCCTCTCCACTAGGAAACTGTACTCTTTCAAGTAGAAACTTTTCACTGCATGGTGCCGCAAGCACCATCAGGATCCAGTTAACTACCCGGTGGCTTCAGTGCTGGAGTTCCTCCAAGGCCGGTTATCGGCCTCCTTACACTTTAGGTGTATGTGGTGGCAATTAACAGCCTTCCACAGTTTGGTGGAGGGCTCCTTGCTGGGAAAACATCGACTTATCGACCTATCCACATAAAGTATGGCGTCCTCTAGGGCATGGTGGTTGGGAACCTCCCTCCCCAATATATGTGGTGGTTTTCCCCTCACACATTTGTGAGGTTTTTTAGCCTGGACCGCCCGGATACTCCCAGGTCCGTCACACTTCTGTCCTGAAGTGTGCCTTCTGGCTTCACGCTCAGGCATCCCTCTAGCACGGCGAGGTTGGGACTGCGTTCCCCACGGCGTCAGCCGACGCAGCGTTCAAGTTCCCTCGAAAGGGAACGCCTCAGGTTATGTATGTAACCATGGTTCCCTGAAAGGGGAATGAAACGCTGCTTCTGACCACAGGTAGTGGTGTTATAACCATCCCTCATACTAACTCTAAAGCAAGAGAGGCTGCCTTCTATGTTCCAAGTAATTGGAATGCCCTGCCTGAGGACCTGAGAGAGGCCCCTTATTTGAACCCTTTTGAGAACAGGTTAATAACCTTACTTTTCATTACAGTCTATGACTAAGTTCTTAGTGTGTGTGTGTGTTCACGGGTGTGTGTGTGTTTTGCATATTTTGACATGTGTATATTCTGCACTGATTATTTGTAGAATTGCATCTGTTGCTATGCATATTTATTTTCTGCACTTGCACTTGGTACGATTGTATTGTGATTGTATTGTCATTTCATTGAAAGCACATTGTGTTGCCCTGTTGAAATATGCTACGTAAATAAAGTTTGCCTTGACTTAAAAATGTTTGTGCTAACAGTCTTAAAGGTCAACAGATAAAAAAAATGTGTAAATGAATAGGTGGGAGGTAAAGTAAGGAAGTGGTTCACCTCTCCTTATATCGTTTTTATTTGACTCCCCCTCTAGGTTGCTGAATCCCCCCACACCCGTGAGGCAGAGATCAGAGTCCACCTGAAGCTGGTGGAGGAGGAGGCCAACCTGCTGAGTCGACGCATCGTGGAGCTGGAGGTTGAGAACAGGGGGCTCCGAGCTGAGATGGACGACATGAAGGGACTACAAGGTAGTTTGTAAACTTATCTCATCGGTCAACTTTACATTTCTATGATTCATTTCTCAGACATGTGGGCTCCTCTGGAGGTGCAGATAATCTTAATTCATCAGGTAGCATTAGCTAATTGGAAATCTTGTGTAGCAATAATTAAGATTAAGATGTAAGTGTAAAATGTGGCCGGCAATGTCTTTTTTCATTAATTAATGACCATGGCATTCATGATGTTAGAATCTCAGCAATGCTTACCTTGATGGCTTAGAACTTAGAAGATACGTTAGGCTAACTAGCTAAATTAGATAACTTGAAAAGTTTGCAAAGGTTTCTCAGAATTATAGGTACATTTGATATTTTATAGGTTTTTGAGTACAAGTAAAATAAAAAGTAATATAAAAGCAAAACAGAAATACACCCATCTGTTGACACACCTTCAAAAATTTGATAAACTAGAATACACTGAAACATTTATAGCATTGACTTAAAATGTGTAAGCTGAAAGTGTTTTGGAATATCAAACCAGTATTTTTCATTATCTTATTACTTTTTGAATTGTACTACATTGTCAAATCATCCTTATGATTGTTTTGTAAATTCACTCCTTGCTGAAATGCATTTGTATTTAAAATTTGTTCTTACTGTTTATTGGTTAGACCTACACATACTACTGAAGGAATAGTTAGACATTTAGGGAAATGTGCTTCATAACTTTCTTGCCAAGCGTTAGATGAGAATATAAATACCACTCTCATGTCTGTACATTAAATATGATGACAGCAGCCGGTCAGTTTAGTTAAACAGGAAGACCGAAAACAAGGGGGAACAGCTAACTTCTGGTTTATGTAACAGAGAATTTCAGGTCAGGTGCAGTAACTTTCTGGAGTTCTGTCATCACCATGAAGTTGCCAGGCAACAAGTGGAGACTCCAGGAAGTAACAGATAAAACCACAACAGCTTTAGTGGTGCTGTTAGGATGATTTTGTTACCTTTGGACAGAGCCAGGCTACCTGTTTCCCCCTGTTTCCAGTCTTTGTGCTATGCTAAGCTAACCGGCTGCTGGTCCCTGCTTCATATTCACCATACAGACATGGGACTAATTTCTTCTTCTGTTGCTTTTAAACTGCTTAACCTCTCATTGGTTCTTTTCCCCTAGATGGTCCTCAAGAACTTACTGGTGTTGGTGGTGGTCTAGGAGCAGGTCTTGGCCTTGGAGGAGGAGCCATGGTACTGGCGGGAGGGGCTTCATCTGAAAACGTCATGGAGCTCCAGAGACACCTCCAGTTTGTGGAGGAGGAGGCGGAGCTATTGAGGAGGTCTCTAATTGAGATGGAGGAACAGAACAAACTCCTAATGAATGAGATTAACCGCTATAAATCTGAACTCCCACCGCCATCATCCGGGATGTCAACGAATTCATTAACGTCGCTGACAGACGGGCTGCTGAAGGACAGTCCGGTGCACTCTATACAGGAAGGAGCTGTGCTTATCGCTGACACCCTGGGCCAGGAGGAGGAGCTCAGATTGGCAAGACTTCAGATTGGAGAATTGAGCGGGAAGATAAAGAAGCTGCAGTATGAGAACCGAGTGCTTCTGTCCAACCTGCAGCGCTGTGATCTGGCTTCCTACCATGTTCATTCCTCCTCCTCCTCTTCTTCCTCACTTCGACTAGCTCTGGAGACTGACTCAGAGGCTGGAGACTCAGCTGAGTGCCTCCCTACCAGGTAGTATTTTATTTTCAAGTTTTCCTGTACAACATTTTTGGTGAAATTGAGATTCTCTAGTGTGGTTCTCTACAGAAAATGCTTCAGTGAGATTATGTTTTGTAGTAACTCAACACATTTTTAATATATATATTTTTTTTAATTAGGTAAAAATTAGTCATTTAACCTAACATGAACCCCACCAAGGTTACTGCATGTAGTTCTGTTTTATACAGTTACCATTCATCCATCCATCTTCTTCAGCTTATCTGCGGCCTCAGGGGCAGCAGTCTAAGCAGAGACGCCCAGGTTTCCCTCTCCCCAGACACTTCCTTCAGCTCTTCCGGGGGAATACCGAGGCGTTCCCAGGCCAGCCAAGAGACATAGTCCCTTACAGCGTGTCCTAGGTCTTCCCCGGGGCGTCCTCCCGGTTTGACATGCCCAGAACACCTCCGCCAGGGAGGCATCCAGGAGGCATCTGGGACAGATGCCTGAGCCACCTCAGCTGACTCCTCTCAATGTGGAGGAGCAGCGGCTCTACTCTGAGCTCCTCCCGAGTGACCGAGCTCCTCACCCTATCTCTAAGGGAGCGCCCAGCCGCCCTACGGAGGAAACTCATTTCGGCTGCCTGTATCCGGGATCTTGTCCTTTCAGTCATGAGCCATGCTCATGGCCATAGATGAGAGTAGGAACATAGATCAACTGGTAAATAGAGAGCTTCATCTTGCAGCTCAGCTCTTGCTTCACCACAACAGACCAGTATATCGACCACATCACTGTGGAAGGTACACTGATCCGCCTGTCGATCTCCCGTTCCATCCTTCCCTCGCTCATCAACAAGACCCCAAGATACTTAAACTCCTCTACTTGAGGCAGGAGCTCTCCACCAACCTGAAGGGGACAAGCCACCCTTTTCCGGCTGAGAACCATGGCCTCGGACTTGGAGGTGCTGATTCTTATCTCAGTCGCTTCAAACTTGGCTGCAAACTGTCCCAGTACACGCTGAAGGTCCTGGTTTGATGAAGCCAACAGGACAGCATCATCTGCAAGAAGCAGAGAGGAGATCCTGTGGTCCCAAAACAGGACTCTGTCTGGCCCCAGCCTGCGCCGGTGACAAAAGGCAGCCCTGCTGGAGTCCAACATGCACCAGGAAAAAGTCTGCCGGCAATGCGAACCAAACTCCTGCTCCGGTCGTATAGGGACTGGACAGCCCTTAGCAGAGGGCCCCAGACCCCATACTCCTAGAGCATCCCCCAGAGGTTGCCACGAAGGACACCGTCGAATGCCCTCTCCAGATCCACAAAGCACATGTGGACTGGTTTGGCAAACTCCCATGAACCCTCCAGCAACCTGGGTATAGAGATGGTCCAGTGTTCCACGACCAGAACAAAAAAACCGTATTGTTCCTCCTGAATCGGAGGTTCGACTACTGGCTGAATTCTCCTCTCCAGTACCCTGGCATAGACTTTTCCGGGGAGGCTGAGGAGTGTAACCCCCCTGTAGTTGGAACACACCCTCCAGTCCCCCATCTTAAACAGGGGGACCACCACCCCAGCCTGCCAGTCCAGAGGCACTGTCCCCAGCCGCCACGCAATGTTGCAGAGGCGTGTCAACCAAAACAGCCCCACAACATCCAGAGACTTGAGGTACTCAGGGTGGATCTCATCCACCCCTGGTGCCTTGCCACCGAGGAGCTTCTCAACTACCTCAGTGACATCAGCTTGGGGGATTGACGAGTCCCCAATCGAGCCCTCAGCCTCTACTTCCTTAGTGGAAGACGTGTCGGTGGGGTTGAGGAGATCCTCGAAGTACTCCTTCCACTGTCCGAGGATGTCCCCAGTCGAGGACAGCAGATTCCCACCCCCACTGTAAACAGTGTGTGCAGGGCACTGCTTCCCTCTCCTGAGGCACCGGATGGTTTGCCAGAATTTCTTTGAGGCCAACCGATAGTCCTTCTCCATGGCCTCACCAAACTCCTCCCAGACCCGGGTTTTTGCCTCTGCAACCACCCAGGCTGAGGCTCACTTGGCCTTCCGGTACCATCTGCCTCCGGAGTCCCTTGAGCCAACCAGGTTCGATAGGACTCCTTCTTTAGCATGACGGCATCCCTTACTTCTGGGGTCCACCACCGGGTTCGGGGATTGCCGCCACAACGGGCACCAGAGACCTTACAACCACAGCTCCGAGGGCGGTCGCGTCAACAATGGAGGTGGAGAACATGGTCTACTTGGACTCAGCCTCTCCAGCCTTCTTTAGGATCTGGTTGAAGCTCTGCCAGAGGTGGGAGTTGAAGATCTCGCTGACCGGAGGCTCTGCCAAACGCCAAGTCTTTCCAACTTCCTCCCCCGCCATCGGATCCAACTCACCCCCAGGTGGTGATCAGTTGACAGCTCCACCCCTCTCTTCACCTGCGTTTCCAAGACATATGGCCGGAGGTCAGGTAAAACAACCACAAAGTCGATCATCGACCTCCGACCTGAGGTGTCCTGGTGTCATGTGCACTGATGGACATCCTTACGCTAGAACATTGTGTTCGTCGTGGACAAACTGTGATTAGCACAGAAGCCCAATAAGGGAGCACCACTCAGGTTCAGGGCGGGGGGGCGTTCCTCCCAATCACGCCCCTCCAGATGTCGCTGTCGCTGCCCACATGAGCATTGAAGTCCCCCAATAGAACGACGGAGTCCCCGGTTGGAGCACTTTCCAGCACCCCACCCAGAGACGCCAAGAAGGTCTACACTGCCATTTGGCCCGTAAGCACAAATAAAAGTAAGAGACCCATCCCCGACCCAAAGGCGCAGGGAAACGACCCTCTCGTTCACCGGAATGAACTCCAACACATGGCGGCTGAGCTGAGGGGCCACCTCTCACAGCAACTCCAGAGTAGTAGAGAGTCCAGCCAGACAAGAAAATCAGAGAGAGACAGACAGACAGTCAGACAAAGACAAACAGACAGAATGATTCAGAATTAAACCTCAAACAGCTCAAAGTTTGAATGTATTAAGAGTTTAAAAGGACAGAGATAACAAAGTAGCTCAACATCAGTCCACCAATCAGAACAGAGCAGCAAAGTGCTTTAATCTTTACTCAGCCATTCAACAACAGCTGTGTGTCTGTTTAAACTGCATTGCTGTTGAGACAGACTGGAAGAGTAGTGTAAAACTCTATCAAACAAGACTCGAAAAAAGCCTAAACTATAGGTTGTATAGATGAAATTACATCACCATAAGCACCAGAAGGGATTTCTGAACAAGTAGATATGTAATTTGTGTGGATAAAGTTAGGAAATGTGTGTGTTACAGCGATTTTAAAAACTTGTACTTTCTTTTTTCGTTCAGCCATTTTGACACAGGTTTATAATGGCCCCAAATGAAGGATTTGCTTGTCAGTCTTGTCATTTGGAAGCTCACTGAGCCAAATGTATAAGTCCAATAAATTCAATAACCACATTTCTAGAACCAGCACAAAAATGTTCCTACGTTTTTGATGTAAAATGATGCATGAAATGTGAAAACTGTGGGCACAACAGCAAGTTAAAGATAAAATTCATAGAGGGCACCTCTAGCGATGGTGTCATCCACTCTAGGCCATTATAAACTCTGACTTAATATATAATGGGTATTTATAATGAGAAAAAAGCATAAAGCTTAAACCGTGATAATTTAAAAACAGTAAGAGATATCAAAAGCTGAATAAAAGTTTTATAGTTGACAGTCTTGTGACCAGTTTTAATTTTATATGATGTCTTTAGCTAAAGGTATGCAGAACTAGTTACATTTCAAAGTTTGAGTAAGTTTGAAGATGAAGATTTCTCCATAAACTTACATTATAAAAAGTTGTTATAAAAAAGCTTATGTTAACATTTTAAAAAGTAGAAAAGGTAAAAAAAAGAAAAATACAAGCAGACATCCTTAAAGAGCTGACCATTTTGATCGTTGAGTAATTTCTGTAGCTGAATGTATGCAGAAGGAGATTCAATGCAAAAAACATACAGAAATGGAGAATAAGTATAAAGAAACGAAATAACAATAGAGGGAAGAGAACAAAATTAGTGTGAGAGCTTCCACTTAACACAAAGTACGGCTGAGGCAAATGGGAATGTCATAAGTTTTACAGGTATTTGGTCATAAACCAAAGTTTTGGACACATTTTAAATTTGACCTGATGATGGATGAAAAATGAAGGAATCATCAAAGTTATTACAATTGATCTTGTGGGGGGACATGACGATCTATTTAATATTTGTTGAGATAGTTTACTAAAAACTAGAGGCAAAGTCAGGGTATCACCAGAGTCAGTAGGAGCCATCCCCTTGGCACCATGACTGTAGAAAGTTGCATGGAAATCCATCCAATTTTTTAAAAGAGATTTTCTCCAGACAGCCATGAGCTTGATGAGAGATTAGAAGAACCCATGGCTGTGTAAGATTACAGTGCTTCAACCACATTACATAAACCTGTATCTCATAACTCAAACGTTATTGTTCAGACATGAGCAACACTTCAGCAATAAAGAAGCAACCAAGGCTTTTTGTCAGCAGTGAATTGCTTCTAGATTGAAAGTTAATTCTTGAAACTGAAATTGACATAACAATCTCACAACAAGGCCCATTTAGTAGCTTTACTGGAGCTTTTTATGGTATCACATGATCATCCTCAGCAGATGGAGTTTAGCCAGTTAGAATGAACTTTCAATTCCTACTTTTAAGCCAACATGGATAAGATGTCCTAAATGTGCTCTCTCTGTTTTTCAGCCCACCCCACCGCAAAGAGCCAGTAGGGGGTGAGAACGCTGCCTTGGAGATCAAGGAATGGAAAAAAAAGGAGAACGCTGATGCAACAACCTCACTCCCTGGGTTCCTAGGGCAGAAGGACCATGATGCCGTGCTGGCCATGAGGGACCAGGCTCGCTTGGTTTCCATGGCAATACAGCTTCTGACCTCCCCCGAGTCAAACTGCCTCTCCTCCTCCCCATCCATCTATCACAAGTACTGCAGCAATGAGGCCGCAGAGCCGTGTGACCTGGAGAAACCTCAGTCCCACAGCCAGGTATGTGTCCTCTGTTTGGTGTGTTGTTCTTCCACTATACTGTCAGATGAGTCCTTTTAAAGTCAGTCAGCTTTTCAGGAATTTTATGAAACCTGATTATTATGTGGCCCTATTAATTCCCTTTTTTCATGAAATCTATCGGAACCCTAAAGATATGTCTATACTTTAATAAAACATTACAAAGTATACATAAAAAATACTAATTCATAAAATATCCCTTTGTACAATACGATTAAAAAGCAGCAAATACGCATGTTCGAGAAGCTGAAACCAGAGAATATTTGGCTTTTTACTTGATAAATCACTATCAACAATTAATCGATTTTCAACATTGTTGTCAATTTTCTGTTTATCAATAATTCTAATAATCAAGTAATGATTTCAGGGCTTCTTCTGTGTGAATTAAAAACTAATTTACCTGAATTTTCTGCCAATTCTTTCCTTCCTGTTGCTCTACAGGACAGACGGTCTCCTTTCTATGATTCTATCTGCGTGTTGTTATTAATAATAGAAAATGTCCAGTACTGTTTACTGTTTAGAGAAAATAAATAAGTTGAAAAAGATAAATAAAGTTTTTCAAGTACAGCATGATATTGAATGAATATTTCTTTGTTCCCCAGATTTCAGAGCTGTCTGACCTGGTGGACCGGCCCCTGGTTGGTGCTCTGACCAGTAGGCTTCAGGCCCTACACACCCAGCTACAGGTCTTTGTGGAGCGCATAGACAGCCTGTGTAAAGCTCCAGCAGGTGGGAGGGACCCTCAAGTGGAAGTAGCATCTCCGTTGGTCTCACCCTGCACCTCCCTCCCCTGCTCTGGAGAAGACCAGGATGGACTGAACACTGCTGAGGAGGTAAAAGACAAGAAACACACTCTTCCTTTTCACTACTTGTCACTCTTGTCTCTTTATTTATTATGAGTCTTTTTTTATGAAGCTTTTACTTTTGTTGGGTTTTTATTTTCTGTTAAATAGACTGCATTTATATAGCGCCTTTCTAGACATATGGCCGCAGTTATGATGATACAACCACAAAGTTGATCATTGATCTTTGGCCTAAGGTGTTCTGGTACCGATTAAATGGTAAATGGACTGCATTTATATAGTGTCTTTCTAGTCTTCCAACCACTCAAAGCGCTTTACACTAAATGTCAACATTCACCTATTCATTCACTAATGGCAGAGGCTGCAGTGCAAGGGGCCGACTGCTCATCAGAAATAGTAACTAATACTCATTCACACACACACATACACACACACACACACACACTCTTGAGCCAGAGTTCGAACCACCAATCTTCCAATTAGTGGACAACCAGCTGCCGATTCACAAATATACTTTTGAATGCTTGAACATGGTGTTTGGCCAATCCATTACTAGTAGAGAAGTCCAACAACAAACTACCACAAAGGTTCTGATCAAGCAGACCGTTTCTCCCAATAACCCCATTGAAGTCCCCCAGCCAGGACACCACCTGGAGACTCCAAAAAGGCTTGGTACTCTGAACTTCCGTTCAGTGCATAAGCACAAACAATTGTCCGAGCCTCCCTCTCAATTACTTGCAGTTGCATAGAGGCGACCCTCTCGTTCTCCAGGGTAAACTCCAATACAGTGGCGCTCAGCCAGGGGCTTGTGAGTATCCCTCTCCCCCTGAGCAACTCCGGAAAAGGCGAAAGTTCGGCCTCTCTCCAAGAGTTTGGTTCCAGACCCAATTCTGTGCATAAATATGAGCCCAACTCTATTTAGTACTGCTCCACCTCCCACACAGGCTCTGGTTCCTTCCATGGCCAAGAGGTGATGTACCACATCCCTAGATCCAGTCTGTGACGCCAGGTGTCAGCATGCCTAGGACCTGCTGCGCAGTTTACAATGCACCCAACCCCAATGCCTATCCCTGTGGATGGTGGGCGACCGGGCGACGGCTCTATGTAGCTTTCAGGCTGTGTCCGACCGAGCCCCATGGGTCATGGCCTGGCCACCGTGTACTCGCCGGTGAGATTCCCTCCCAGTTCTGGCTCTAGGAGGGAGCCCCGGTTTACTGTTCCGGGTGATGCGCTCCTTCTTGGCTAATTCATAAAGGGTCTGTGAATCGCTTTTAGTCAGTCCCCTCCTCTGAGACCAATTTGCCTTAGGAGACCTTACAAGGAGCTATTGCACCTGACAACACCGCTCCAAGGATTACAAGGACACGCAAAGCCATCCACCACATTAATGTAGAGATTCTTGGACGAGCTGTTTAGCAAATATTAAACTAATAAACAATTAACATGTTAAGATAACATATTAAGTTAATGCTTTTAGACTTATCTGACACTGTTTTGGTTTGAATATTTGTTTAAAAACTGCAATAAAAATGGTAATGGTAAAAAACGGTTTGAACACTGGTATTTATGATAAGAAGAGTAATGGTAAAAGCACAAGACTATAAAACCAGCATCTCTATAATTTCAGAAACACAAAATCTGGAGTCTGAAAACAAAAAACAAATGAGTTATTAAAATCTACCATGATAAAAATGGTACAAAAATCTACCTCTGATTATGATTGAAAGAGTTGTCGACGTACATTTCTTAAAGCAGCAGATGAGACAGTGAGCTCAGTCTAAATAGATTTCCAATCACACTTCATAAATTGCATTTTCAGTCTGAAATGCACCACATGGAAATTCTTTTGTTAGAGTTGATTGTCAGTGATTTATGATTTAGTCTGAGCATCTACTGTACTTTTAATGATATAATGGTCTATATAAAATTCAGCATAAGATCCACAAAGTTACTGCATGAAAGCACATAATCAGCAAAAGACATTGAATTTATACCCAACTGGCTTCGTTTTCTACAGTATACCTACTGGCATATTTTTCCCTCACCGTCGACCATCAGAAAAAAAAATTTCAATCATCAAATCTGGGGTAATCTTTCTGGGGTAAATGAAGTTGTGTTGGAAACACATTTTTTAAAAAGAAAGCAATACAGGCCCAATAGTAGACAACATGTGTTTGTTATGATGGATATTTTTGCAATTTGGTTTACAGTAAGAGAAACTTGTTTCTTATAAAAATCTGTTTTCTATTCTAACCTAAACTAATTTGCCTATTTGGAGGAGGCTGTGATGAAATTACACAAAGTTATAAGAAAATACTTCATAATGTTAAGACTCCATTAGAGGCCAATTCTGAGTTCCAACACCCCTCCAATCTCTACTCCCTTTTCCTTTCTCTCTGTCCTTCTCTTTGTCCCTTCCTCCTTCGCTCTTTCTCTTTGCATGGGCACAATAACCGTCGCTTTCTGCACTTCACTTCCATCTCCCCCTTTCTGTCCTTTGAAACCTCCTTTCTCCCACTCCTCACGCCTCCTCCTTTTCATCATCTCCTTAACTGCCTCCCTTCTTTCCTCTGGCGCCTCCTTCCTCACCTCATGTCTCTTTCCTTCCCTCATTCCCACTGTACCTTCTTCTCCTTTGTCCTTGGTTCCCTTCCCCATCTGCACTCGTTACTTCATCTTCTCCTTCACCTTGCTGCTCCGTCACCCCTTTGCTCTAACCTTTCATCCTAAACCCCCATTCATCTAATTTCTCCCCTCTTTCATTCTCCCTTCCTCCACTATGTCCTATTGCTTTTTCACCCCTGTCTGTCCGCTTCCATTTTCTTTTTCTCTTCTCTCCCCCTCAGCCATTCATTCTAACCTCCATCTTCCTTTTCTTTCTTTTCTCCACTCTCTCCTTCTCCTCTCTGACCAAGTTCTTTTTCCTCTACATATTTTTCTTCGTCTTGTAAGATCCATCCATCCATCTATTTCTGTTTCGCTTTTGTTGTTTCAATGTTATCATATGAATGGACACCGTTTTGGTTGTATTTTTTTATTCTTATTGTTGTTTGTCTTGTTTTCCTTTCATTTCTATCACTCCCCACCTTTTTGTTTTTTTCCACACAACTTCTCCTCCTCCCCTGTCCCTCCCTGTTTTTTATTTTTGTTTATTTGTTTTTTTTTCTCCATTAACTTTCCCTTGCATGCATGCAGCAGCCTCATTATAGGGACCAATCAGAGCCGGAGGTGAAAGGTCAAACTGAAGAGAACAGCCAATCAGAGCGCAATGAGACACAAAAGCAGGAAAACAGCCAGCTGGAACAGGGAGAGGAGACAGATGATGCACTGGTGAGTTGCTCACAATCGCAATAACTCACATTGCTCTCTTGTGCACACAGAGGTCTGATAAAGTAACTAAGGAAACTGGCCACGAATATTAAAGCGACTATAACTGTAATGTTTAGGGCTCGAGCACAGGCTGTGAAAGTCCTATTGAAATGCAAGGAATTATTCGTAGGGCACAAGCACGAAAGTGCAAGGAACCTATTTCCTGCGTCAATATCAACATTTTAAACACATATTTGAGGCCTTTAGGATGCTGAAAAAGTCACGAAACTATGCACCCAAACTTGAACTGGTAAATATGTTTCGTCTTGGGGGTGACACGTCGGCTCTATAGCTCCCCCTAATGACTTTTAGCCTTGAAAACGGCTCGGGCTAGAAGAAAACTAATGAAACTTACCACACGCATCAGAATGGGTGTGTGTGTTTTGTTTTTTGGTATAGTCTAGGGCTTGGGTGTGGCAAAATGGCTCAATAGCGCCCCCTACAACATTTCAACGAAGTAGTACGTCACCTACATGTACCAAATTTGGGAGGCAGATGTATCATCTCTAGACTTAAAACAAAACCTCTTGGAGCCAAACCCTAAACCCAACAGGAAGTCAGCTATTTTGAATTTATTTTTTCGCCATGCACATACCTTAACGAACTCCAAAAGAATTAATCCATTCGACTCCAAATTTGGATGCTAACTGTTGTGATGCAAAATTGTGAAGATTTTTACGTTTTCTCAAGTGGTGTTGCTGTGGCGATGCAGCGAATTCTAGGTTCCAAAATTAGTAAAAGTACTACCTCATTCCGAAATTAGTAACTGTATTACCTCAGCTCCACATCCTCAGATCTTTTCCAAATTTCACATGCTTGACAAGAGTCCCTGACTGATGACATTTAAAGGCTAATTTGAAGCTTTATTGTCTGATCTACACAACATGGCAACACCTTGTATGAGTAGTGCATATTCTCTAACGCCAGATAGTCGATGCAGGAAGTGATATTAAACTTCTTTGCGCAGTGCCGATGGCTTAGGGCCCGAGCAGGAATGCAAGGAATTATCTTTATTAATCCCCGAACAGCAACTGCTGCATGGCAAAATGACCAAAAGGACAAGATCCCAGATACAGGCGGCCGAAATGAGTTTCCTCCGTAGGGTGGCTGGGTGCCCCCTTAGAGATAGGGTGAGGAGCTCGGTCACTCGGGAGGAGTCAGCTGAGGTGGCTCGGGCATCTTTTCAGGATGCCTCCTGGACGCCTCCCTGGGGAGGTGTTCCGGGCAAGTCAAACCGGGAGGAGGCCCTGGGGAAGACCTAGGACACTCTGGAGGGACTGTGTCTCTCGGCTGGCCTGGGAACGCCTCAGTATTCCCCCGGGAGGGCTGAAGGAAGCGTCTAGGGAGAGAGAGAAGTCTGGGCGTCTCTGCTGCCCCCGTGACCTGGCCCCAGATCAGCGGCAGAAGATGGATGGATGTATCACCCAAAGACATAAAAAAAGCCTCTTGGAGCCATTCCCCAGATCCAACAGGAAGTCAGCCATTTTTTACTTCAATGTTTGCTTGAAGGCCATTTTTCGAAATTGACATGCTCCGTACAAACTTCTAGAGAATTTATCGGATCAGCTTCTTGCTGAGCAATCTACAAACCTTTCATGATGAAAAGTTGTTCAAAGCTTAAGATTTCATCTAACGGTGTGGCCGTTATAGGGCGGCGAATTTTGAATTTTTGCCATGAATCAGGAAGTTATAACTTCGGTGTACAATACATGGTCAAATCTGCCACAAACTTCACATGTTTGATAACTGTCCCAGCCTGAAGACATTTACAGGCCACTATTGCATATTAGTCATAGCACCACCCACTGGCTACAGGAAGTTAGCCCCCTGCCTCTGTTTCAGCTGCATGTACAAAATTTGGTAGGTACATGCATCACCCCCAGACTTAAAAAGTCTCTCGGAGCCATACCCTAAATCCCAACAGGAAGTCAGCAACTTTGAATTGAAAGTGCACTTTTTGTATGACAAGGGTCCCTCTCTGAACGGATCTATATGACAATATTCAGTTATTGTCACAGCACCACTTGTTTTATGCATTGATTGACTCCAGCCAACAGGTTGAGTACATCCACTTCAGACTTCATTGTAAAGATTGTGAGTTTTTTTCGGTGAACAACATTGGCGTGGGTAAGTAGCTAATTTCGATGCTTCATCATACAGAAAGCGGTTGTGACTCCACTTTACATTGTCCCAGCTGCCCCAAATTTCACATTCTGGTTAAGAGTCCAGGCCTGAACACATCTATATCCCCGACCTGAGTCAGTCGTTTTGCCACCTATTGACAACAGGAAGTCAACCTTACAGTTTTTTGCCTTTTTCTCATGGCAGTTGTGATAACATTTTTTATGTTACAGTACAGTCCATTTACTATTTATCATTTTACATTTAGTCATTTAGCAGACGCTTTTATCCAAAGCGACTTACATTTGAGGAAGACAATGGAAGCAATATAACAACACAAGGTAACAAAAAGCATAAGTGCATCAAAAACGAGTCTGGTTAAAGCCCAGCACAGTATACAAAGCTAAGGATAGGAAGGGTTTCTTTTTTATAGCAGAGGTAGAAAGGAAGAAGAGTTAGTGATTGTCAGTCAGGTGTTGACGGAAGAGATGCGTTTTCAAGTGCTTTTAAAGGTGGCTACAGAATCCAGATCCAGAGAAGGTGCGCGAGAGTGATTTTATTCCTTTTTGGCATTTTACAGGTGTGCTTTCAGCAGGCCAGCTACACCCACACTCTAAGGATTTGCTATGCATGTCTTCTACTTCATTGTATGATTTGGAATAAGAACAAGTCGAGAACTGGGTATATTCTTCATTCATCCAACACTGCGACGGCTCATAAGGGGCAGGGTGGAGTAGACAAACTTACCTTTCTCAAGTGCACAGCTATGAAAGGCTCATATTGTCATCCGAGGATGAAAAACCTAATACAGTAATGTAATAATGTCACATATACATGAAGGCAGATCAAACATAGCTAATCTTGAATGTTTGTTGAGTGATGACGAGGTAAGAAGGACCCAGATGCAGACAGAACTTGAGGAGTGGAGTCTTTATTGTCGCTTACCACAAGGTAGACAGGCGAACTTGGGAAACAGGCAGGAAAACAGAAAACCAGGAGCATGACAAAATCCACGACGCAAAGGTCCAACACTGAAGGGAACAGGACAGCGAATCACACGAACTAAATACACTCAAGGGAGGTGAAGACAACAAGGCACAGGTGCAGGACAGGTGAACACAATCAGGGACAGGAAGTAATCTCAGACAGAGACAGAGGAGAACAGACACCTACCAAAATAAAACAGGAAGAACCAGACTAAATTCCAAAATATAGACTACACAGACAATTTCAAAATAAGACCAGAACTAATAAGATAACAAACAGAACTCAGATGGACAACAAAAACCAGGAATAGACTAATCAAAAACACTCCACAACAACCCCCAAAACACCCCATACAACCCAAAACCACAACAAATGTTAAATGAGATACAGAGGAAACTAGTACTTAATGCATTCTATGTACAGTTATAAAAAATCTTGAATTTTATCCTCTTGTAACCCTGTAATTAATTTAATTTTGTATTCAATTTTATATTCAATTCAAATTTAGCCCAATATCGCAAATCACATATTTGCCTCAAAGGGCTTTACAATCTGTAACATACGACACCCTCTGTCCTTAGATCGTCGATTCAACTAAGGAAAACTACCCAAAAAATAACCTTTTAATGGGGAAATTTTTTTTTAGAAACCTCAGGAAGAGCAACAGAGGAGGGATCCCTCTTCCAGGACGGACAGACATGCAATAGATGTTGTATTTACAGAATAAATTCACAACAGAAAATCATAGTACATACAATTATGATGAAAATCATATAATTGTAGTATATATAATTGTGATGAAAAGTGTAGAATGTAAAACATAAGGGAAGATGATGGGTCCAGACGGACAACCGAGCAGCTCCAGGTGGAGCCCAACGAGCAGGACCCGAGCCACTCGTCCCCTGCACCGTAGACACAGCAGCACTGCCCCAGCAGGTCGCCACAATCACAGATCCAGATACATCTCCAGGGTCTGAAATACCTGCTAAAAGTGACAGTAAGAAAGAAGAGAGGGACGAGAAAGCACAAAACTACGGGAGAGGGAAGAAGTCAAGTTAGTAACATGCATTTATGGGACGAGAATGGCTGCCATTCTACTTTTGGAGCCTCTAAGAACCACAATCAACCCTGCATTCTGAGAGCGCAGTGTTCTAGTGGGGTAATAAGGTACTATGAGCTCTTTAAGATACGATGGTGCCTGGCCATTCTATTTACAGGGACCCACTGCAGAGAAATATTATAGTATATAGAAATATAATAATATATCACTTTTCCTAGTTCTAGTCAGTACACATGCTGCAGTGTTCTGGATCAACTGGAGAGTCTTAAGGGACTTTTTCAGACAGCCTGATAATAAGGAATTGCAGTAATCCAGCCTCAAAGTAACAAATGCATGGACTAGTTTTTCTGCATCATTTTGAGAGAGATTTTTGCAATGTTACATAGGTGAAAGAAGGCAGTCCTTGAAGTTTGTTTCATGTGGGAGTTGAAGGACAAATCTTGATCAATGATAACTCCGAGGTTCCTCACAGAGGTGCTAGCGGCCAGGGCAGTGCCCTCTAGAGTAACTATATCAGCTCATAGTGTGTCTCAGAGGTGTTCGGGGCCAAGGACAATAACTTCAGTTTTGTCCGAGTTTAACAGAAAATCAGTAATCAGTAATGTTACGCAGTAATATTAGGGGTGCGGGCTGTATTATAAAGTATCCACTGTTCTCCCACTCTTTCTCAATAATTACGCGTTAAGAATGATCTATGTGCTGTTCTCAAGTTCTTACTCTGTATTTACACATAAACAACAAGCCATGTGTTGTGGAATGTAATAGGTTTTATTCTGTTGTTTACATTAAACTGTTCTTTATTTAATGACTATTATTTCTTTGCTTTCCTTCAGGAATTTTTTGTTGCTCTTTCTTTTGGAGTATTTTTTTTTTTGTTGCTCTTGTTCTTCTTGTTGTTCTCCATTTTCCTTTTGTCCTCCTCTGACCGTTGACTGTATATAAAAATGGATGACAGCTACCCAAAAGTTAAGCCTATGGCATTTTAACTTGTTACTCGTAGCTTAACAAATTACATGTATTATTTGTACGTTTTCTTATCCACCTCTGGTTTAAGATACTAAATCTCCTGGCAGAACACCTCAGTTGAATTTCAGCCTGCACGCACGTTTGTTGTTGAAACAGAGCAGCTGATATTGCTGTAGCGAGAGCAACAAAATAGTGGACTGCTGAGTCGCCTTCAGTCCAAAACGGCAGAGACCTAGCGCTGCTTCCTTTCACTTCTTGTCAGTTTAAGTTCATTTGTACAAGTACCTGAAATTTGTACTTAAGTACAGCACCGAAGTAAATGTATTTAGTTACATTCCAGCGCTAGTCTCCATGGTAACCAGGGCTTTGTGTGTCTGCATCTTTAGTCGCACCTGAGTGCGAGAGAGACTAACATGCACCCAAATATATAACGAGAGAGTCAGATATTATAGAGGGACAATTGTGTTTGTAACAGTAATGAACAGAGCAGTGTTTACATACACTTAGTATTCAGTACAATACTGTAATTAACACCCACATGCAGAGTTTTTCTATTTCTATCCATCCAGAAGTGCAGTTTCCCCCTGCATCCAGTCTTTATTATAGGCTAGGCTAACCACGTCCTGACTCCGGTGACTTCCTGGAATCTTGTCGTCTCCTGTGAGGTTGTGGTACCAGAGGAGACTCCAGAAAGTCACCGTGCCCAGCTGCTGGTCGCCAAGAAATAGTAGAACCACAACTATATGTTTTACATATCAGTTTGTCTACCCATGTAAAAAGATACATATTAATCAGTAAGCTTAAGAGGTGCAGTCGGGCCTAATGTTGAGATTAGAAAAGGGCCATACTTGCTTCCAGTCTTTATGCTGATTGGCTCTAGCTTCATATTTAAAGCATAGACATGAGAGTAGAAACGATCTTCTCATGTATGTGTCAGCAAAAAAGCGAGCCTTCTTAAATATCAAACTATTCCTTTAATGCATGGTATGGTGGGTAACCCTGCATTAAATATACTGTAAAAGTATTTGTAACATTTTTTGCCATGAAAATAGTCAAATTTAAGGAAATGTAATAACAAATGCTTATTTTCTTCTAAAATATCTTTGGGAATAAAAGACTGATGAGTTTGTTAATTAAGTTATTTTTATACTGTACTATTGAAGTGGTGTTATTAGAGTGCATTTAAATACTCCAATTCTTGACATTCTTCTCTTTGCTGCAGTTTCAGTACAGTAGCGTGCCACAGCTGAGGTGTGTAAAGGGGGCTACAAAAGGTGCTGTAGCACACAACTGCCATGTTATGTGCTTCTCACACTCGGTTTCTCCCTTTTTCATTTCCTTCGACCCTCTGTTCCCTCATCCCCACCCAACCGTAGCTGGTGAAGAAGAGGCATGCTCAGACAGAATCCACCCTCAAACTCACACAGGTCCGTTTGCAGCACTGAACACTGTGAACACACACACACTGATAAACTAAACATGTAAACAAAACACCCTCAAACTCACACAGACACACTGAAACATCACTCGATACAGAAATGTACTGATGAAGCCACTTAGTTAGCAGTCAAGCTAAAATGATCCAGTTATATATTGCTATATATATATGCTTTTTTTCTTGTGTAGAGTGTCAGTGTTGTACCTTGGTGTCTTAACTCTTGAAATGTCTGGAAAATTAGGCCATTAAACGTAATGTTCACCGCAAAATCAAAAATACATATTTTTCCTCTTGAGCTGTAGTGCATCTAGATTGTCTTGGTGTGAGATACCGAGTTTTGTATATATCGACCATAGAAATATCTGTTGCAATGCACAGGAAACTCTGGACCCAAAAGCAAGACTCGACACGTGTTAATAGTCAAAAGGAAACCTCAGTTTATTAGTGATTCGGCCAGGAGGGTAACTAAGGGGAACTCGGCTGGTCCACGGCGCTGAGTTGTGAGGCATGGGTGGAGAATGGCTGTTTGTCCAGTGGAGCGGGCAGGCAGAACAGAGCAGCTGGATGGAGTGAAGAATGGCATGTAGAAGGGAGTGAGGCAGTCTGAATCCAGGATGTGAACCAAGCAGAGAACCTGAGCACAGGCAAGCACAGGATTAGTCAAGGCGTCAAACGTACAAACAGGAGTATTCTCTAAGACGGCGGTTCAGAGGCCAAAGCGTAACACCACGTAGGTAAACGGACGAAAACTCGGCAACTCACACCAAAACAATCTAGATGGATAAATAGCACTACAAGTAAGAGTAAAAATATGTAATTTGGATTTTTGGGTGAACGGTCCCTTTTAAGGTCTTGAACACTTTTAAACAGAAGTTTAAATCCTAAATTTGTTTTTGGAAGTCTAAAAATATCCCTTTTAGTAAATCACCTGTGTTATGTAGACATTGTCAATATTCTGATTGGATGTAGTTTTTTATTTTGAAAAACCTTTTCATTGTAAAAGGTTTAAGAAAGATTTGAAAAAGGCACAACATTTCAATTCAATTCAGTTTTATTTATATAACCCAATATCACAAATCACAATTAGCCTCAAAGGGCTTTACAATCTGCACAACACTAGGGACACAGAAATGCTAGATGTTTGGCAGCTAAATGGGAAACACAAGATAAAAGTTTTAAAGTTTAGAGGCATCCATTATCTATCTGTGCTCAACAATATCCATTATTGTTTTTGGTTTTAGAGAATGAATTGTTGCTTGGTGACTTGTTTCTTCAATTTCTTGCATTGTGATCACATGGAAACCTTCCTTCAAAAATATGCGATAGGACACACACTAATGCTCTTATTTGATTAATGCATGTATTAAACATTCAGCAAAAAAACAGTTTTGGCTATATATTATCCCTGATCAGCACTGTCTTTCACTCTTAGCTGCAGGAAGAGCACCAGAAGGTTCTGCTTCGTCGGGACTTCCAGCTGCAGAGTTTGGGCCTCCAGGCTCAGCTTCAGCAGAAGTTGTGGAGCCAGGAGAGGACTCTGCTGGTCCAGGAGTCTCAGCACCTCAAACAGGCCCTGTTACTGCTCAGCCTCAAACTACGCTGCTTCCTCAAACAGTGGAGGCTGGGCTGCAAGAAGGACACAGAGTGGAAAGATATCTTTGAAGTATGTGGGGATGGAAAAGAAAAAATGTCCCACAGCAATGTTTCTCTTTTGTCAGAGTCGATACTGTTGACACAAGTCCCTATTTTGAACAGAGATATTGATTTATTTATTTTGCTGCTAAACAATAGTGTCTTTTTCAAGGGATATCTCCATGTGTCCTCAGAAATGTTGGAATTATGTCATAGCAGGTTTCCAACCAGCTAAAGCTAAATGTTGAATCTGGTGCTATGCAGAAAACAAATCAATTATTTCATTTAACTTCAATTGTGAAATAAAATGTATTTTGTATTGTACATACATTTTAGATATTGTAGGTCGATGTAAAGTTTTACCATTTAAAATTTTAAAAATCATAAAACGGTCAGATGAGATTGCCACTGAGTGTGTGCTACATAATATTAGAGGCCGAGATAAATGATTGACAGGTAATCCTGCTCTGTGATTGTCTTTGTAGATGAACAGCCGGAAGGATCTCTACCTGCTGTTGGAGGAGGAGAACCTGACGAGCCCTACCCACCAGACAGACAAGAGGGCTGCTACAGATGAACAACCACTCAGTCTAACAATCAAGGTAAGTGGAGTGATGCGCACACACACACATTGACATAATGCATTCCCTAGCCCCTTACCCTAACCTTAACCATCACAACTAAGTGCCTACCCCCAACCCTAACCCTAACCTTAACCCTAACCTAATTGTAACCCTAACCCTAAAACCAGGTCTTAACCCTCAAAAAGTCCTTTTAACTTGTGGGGTCCAGCATTTTGGCCCCACAAATCTGTTGGGACCCCACAAGTATAGTGGGCTCCTGGTTGTTGGACCCCACGAATATAGTAAAACAAGCCCCAACACACACACACTCTTACATGCCTTACCTGTCTCCCTGTAGTCTAGCACTGTTAGCAGCACCTTGGCAGACCTGAAGATGACACTGCAGGATCTGAGTGGAGAGTTACGACAGGAGAGACAAGGCTCCCAGGAACTCACCCAGCAGTTCGCGAAGGCCAAGGCATCATGGGAGGTGGAGAGGACCGAACTAAAGAGCCTTATCACGCAAGTAAGAAGTATTATTGTGAATTCAGACAGGAAGACAGGAAAAATGATTTAAGTATGACCAGATGATGGTTCATAGTAATAAGATACTATGAACTCTTTTAAGATATGATGATGCCTGACCATTATGGGCTTTGTAGGTGAGGAGAAGGATTATAAATTCTATTCTGGATTTTACAGGGAGCCATTGCAGAGCATCTTATATTGGAGAAATATGAGCTCTTTTCCTAGTTCTTGTCAGTACACTTGCGGCAGCATTCTGGATCAACTGGAGAGTCTTATTGGATTTATTGGGGCAGCCTGCCATAATCCATCCTCGAAGTAACATATGCATGGACTATTTTTTCCGCATCATTTTGAGACAGATATGCCTGAATTTTGCAATGTTTCGTCGGTGAAAAAAGGCAGTTCTGGTGTGGGAGATTAAGGACAAATCCTGATCAAAGAAAACTCCAAGGTACCTTACTGTGGTGCTGGAGGTCAGGGCAATGCCATCTAAAGTAACTATGTCTTTAGATAATGTGTTCGGGGCCAAGTACAATAACTTCAGTTTTGCTGAATGATTAGTTTCATCTGGCTTAATCAATAGATATAATTTAATTTGTGGAGTGTTTCTTAATAATATTGCCTACAGGAAGCATACGATAAATAGAATTGGTCCAAGCACAGAATCTTGAGTAACTCTGTGACTAACTTTGGCGTGCACGGAGGATACATCGTTAACATTTACAAACAGATCGATCTGATAGACAGGATTCAAACCAGCTTAGTGCGGTGCCAATTAAATGTTCCAGTCTCTGTAATAGGATGTGATGGTCAATGGTTTCAAATGCAGCACTAAGATCCAACAAGACATGTACGGACAAGTCCATTGTCTGATGTAACTAGAATGTCATGTTTAATTGTCACCAGTGCTGTCCCTGTGCTATGATGCACTCTAAATCCTGACTGAAAATCCTCAAAGAAACTGTTGTGTAGAAATTCAGACAACTGATTGGAAACTGTTTTCATAAGGATCTTAGACAGAAAGGGAAGGTTAGATATTGGCTAAAACCCCTGGATCAAGAGTGGGTTTTTTAAGAACATGTTTAATTACAGCTACTTTAAAAGACTGGTACATACCTTGTTTATAAAGACAGATTGATCACATCCAGGAAAGAACTGCTAACTAACGGTAAAACTTCTTTAAGGCGCCTAGTTGGGATGGGGTCTAAGAGACAGGTTGATGGCTTCAATGAAGAAATCATTGAAGTTAGTTGAAGAAGGTTGATGGGAGAAAAGCAGTCAAAATATATATCAGGGTTTACAGCTGTTTCTAAGGTTCCTGTGTTCAGATGAACTGGTACGGGTTGAAGGCAGGTCGTGATGAATTTTGGCTCTAATAATTAAAATGTTATCATTTAAGAAGCTCATGAAGTCGTTACTATTGAGGACTAAAGAAATATGGCTCAATAGAGCTGTGCCTCTCTGTCAGCCTGGCTTCAGTGCTGAAAAGAAACCTGGAGTTGTTCTTATTTTCCTCAATTAATGGCATTACGGAGGGCTTTCATATATTTTAGACTTTTAGACATATATCTTGTCAGACTAAACGAGGTTCTTCCAGATTGATGGCAGCCACTTCCTGTCAGGTTTTTGCGATGTTTGCTTTAATTTGTGGGTACGAAAAGTGCAATTCAAATACAATTATAGTAATAGTAATATTACTAGTTTAGTTTGCAGGTAACGATTTTGCTTGCAAAACATGATGATCATATACATATATATTTAATTTCTTTAGACTAAATGACTCAACAGTATACAGGGTAGTTTAGTTTTGTACCACCTGGTTCAGCTACTACACTAAACTGGAGCTTATACATTCATATATCTAAAAGAACAATCTGATCTGTTCTCTTCCTGCTTTATCAAGGAGCACTTTAATTTTGATACTTCAAATTAAAATGTCACTTAATTTTCCAAAAGAGTAAATTGCTGGTTATATTACACATATTAACTGGAAAGCGGATTATAAAGAACTAACGTTTACTTTGGTACACTGTGTTATATAACAGTAGTTTTTTATATAATATTACAACTTTTGCTCAAACTAAAGATCTTCTTCTATCACAGAGTTAACTGGCAAGAGGGTTACAAAGAAATACAAGATCTAAAGTTTACATTTTGCTGAAAAATAAAAAAGTTGAGTTGTTGGTTTACAGCAAGAGCGTGGAAGAAGAGTATGGATGGAGTGAAGTTTCATGAAACTGGTCTCTACTGTTTTAGGGGAAAAATAAATAAATCAACCATATTGCTACTGAGAAAATAAGAAGTTAAGTAAAGTCAAAGTATGGCATTTTCATATCAGTAACTGTCCATTTTGTTACTGCTCAATAGTTTCTTACCTAACAGCAGTTATTTATCCAACATGAAGGTCATAAAAGCTTTCACTTTGCCGTCAAAAGAAAGAGCACCGCTTATAGACCCCCCTATGCTTGGGGTGTAATTTTGATATTTACCATGATATCTATACCTTTCTGTATTCTCCAGCTTGAGACCAAAGCAGGCAAAGCAGCTGCAGCTCTGCCCACCACTGATGCACTGGAACCTCCAGACCTGAAGGTTGTGCTGAAGAGGGAGCGTGAAGAGCACCAGCACCTCCTGGCTGAGTCCTACGCAGCTGTGATGGACCTAACCAAGCAGGTAAATGCGTGTATTAATGTGAGTATGGATCAAGTTGTGTTGGAAGATAACAGGCAAAAATCTTTGTTTACATGAGCAAACTGTGTTTTTTGCAAACTGTAAAAACACAAGGGCTCAAAGTATTGAAATGTCTGGTTTAATTTGAGAGCCTGTTTTTCAGTTTGTGTTTTGGATCAAGAGTTTTTACTCTTTTACTGTGTTTTACTTGACATTGTTGGGGTGCACACCGCATCCATCTTGTGTCCTCCTTTGATGTTTGCTTCTTCTTCCACTGTAACCTGTCAACAAATCAGCTTCAGTTCAGCGAGAGGAACTGGGGCAGAGAGAGGCTGGAGATGCTGGAGAGGTTCGGCCAGGAGAGAGCTCAGTGGGAACAGAGACTGAGAGAGGCCACTGCACAACAGGGGAAGGTATGACGGGCTGCATATGCTTGTGTGCATGTGTGTGTGCATGGGAGAGACAAAGAAATGTCAAAGATGAAGAAGAGATAAGGAGCGAGTGTAGCTTGGGATGATGGATTCTGAGAGGATGAGGGTGTATGTCTGAGATAAGAAGGACATCTAAAGTATATCGAGTCATTTGATCAGATGTGTGTTTCCTGGTACACTTGCATTCCCTCCCTGTTTTCAGACTGACATTAGCATTGCACCAAAAAACACAGCATCTTCATTCATTTCAATGTGACCACATAAAAAAAGTTGAACCTTACTCAACTTTTTGAGTTCCCCCCACAATGTAATGCCAGTGGCATCCAGCTCAGCATATTCAAATTTGTGCAAGAGCATATTCCTATTCCAGAAAGAAGGTTTGACAAACTCCGAGCCTGATCCTGAACTCTGAACCCTGAGATGGAAAACTGAGTTTTCGGTTCCAAAACAGCTGATCAGAGTGTGTTTAATCCTTCCTTACACCCCGTCCTGGAATCTGAGGTCCACAGTCAAGGGTCTGCACCCTTTGGAACTCCTTCCCATCAGTAATCCGCGAGGCTCCTTCTCTGGCCATCTTCAAAACCTCAACACTCATCTACTCACTAAGGCCTATGGTTTTTAACATTTATCTCCCCCTTTTTGTGTAAAGCGTCCTTGGGTCCCTTGAAGGGTGCCATATAAATCTGTAATTAATATTATTATCACCAATAGAGCTCTGATACTACGATTTACTATGGCAACAGGAAAATAAATCGCAGAGCCTCCATTTTAATGAAGTAGAGATATTAATGCATACTATATGCGCACTGTGCACATTTATCTTGAGTCAAAGCAGGAAAAGTATCAAGAAGTGACCACAATAAAGTTTTATTCAGTGTTGTCCATTAATTCATCATTTACCAAACTTACATTTCCTTAATGGATGAAAAGTGGTGGAATCTGAGTACTAGGCAGTAGGCTACATTAGGCTGCATTACATTACAAAAGTATTTGTTCAGCTTTAATCTGACGGGGACAAAACACAGGGGCCAGCAACTGAAGATGAAAAACATAGTTGCTGATTGAAAAAATATACCGATCAAAGTCCAGTAATAGTGTTTGGTGATTTGCACTTGAAAAGGCGTCGAGGTTAAACTACAGTATATTTTGGCGGCTTGGTGGCAGAGCGGGTCGTCCACCAATCGGAAGGTCGGCGGTTCGATCCCGGCCTCCCCCACCCATGTGTCGAAGTATCCTTGAGCAAGATACTGAACCCCAAAATGCTCCTGAAGCTGCACCTTCGGTGTGTGAATGATTAGTTTAATTTGTACTGATGGGCACTTAGCTCCTGCCATCAGTGTGTGAATGTGTGTGAATGGGTAAATGTGATATGTAGTGTGAAAGCGCTTTGAGTAGTTGGACAACTAAAAAGGCGCTATACAAGTACAGTCCATTTACATTTTCAATCTATTTGCTATTTAGATCAACAGCATTCAGTGGCTTTATTTAAGCTACTTCAACAAATGTAGTAAATTTAAACAATGTCACTGAAATGCTGATAAAACACATTCAGACAAAAGCAGGCTATTTAAAATCTCACTTTCAAACTACATTCTGAGGCTGCACCACAATCCTGATCACTATATATATATATATATCCATATATATATATATATATATACACATATATATATATAAACATATAATCTCAAACATTATAGGATATATTTGTTCTATCAGTCCGACCAATCGCATCATGAGTGATAGAGAGATAATTATTCATGGATCCTACCTGTCTAAAGCTTCATACCGATTTTTACAATTTAAACTAAGTGCACATTATGTGCAATAAACTGACAGCTGTCTTGTGTGCAGAGTCATAGTGCAGAGGACTAATTCGAGTAACTCGAGTTACTCGAGGAATTGTTTCAGCCTTAGCGCTGAGCTAACTGTAAAGAGGGCAACAGGCAAGCGACCGGCTTCCTCATCTGCCCAGCGGACACTGCACGGCAACAGACGCTTCCACAGCAAAACCAGCACTTTTCCCCGCCTGGCCTGCACAAGACGGACAGACGCCGGCTAACAGAGCAACAGCATCCAAAGCAACTTCTTCCTTTACGGACTGATAATGTAACTGGGCGTAGCATAGCTTAACAGCTAACAACGTAGCTAATCACAGGACTGTTTAGTTTTAATCATGTACATGTAGCGGTGTGTTTTTCTGAGGTTTATTGTGGTGTGATGGTGTGATATGTTTCCATCTGTTAGGTTAATTTGGTAGCGACCTCTAAGTTGATGTTGCACGCTAGACATACAGAGACCAAACAAAGAAACACACAGAATCTTTTGGTGCGCACCCAGACACACACACAAATACATCTCTTTTTTCTGTAGTTTTAGTGTATATAGAATCAGTCTTCAAATTGTGCGTTTTGCTTTATTAACTGCTCCTTCCCCTAGTGACTAGCCTGCCACTCAATGAGCGCTCACCTCTGTAGTGTTAATAGTCTCTTGTTGAGGGGTGAAGATGTTTACTGTGAATTGGCCATCCATTTCTTACTACTTGGAGTTTACTGTCAGATAGTGTGGCTGTCCAGATCTCATCCAGCTTCCTTCTGGATGCAGGTAAAGTGCTTATAACGAACTTGAAATAACAGCATATGAGCCTCTGTGTTGCTGTCCATGGTGCTAACCACTGGACTCCAAGACAGCATGTCCGCCACCACCAGTGTCTTACCAGGTGCGTACTCAGCTTCGGTGTTGAACCTCATCACCCTGAGTAGCAGTCTTTGGCACCTGATTGGTACTGTGTGTTTAGGTCTTTGGTGTTGATGAAGGGGACCATGGGTTTGTCATCGGTTATCAGTTTGAAACGATCCATGCCATTCAGATATTTACTAGTGTTCACATGCCCAGACCCCTGCCAAGCACTGTCTCTGCACTTGTGAGTTGTCTTGAGGAGTAAGCAATGAGTTTCCAATAATACTATTAATTCCAAAAATAGAAGCACCCCTCCTTGCTCATAGCTGCTAGCATCTGCTGATACTGCTGTTGGTCTGTTTGGGTCTTAATATACCAGTACTTGGGTGCACATCAGAGCTGGTTTCAGACTCTGGAAGGCTCTCTCTTGTGGTTGGTCCCAGGTCCACGCACTGCTGGTCTTAAGGAGATTGTAGCGTGGCCCCTCAATGGTTGCCAGATGGGGTATGTGCTTCCCTACATAGTTAATGATTCCAAGTGCGCGTTTCAGCTCTTTTATTTTTGTTGGGGCTGGTAGGTCTACTATTGCCTAGACCTTCTCTGGATCCGGCTGTACACTTCTCTAATTCAGGACGTGTCCCAGGAAGTGTAGCTGCTGTAGTCTGAAGTGACATTTGTCTTTGTTCTAATTCAGTTCGGCTGTCTCTGTCCATTCCAGAACTTTCTCCTGCATTTTCGATCCATGGACAATTACAGCGTCCATGTAGACTTCCACCCCATCAAGATCAGACAGTATTTCATGCATTTTCCTGTGGAAGATTTCTGTTGCTATGCTTATGCCAAAAGGCCACATTAAATCTGCCAAAACCCACAATGCATTGAGGGAGGAAAAGACTTTAGGCCCTGATAGTTTTGCCAAGACTTCCTCAATAGTGGGAAGCATGTACCTTTCTCTTTTCACCTGGTCATTCACCTTTTCATGTCTACACAGATGCGCACTTTCTCATTTGAGTTCACTAATAGCGCTATTGGACTGCACCACTTGGTTGGGTGGGTGACTTTCTCGATCACTCCCAAGGTCTCCATCCTGCTAAGTTCCTCCTTAACTTCGGATATTATGGGCAATGGCTCTCTGCGAGCCTTCGTTACTGCAGATGGTTCTGCTGCCTCTTTGAGACGTATTTTGAAGGTCTTGAATGCGCCATGTTTGCCAAATGCCGTACGAGGAATAAGAGGAATGTCTAGTTTATTTTGAACATGTCTCTGCCTTAGTCCTTTTAAAGTGTCATGGTTTATTACAGTTGCACCAGCCCCTGTGTCAATCTTAAAATGGGCAGGTATTTGACCTAACTCTAAAGTCACTGTCCAGTTTTCTGGGTTGCTCTCCGATTTGACTGCCCCAAGGTAAAATGATCCTTCTTCATTTGTTTCCTCTGTGAACTGCTTTCTAATGGCACATGCATTCCCAGTGTCCCTTGGTGTTGTATCTCCTGCATACAAAGTCATGTGCTGGGCAGCCTGACTACTCTTTATGTTTTGCCTTTCCGGATCTTTACATACATATTCCCTTGTTACAGCCATATTGGCCTCTTTCTGCTATATTTCCCCAACTTTGTTTTGATCTGCTCTCTTTTCTGTCATATTTCCCTGTTCTGTTCTGTTAATGTATGTTGGTTTATCTCATGGATGATGTGCAAGGGTTCCCTCTGCTGGCTAATTCTGCTCTCTCATGTATAAAATTATTTTGTGGAACAAAGCAGAGGTGTCAAAAAGTATTCACATTCATTACTCAGGTAGAAGTATAGATACTAGGGTTTAAAAAGACTTTTGTAGAAGTTAAAGTATGAACTCAAGCTTTTTACTCAAGTAAAAGTGTAAAAGTACCGGTTTCAAAACTACTTAAAGTATAAAAGTAAAAGTAAAGTAAGTACAAAAATGCCATTAAGGACAAAAGCTTAGGCCACAGGGGCCTATAGTGCACTCCCTCAAAGAAACATTTTTCCAAAGGCCATAATGACTGTAATCTTATATTAAAATGTTAATGTTGAAAAATGTGGGCCGCACTAGGCTGCCTGTTTCAGATGCATATATGCCCATTGAAAACGAACGCATTTTAGTACAATGCAAATACATGAAAGAACCATGTATGTGAAGAACATCTTCGTACTTGGCTACATACGTCTGCTGTAACTTATTACTTACTGGCTGTGTCCCTGCTGGAGTGCGACGTGATTTGTGTCATGTGCAGGTGCGATGGATCACGTACAAACCAATAGGGTGTCGGAATGATATATGTTTATATTTCTCATCCAACCACAATCAAATTCACTCTATCCGGATGGCGACATTTATTCGGATAGTTTTTTTTTTGGTTTTTAACATTGACAAGCCAGAACGAAAATAAGCCGAAATGAAATAGGAGTAACGAGGCTATTTTTAAAATGTAAGGAGTAGAAAGTACAGAAAATTTTGTGAAAATGTAAGTAGAAGTAAAAAGTCGGCTGACAAATAATTACTCCAGTAAAGTATAGATACTCAAAATGTCTACTTAAGTAAGGTAACAAAGTATTTGTACTTTGTTACTTGACACCTCTGGTACAAAGTACTCATCAAACTTTTTTCTGACGATGTCAAAGTCGCTCTTCTCCGTCTCTCTTAAAATTATGATTTAATCGATTTAATTGCATTCTAAGCCTCGTGGCCCATTGCATAGACCAGTGTCGTCAGTTGGACCTCTCCGTCCTCCTCTTTCAGCTTAGTTGCTGTGCGGTAACACAGGAATTGTTGCTTCCAGATCGGCCACCCCCCTGGCTTGTCGAAGCTGAAGCTCTCTGTTGCCTTGAAATTCTGCATTTCACTTCAGCATAGGGATGGGCGATATGGCCTAAATCTATCACGATATATGTCATTTTATATCACAGTATATATTACAATACAGTAATTGTTCTGTAAATTCAACGAAGAAATGGTTTAAAATAACCGTACTGTACCATACTTCCATCACATTTGATTATTTTCTTCTATTATTTGGAACTTTCATACAAACAAACAACTCCTTCTGCTCTGTATATACAATTTTACTCTCCTCCTCCATGTTTTCTTGTCAATCGCTTCTTATGTAGTGGTTAGCCAACCAGCTTACGCCCAGCCCACACCGTCTACCTGAGCAGTGTGTGTGCAACGCGGAACCTTTTCCGTTTCATTTCGGCACCCATGTTAACAGGTTAGCGCAGCCACACAGCCTGCGTGAGCAGCCCACTTCAGAAGAGGCACCAAGTTGATGTTGGTGCAGTCAATTAGGTTTGCATATCAAGATTATCAAAGATAATCATAAATAATGCTTTACAGTTTTTTACAATCCCTAGGACACATGTCTCAACACTTGGGTCACTTTTCCAAAACTCTTCACACAGTGATCACAACAGAAGTCTATGTGGGCTAAACTGTGGACCATTTATCATTGCTTTGGCACAAAATGGATTCAATGACGACATCTTTCAAATTACATTCATTATTTTTTTCAATTTGACACAACCCCCAAAACTCTGTGTATCTACACTATTATTGTAATGAAATATATTTCGAATGACGAAATTAAATACTATAAAAACAATTGGAACAACCACAGCTGATTGCCATTACAGCTGAACACCTACACAGGTGTTCACTACCATCTATAAAAAAGGAGACAACTTTGGAATAGTTTTTGTATTGTGATGTAAACATGGACCTGGCCAGAGATCGAGAAGTGGCTGAAAGAGGAAGACGAGCGGCTGGGAGAGGTAGAGGAATACGTACGCGTGGTGGAAGACGAATCAGAGGAAGATCAAGAGCTGTAGTCTCAGATGACTTCTACTACTACTGTAGCCTAACTCTTATGTTGCCTTGTGGATTTATTTAAGAGAGTCATGGAGATTGAAGGCAGGCAAACACCCCGCATATTTATCTTTGTGGATGAGGCTGGTTTCAACTTGGCCAAAACACGGCGACGAGGAAGGAATGTGATTGGGAAGAGAGCCACAGTGGTTGTCCCGGGCCAGAGGGGTGCCAACATCACAATGTGTGCAGCAATATCCACTGATGGAATGCTGTTACACAAACCTCTAATTGGGCCATACAACACTGAGCGTCTCCTTGCGTTCCTGCATGACCGCTATGGAAGGGTTGTGTTAGGTGAGAAAAGGGATGCAGTGTGCAGAAATCAGCCGACAATTTATAATTGTATTGGACAATGTGTCATTTCACCACTCCTGTGCCTTCACTGATTGGTTTGCAGCCCATCCCAGGATGGTGTCACTTTTCCTCCCACCTTACTCTCCGTTCCTCAACCCCACAGAGGAATTCTTTTCCTCATGGAGGTGGAAGGTTTATGACCACCATCAACATGATCAAATGTCCCTCCTGGATGTGATGACTGCTGGATGCCTGGACATATCAGCAGAAGATTCCCAGGAATGGATCAGGCATGCCAGTAGATTCTTTCCTAGGTGTATTGCCCTAGATGACATAAGATGTGATGTGGATGACAATCTCTGGACAAATGCAGAAGACTGAGTAGATTAGCATTCCTATTGTATCTGTATATGTATCAGTGGATGGTGTGTATACAACTCATAGTATTGTAGTATTGTAAAGTGAACTGCTGTGCCGAGCCGAAAGTTTGTTAGGTTACATATGTAACCCTGGTTCCCTGATAGGGAATGAGACGCTGTGTCTGCTGACGCTATGGGGAACACCTCCAGCGTGACCGCATCTGAATCTCTGTACAACTTAGTCCAATCTTGATTAGCGTAACGCCAACACGAAAGTGTGAGGCGAGGACCATCCCGCAGCATTGCATATCTCGGAGAGGGGGGTACCGAACACCAAGCTTTGGAGGATGCCATTTTTCGTGCGGAGTGGACTCTGATGGGCAGAGGTGAAGGCAGTCTGCGCACCTCGTAAGCCGTAGTGATAGCCTCGTACTTTAGGTACGTAACCCGGCATAGGATGCAGGATGGCCTTAACAGCGCCTGGAGAGAAAGCCAGGTAAGCAGGGGCCACCGACAGGGCCTGCAGATCTCCCACTCTCTTGAGAGAAGTCATGGCCATGTTGCGGCCTTCTGCTGGCTGGCACAAGGCCAGGAAGTTACTGTGGTTGAGCTGCAGTTAAATGTTAAGTTGAGGGAAACAAGGAAAACATGGTCAGTCCGATCTGCTGATTATACACCAGCACAGTCACTGCCAAGCTTCTGCAACATGTTAGGTTTTTTTTTTTTCAACAAATATAAACAGAAATATAGAACCAGATACACAGTTAGTAGGTCAGTGCTCTTCCATCATCGCTCCTTTGTCTGCTGCGCCTGCTTCCTTTTGAGGTTTTCAGTCTGAGGGTGAAAACCTCAGACCATGGTTTCATTGGTTGTAGTTGGGATTTTTACCTTCCAGTACAATCTGCAGTCATGTTTTTTGATCTGATCTGACCAAAAACAGAGGAAAAGAATCATTTTTCCATCCATATCAGATTGGGATAGAATTTCTGTTGAAACTATATATTAAAAAAAAGATACAGTTACAGTTTAACCAATTTACTGTAGCTTGTACAAACTAGTGTAATGGTACCTTTTTGTCTGATGTACCCTGTCAGATGAACTCAGTTACCCCTTTATCGACACCACCACTTATGTTCCAGTTTGATTTTAACCAGATATTCAACGAATTCTTTAGAAGTGGATATTGTTACAATATGTTATATATAATTGTCAGCGTTTTGGTCAGTTTGGCTTTGTTTGCATTTATGTAAGTGGCAGAAGCTGGGGCGTGTCAACGATTTTTCATTACTTTGGCAAACCAGTTCAACTGTTTATCCATTACTTTTAGCTAGCACTTTTAACATTTATCCATTGCTATTATCTAACTATTTCAAACCACTTATCTATTATTTTAATCTAACTATTTCAAGTGTTTATCCATAGCTTTTAGCTGTCTATTGAAACCAAACTATTAATTTTAACTAACTGTTTAGACTTTTCTGTTCACTACCTCACACACTTTGAACACATGGAGTTCAGGTGTTACAGCTCACTCATTTTGTGGATATCATAATTTCTACTTTTTCAAATTAGTTGAGCTACTCCACAATCTTTCCACGTCCTGCCTGGCAACTGCATTAGTACCCCCTTAGGTACAAGTACCCCTGTTTGGGAATCACCAAATCACCAAGTGTATGTTTAGCTTTCTGTCAGTATACACACAACCAGGCAACCTACAGTTCAGTTCAATGAGTTGCAGTTGAAAGTCCATCAGGGTATCTTCACAACTAAGCACAACTTAATACATATGCAGATGTCCTTTCCCCTTCTCCCACTCTCTCTCATTAGGTCTCTTTAAGCTTTGTTTATACTTGAGTAAGACACTGTGGCACGTGCCTCCAGCAAAGCTGAAACCACAGAGCCGTTTAAATGCTAATCGTGCTGTCCGTTGCAATAATTCTCCGACGCACCAGACACGCCACACTGGCATACAAACAAAATATCAAGCAAGAAGTCGACGAGTGTTACTAGTGGCTGTCCCTGTGGCCCTTTAAAGAAGGGTGGTAGATGTGTTTGTGGAGGCCAACCTGCTCGGCCAGCTTCATGTTGAAATCAAAAGCACACTGCACGCCCTGGGCTCCTAGTTACAAAAATCCGGAGGTGCACGATCCAGCGCCGTGACAGCTTGTGGCCCGAAACGAAAGGTGCGATGATGTCATTTTCAGGCCCGCGGACCCTAGCGACGGAAACGCTACGTGTGAAAGTGTGAAACGCACTGACTCATGCTGTCTGCCACAGATTATACTCGTCAGTCTCCACTTTATCCTGCCAACACAGTGTGAATGTCAATTGCAGAGATGATGTAGGTCATTTAAATGCTAATATGCTGTGAAAAAGTGGATTCAGTGATTTTATTTTCACTGACAGTCAGGGTCTTCTTTGTCCTTACAGTCGAGGTCATTAGGTGGTGAGCCCTCTGCAGACACAGTCGTCGCTAACGGAACAGGATCACCAAGGTAACAATTTAGCAAGCATCATCTTGAAAGAAGAACATAACTTCTCTTTTCTAATCAACTTCTCCCTCCTCTTTCAATGAGAAGAACAAGGTCCACATCAGAGCTCGATGGCCCAGAGGTCAAGGGAACTGCTATTCAGGAGGAGAATATCCAGTTTACTGTCCTGCCCCTTTCGATTCGACCAGAGCTGGGTGACCTCACCAGGAAGAATTGGACCTACCTGACCAGCGAGGTGAATGTGAAGTTGTGGTTTTATACATTTGCGTTTTATTGTGATTTCATTACTTTTATATCTTCCTATCTTTGGTTAGACTAGTGAGACAAAGGCTGAATTTGTTTCTTTATACTAACAAATACGTTTATTTTCTAAATCCTATACTCATCTCTGGAATTAAGACATTAATACTGAATGTTACCAGATATATTTGGATTTTTATAGCAATCTCCATAATTACTGTTCTCTTCTACCCTCTCTTACTTCTCCTCAAACTGAAGACCGCATGGTAAATTGTATGCTGATAATCATTTTATATTGGTTTCTCTTGTCCCCACGCTCTCATCTCATGTCAGACCCCAGAGGTTGGGGGCACCTGTAAAACCTGGGATGGCCCCAGTGGCTCCTGTAGCAGCTTAGCGGGATCAGAGGTGGATCTGGACTCTGTCCAGAGGAGCTACACAGCTCCAGACCGCTCCGGCATCCGGATCTACTACAGCCCTCCTGCTGTACGACGCATGGGGCACCGAAGAAGTTCCCAGGAGGCCAAAGAGCCACAGCAGGCACAGAACAGGAGCTCGTCCCTGGCACTGAGTGGCTCAGATGTAGGCGTGGCTGTGGTGGAAACCCTGGAGGTTCAGCAACAACAGCCTCCATCCTCCTTTTCATCCTCGTACGAGCAGTGGCTGAGTTCACTGTCCAAGCAGCACAGGGAGCTGCTGGAGAGCAGAGGTATCGCCGGTTCGATCCCCAGTGTCGTCAACAATGGTGTTGGTTGCTCGGCTAACAACGTGGTTGATGGGATGACGCCCTCGTCAGCTTTCCACGGCCTGGAGATTTCAGCCAACTTAAGCGATGACATGAAGGAGATGACCAACTCTGTCCGCCAGGCCATATGCTCTTCCTCTCTGGAGCGGAAATCCACCAAGGAACCTGGGAGTCAGGTAGTTTCTTTTTAATAATAAAAAAAACTAAATGTTTGATTTTATTTGGTCCAACAGTTAGTCTTTATGTTGATTTTTATGAACAAAAGAGGGTGCAACTCTGTTGAAAATATAGGAGGAGGGCTCCCTTGCCTTTTTGAACTGACTTTTAGGGGCATCAGGGGCAACTCTGAAATAATGTATAATTATTACGTTATACTGTCAAATGAACACTCCAATTATGGGGAAAAGATATGTTTTATTTGAAAAATAACTAGAACAGGGGGGGAAAAGGATTATGAGCATTCAAGGGCATTTGATTTGATTTGTACTGGAAACAAGTTAAACTACACTGGCAGATGTTAGTTGATTTAAGAAAATAAAACATTCAGGACACACAATCAGACACAAATGACTTGATATGGATATTTTTGCAGTATACTAACATGTAAGGTTGCCTAGTATAGGTTTAAGGGATAGTGTCATATTCAGAATCCTCTTTCTTCAGTAGCTGTTACAATTACTCTTCATCGCATTTCCTCCTTCTCTAAACACACTAAACATTCTCCCGTCACTTCCATTTTTCCACCCAGACGGTCGGCATGGCCACCAGGTCCACACAGACTGCTGCCCAGCACATTAGCATCGGGATTCAAACCAACAACCTCTCTAGCAGCAGGGGGACGGGGTTACACTCCAAAGCCTGGTCTCCTCGTCCCTCGTCAACGACCACCTCCTCGCTAGTGTCCACCAGAACCCGGCAGATATCAACATCACTGGATAAAGTTCACAGCCGCATCGAGAGGCCATGCTGTTCACCCAAGTATGGATCACCGAAACTACAACGCCGAGTCTCTTCTGGTAATCAGAGTTCGTTTTCTAAACATGTTTTAACATCCTTGGAGTCGAGTGGTTTTAATCACAAGAAATATTTTTATGCCAATTTATGATAGTTTTCCGTGAAGGTTAACATCCCGCCATTGATGTGCTTCATAGATCTTCAGCGGAAACTCAATCTTTTGGGGAGACTATGATCCAATTGTTATGTGTTTAGGCTCCACTTCTAGACTGGATGGCACTTCCTCCTCCAGGGACCGGAGCCTTTGGAGCCTCCAGCAAAGATCCATCGGTGGAGGAGGAGGCTCGGCCTGGGCTCGCTCCACCACCACTAGGGACAGCCCCGTCCTGAGCAGCCTCACCGATGGCCTCTCCAGCCTCTTCAGCGTGGTGGAACACTCTGGAAGCATGGAGTCCCTCTGGAAGGGTGACGGAGGTAGGGTACTTTATGAAGGAGGGTTTGACCAGTAAGGTTTTATTGAAAAAAAACATTTTTCATGGAAGACATTTTGACTTAGTCACAGTAGGGAAAGCACAGGTGTAAAATATTAAAGGATAGCTAAATTCTTCGGTTTCAGGGTCCGTATATTGTTCATGCTGGCTCACTGTCATTGCTTACTGGAACACTTGAATAGAATGGAGACATTTTTACTGTTAGTGACATCTGTGTTATTCCTGCAAATGTCAAAATGTGTGTTGTTGGGGAAAAAGGCCTATCCATAGACATAATATTTTTTTGCTGGCAAATCCTCACCAATAAGGAACTGAAAAGAGCAAATATTTTGCATTTTAGCTTGATGAATGACTCAATAAATAATTAATGGTTTATCAAAACTGCGTGTTACTTAATTTCCTGGCTAAATAAACACCCTTAAAATGTGTACTGAGGAGGTAAAGTAGAAATCTGTGATGTTTTGAATTAATGTGATAGTCCAAACCAAATAAGACTGTTGTTCAGAGAAGGTTTGTATCGGCTAATGGCAAATTCTTTGTGAAGTAGATTTTACAGTAGTTGTTGTTTCCAAACACCCCTACCTCCTCCGATTTTAAAGTCCAACTGAAATTAAATTGTTTCCTTTTTTGTCCGCTACAGCATACTTATCTAACTGAATGTGATTTCAGCTGGACTTTCATTTGGAGTAAAATCTAAGACTTTGAAACGGCAAATATGCATCTTTCCTGTTTTCGAGTAACTGTTATTCATTCTGTCTGCATCTGTACAATGGAGTATGGTGATACAAAATAACTGTCATGTTGCTTGTGGTTAGGGTTTTGTCTAGAATACTTGGAGAACTTAAATTAATACTAGAAGGGAGGGAGAACACAAACATACCATAAGAGAATAATTCCCCATCATGCTTTGACACACCAAGTCCCCTTTCCTGTAAATTCAATTTGGAATGTCATTGACTTCACAGTGCAAGCATGCCTCCAGGATTTAATCATTATAATACCTCGGATCTCTGTTTGCCATTAGGAGCCAGCCAGGGTGCCAGTCCAGCACGGCAGCCTCCTGCCGCAGGGAAACCCTCAAATACGGCAATCTGTGGATCTGACCCCAGCTCTCTGCGGTACGGGGGCCTGGTCCAGGAGTTCTTCAAGAACGTTTGCAGCAGCCGTGGGCCGGGAGAAGTCAGCCTGCCTGGGGAGAGAGTGCAAAGATACTCCCTGGGCAACCTTGGAGGTGTGGGTGTCCTGGGGGGTTTTGGCGGTGTGGATGAGCACAAGCCAGAGTGCGTGTCAGCCGGGGTTGGAGGACTCGGAGCGCAAGCTGGGTTGGGTGGAGGCAATGACAATGTGACCAGGATTGTCAATAAGAGGTTTATGAGACAGACAGCTGGCGAGGAGATGGTCAGTATCATGGGTGGAGGGAAAGAAACGATGAGCAACGCTGGGGCTGCAGGGTCTGGGACAGAGGTACGGCCATTGGAAATGTGTTTTTATTTTAAACTTGAAAAGGAGCATACCAGTGGTTTCGCTTGTATTAGCCCTTGTACATCAGCATTTGCAAACAATGGATCTGGGTTTTCGAAATTTTTATGTATTTTTTCTACTGCTCCAGTAGAACATTGTTTTTTCAAAAGCATGCTATACAGCTTTAGATTTTTAATCCATTTCCTACAATGCCTCCGATGCCATTAGTTTCCAAGTAGGAAAAATATGCACTGAATTCGAAAATGGTCCACAAAAAATTGAATTTGAAGTTATACAGCTAACTCTTGCCCTGGTATGGTCTTTTATTAGTCTTATCTTATTTTTAAAACAATTCATATAAAAAATATTCATTTATAATATGTAAAAAACATTGATACCTGCATGTCTGGGTAACTGAGACATCTTTCCATTTCCCAGGATGCACACTGTGACTGTGCTGCCCAGTATTCCTGCTTCGCCCGACCATCAAGAGCGGCAACTCGCCATTCACTTGGCCAGTGCAAGCACCGCCCACAAGAGTCTCCGGCTGCAAATGAGGAGAAGGGGGACACCTGCAACGAGTGATGACACTTCTACTGCCACATGCAAAGACATGCAACACACACACACAGAGCAATACGCACACTGTACACCACTGCCATGACAACACACTTTCCCACATCACCAGATGTTCATACACACCTACAACCTGCCACACAGGCACACTGCCACCCACGCCGCTATCACACGGCACAAACTGGCCCTCAAACCCACTGCCACATGCACACGTTCAGAAAAACACTCACAGAGAACACAGGCAATGTTACACTTGTGTTGGACTGTACCCTTCTGATGCTGAGGACACGGAGGACTGAAACTTCAACCAAACAACAGATCCGACCATCACAAAACTACCAGCAGGACATAAAACACACACATAATCATACACACTTTTCTAAACAAGAACAACGCTATGAAGTGAAGAGTCTATGAAGAGAGTCTAAGTAAAAATTTGATATCAGGACTGGACCTACTAACCCACAAACAAAGCTCAGATGATTTTTATCTTTACCTTTCAATGTATACACATGTCTGGGAAAGAGTGCTGGGCAATGCAATTATGCCTATTTGATTTATTAGCACAATAACATCCCAGTGAGTGTCTCCAACATGGATCTGAAAACCCTGCGTCTTGATGGCACATCTGCTTAAGTTGCAGACTAGTTTTTACTGTTTCTCCTATTCCAGTGGAGTGCAAAAGGAAGAACTCCAGGACTAATAGAATACATATTCATGCATTACCGGACTTGGACTCCATTGTTTAGTAGGAAGTTTATCAAAAAACTCTTCCAGTCTTGATTATATGTAACTGTCCACTGTGTTCCCAGATGGACTTGTAGCCATGATTTAAATCGTGTAAAAGTCAATAGTGTTACCCTCCAGAGTCTGATCGGAAAATGATAGTTTTGGTTTGAACGTGTTACAGCGGGCAGAAAGGGCCTGTTGGTTTCATATTTGTGAGACGTTTCTTCACCAATGTCAAGATTCATCCTTAAACCTTTGATGATCATTGATGATCTGATGAAGACGTGGTGTGCTGTCCTACAGCAAAATCACTTTTTCCCACATTTTACCATTTTTTCAGAGTGCCTCAACCATAAGTTTAGGGTCATGCTACGGAAGCCCAAACCGACACCTCAAATGTATTCCATTCAGCTTCGTTCTCTACAGAAAGTGCCGAAAATGAAGTGAGGTTTTCACTGAATTTTGATGTCACTTGTGACTTTTGAAATCAGATTTCCACAATTAAGAAAAGTTTTAATAACAAAAATGATATTTCTCTGCTACCTATCAGCTTTACATGGGCACCCTAAGGTTCATGACATCGGATAGGATGTGTGTCCAAACTCAAAATGCTCATCTATGATCTAACAGAAATGCTCACTAACTCTAATCCGTGTCCAAGGAGAATTCAGTCAATGCATTCCTTTTATTAGTCATTCCCAGATGTGTATTTGTGTGTGGTTTGTATCCACATTTGGTCATTCAATTCTCAGCGTCCTGGTATACAAGTGCATCATTCCTAGGTCTAGTGAAGGGGATAGTTTTAAAATACTCACCTGTTACTTCCTTCTTTCTCTCCACTCTTCTCTCACACACAGCTCTTGGTATAGTACTACGTCAGTGGTGTAACTACAGTACAAACCCTAGACACATTTTGAAAATGTAGCATTATAATGTGATCTTGATAACAGCTGTGATTGTCCGTCTGCGGTCAGAGTAGTTAAAACGTTGAAAGAAATACATTCGTAAATGTTTTCATCTACTGAATTTGATATTTAAAAATCTGGGAAAGAACTAAAAGACTGAAAAATATGTTACATGGGGACTGACGCAAATGCTGTCAAGAGTCTTATTGGTTAATTTAAAACCAAAAATGCTGTAAACTGAAAACAATCATATTGGAAGGCTTTTTATTCCATTTCTTTTTCCTGTCCCTTTGTATTCCATGTCAGTCTCTTTCCAGTCAACATATATTCAAAGTGTCTGTCAGACTGCCTATTAGTCAGTTCACACCAAAACTGGACTCCGTATAAAAACACACAAACAAACCCAATAGACCTTTTTTTTTTAAAATGGGTAAGATGGTTTGTATGTTCATAATTGCAACCAGGCTGTACCGAAGCTACATGAAAAGGCTGTATCACAGCTGAGGAAGGACAGAATGGTATTTCCTCCACTGTTTGGGTATGAGCAGCAGTTGAGTGTTTCTCCATCTCTGTACACCAGTGAATGACTCAGCAGTTTGAAATAGGGCATTACAATAACAACGCATGTATTTAAATTACACAGTGAGGAAAACCCACAGACTAAATGATGCTGTTTGTCTCCACTCCAGCCCTTACTTCTGGTAGAAAACCAACAGGCTGGAACTAGCCACGGCTTCAAAAGCTACTAGCCTGATTGCCACAGGAAGAGGCTGTCTGACCACAATTATACAACAGATTTTAGCCAAGCTATTCTGATTGGTTAAAGACCACATAAATCATATATCCTCATTAAAAGGCTTCCAAGTGTCCCCAAAACTACAGCAAATAATCCACACACATCTATTCCTTGCTACATTCCTTGATATTTCTGTCTTTTAAATATTTGTAGTTACATCACACAATTAGAAACCACTGGTGTAGTCACTGAAGAGTACTGAAAAATAAAACGCTTTTATGGAGTATTCCACCGAATATCCACTGTATCATGAATTTACCACGCAGAAAGGTAGCTCGAAAAGTTCTGAGCTTGTTTCTTTGCAGCTGTCGTCTGCTTAGATTTATAGAAATTCCAACAATGCCCAATTTTTACAATGAAAAACCGTTTTGAACAGTTTTCCCGCAGCATAATCCACTACTGTGCTGCTCCTCCATATGCTGGGTAGGTTTCCAAAAATGATATGTTAAACAAAATGTGGTTAAGCATACTGCTTCTGGTAGCAAGATTTAGCTGTTTGTATTTGTTGCACTCAGCTACCTATGCGTAGTTGACATTTTAAAGCAAAGGTTTTCACTTCCTCAGCCAGGCGGTCTGGCACATTTTATCAAACCTCAGTTCAGATATACATCAATGACCACAGCCGCTCCACATCTGCACATTTTCGAAACATTGCAGCATAGGCAAAAATCTCTGTATACCGTAAAAAGTGCCGGAGAAATTGATACACAGTACAGAGTGTAATGCAGGCAGAGCTAATTGCAGGCCAGTAGAAGTCCTGTCTACAGTAACCACGGTCCAATACTGACTCAATTCTCCCGCAGTCTTTCCCATCATACACCAGGATGAACAGTAACCCTAACGGAGCCTTACTCAATTGCAAGAACGCAACGCCTGCAAAATAAAAGCACAAACCTGACACAAATCTACATTACAATTACAACTATACAATTTAATGAAAATATTCTGACTTTGATCATTCAAAATTTCAGTACAAATATTATTTGAGCGCTAAGATATTTTGTGATTTGAACGTAGATCTTTTCAAAAATTCTTGATGTTGCCCAACTTGATAACATGGTTGAAACTAAAATTCTTCATCACAAGAAGGTTTGCCAGATTCTTTTCTATCTAATACACGCTTTACGCCATTACTAAGACACATCACTAAATAACACAGAACTTAAAGGTAATTGTGTATTAATCTTCTGAACATATTAGACCCCTGTATACCAGGACCTTAGTCCTTTTGTCATTTAGTCTCACTTTTAATCTGAGGGTCACTTTGTGCCTTCCCTCTACAAAGATGTCTTGGTTTAAATAAAACTTTTATTTTTCTGCAAATATTTGTCTTCAACTAAGTAAAAACTGTATGACAATGGCGTGACAATGGTGTAGACTGATTTGTGTTTACATTAATCTACATTAATGGTTGCTCTACTACATGCATTCTGACAGACAAGGACAAGTGTCAAGACTTCAAGAGTACAATATTCTTTATTATTAGTTTTGCTTCACTTTTGTGTGGACCAGAACTCCAAATGGTTGAAAATTTGGACCAAGGTAATGTTTGGGTTAAATATTTTAGCCAACTTCTAGTCTTAGGCATTCTACTGATATTGCAGAGTCGAGGATAGGCCTGTATTTTAGACAATATGAAGATTCTAGTACATGTTCACATTGTGGATAAAACTGCCATCGTTGCCACTTTTTTGATGCTGCGTTCATGTCATATTAGAGGGCGCAAAAAATACACATAACGTTTGATGTTTCTAACTGATTTGAACACGTAAAATAATTTTGTGTTACTTTAAAATGCAATAATTATTATTTAATAATTATTTTTCCTTTAACAAACATGAGATGTGACATATCATTGGTGTAAATACGTGCCACAGCTCCTACTGGTATTTACAACAACTGTGACAGTTGTCCTTTACTATAAAAATCTGAAATGGCGCAAACAGTGTAAGACTCAAATATCTCTCTGACTCTGATGTCATTGGTCAGTTCTGTCTCTGCCTCTCCATTCTTTCCACCTGCCCGTCAGGTTGTAAATACTAGGCATTTCAGCCAGTTACCGGCCACAGTTTTACAGGTCACACAGCATCACCAGCCAATGACTGAGGAGTTCCTACAGGTTCCATGGCACAAACCATGAGTCTCATTGTTTTCTGTGAGTCTGTAAGCCTGTTAGAAAAGCAACATTAATCTTTCCAGCCTTTTTAATGTGTTTCCACCACCATTCATTTGATTATTACATCCTGGAAATATTTACATGAATTCTTAGCTGTTCATAATGTTGGCTAAACTATTACCTAGAGACTGCCTTTATATTCACTTTATATAACCTGATCTTGTCTTTTTTAATAATGCAGCATGCTTGCTTCTTGAGTAAAAGGATAGTGCAATGAAAGACAAATAAAATGAGTACACAGTAAGGATCTGTCCCTTTGTATCGCAACTTGAAAGAAAGGAAAGGTTTTTACTGTTGTTTTGTTTCTTTGAGAAAAGCTGAATGTCAACAGCTGATCCAAACCTGGTCACTGTGGAAGTATGTAGCTCTCTCCCTTTATAGACCACACTTTCTTCTGTACACAGGTGCATTTTTAAGCTGGTGAAAAACAAAAAACGTTAAATGATCGAACTGAGAAAATTAGACCGTTGAGGGTTTTGTTTTTTTACGACCAATGTAGCTTGTAAAACTAGATATTATAACTGAGTCCTGTTTTTCATCGATTTCTCAAATAAATGTTTGTTGGAATTTACCATGGCTTGTTTTCTCTTCATTTTGTAAATATTGAACTTGGGTAAAATGGTCATTGTCCTCCCCTTTCCTTCCCTTTTTTCCTGTCCTCTCATGTCTTTCGATTAGACAGATAAGTTGCAAGTAGTCAAGCACTTGTAATGCAGGTTGGCAGAAACATTTTTCCATTAGCATTTTCTAATCCGCCACCTCTATGGCCATTTAAATAAGTTTATGGAAACTAATACAATGTGGTTAATGTTAGACAAAGATTGTGGTCGTAGTTAAAAGAAACCAGCGGTGACTTGTGGCAACTCAATCATCCAACCTTCCTAAAGGCCTAGTCGTCCTAGTCGTCATTTAGAGCCCAAAATATGTATAAAAATAGGGCCCAGGTTTAAAAATACCTGTATTACCGTTCAAGAGATTTTGCAGCAGTATAAAACAAGTCATGCTACTTCCACCTTTGCTTAGGAGAGAACACTCATTATTTGCACAACCACAATTAGGTTACTTCTCAGGACAATATAAAGCATCTGAACTAGAGCTAAATATCTTTGCCCGAACCCGTTAGGACCCGACGGGTTTGGTCGGGTTCGGTCTTAATTTCAATCATTTTACACGGGCTCAGGCCGGGTTCGGGCTTGTGCGGTAAATGAGCAGTCACGTGATGAAATAACTTTTAAGGCCCGATTACAGCTCTAATCTGAACAAAAGACAGATGCTGTAGCTTTTTCTGGTGAGGACAGTCTCCATTTTACTTAGAGCCACTTATCTAATGGATTGGATTTTATATTATTTTGACTGGTTCAACTTGACTTTCTTTTGGCTACTAGTGGATGTTGGGGCAAATTCTTCCTACCTAAAAATATTTTAAATTTTCTACCTTGTTTAATGCTACAAATTATCTTAGAGAGTAGGACCTTTGCGGTAGTTTTGCATGTTTTAGGTAGAAGAGTCGAAGAAGACTGCAAGCTGATGTAAACAATGCAGGCTTCCAAACATTCAATATTTGTTAGGTCAGAGGGCATGATTATATGGCCCTAAAATTAGAAACCATGTTTCTTTTTGGTGACAAACAAATGTAAACAAAATGTGTTTGTTTAAACTCCTCAGGGTACCTTTTTCATATTCTAGCCCATAAATTACACTGCATTATTAATGGCCATTTTCAAACCATAACATACTTCTTTAGAAATTTGCCTTGGTAATTTGGAACTTTACTACAGTCATCCTGACTTTGTGCACTGGCCATTGATGCCTAAAAATGTTGATGGTGACATAAATATGGTCCCACACATGGGAAAAAAATGATGTTAATAACATGCCTCTGTTGTGAAAGTGCTTATTATCTCCTGAAATACATGAGATCATAAGAAAGGACCTAACCCATTAGGTGGAATGGACAGATCATGTTTTTTTGAGACAGCATTTGGAGAGCACACACAGTATGAAAGCTAGAATTATAGAGAGAATTTAGCAGTTAACTCCCTTTTCCCTGTAAAGCAGTAAAAATTGCAGACTAAACAAACTCAGTATTTATTTACATTTTTTTGTGAAGCTATATTCATTTGATAATTTGTTTGTCTTCCCCTGTCCCCATATGGCTCTAAGTGGCAACTAAAAGAGTACACTCAGTAGAGTGCAGATCTCCTCCTGGTAGGCCTGGTATCACCAAATGGTGAGCAACTGTCTCAAGAAGTTTTCTGATTAGCCAGCCATTGTTGGGTGTGTATCATAAGGGACTGAACAGGAATTCAGGAAGGTCATAAAGAACTTTGTCGAATGGTATGAGCCACCCCATTCTCATTTCCAGGGCATCAAATACCGACGTTTTGTCACCCCCGTCATTCAGAAGCACGTCTTGTCATGGTCTAATTTTCCTGATGTTGTAGAGGACGAATCTACAGGACTGGATGTTGCTGGCAACATGTCTTTTGAAGTTTCGCTGATCATCAATTACCACCCGCAGATTTCTGGCCATGCTGGACGGTGTAATGGTCGATGAGCCTAGTTGAATGGAGAGGTGGTGGTGAATATTTGGGTTGGCCGGGATCACAAGCAGTTCTGTTTTTCCAAGGTTCAGCTGCAGGTGAAAGTCCTTCGTCAAAAGCGAGATGTCACTCAGGCATGCTGAGATGCGAGCAGAGACAGTTAAATCGTCAGGTTGAAATGACAATTAGAGCTGCGTGTCATTCCCATAGCAGTGATAAGAAAATCCATGCTTCTGAATGGCCGAGCCGAGGGATGTCATGCATATAGAGAAGAGTAGTGGACCAGGCACCAAGCCCTGCGGCACTCCTGTATTGAGATGTTGGGACTCAGAGACCTCGTCTCTTTAGGATACTCTGAATGACCTACCCGAGAGGTACGATTTGAACAATTTCAATGCGATTCCAGAGACACCCATTGCACTAAGACAGGACATGAGGATGTGATGATTAACTGTGTCAAAGGCAGCAGACAGATCCAGTAAGATAAGTACAGATGACTTGGATGTTGTTTTGCCAGGCTCAGGGCTTCGACGACTGAGAGCAGAGCGGTCTCCGTGGAACGACCGCTCTTGAAACCAGACTGGTTGCGGTCCAGGAGGTTGTTCTGTGTGAGAAAGGAAGAGAGCTGGTTGAACACAACTCACTCCAGAGCTTTGGCAATGAAGGGAAAGAGGGAAACTGGTCTGTAGTTTTCTAATAGTGTCGAATCGAGAGTGGCTTTCTTCAGTAACGGTGTGACGGCTTCTTTGAAAGCTGTGGGGAACGACCCAGTGATGAGGGAGGAGTTGATGGGATGGGTCAGAGCAGGAAAAACAGACGTAGAGATGGCCTGAAGGAGATGGGTGGGGATGGGATCCAGCGGGCAGGTGGTATGGTGGTTAGAATGAATGACCTTGGAAACAGAGGTAGAGGAGCTTCAGATAGAGGAGAGAAAGAGGGGAGCAGACACGTATCTGGGATGCATGCGAGGTCGACAGGTGGCGGCGCAGAGAACTGACTGCTGATGGCGGTTGTTTTCTTGACAAAGAAATCCGATGAAGGTGGAGGAGCAGGCGGAGAAAGGAGAGCAGAGAAGGTTTTAATGACAGTGCGCGAGTCAGGTGAGTTGTTGATCTTTGAGCGGTAGTAGTCTGTTTTTGCAGACGTGACATCAGCTGAGAAATTAAAGAGGAGAGACTGGTAGAGACAGAGGTCAGTGGGATCTTTAGAATTGCGCCATTTTCTCTCAGCTGACCAGAGGCTGGTGCGATGTTCGCATAGAACATCAGATAACCAGGGGTCAGACAAGGATGTGTGGGCTGGTCTAGATGTGAGAGGGCAGAAGTTGTCCAAGCAGGATGGGAGTGTGGAACACAGAGTGTCAGTGGCGCTGTCGGTGTTCAAGAGAGAGAGCTCCTCAGAGGGAGGGAGCTCTGAAGAGGCAGCAGAGGAAAAGCGCGAGGGAGCCAGCGTACGCAGGTTGCGTCAGAAGGCGACCAGCAGTAGAACACTTGCAGCGTCTGGAGTAGTCAGGTCGAGGTCGAGAGTGACGAAGAAATGATCTGACGCGTGCAGCGGGGTGACCTGAGCGTGATGAGTGGAGCAGTACCGTGTGTAGATAAGATCTAGTTGAGACTTGTGGGTTGCTGATGTGGAAACCCGCTCGAGGTCAAATGATGCAGCCAGGTTGTTGAAGTCCGCAGCCTGTGGCTTTCCAAGGTGGATGTTGAAGAAAATATTGAGGATTGTACAACTTTAGTATTTTAGAAAATGTACTCTTGATACTCAAGTACTTTTAAAAACAAGTACTTCAGTACTTTTACCTAAGTAAACATCTGACTGTAGTACTTTTACTTGTGTCTTTACTTTCACTCAAGTAATGAAGCTGTGTACTCTGTCCGCCTCTGCCTGTTTATTCATTTGATATCACTTTTGTACTTTAAACTCTTCCTTTTTATATACGGAGGTGGAGGTGACTTTACAGGACACAGGTATGGAAATCATGAACATTATAAAGAGTCTTGCAGGTCTTATTATTGGTAATTCAACGATTCTTTATCTTACTCACTCTGTTGTCTGTCTTTACTCTGGTGCAGATGCCTGTAACTGGCAGGGTGATGCTCACAATTAGTAACAACATTAACAAAACACCTGCAGATCTGATTACATCCTATTTAATATCTATCTCACCTATTGTGTTGGTCTAATGATTGTTTTTCACAGAGGTGCAGGAGGCTGCAGCAGATAACAGTATGAAAATAGTTCATGACAACATTAACATACGTCTCCTGTAAGTCTTATTATGACTTTTGATTAATAAGTCACTCTGTTGTATTTTTATGTTCCGTCAGCTGCTGCCACTGGCTGACCCCAAACACCGTCCAGAGGTGAAAAGGGGAGCGGAGTGTCCTCCTGCCGCTCCAGCGCCAAGACCCCTGCAGTGCCTCCCTGTGGTAACACCAGGTAACTGTAGGGGAACTTGGAGCAGCATGGGGCCGCACAGGTGCAGCCTGCAGCAGCCCGCCGAACACATTTCTGCACCAAACCTGCCTCCAGACCCCAAACCAGAGCGAAAAATAAACTTTAACTGAATTCTTTGGGACTTATACACATTATATGATTGTATTACAGTACATCATGTTACATAGTGGTGTCAAGATAATGCTTTATTACTGACCATATTAACTTTGTCCATGCCATTCATCCATATACTGTATATACAAATGGTTATTATTGATTTCTAGCACTATTTTATAAAATTATTTAGCCTACAATTATTTCCATGTACTTTGGGGCTGCGCAGCACCTTCCTAAATACATTATTTGTCCTTTACAACTTTGTTTGAGCTTGAATAAAATAAAATGGACTACATGTAACGTGATCCAGTGTTCTGTGAGATCCCTCACCTCAGTGATGTTGGGTTAACATGAAGCCTCTTAAATACTGAATCCATTGCGGGGGTCACAATATTTGTGTTGGCTAAAATGCTTTCAAACATCTTCTCCACCAGCAGCCCAGCCAAGAACAGATCATTTTTACATCGGTCCGTGTTGCAGATTTGAGCAGCTCCAACACATCTAACAGGTCTGAGGATCCATAACAGATCAGGGATTAAAGAAGATCTCATTGAGGAGACTGGAGGCCCTACAGAACGAATCGTACTGAGGGCTTCATTCACTGCAACAGCACAGTGTGTCACAACACACAACACTTTTCTATCAACACAAATGTTTGGAAAAATCCATCAAGGCTGACAGGGAGTTTAAAATCGCATATACATGTTGTATATACATATCATTTATAGTGCGTGTGTGAATATATATATATATATATATATATATATATATATATGAGGCGCATACAGCTTCCATTAGTTAGTTAGATCGCCTTATTCAGAATGCAGGTTTCATTCAAACATAAGAGAAGTTATTCATCTACCGATTCTACTGATGGTTTCTAGCTCTAGATGTGTAAAATCACTGGAGTGCCCCTTTAAGTGATGGAAACACTGACTTCACAATTAGCTTTTTGAGTTCAATTACTTCCCCAAAACAGGCTAGTTTCAATCAGCTACATAAATATATTCCAGCTGCCCTTGATGAACAACAACAATTATTATTACTACAATTATGTCCTTTGGAAAAAGATTCAAGCACAATCAAACCAAGTTCCACATGTAGAAATGAATGTTGCAATCGTTCAGTGACAACGTTATTAATACATAAGTTACCACACCACAGCTGACAAAACACAACACTTTTCTATCAATACAAATCTATGGAGAAAATATTCAGCAGAGTGTTGGAGAAACATTCAAAATATGGAGACAGATGGAATATGGGATACTGGCCTGACAAAACTAAAAAGACATTTTAAATTTTTAATTGAGGACGTCAGAATGCAAAAGAAAAGAAACAGTGAAATGCTGAACATACAGAAAGTCAAATGGAAAGAAGACTCTATTAGAATAGAGGGACTATTATCAAAACTACCTGCAGAATCGAACTTGTGGCATTCGGGAGAGCAGCTTCAGACTGAGAGTCTGAGAGCCTACTTTCCAGAGACTGGCCAAATCTTCATCTTTGCCAAGCCCTGGGATTTAAAATCTCACTGTTTTGAAAAGAGTTCAGATACAGTTGTGTCTCCCGTCCCCTCAGGAAGCAGCTGAGGTGTTTGAACTGATTGGCTCCGAGCGCTGCATCATTTTGTAGACAGGCTGTTTTCTTCAGGGACCAAAACAGAACTGCTTTTGAGTCAACAGCATTAAACTTTCTTGCCAGTTCTGGCTTGATGCAAGTCTTATTGACGTGAAGGGGTTTCCACCACTGCACATTAGGTTATAAAAGCCATGATTTCAAAGTTTCAACTTCAGGATTTGTAGTTTTAATCGCCAGTAATGTAAAATGGCATTTGAAGCATTTTGCAGGTTTAATGTTCAAAAGAAAACCTTAAATGTCTCAAGTTAAAGTAATTATCACAACGTTAGTCCAACTGACTCACATTCAGCAAGCAGTAGCAGTTGATTTCAGGGTATTTCAAGACCCTCTGGTTTACGTAAACCTTTTTTTGCAACACATCTTTTACACACTAGATGGCACCAAGCCTACACACATATGCAAACACATGCTTTGGCACAAGTGTCAATGGAAGCTAGTAGATTAACATTGCTGCCACTGCTTACTGATACATATTTAGTTGGTTAATCCAATCAGTTCAGTGTCATTCATTGTGCGTATGAAGGAAAAGGAGTGAGATGAGTCTTGGGAGATGTCTCAATAGAGACATTTAGCAATATATGTTGATTGCGGTCAGAAATAATGCAATGGTGTTGACATATTGACATTGGTTTTGTGAATTCACACTATTCATGTTAGCCAACTGAATATTAACTTGGTGCATTAAGCATTAGCAGTGACAGTGAAATACAAAATAGGGTTTCACCATAATAAGAAGCTACTACTATTGTGTTAGTGTGTCTTCTCAACGTGTTCATTCGAGGAACAGAAGGTGGAAATTAACATGAGCCTTTTGTCTCAATCTGGCACGTTGACACCATATTAGAGCGGTATTGATTGATATCGTCACGATCAACAGAGATTTATTGGTATGATTAAATGTTGATTCTCTCCTCTCCAGATAAATTCTTCTGAGACAGCTGGGAGCATGCTGCACCAACACAATACTACACAAGTGAGTGCTGCTTTTTTTTCTCTGATTATCATAAGGCACTATAGCAGACTCTTCTGGACGATTTACATTCAGTATTTTTGACACAGGAGAATACTGCAGTCATATTAACACATGCTAGCTAGCTAGTCCTGGTTTTCCATCTTTTACTTTTTGTCACTATCCTACATCAGGATACATCAGTCACTATTGCAATGTATTTTCCATCCACAGCCTGTCTGGATCATCAGATCATTACCTGCCTCACAAGCGATGCAGGTGGAACAGCTGCTGCCAGTCCAGGGAAGACAGACGAGGCCCCAGGTCTGTGAACAGTGTTATGGCTACATTTCTTCATTGTTTAAGTGGCAGCTTTGTACATCACCATCACATAAGGTTTGGCACTCCGGGGCAATTTTTGTGTGATGAAGATAATTTCATCCCTACAGTAAACAGTATTTTTACTATGAAGGGGCCACTCCATTGTTGAAGTCGACCTTTACAGGATTCTTTGTTTTGTTAAGTCCATCACCTGGCCAAGACTGTCAAAATGTTAGTGATGACTGATAGATTTAATTCATAGTTTTCACGTGACTTCTCACCCTTATAGGAACGCCCACTTGGGGGGCAAAATAGAGTTTTCTTCCAGTGCTCGCCAGCATTTGAATCTGGTTTGTTTAGTAAAAATGCCAGATAGCTGTTCGATCCAACGAGAAAAGTCTGGGTTGTGCTTCTAAAGAATCCCGTCAGAGAAAAGCAGCTGACTGACTTATACCTAATCATTCTGACGTGGTTCATTTTTGTGGACAGACACAACCAACTAACCTACAGTGGCCTTGACGAGTTACGCTAGATATCAGTTAGCTTTATTCAAGTCAATTTTATTTATATTTTATTTATAATATTAACGCTAACGCTGGGGGCAGTGGAAAGTTATATGTAATCATCGCCAATAATCAAATCACAGGAAGTCATTAATGGAATTCTTGTTTGTCAAAATGCAGATTTATTGTCGTTTTATATGTCTTGCATACATAATAACTTATACACAAATGTGAATATTAGTTATACACATAATGTGAATATTCTAAGTTAATATTAGCAACCAAGGATCAGAAGAGAGATAAAGTTTGGTTTCTGACTTGTCATTAATACATTTTAAAAACACTAAACCACAAAACTATTCACTTAAGGCTCCTGTTACATTTAACAAGCTATGTGGCAAAAGCAGGTAAGAGTCAGTTTATATGTACTAATTTCTGTTAAATCTTTAGTTCTAAATTATTAAACTGAAAAAAACATTCTCAAGGGCTCATATTTATCGCATTCGTCAAGTAAATATAATTTCTACGCAGCTACTAATAAAACGTCTCGGGTTATGACTATAACCCTTGTTATATGACTATAACGAGACACTGCGTCATCGTGATGACACTTTGGGGAACGCCCCCAGCATAGCGTGTCTGACTCGAGAAGGAGAAAAGGCCAATCCTGAATGGTGATACGTACTGACGTCGTATGTGACGCACGCACACATGTCGTATGTGAAGGCATAAAGGGACGCCGGAACATAGACAGTTAGCTTTGCTGCGATGAAGCGAGTGCTCTGTACGCAATGGGTGTGGCGACGAGACGCAGTGTCTTGTTCCCTCTCAGGGAACAAGGGTTATAGTCATAACCCGAGACGTTCCCTTCTCAAGGGAACTCGCACTGTGTCATCGTGATGACACTTTGGGGAACGAATACCCACTATGCCACACTAATCACCGCCACCTAGTGTGAAGCTGGAAGTCAGGCACACTCAGGAGGCCAGCACTCTAGCACCTGGACAGCAGATCCCATCCAGTAGGTTGACAATGTTGGAGAACCAAACCCTGGTAGGCCACCAGAGTGCTACTAAGAGAAGGCTGACGCCCTCCCGTCAAACCCTCTCCAGAACTGTATGCTTTTCCCCCGGGAGCAGAGCAATCCACTGTCCACATTCCACTGTCCACTGTGGTTCTGCCTCCTGCATCCAGCCCTGCTGGGGTTGGATGCCATGTCCTAGACTTGGCCGAGGCTGCGTCTGTAGGCATTTGCCCTGCTTGGTCTGCTCCCGGGTGTTCTGGAGCGGGTCCGCCAGGAGGGCGTCAGCCGTCTCTTAGAAGCACCCCAGTGCCCGAGTTTCGACCTGTTGGATGGCCTTCCATGGCAGGTCCCGCTGAGGAGAGAGTGGGTGGTGGACCCTGTTAACTGTCCGGTGGCTTCAGTGCTGGAGTTCCTCCAGGATCGCTTCACCGCCGGGCTTACCCCGTCCACACTTAAGGTGTACGTGGCTGTCATTGGGGCTTTCCAATCTCCTATAGCTGATGGTTAGCTGGGGCGGCACCATCTGGTTGATCAGTTCCTCCGTGGGGCTCGGAGGAGGAGGCCTCTGGCTCGTTCCAGGGTCCGGACCTGGGACCTGGCAGTGGTGCTCGAGGGACTGGCTGAGGCCCCCTTCGAGCCGCTCGAGTTGGCCGAGGCCAAGAACCTGACCCTGAAGATGGCCTTTCTCCTTACCATCACTTCTCTGAGGAGAGTGGGGGACCTCCAGGCCTTGGCGATCATGCCAACTTGCTTGAAGTTTGCCCCAGCCGGGATTAAGGCCACCCTGCACCCGTCTCCGGACTATGTACTCAAGGTGCCGGCTAATGTAGCTCGGTCAATGGTTCTTCAGGCTTTCCATCCTCCACTTCACGTGACGGCGGATGAGGGCAGACTTCACCTCCTCTGCCCGTTTCGGGCATTGAGGAACTATCTGGAAAGGTCTGCGCAGTAGAGGAAGGTGGACCAGTTGTTGGTGTGTTGCATCAGCATCCAAGAAGGGGCTGCCCGCTTCGAAACAGACAATCAGTAACTGGATTGTCCAGGCTATTACCATGGCTTATCAGGTGCACAATTTGCATTCACCGATGGCCTTGAGGCTCATGCTAAGAGAGGCATGGCCTCCTCGGTGGCCCTCCTTTCTGGAACCTCATCGGAGGAAATCTGTGAGGCGGCTGGATGGGACACCCCACACACCTTCTTTAGGTATTACAGTCTGCACCTCCCTGCGACACCGGGAGCCAGAGTGCTCGCCTCCTAAGTGTCCCTGGGTGCCAGCTTCACACTAGGTGGTGGCGATTGGTGTGGCATAGTGGGTATTCGTTCCCCAAACTGTCATTACAATGACGCAGTACGAGTTCCCTTGAAAGGGAACGTCTCAGGTTATGACTATAACCCTTGTTCCCTGAGAGGGAACGAGACACTGCGTCTCGTCGCCACACCCATCGGGTACAGAGCGCTCGCTTCATCGCAGAAAGCTACCTATGCTGTGTTCCTTCCGTGTATGTTGTCACATTCTACATCATGATGCAACACCAATCAGGATTGGACTTTTTTCATTCATGCTTCAGAATCGCTACGCTGGGGGCGTTCCCCAAACTGTCATTACGATGACGCAGTGTCTCGTTCACTCTCAGGGAACAAGGGTTATAGTCATAACCTGAGACGTTTTTTCTCTCTCGCTTCCTTAGTTTCTAAAGATGCTTTGGCTAATTATAAAGAAATTGGGACAATTGGCATGGATACATTTTTGGAAAATGCGTCTGCATCTGATATAGGTATCATGTGACTAAATATTTTTCCATTGGTCGCTCTTAACTGTGCTCCTAAAGCTGAATTTGTGTGCTCAGCAGGGAGAATTTATGGGTTTTTTTTGTATTTTTTTTAATGATGCATTATCAAAAACTGATGCAAAGAAAAAATATCAAAAACTGGAAGTGGGATGGTTTGCTTAGTCATGGCTAGGCATGTGCCGGTATTAATTTTTCATGCTGCGATTGACTGATAGAGCTTTTAATCACGATATAAAACAGGCACTATTTTAACAGTGAAATAGTGCACAAAAGTCATTCTGGTTCGCCATCATTCCAAAAAAAGAAGTTAACTTGCTGTTTCCCAATAGGTGTTTTATTTTGAAAGTGATCACAGGAAAGTGTGTATCTGCTACTGTGCCCAAGCTTGACGGCTGTAGCTGAGAGCTCAGGGGGTTGGTCGGTGTTGACAGCAGGCAAGCATGAGACCCGTCTCTGCTCGGATCATGCAAGCATGGGGATTTTGGGAGGAAAAGACAGTTTGCCAGCTCACTCAAAGAAAAGGTACTGCTTTGCACTCAAAAGCCAGGCTGTCAGATACTTGGGACAGTCCAGGCGTCACTTATTGCACTGGTCTTTAATCAGGCTTCGCTTGAATGCGTCCATACAACGCAGGATGTAATGCGGGGTTTTCCCTCATGAAAAAGAGCTATGCCATTGCAACAGTCAATATAATCATTCTACTAATTCTAATACCAGTACTAATATAAAACAACTTATCTTTTCTGTCGCAAGGAAGGAACATTATGGTGAAGTGTAAGTATAGATCAACGCGCAAAACAACATAAAGTACTTTAAGTCTATAGGCTACATTCACAGTTGAGCACCATAGATAGAACGCAGGTCCCATAAGAAGAATATAGGAATGTTAGTTCCATTGGCTGCCACAGACACACAAAAGGTTGTTATAGGAATATTAAAGTTTGTTGTGAGTTATTTATTTATTTTCTTCTGTATGGGGTTGTAAAGTGCATCATTGAGGATGAAAGCAGGTTGAGCGAAGGTCACACCCTGAGCTGGCCTGTTGCCTGGTTCTACAGTTGCAATTCTCAGTACCATATGAGTAGAAATAGAATGGAGTTGAATAGAGTGTCGCTGTGATTATCTCCACTAAACGTGAAGCGCAACAGATGGCCAATGAGTCCTTGGTCAAGCCTACAGTAAGGCGACACGGAGTTACAAGTGAATGACATGTGACAGTAAAGATAGATTTTGTTTCCTGTCATTAGCAGAGATCTGAGACTCAGTCAAGCAGCTTATTTGAAGCAGAGGTTATGAGTATTGAGTATTGGATCTTTTGTGTAAACTGAGGTGCAGTGGTTCTGTTCATACTAATACGTGAAACCTAAATATTAATTACTGAGGGTTTCAGTGAAAGCTGATGAGCAATCAAAAAGAAGCTAAAACATATCTCTCTTACAGACATAAGCGGTTTGATAAACTAACAAAGCTGTGCAGATTAAACAACCCGGCGCTGGATTCCAGTGGCTGAGTATCTCTTCCATTTGACATTCAGTCTACTTCCAAAGCAGCAACATAGAGTAAAACAATGTAGGGTGCTAAATGGCAGCACATTTGTACCTCTGGGTCAGTTTAAAACCATGATGACAAACTGCTCCGCCACTGAATGTAATTGTTTTTAACTGTGTTCCGTTGCAGTCTGTTTTGTTTGTTTTCTCGTTACTTATTTATTTATTCTGTTTTGCACTCTCGCCATCATTGTAAACGACGGCATGCCCTCAATGATTCCTCGAGATTCAAATGAAGGTTGAACGAAAAATGACTGCACGTGGAGGTCGAGAGACACGGGGCTAACGTGAGCCTGCTCCCGGCAGGCCGGATGGGCTGACAAGTGCTTTGTTGTTTTTCTCTAAGGTTTTGCATTTCTCCTGAGGGGTTTTCGTTCACTTTTGCATGCACATTAGCAATCACCAGTAAACCCGGCACACTCGCAGGAGTTGCTCTCTTCGTCACTTACAAGTCACTTGCTGTGCCTGATCCAGAAAAAACGGAGCCCTATATGCTGCTTAAATGTCTACTTCTTCTCATTCCTTAGTTTTCACTCTCCATGATAGAGTGACACACAAATATTATTTGAATACCATCCTCAGCCTCGTACGTGGCTCTGCAAAATTTGCAAGGCATTTTTTATTCGACCAGCAGAGACTATTACCACGTGTTCTCTGTGCGTTTCTATCTAAGACTGGCTTCACTTCAGTAGAGTGTCTTCAGGAAGACCCTTTACCCCCTCCGCCTAGTGTTGCCAAGTTGTAATCCTTGCACCCAAGACATCGATCTCAGACCAGCTCCTTACTTGACTTTTGAATACTCCAGAATGATTCCTGGACTTTACAGTCTGACCATGCATCTTCCCGTGGGAAACCTTCCTCCCCACCCCACCAGTGTCCCAGCGTGTCTTTGCCTGGAACAGCCTGCTCTTGCCAGGCAGCTATCAGTGTATTAATAGGTGTTTTGGCTGCTACTTTGGTCCCAACCCCCATGTCGCTCTTCAGTCACCCCCCCACCCACCCCTTCATAACAAACGTGCTTATTTTAGGCTCTGTGGGAGATAACTGACACGTCAGGGTTGCATACAAATAGATGCAGGGATGAAAGGGTTGGAGGGCCGTAGATTTCCTATCATTTTGCATGATAGGAAGTGATAGGACTCCACTGGAATTCCAATTGTTGAAATTGAGGATTTAAGTACAATACCAACTCGCTCTATTATGTTTATTTTAAGCCATAAAAAATATCTTATTTGTTGCTCCTTTAAAGGATTCAATACTGCTCTAACAATGGAAACCACCTTGTTGATGAACATTTTGCATTGCATTGCATTGAATTACAGTGATGTGTGAGGTTTTCTGTGACAAATCTAGAAAGAAAGATAAAGACAGAGCAAGACATACTTTGCTTGTTCTCAGGGGGGAAACTGAGGAAAGACCTCAGTGAGATGAACTGAGAAATAGGATGGGAAAAAAAGAATCAGGGTAGATGCCTTGGTGGTGAAAGTGGTGTCAGGCTGACCATATCTGAGAACTGTAACAGGGTGTGCTGGCTCCCACACTGATTGATAGTTGGGGGAGATGGCTGAGGCTGGCATGGTTGCTGTTGTATTGGTGCTGATCATCTTCTCTGTCATCGTAGGCTACGCGCATCAGCAGTCAGCTGCCTGGTGGGAGAACTTGCTTTTGGCCGGATAGAGTAGTTAGGCAGATGTGGGCGTGATTATATCATGGTTTGACCATCGTGTCTAGGGAGCAATGCCTCTACGCTCTGTTCTGCACTGCCTTTGCTGCTTTATAGCCCCAGGGACCAAATACAAAAAGACACAGCATGGCATAGCTCCAAGCTGAAGGAGCTATTTTTGGGTCCAGCTATGGGAAAATAATCAAGTCCATAATCACTCATACAGCTCGGTTGCTGTAAATCCTGGTGCTGCTGGTGTGATGGCTCTAGTGTGTGATTTGCAGGATCAGGCGGTGTTGAGAGCCCACTGTCCAAAGAACTTAAGGCCAGAAATACTGGACTTTAACACTGGGGACAGAAGATGTAGCAAACGGTTACAGAGCCCCAGAACCAAATGAGGGATGTGCAATAAACTTAACACTATTGTGTGCAGATCGACGTTTGTTTGACACATGTACATCTCTTTAGTGTTTAACTGGGAGACTGCATCCACAACATTTGTTCTTTTTGGATATTTGGATACCTTCTTATTCAGTCGCCCCCTGCCTGCAGGTCAAAGTACCCCGTTTGACCTGCAATTGAACCTCCTTGTGGGCATTGCATAACAGGATCTTGTATGTTAACTGGTTTTTGGCTCTCCCTCTGCTACATACCTTTTCATGTGTGTTGCATTTCAGAGTAGCTCTTCTTTTTAAAGATGCGTTATATCATATTTTCAGTGTTAACGTTGAATCACTTGAATTGAATCGAATGCGTGTAATGTGAAATCTGTTGAACCTACGGAAAATGATTATCCGACTCTGAAGGTCTCAGGTGCTTGTTAACCTCTCTTAGCTAATTATTTTGATTTTGGAGCGCATTCACTGTGTGTGAGTCTCGTGGCTCTTATCAGTCCCATTACCAGCTGCAGTGGGCAGCTGATTTTAGCAAAACCCTGATGTCAAACATCTAGCTAAGCAAGCTAAAAACCCAAAGATCTTTGTTAGGATTTGACCTAAAAGAGAACTAATTATTTAAGTTATAATGAATGCTAACATTGTCTGCTGGATGTGCAAATAAGATATTGCTTGCTAAAGGCCTCAATGTGGGAAAACAACTGCTTGTCAGCATCACAGTGCTGCCCGCAGTTACAACACAGTTTACACATTCAACAACACAACAATAGTCAGTCCGACTTCTCACACCCAGAGCATGGCCCTGTCGTAACAACGTTGCACTCCATCACTGCAGTCGACCATCGGTCGATGCAATTTGTATGCAAGTGTAATATAAAGTGACAGAAAAGTTTACACAGTAAGTATACAAGGAGTAAAATCACTGAAGTCAGTGCTGAATTAAGTAAATACACAATTAAAAAAGAATAAAATAAAACTCAAATTCATAAATAACAAGAAGTGCGAAGGGAACCTGGTGCTAGGCAGATTTGTTTAACAGACCAACAGATATAGGAACAAAGAAAAGTTTGTATGGGTTGCTTTTGTATTTGATTGCCCGATAACGTTTCCCTGAATCTGATGCCGGGTTTCTGACATTGGAATTGGGAGGTGGGTTTGAGCTTTTCTCTCAAGCGCTTCTTAAAATTTTAGTACATTTACATTTACATTTAGTCATTTAGCAGACGCTAGCGACTTACATATGAGGAAGACAATAGGAGCAATTATAACAACACAAGGTACCAAACAGCGTAAGTGCTTTAAAAACTAGTCTGATTAAAGCCCAGCACAGTATACAAAGCTAAGGATAGGAAGGTTTTTGTTTTTTTTTTGAGCAGAGGTAGAAAGGAAGAAGAAGTTAGTGATTGTCAGATAGGTGTTGACGGGAGAGATGCGTTTTCAAGTGCTTTTTAAAGGTTTTTTACAGAATCTGCTGATCTTGTAGAAGCAGGCAGCTCATTCCACCAATGTGGAACGGATCCAGAGAAGGTATGCGAGAGTGATTTTATTCCTTTTTGGCGTGGTACCACCAGACGTTGTTCGTTTGCAGAGCGCAGCGACCTGGCAGGAGCATAGTTCTGTATGAACAAGCAAAGATATTTTGGTGCAGAACCAGTGGTGGTCTTGTAAGCCAAGAGCATCGCTTTGTACTTGATGCGGGCGACAACAGGGAGCCAGTGTAACCTGATGAAGAGAGGGTTTCGTCACATTAACTAATTCAGTCACGTTTCCTGTGTGTAACACGGGAACGCCTTCACGGAGAGATTGTCGGAAAGTGTGCACGCGTTAACCTGATTTGTATGATTCATTGGGTCGAGACAACAAAGGCACGCCCAGCCTTTGCGTGTGGCTATTCGGGAACAAGTTTAAACAATTTAGCCTTTAGACGACACGTCGCACCACCTAGTTTCATTTCAAGCATACTGAAACCACAACACGTTAGCCAGTTCCTAAAGAGATAACTGTGCTGTTTGTCTGTCTGCTTACTTTGGAGTTTGTCTGCCCCCTAGTGGCCCAGTTAATACAACTTAACAAGCTAAAGATGTTGACAAAATTAATGGAGTTGTAGAAATCGAGAGCTTTGCTCAGACAAAACTAGTTTTGTGGCGGCATGAACGAATGCGACATCCACACAGCTTTGCTCTAGGGGTGACTTAAGAGAAAAAACCCTTTTTAATATCCACGGTAACCTTTACCCTTGCTGCCTGACAGGATAGTGCCCGCCAATCAGCTTCAAGCATACTCCACATGCCTGTAAACGTCTCCCACTCCTAGCAAGAAAAATTACCGTCCGGGCTGCTGTTCAGCCCCAGCAGAGGTTTTCTTTGCTGCAAATGGTCTCTGTCGTGGCAACAAGTATCCCCACATCTCCTTGTGTGCCAGTGGTACTGCTTATTTTTCTAATGATAAAAGCCGTGAGAGGCAACGGAGGCCATATTTGACCCTGCTTTGTGTCCAAGCATAGCGTGTAGCTTTATTATAGTTGATGCTAGACTGCTGAATTCTCTGTTTTGACTGTTGCTTCTATAGACCTTTCTCACAGCAGACTTTTTTTGATTTGTCAAACACAGGTTTAACTAATAATATTACTGATGGCTGAAAGTTCCTTAGGTGTTCTGGTTCCGGGGTCCTGGTGTTGTACTTTGCTGGATGTCTGGCTTGCCGGGACACCTAAATGCCATGGAGCCACGTCGGTGCTTTTGCTTCTATGACAAATCCAAATGTCTGCTTTAGGAAATGCCTATTTTACAGCACTTATTCTTAATCACTAATCATATTTTTGAAATTGAAAAGATGATCCAAACCTGTGAAACTTTTGTAAAATATAGCAATATAACTCAAAATAACGATGACGTCAGTTCTTTTTCATGCTGTTGCTGCAGTTTGTATTGTTTTTAGAATAATCAATCAGTTTCCTATATATTTTTTACATGCACAATAGTAAAACATTTTGAAAATTGTTATGCTTATTTGGTTTAATGTTGACATCTTCTTCTGGCCGTTAAAACGGTTTTGGGAGATTTCAGTGTCGGTGAAAGCGCACATTTCTGTTACCTCTCTGCACAAAGTGAGTAGCGCCACCTTAAGATTAGCAAGCTGCGATGAACAGGCGATTAATCGATTAGCCAATTACTCAATAAGAATTTAAGCAATTTTTTTAAGCAAACATGGCAATAAGACTAACTGGTTGCTTCTCAAATGTGTGAACGTGTCAGTTTATTACTCTTCTATGCTAGTAAACGGAATATCTTTGAGTTTTGGGCTGTTGCTTGGACAAAACAAGATGTTTGAAGACCTTGGGTCTCTGCTGTGGGGAACTGGTGATGGAAGTTTTTCTCAATTTGTTGACATTTTATTGAACAAACGCTTAATCCATTAATTGAGAAAATAAATTGATGTAATTTGTTGACACGCCTACTCCAGATTTTTGACTTAATTCTGTAATAATGAACGTCCTCACCTTTCAATGTCTAACGGAGACTCTGTGTTTTTCACATTAAAGCGAGAGGTGACACTGGAGAAACTAGCAAGTATCCAACTTCCACGTCCCTTTGTGTATGTGTAACAATGGCTTATTTTTAACCTGTTTGGCTTTTTAGAAGTGGAGAGGAGAGAGAAGGAGGAAGTGGTTGCAGGATGACAGAGGAAGATAATGGCATCCTCCTCAACCTTCACCCTTCCTCCGCCTGCCCTCACACATACAGCTGTACATACACATACACTCTTTGGCGTTTGTGTTGCTTCTCTGTGATTCTCTTGATCCCCCACGCTGGAATAGTGTGTGAGCAGATGCACACAGATACGCACACACACACACATTTCCCTAGTCCCTGGAGACCCCAGAAGAGGGAGCTCTGACAGTCTGACAGTGAACTAGAGCAGCTTATTAGAGAATAAGCTTGAGAAACAGGTAGCGTTATGAATTCCGGACTGAATCTTGGAGTAGCTCAGACTGAGCTAAATGGGTATCACTGAGCAGATGAGAAACACGTCGATGTCAACATTTTTCAAGCAGAAATGTCAAACAGTTTTGATTCTAGCTCCCAAATGTGAATATTTGCTGGTTTTCGAAGTCTTCTTTGATAGCAAAGTGAACACCTTTGGGTTTTGAACTGTCGGTCGGATGAAACAAGCGGTTTGAAGATATCCCCTTGGAATTAATATCAGCAGATTAATTGATAATGAAAATAACCGTTAGTTGTAGCCATAGTTTGTGGTATTGGGTCTGCAGAAGGTCCAATTTTTATTTTTTTATTTTTTGTTTTTGTCCTCACAGCAATAGCTGTTTACCATATAAAAATAAGGTTATAATATGCTTTGAGGTTATAATTTACCAGTCCTTTCACTGCATCACCATGAGCAGTTTCAAAGAGACTAAGCATGGCATGTAAATGCCTGTTTTATCATTGTTGGCCAGTTCTCGAGTAGTATATTTAGGCTCCCTCTGGTATGGTGATGTGAGTCTGGTATTCTATCTTATCTCTGTCAAACACTCCCATCTGCAGCACAACACTCTGTTCCCTTGAGTCATATTTGTTTAAGTTATCTTAAAAGGAAACATCATTTAATATATAAAATGATATTCTCCCTTTTGTTGTTCACCGCAGCAGTCAGCAAATTGTTCTTAAGGCTGTCATTTTATGCTGCACAGTTTGTTTCTTCATTTGAAGCTTTTAGACCACTGGGCAATACTTCCCAAAAGCAATTCCATCCAATTACTGCATTTGTTAAGGTAAAAATACCATTTCCCTACGATAATTTTACATTTCTACAATGGCAACTCTTTTGCATTAATAGTTTATTGTTAATATTGAAGGCCTTCTTTTAAATGAATGCTGTTCGTAGCATTGGCAATAATGACCTCTGGGGTCGGAACAAAATCTGGTTTTACGTCACGGCAGCATCTGCAGTCCATTTCACTGGTTGCGAGGGTCAATAAACCTAAATCTGGTGTAGCGAGACAACAATATTTGGATTTCCCATCGTCCTATTTGATGACCCACGAGTGCAGTATGACTCTCACAGTGAGGTTTAAGGATGTGGAGTGCTAGCCATTCTCTAAAAGAAGTGGGATCAAGAAGACCAGGATTCAAAGATTACACAAATATACACCAAGTGACTGAAAATTGGCTCTAAACCCCTAAAATTTCTTCCATTCTGGTGGCTACTGACCAAACATAGATGACATGAGATATGTTTAGCTGATATAGTGGAGTTTGATAATAGATGTTTCAGTGATCCATAACAGGCTTTTGTGCCAGTACCTCAGAATTTAAGGGAAGTTGTGTATTTTGTGCAGAAATTCGTCATACTGAAAGAAATGCACTGCGGAGAGCAGCGACCTCAAAAGACCAGAATGCATTGAGGCAATGAGACATACTGTGTTGTGTCTCTGACATTTCCCCCCACTGGAAAGTCTTATTCTGTTGATAAAATCACTGCCGCTTTTCCCACCTACACATCCGACTTCCAAATGGAAAATTACCATTACTTGGATGTATGTAGGACGTCACTAAGTGATTTAGAGGGAGAGGCAGATTGGGTGGGAGTGGGGGGAGTTTTACAACAGTTCATTAGAAAATACCTTAAAGAGTGGGTAAATGATTACAAAGTGGGGATAAGTAAACACTGCAAGGAGATGAAAGGGTGGGACACGGGCCAAAGTACCTCATAGCCAGCAAAGCTGTTTTGAAATTTTTGATATTGTTCTCCCACTTTGCCGTCTGTTGCCGGGAGTGGCTAGTCTGTGTCCTAGTGAGCCTCAGGATGAGTCATTGAGAAGTGCAGTTTGTATTTGATCAGAGAAAATATCTGTTAATGTGAATATGTTATGCCCACAAATAGACATACTGTATGTTTATGTTGTACCTTCCAGCAAGAAGACATTGTACTAAGAAAGGGGGAAATTACTGGAGCCACTCTTGCCTTGCTTTAAACCTCTGGCTTATTAACAAATCCTAAAAAACACAAAAAGGTTTAGCATCTAAGCCCTGCCATAATACATCTGCCACTGATTATTCATCGAGAGGCATCATGTGAGCTTTTGGCTCAACAGATGTGTTTTAATTTCCTCAGTTGTGGTTGGCCTCCTTTGGAATGCTTCGAAATATAACGTGAAGAACCCTGAGGCTCAAACACAAGCCGTTTTCTTTGATTCCAATCAAACCAGTCCGGATGCACTGATATACTGAGCACAAAAATGATTACGCCTCCCTTCTCTTTCCATTAAATAGACAGACCTTGTTAATTTTGTCAGAATTTACACGTCTTTGCCTTAAAGCCCTTTTGAAGTAGCAGTTTAGGCCCATCATAGGAAGCTGTTTTAATGTTTGTGCACAGCTTGGCGGGCCTTTTTGGCACATTTGTGTGCTTCCAAAACTATTTGGATGATTTCATCATTGTGATTGTTGCGTGTATGTCGCTAGGTGTATGATTTCTGCATACAAACGACACGTTCAGATGGCAGCTTGTAATACATACAGTAAACGACTGGCATTATAGGTTCTGATGTGGGTTTTTGAAGGGTGATACTCGTATTTTTAGAATTAAAACTACCAATAGTGTATGACTTTATTCTGTATTCTGATGTGTTATTATGACTTTAAGTCTCCTACGCATGGTGTACTCGTGGCTCAGTGTTGTTTCTACAGCTGTTACCAGACAAGCATTCCAGTTTGACAATGACTGCTCTCAGACCATCTAAACATCACACTGGAGAGTGAAATCACAACTCCTTTAAAGGAATACAATGAACTGTCGGGAGATTTATCGACTAACAGAGACAGCAACAATGATCCATGCTTTACTTGTAGATCAGCGGCTGTGGTGCTGCTTATACTTAAGCAGACACTATTATATTATAGTGAGAAAGTGAGAGAACTAACAATCTCTATGCAACTAAATGTGGCTGTGTTTGAAAAATAACAAACAGAAAATACAAGAGAAAAATAGAAAACCTACTTTCCCTGTTGCAGAATACATTCTATTTTTCGTATTGTCAACAAATCCTATGAAAGACCCAAACCAACAAGGTGCCAGTTTTCCTCTCCATACTTTGTACCTTCCCGACCCTGTCTGTGGCACTCAGCCCCAAGCGCAGTCATTCCTACTGAGGAGTCATGTATATATAATTTAATTATTAAAAAAAGGCTCAGTAATTTCCTAAAGCAGTGATGCACTGTAATATTTAGCAAACTTTACTCAAATGGGAGTAAATAGTGTATTTGTTGGGGACTATTTTCAGTTGCGGATTAGGTGCCAGAAATGCACATTTACTTTAGCAGGATGGTGTAAGTGGGATCAACTCAAAATTGGCTTACCAATGTGTTTCTAATAGTTTTTGGACAAAAATGGAGCTCTGCAACATCGCGTTGCGGTTGGGGACAGTGCGTCTAGACTGGAGACCGGGGTAGGTGGTCCCCCTTTTGAAGAAGGGGGACCAGAGGGTGTGTTCCAACTACAGGGGGATCATACTCCTCAGCCTCCCCGGATTCAGGCGGAACAATGCGGCTTTCGTCCCGGTCGTGGAACATTGGACCATCTCTATACCCTCTCCATGGGAGTTTGCCCAACCAGTGGGGATCTGGAGAAGGCATTTGACTATGTCCCTAGCGGTGACCTGTGGGGGTTGCTCTGGGAGTATGGGGTCTGGGGCCCACTGCTAAGGGCTGTCCGGTCCCTATACGACTGGAGCAGGAGTTTGGTTCGCATTGCCAGTATCAGACTTGTTCCCAGTGCATGTTGGACTCCAGCAGGGCTGCCCTTTGTCACCAGTCCTGTTCATTATTTATATGGACAGGTTTTCTAGCAGCCGGAGCCAGGGGCCAGAGGTAGTCCTGTTTGGGGACCACAGGATCTCGTCTCTGCTTTTTGCAGATGATGCTGTCCTGTTGGCTTCATCAAACCAGGACCTTCAACGTGCAATGGGACGGTTTGCAACCGAGTGTGGAGTGGCTGGGATGAGAATCAGCACCTCCAAGTCTGAGGCCATGGTTCTCAGCCGGAAAAGGGTTGGTGGAGAGCTCCTGCCTCAAGTGGAGGAGTTCAAGTATCTTGGGGTGTTGATCACGAGTGAGGTAAGGATGGAACGGGAGATCGCAGGTGGATCGGTGTGTCTTCCACAGTGATGCGGTCGATATACTGATCCATTGTGGTGAAGAAAGAGCTGAGCTGCAAGGCAAAGCTCTATATTTACCAGTCGATCTACGTTCCTATTCTCACCTATGGTCATGAGCTTTGGGTCATGACCGAAAGGACAAGATCCCAGATACGAAGTTTCCTCCGTAGGGTGGCTGGGCGCTCCCTTAGAGATAAGGTGAAGAGCTCGGTCACTCGGGAGGAGCTCTTAGGAGAGCCGCTGCTCCTCCACATCGAGAGGAGCCAGCTGAGGGGCTCGGGCATCTGTTCCGGATGCCTCCTGGACGCCTCCGTGAGGAGGTGTTCCTGGCATGTCCAACTGGAAGAAGGCCTCGGGGAAGACCTAGGACACACTGGAGGGACTATGTCTCTCGGCTGGCCTGGGAACGCCTCGGTATTCCCCCAGAAGAGCTGGAGGAAGTGTCTGGGGAGAGAAGTCCCTGCTTAGACTGCTGCCCCCGCAACCCGGCCCCGCATAAGTGGAAGAAAATGGATGGATAGATGGATGGAGCTCTATGGCACAGAGGAACAAGCTATATAGTCTTTTCATACACAGGCAATACTTAGTAGGATCAATTCATTGTCTTTAGTTTTGTTGTCTTTTGATGGGATTTGATGATAGTAAGAAATGTATTGAATATCCCTAGACTTATACTTTAAAGTAAACCTGGCTATATCAGCTGACATTTTACCCTAAATTTAGTATTATGTAGGCCACAGGAGAAAGACAACATTCGTAAAAGAGTACTCCACCTAATTAGTAATCCTCTATCCATTGATGTGCTCACGATGGACAGTTTAAAAGTTTTATCCAAATCGATGCAGCAGGATCGGAGGCTGATTTTATGCAGCTCCTTCTGGTGCCACAGAGGGCTTTATACAACTTTTTTTCACATAATGCAGTAGTACTCCCCAAGACCTGTAAACAGACTTCACTGTGTTAAAATCATCTGTAGAGTTCCCCTTTTAAAGGTCTTTGACATGTGGGAGATTTTGGTGTCGTCATCACTTTCCAGAGTTGAACTGACCAACAGGACATGAAATTAAATGAAAGCCAGAGGGGCTGGGCAGATTTAGGATGACTGAGTGACTGGCTGAGATAAATGTTGGCAGACAACAGTCCGGGAGAGAAACAACAGAGAAGACAGAGGCAGGTTGAGAGGAATAGACTGTCAAAGAACAGCAATGAGAGGAAAATAAGAGCTATCATCAGAGAGGAGAAAGGAAGAGTGGTGTGTGTGTGTGTGTGTGGGTGGAGGGGGGTGTGTGTGTGTGGGGGGGTGTGTTTGACCTGAGATTAAACTCCTTTTTTGCTCAGTGTCCCCTACAGGTGAGACTGTCTGAACACAGAAAAGCAGATTATCCAAAGAATGATGAAAACACAGACACGCATCACTGAGAAGAAAAGGGAGTTTAGGCACAGAGCCAACACACACTTTGTCTAACAGGCTACACACAGACAACATGCACAAATATGTGCATGAATTTAGTCTGTGTAAAGTGGGCTTTATTTTATTGACATTTAAAGATAGAATTTTACACTAATTAGAAATGTTTTCAAGACAGAAGAAGTGTTTCTGTTTGTTTCTGAGTGTTTTTTCACTTGCTATTGTCAGTTTACCGCTTTGTTTTGGTTACATTGTATGTTTAATTTATGTCTGTTCTCGATCCCTTCTCTTAGTAATTAGAGGTGATGTACCCTGGAGAAAATAAGGTACAAAAAGAAGGGGACAATGGAGTTGACAAATGCAACAACCTTTCAGTTTGTATTGAACAAAGACAAACCTTGGTTACAGTTTACAGATTGTACACAGTGTTCGTTGGTGATAATGGCATACAGCGAGCACTGCCAAGGTATTATAATGTGTGTGTGTGTGTGTGTGTGTGTGTGTGTGTGTGTGTCCTTAGATTTACAATGTCCTGATCGGAAACAATACATTGCAAGAGGTAACTGTGTACATAACAGATAGAAAGGCATTCATATTTTGGTTCTTATTGAATGGAAATGTAAATGTGTAAATGTCCTTTTGTGGGTGTTTGTGAGTGTCTCTGTGTGTGGTTGTTGTGGCCTACAGAAACTCAAACTGCAGTCCAAGGGAAAAGATATCACAGTGCTGTGTGGAATGCAAAAGTCAGCAATGCCTGCTCAGCACCAAAGATGGGGACACATTTTCAAAAGAAATTACATATTTATGATTATCATTAGGTCTTACCTGCATTAAAGTTGGGGTACGTGCTTCTAATCCAGTACACGTCTTATTGTCAAATTCAGGGAATATCTCTGTAAACTGGCTCTGGAAAATATACAAAGGGGCTCGGACCGAGTCACACAAACCTATTTCAGCCATTCCAGCCACGATTTGTGTGACAGGTAACGTTAAATGACTTGCCCACGGACATTCAGCTTACTCTCCAGTTTGCCAAGAGATATGCTGCTGTTGTGATGTTAGCTACGGTATCAGGAGAGTTGTGAGTATCGCTGTCTGGGGCTGGTTTGCTGGCTCTGGGAAACTGTCTCGTCCTCTGTGGCTCTCTGGCTTCACAGCAGCAACTGTAATGACGGTTTGCCAACCCCCAACATAGCTAACGTTAGTTACATTACTTGGTGGGCAAAGTGTCTTCTGGTGCAGTGGGTATAGGAAGTAGGTTTACAGCATTGTGCTCTGTGTCTATGTGAGTGGGCACGTTAAAGAGAGAGAGAAAAAGAGGGAGAGACACAAAGGCAGGTTTTATAATGTCTACTCTTGACCGGTTCATTGTAGTGAAGGTTTTCTAATGCCAAGGAGCATTAAGTATTCTATCACATCTATCAGCGACCAGTAAGAGTAACAACAACTTGCTGGGTCTCTGACACAGACACAGCTCACCTTATTACTTCTGTCAGTTACTATAAAAAATTGATTTGGGCACGAGTTTGCCTTCCACCATGGTCACTCATAAATGGTTATACAATTCGATTTGCCGGAGAAAGCAATGCTCTTTGAGGGAGCTCTCAATATTATTACATCTTAACGGAGTCAAAAAAATAGCCTAACCTTTTTTTGGGTTTGGTGGAGGAAGCTGGAGCAACAAGCAGTTTTAAAGGAATAGTTCAACTTTTTGGGAAATAAGTCTGACCATTAAATATGAGGCTGCAGCCGGTTAGCTTAGCTTTGCACAAAGACTGGAAATAGGGGGAAACAGCTAGTCTGGCTAGGTCCAAAGATAATATAGCAAATTCCGCACAAAACCTGTAGTGTAAAATTGACAATTTGGCATTTTACAGGGGGGTCATATAGTTTTGTATAGATTAAACAAATAAGAAACACATGTTAATTAGAAAGCTTTGGAGGTGATGATGTGCAGATGTTGTTGTCTTCAGACTGAGGCAGGCCAGCCATTATTGGTCAGTAAATTGATCCCGTACATAAGCTAGCTTCTTGTTTAGCCACAACGTCTTTTCTTTTCTCTTTCTAGGCATGTAAAATATCCACAAACAACTTGCAAATATGACAGGGTTATAACTGTTGAATGTGCTAGGCTAGCAGTTTCCTCCTGCTTCCAGTCATTTTGCTAAGCTAACGTTAGGCTGGACACGTCAGGAGCTACAGCCTCTGACACACAGAAATGAAATACTGATCTTCTAATTTCACGGCAGACAATTACTGAAAGGTTTGCTACACATAAATACTAAAATCTTCAACACTGAGAAGTTATTTAGGCCTACTGCCAATGTTTTAATAATTGCCTTTGTGTCTTGGGGGGAGTCACAAGAGCTAACTTACTGCCGTACAACCTTTGCACATTGCTTCCTTTGGGCATGAGGCAGTACGAAAAAAATCACTGAACCTTATGCAGTAAATAATGTATAAAATGCTCACTGGAACATCATTTATTAAAATTCTCTGTTTCAGTTAAATGTACGTCTGTTTTTTTCCATTTATATTCTCATCAACAATCATGACACTCCCATGTTCTGCATCTCTGCAGAGCTCTGCTCTGTGTGAGTAGAGGCAGAAAGTATTACATTCTTCATTCATTTTCAAACAATGAATGAAGAATGGTTTTTCGTACTATTCAAAGCACTGGTTCCCGAAACCCACACACCCCTGACGCACATTTCCCACATTCCTTTCTCCTTTATTTCTCCATCTCTATTTAATGTACTCTCAACTGTCAAAATTTTTTCGTTACTCTGGCCTCAGAGAAGAGCTTCTTGGCTTGAGGTTTGACCTGCAACTAACAATCGAACTGGCTGCCTACCTGGGCTTTAATCGCTCAAACCCTAATGTTTCCAGTAATCCACTCCTCCAGTAATCCTCCACAGTTATCTAGATAGAAAAAAAATTTTTTCCCTGCAAGTTTGACAATATCTAACCAATTAGACAAACCCATTCATCTACATTTGAAGCTGATTGCCTCCTTTTCCATCATCTCCAAAGCCAGCATAGACAGTCATCTCTTTGTCATGGTCAAACAAAATGCACAGTAGTGCATGCAGCACAATTCTGCATTTCATTAACCCCTGAAATTACCATCTGACATAGTGACTGACAAATACAACCTTTTTATTGCATTTCCAACAAAATTAAAGAACGCAGCTGAATATAGGATGGCTGTGGCTTGGTGGCAGAGTGGTTGTCCACCAGTCGGAAGGTTGGCCGTTCGATCCCGGCTTCACCCAGCCATGTGTCGAAGTATCCTTGAGCAAGATACTGAACGCTGAGTTGCTCCCGAAGCTGTGCCTTCGGTGTGTGTGAATGATAAGTTTAATTTGTACTGATGGGCAGTTAGCTCCTGCCATCAGTGTATGAATGTGTGTGAATGGGGTGAATGTGATGTAGTGTAAAAGCACTTTGAGCAGTCAAAAAGACTAGAAAGGCGCTATACAAGTACAGTCCATTTATCATATATTATGTTACAGTATGTAATGCTGGCCATGAGGTCAAAACACTAAAACACATTGTAGTCAATTTCCTCCCTCATGGGTAAATAAAGCCCATCATGTCAAAGAGACACTTTTTGTAGCATGTATTGGTTTTTAGAGACTGTGCTGTTGTCACCTCACTCTCTTATGCCTCCTTATGCTGAGTATTTATTTCACCCTTATTTGGCTCATTAAAGAGGAAACCGTAAAGGGAACTTGCTGCCCTTTCGCCCCACAATAATAATAAACACGCATCTGTTTCTGTGACCCTGAGTGGACAGCAGAGAGGAATGACTGGTGGGGCACAAACTTCCTGTCCTGATAAATGAGAAAATACACATACTCTAAATAAACATACACAACCACGCTTGTAAGAGCATGCACTCACACAAATTTGAATCTAAATGACAACAGGCGTTCGTAAATGTCTTCATTGCGGGGCCCCTCAAACACATTCCACTTTGAATAGATTACGGGGTTTTTTTTTTGTTTTGCTGTGTAAATGTGTAATTATAATACTGTGTGTGATGTTAGTTACAGAGATCGAAGAGTCTTTACCGTTGGGTCTCAAACTTTACCATAACCATATCAGGTGGTTGATTGTGTGCAAATGTTGTCTTAGTACTTGCCTGTGATTGCTGCATTTTTAGCCGCGCCATAGCTCAAGGGATACCAATGTTGGTCTGTTGTTCGGTCTACCACTTTGGATATATCTCAACAACTGTTTGATGGATTGGCTGAATACTGACTTTTGTCATTCCCTGATTTGTCCTCCAGTGCCGCCAGCAGGTCGAAGTTTTCACTTATCCTGTGAAATATCTCATCGTCTACTTGGTAGATTGGCACAAAATGTAATACAGATATTCATTGTTCCCAGACGATGTATCCTAATGACTTGGTGACCCCCTGAATTTACCTCTAGGACCACCATTCAGGTTGAAATTTGTGGTTTTAGTGAAATGTCTCAACGACTATTGGATTGGATGGATTGCAATTCAATTTGGTACAGATACTCATGTCCCTGTCAGGATGAATTGTAATAACTCTATGGATCCCCTGACTTCTCATCTGTGGCTTGGTGGCAGAGCGGTCGCCTGCCAATTGAAAGATTGGTGGTTCGATCCCCCAGCCATGCGTCAAAAGTATCTTTGAGCAAGATACTGAACCCCAAAATGCTCCCGAAGCTGCGCCTTCGGTTTGTAAAAGTTCTCATATTTAAGTTGCTTTGGATAAAAGCGTCTGCTAAATGTAAATGTAAATCTAGTGCAAACATCTGGTCAGACTTTCAGTTTGTCCATTTCTTTAGTTTATGAAAATTTGTGACATTCCCATCACCTTCTGCTGTAGGCCCACTTTGTGTTTAGTGCTAATTTGGAAATGTTAGCATGCCGACACGCTTAAACTAAGACGGCGGACATGGCAAACATTATACCTGCTTAGCAGCAGCATGTTAGCGTTGTCATTGTGTCATTGCAAGTTAGCATGCTGACATTAGCATTTAGCTGAAAGCCCCACTGTGCATAAGGACAGTCGCACAGAGCTGCTAGCATGGCTGTAGACTCTTAGTCTTGTTTGTGTCATACTGTATCTAATACTTTGTTTATTGTAAGAAGCAGAGTTTTGGAATAAATAAGCAGCAACATTACTTGGTTACTTGGCAATCCGGCGTAAAAATAATTCTAATAATTGAAATGTGTTTGTTCTTGTTTCCCTTTTAGAAACATGTGGGGGACCGTAACATTCTCATTGATAGTTGCACTGGCATTGGGCACAGAGGTGAGTGTGATCATGTGTGTGTGTAGAGGCATAGCCCTCTTTTCATTCAAAGTAAATATTAGCTAATGTATACTACTACTAAAATAGGTTTTCAATTACAGTATTACTACTTTCCCATTCTCCAGTATCTGCTGATCTTTACATTATATTTTAGCCATGCGTTTTTATCTGATATATCTAAGTGTGTATTAGTTACACATGTTCATGAAATCCCATTTGCTCTGTTCTTAGTTATGTTAGGCCGATTAATTTGCAATGCTAATGGCACATCAACCCCCCCCCAGGAACTGTTGGTAGTAGTTTCTCATGTAATGTAAAGTGATATTTGAGTCTGACAAGAAAGATTATGTCCATTAAGAAACAATCGCCCTATATAGGGCAGATTCAAATGGGAGAAAGAATCCAGTCTAGACATTTCAAAGGAAGACTGGCTGAATATCTGTTCTGTTCAGGCTACTTCTACCAGCTTGGGTACATGGAGAGAATTCTGCTGGCGGAATATTATTTGATACTTTGTGACCCCCAAGTTAAAATCTATTCAGACTGGCCAGACAGGAAGTGGTCTATGTTGGAGGAAATGTGGGGAACATCTGGCAGAACATTGTCACGTATTCTGGAGCTGTCCAGCCATTCAGTCATACTGGCAGGAGGTAATACAAGTAATACATATTTTTTTTGGTGATGGAATTGACCCCTCCTTGAACCGCCACCTTATTGTGGTGGAGGGGTTTGCATTCCTGAATGAACCTAGGAGCTATGTTGTCTGGAGCTATTGCCCCTTGTAGGGTCTCCCAAGGCAAACAGGTCCTGGGTGACAGGCCAGACAAAGAGCGGTTCGAATCCCCCTTATGAGAAATTTGAAATCCAGGTCCGTAACGTCGCCCAGTATGGCCCAACCCCGGGCCTGGCTCCAGGGTGGGGCCCCTATGCGAGCGCCTGGTGGCCCGGTCTTGCCCCTTGGGGCCCGGCCGGGCTCAGCCCGAACAAGCGACGTGGGGCCGATCTCCCGTGGGCCCACCTCCTGCAGGAGGAACCGTAAGGGGCCGGTGCTTTGTGGATTGGGTGGCAGTCGAAGGTGGGGGCCTCGACGACCCAGTCCCCGGACACGGAATCTGGCTCTAGGGACATGGAATGTCACCTCGCTGGGGGGGAAGGAGCCTGAGCTGGTGCGGGAGGTTGAGAGATACCGACTAGAGATAGACAGGCTCGCCTCCACACACAGCTTGGGCTCTGGAACCCAACTCCTCAAGAGAGGCTGGACTCTCTACTACTCTGGAGTTGCCCGCGGTGAGAGGCGGCGGGCTGGTGTGGGCTTGCTTATAGCCCCCTAGCTCAGCCGCCATGTGTTGGAGTTCACCCCGGTGAATGAGAGGGTCGTTTCACTGCGCCTTCTTGTCGGGGATAGGTCTATCAATGTTATTTGTGCTTACGGGCCGAATGGCAGTGTAGAGTACCCGACCTTCTTGGCGTCTCTGTGAGGGGTGCTGGAAAGTGCTCCGACTGGGGACTCCATTGTTATACTGGGGGACTTCAACGCTCACGTGGGCAGCGACAGTGATACCTGGAGGGGCGTGATTGGGAGGAACGGCCCCCCCGACCTGATCCCGGGTGGTGTTCTGTTATTGGACTTCTGTGCTAGTCACGGTTTGTCCATAACGCACACCATGTTCAAGCATAAGGGTGTCCATCAGTGCACGTGGCACCAGGACACCCTAGGTCGGAGGTCGATGATCGGCTTTGTGGTTGTTTCATCTGACCTCCGGCCGTATGTCTTGGACACTCGGGTGAAGAGAGAGGCGGAGCTGTCAACTGATCACCACCTGATGGTGAGTTGGATCCGATGGCGGGGGAGGAAGTTGGACAGACTTGGCAGACCCAAACGTACTGTGAGGGTCTGCTGGGAATGTTTAACAGAGTCTCCGGTCAGAGAGATCTTCAACTCCCACCTCCGGCAGAGCTTCAACCAGATCCCGAGGGAGGCTGGAGACATTGAGTCCGAGTGGACCATGTTCTCCACCTCTATTGTCGATGCGGCTGCTCGGAGCTGTGGCCGCAGGGTTTCCGGTGCCTTGATTTGTTCTGCCGTGTTTTGATGTGATTGTATTTTGTTGTTTTGTCTAAAGGATAAAAATAAAAAGAAAGAGGAAAAGGAAAAAAAAGAAAGATTATGTCATCAGGATAACATCTCTAATCTCTATATGCATTTTCACCCAGGTTTCCCAGTCTGAGGATGTGGGTTCCATGGTGGCGGTGGAGGAACAGCAGGAGGATTTCAGCGACATATCCACCGTGCTAGGAAAGTCCCGACACCAGATTCTGGCGGCTCAGTTTGAGTGCTACCTGAAGATAATCCGTGATCCATCGCACACAGAAGAAGGTGATAAGACTGAAGCTATTGTTTATTCACAGTTCAACTGATAAGAGCCGTCCAGCTGAAACTTACATCTCCTTAATGGTATTAACGCATTTTGTTTCTGGCGGATGGCAGATAAATGTTAATCACATTGTGCAAGTTGATCTGCCGAAGCAGTTTTAATGAAATTGCTCCCTCTGCAAATTGAATCACTGATATTGCAAGTAAATTGTAATGTAATTACAGGATATCTTTTTTAAAACAAGTCCATTTCCATTGTGCTTAGATAGCCTTGCCATTAATTCCATGGGCTCCTGTTTTAGCAATGCTGTCATGCTGGGATCTACAGGGAAGATGTGAAATTGAGAAAAAGTATCAGTGAATGATCCTTATGAGGCGAACAATGAAAAACTTTCGTTAGAAAAGCATTTTTTTCATCAGAATTAATAAATACTTTTACTACATCAGTAAGATACAACTCACTAATTAATTAATTACATAATCTCATTAAAGGTTTATGTCAACCTAAAACCACTAGGTGTAGAATTTTTAGCAAAGCCAGCAGCATGGGTCTGTGAACGGCGATGCCGGTCGGTTGGCCAGTCAGTCCAACACTTTCGTCCAGACTGAAATATCTCAATAACTATTGGATGTATTATTAATAAAATTTTATACAGCCATGAGAGGATGAAGCCTCTTGACTTTGGTAATCCCCTGACTTAACCTCTAGCGCCACCATGAGGTTGACATTTTAGTTTTTTAGTGAGATGTCTTGACAAATATAGGATGGACTGCCACAAAATGTGTTACAGCCATTCATGTCCCCCTCAGGATGAATTGTAATTACTTTAGTGAGCCCCTGACTTTTTATCAAGTGCCATCATCGGGTTAAAAAACAAACAAAAAGTATTTGTCTGATACTTTGGTTTGTGACCAAATACTGTATTTACAAAACTAATGCAATCCCCTTCAGCCTCAGCTGTGTTTTGGGCTTAGTGCTAATAAGCAAAATGTTAGCATGCTAAAATGCTTAACTAAGATGGTGAACATGGTAAACAGTATACCTGCTAAACAGCAGCATGTTAGCATGCTGACGTTAGCATTTAGCTCAAAGCACTGTTCGCACTGTTATTCTTCTTTGTGTGACTATAGCGTCTTTCTAATCAATCTGATGGCATTAGTTGTGGTTTGCAGAAAACAAAGAGACATTCCTGGTGAAAACTGGTGCAATGTGTGTGTGGTGCTTTTAGCCCATTCATTTCAATGTCTTTGGGTCGGTTCTGTGTGTAGGTGTGGGAAAGTTAGTGGCCTGCATTGCTGTTTTCGATATGTCTGGGATTCGCCAAAGTAACACATTTTCAAAGCCTGCACATGGGGGCTTTAAAGTAGTTAACTTTCTCAGCTAATCAACCGTTCCGAAAATATTAAGCTGCTCATGCGGATTTTAGTGGTTCAGCCTCCCGTGTAGAGGGTTTGCACCTACGTCGCGGTTTGGTCAGTTACCCGGATGTGCGGGCATATTGGAGATAGTCTGATGTAAACAACAGCATGGATTGCACGGTTAATACACCACTGGAGACTCATTTCTACAAATTTATTATGTCTAAACCATCCTGGTTCAGTTTGGCCAACCACAAATGCCTTCTTTCCTCAGACAGTTTTTTCCACTCTTCTCCTTGATTTGTTGTTACTTTTGGCAGTCCATAAAACTCCAAATGTTTTTCCCGGTCTGACCGATTAGTACAGCCTAAAACACGACAATAATTGACCATTTTCAGCAGAAATAATCAGCAAAAGCTTCCGAAGTCCGTTCGGTTCAGTGGCATTGTTAAAGTTCAGTATCGCCAATATGGCCGACTTCCGGACTGATGACGTGTCGTTAAAAACACACAATATATGAGTGGCTGAAAAAATGGCTTAATGAGCAGTCATCATTGTTTAAATATTGTGAAAATGAAGGCTAGTAAAGCAGACACACCCTGTCCCTTTTAGCTCACTCTCAACTCTCGCTGTCAGGTTCACAGTGATTTGCAGATCTGTAAGCAGCTGAATTAGCACATTTTAGTCTGTTGATGGTAAACAATCCAATTCAGCTCACTAAATACAGTATGCTGTTGATTTTTGTTTATTTTTTTATAACATGCAGATTTAGAGAAATGCATTGCTGGTTGTATTAACAGTTACCACCTATTAACAGTTTCCAGTGTGTGCACACACGCAGAGCGAGAGGGGAAGTAAGTCTGAAAGAAAGGAAACTTGCCCTTTGTCTCTTTCCCAGTGCCTGTTGCTCACTGTACTTCACTGGCTTTGAAATGTTTTTTTGTGCTCCGTTTCCCAACATGCCACAGTGCAACCTGGTACCGACAGGTTTCCGCCTATTGTGGACAAGCATTGTGTGGGCCAGCTGCAGTTAGACACATAGTCTATATACAGTAAGTGTAACACACCGTTTGTGTTGAGCGGATCATTTCTGTGATTCATTCGGCAAGGGAGTTGATTAAAAAAATGTTACAAGTTCCCTACCTTTATGATTCTCGGCTGACATGTGAGCCACTGACAGCACAGACCCGTTACACAGCTGTTATAGTTTATGGGTCAAGTGATAAATACATGACAGCAGACTTCAGTTTGGGCTATGTTGTTTCTCAGATGTTCGTTGAAAAGGTAGTCTAGGCCTATTTGGTTTTCATCAATGAATGTGAATCTGTGATTTCTGGGTACACAGGCAACACTATATCCCTGAGAATTCCTCATTAAATCTCAAGTGCTACCCCTAATCATTTAAATGTAATACTAATTTAAAGTAGGCGATTAAGTCACGTAGTCTATGAATACGACATTATTAGCGACAAATATTTCATATTTGATATAATATAGGATCCAGCTTTAACTTTTTCTGTTCTGAACATGCAGTGGCTGCAACATCTTTCCTCTGAGGAATCCTCTGCCAAATAAGTGACGCCTTTTTATGCTTTAATTGTTTTTAAATAAAAGAAGAACTGGGTGGCTAGCGTGAGCAGGGATACTGTAGCCTCAATGGTTGAAGTGACTAACAGCACCACCTATAGAAACTCCCAACTTGCTCCCCAAAATGCAAGACTGTACCGAACATGCAGTACTATTTATGGAATGAACACTTAGCATCAGGGATGGAGACACTGCGCACTAAACAAGCAAATTACCGCAAAGGTCTTGTGAAGCATGGCGGGATTAGGTGCCGCACTGTCTTTCTTTTTTTTTTTTGCAAGTTCAATGTCCTGTCCTTACCACCCTCTGTAGGCACTCACTGTAACCGTACTTGGGACGGCTGGCTGTGCTGGGGGGATTCAGCTCCGGGGACCGTCATGCAGATGTGTCCTGAATACTTTCTCGACTTTGACCCTGCTGGTGAGACACGCACACACACACACACACACACACACACACACACACAAGCACCAGTTTATTTTGTGCATCTTATATTTTCCTTTTGTATGTATTGATATGTACTTTTACCTTAACAAGTCTTTTTTTTTTTATATCTTTTTTTATTCCTAATTTGGAGGGGGGGGGGGGGGGTTGCACTTAGGGGTACGAGTGCACTGGATGACCGCAACTGCCCCAGCCGCAGAAATGCCTATCTGTTTGTTTGTCTTTCTGTTTGCATAACTGCGAAAAATAACAATGAGAAACTTAATGGCTCTCTAGAGTTTACAGTTGGCTTCTCATTGTCCATTTTGGCCCTTAAGTCACCTAAATCAAGCCGTACAAAATGTTTACGTTTGTGTACATTATATGTTTGTCTTCAACAGAGAAGGTTACTAAAGTGTGTAACCCGGATGGCCAGTGGTTCCACCACCCGGAGAGCAACAGAGTCTGGACTAACTACACCCAGTGTCAGGCCTACACCAAAGACAAACTCAAGGTGAAACAACACAGTGACGCTGCTGTGTATAAAAAAGCATTCAGTTTGGCTCCTTTGACCAAATTAGAGTAATGTCATTCATTGGAAGGTAACCGAAAACCAAGGCTCTTAATCCTCTTTCAAGTGGACCGATGCACCGTGAGACTTGAGAATAAACCCTTCAAGTGCAGTTAAGTGGAGCCTCATTTGCTTAATGTTCCTGGACTAATGGCAAATGTTTTTTCAACATTGGTCAATTTGCACTAAACTCTGTAGCGGGAACTGTTAACAGAGAAAATACAGTGATGCACCCTTTTTTTTGTTTTTGGCATTATGCGGAAATGCAATCTGAACCAACACCACAAGGGTTTATGACAGATGTTGACGTCCGATAGTCATAAGTCGCACGTTTTGGGCAGCTGGGCATAACATGAATTGAGGGCAAACTGCAGTCTTGACTCTCGGACTCGTGGGTTCTGAACTTCCATGAACACCGGAGACTTTAAACTACAGCTAACAAGCTGGGTCCACCATGCTTGCTCAATTTTATTTACATAGCCCAATATCACAAATTTGCCCCCAGGGCCTTTGCAATTTGTAGAGCATATGAAAACTCTATCCTTAGACCCTCGATTTGGATAAGAAAAAACACTAAGAAAAAATTGATATACAGTATAACCATTTATTTATTTATTTATGTATGTGTATAAAGTCAGTGTATCTTTATGAAGCGAGGTGTAATAAAGACCACTCACACTACGTTGGGCTCATCAAGTGCAATGTTCGACATACTGCTGCCTATTTTATGTTCTTACGCGCTTATTGTTTGTGTGACATTGTTTGTTTTTTTTCTTGTATAAGGTGGTTCAATATGATCAAATTTGGAGATGCAAACTTACCGTTAGCATCACAGGAAAACTCTTTCAAGCTTTGAGATTACTGCACATCTTAATTTCTCCCCCCCCCCCCACCTTACACCTTTGGAATTCATACTCAACCTCCAACACGGAGCATTGTGTCTCTGTGGAGTTCTGATTGGAGTGTAAATGTGCTGTGAGTCCTTTTTTTTTTTTTTTATGTTGGCGTAAGCGCTTTAAGTGGACGCCATACTGACTTGCAACATGCGAGTCCTTTTTAGGATTTGTTCCACATGGAGGACGGCGACGCTCCCTGCCCTCGCCGCGCACACGTATTTCTGTGGGAAAGGTCATTGTAATGATTGTCTTGGACATTGTTCCATGAATCTCATTTAATTGCCCTGACATTTTTCCAACAATATGATTATTTTCTTCAGTGCATCTAAATTCATGGCTATTCTTTTCTGAATTTTCCCCAAAAGGCTCATATTCTCCGCAGACGTTTCCTTTGCTTTCTTCCGTGCTGCAAAGAGGCAACTGTGCTTTTGATAACGTACTGTATCGATGCAAACACTGTAACCGCCGTACTGTGCTGGTGCACCTCTTCACCTTAAAACATAACCATCCTTATTAGGTGGTGAATTTATTGATAACCATTTTCTGTCCCTGCAGTTTGCCATCAGTCTGTACTACCTGGCCATGGTGGGTCATGGCCTGTCTATTGTCTCCCTCATCATCTGTCTGATCATCTTCTCCTACTTCAAGTGAGTCGTGTGTCTTTTCTAATGTCTGATCGGACTCAACACTACAGTCTTCAGACACTTTGCTTGCTTGTTCTTTCCAATTTCAGCGTCAGTGTGTGTATGACGGCTTAGAAACGGGTTTAAGCTGCTTGCATGTAGACCAACATAATGGAAACAATATTGATGGTTGCAACATAATCACTATGGAAAGCCATTTCATTCCATTTTACATAAATAAATAAATGAGTCAATATGGTTCAATAAATAAATAAATAGCTTTTTATTACATTGGACTTTTATTTCACATGCCAATGCCACATATTAATAAATGTGGCATTATGAAATATAAAGTCCAATGAAATAGAAAGCTATTTATTTATTTATTGAACCTATTGACTCATTTATTAATTCCATAGGCATATTTATGTATTTATTTATTTCATATTGAAAGAAATGGCATTCCATACTGTGAATCACAACTGGTGGGGTCAGTGTAATTCCCATTATATAATGAAAAACACTTTGATACAGTATGTGCTGTGCTCTACAACTGTTAGTTATAGTCAGTCAGCATCACATAATCCAGATGTTTCTAAGGCTTTTCCATTTTGTGAAAAATCGAACTAATGTAATTGTGGGGTTTTTTTTGGCAAGAACATGGTATGGTCAGATGAATTGAGATTGGCTGGCTATTTCAGTCCAAAAAATGTTTGAACAAGCCTTTAAAAACCCAAAGAAACCTTAACTAATATGTCTCCCCTTTCGCTCTCTATAATTTCTCTCTTTCAGGAGTCTTAGCTGCCAGAGAATCTCCCTCCACAAGAACATGTTTCTCTCGTTCATCTTGAACTCCATTGTTACTATAATGTGGCTCTCCCTCACTGTGGCCAATAACCAAGCCATAAATGCCAGCAACCCTGTGAGCCACTGAGTGTATCTTTCATCTGTATTTCATCTCATGACACGAATGAATTTCAGTTCACCTGCCTAATTCTCTTATGGTGGCATTAGGCATTATAACCCATAGCTTTAGTGAATTACTCAAACTGGGTGGTTTTATGTTTTTAATTCTGTTCTTCATGGGTGAAAGTCTGCTTCCAATTCTTTATGACACATCTGAAGCGGCGTCTTAACCATTCCGCGTCCTTCAGGTGAGCTGTAAGGTCCTGGCTGTGCTGACTCAGTATACATCTACTTCCAACTACTTCTGGATGCTGTGCGAAGGTATCTACCTCCACACGCTCATCATAGTGGCCGTCTTTGTCGGGGAACAGCAACTCTTCTGGTACTACGTCGTGGGATGGGGTGAGTCCAGGAGGATCTCATAATCTCCCTGCCATTTCCAAACAATTTGAATTTGTGTTTCGCCGCAAGCCGCTTCCATCTTGTGGTCGTGTCGGTGTCAAACAACATATAGGCCAATAATTACACCGGGCATATGACCCAGAAGATTCAAACAATGTCAACAAAGGGTACCCCTCCACTCAAAAATGTGTTTTTCTTTTGTTTATGTGCCCTAAAATGACTTTTCTGACTTGTACCTGTGCAAAGTTTGCCACAAGAGGTGTTTTCACACTCCTCTACTGAACGGGGAGATGTCGGCGCGCCTGCCCTAAAATTTGAGATCCCCTCTGGGCAAACTTGACTTGGGAAGTCACAAATTCAAAAGCCAATCGCAATGCCCCCGGCAAAGAACCCTGAATCTCCCAGCGCAGTGCGGACTTGTCAGCGCACGGAGCAAGACTTTGTTAGCGTAGTTTGACAGTTTTGACAGAAAACATGGTTTAGTTTGCACTTTTTTGGGATGTAAACCGGACCCTGGAGCTTCCTTCCACTATCCACTAACGTTACGTAATGACAACGTGACCACACCGTAACATTGTAGCAGATATTACTGTATGCTTCACAACCCCTAACGCTGTGTCAGCCACTGCCAGTTACAAGCTAACATGCTAACAAACAACATATACACAAATTCTGCTAGTCGTCTATTTTGGTGCACAATCGACTACTCATCTGGGTCTGACTGAGGCTCAAACATGTGTGGCTGGATCTCTCCAATCTTTTATATGTTTAATGTGGGATAACCATGTTAATCAAAAATATGAATCATAGCAGAGTGTTTTTACATACTCTAAAATGTGTCTGGAGGGGCACTTTAAGTATCATAGTGCATAAGGCTATACTACCAGCAGATTACATAGATGATTATATTTTAACTTTTCTTATAATACGATCGTCAGACAAATATTGAGGAATAGGGTTAATGCAAATGTTTTATGATTGCCTTTTATGGGCGATGCTCTGAGTTTGAGTGTCATTCGCTCACAAGATGCTAACAATGCACTTGCACTCATAATCCCTTAGGAGCACCCCTCTAAGTGAGGAGTTACTGCATTGTCCCCAACAGCCACTGTTTTCAAGGGAAACATTAACGTTTAGTCTTCCGAATTTAAGTGCCAAAACCTTCATTTACTGGCTCCTGAATACAAGAGAGCATCTGCAGCTTTCGACTTTATTTTTAGTCTCGACTACGTTTGTTGCACTGAGAACATGCATTTTCCACCATAATTCAATACAAAAATTGAACCTTGATGCCTGGATGTAGCTGTGCTTAGATAAGTGGGCTTTTCACTTCAACTCTCATCCAGGCATTTAGCTCTTATGTATTAGTAATGGATGTTTTTCTGGCTCTCTAAGGCTCACATCTTTTTATATCTTTATGGTATAGCCTGGCTGTAATGAGGATGGCACATCTCCTACGTGTCACTTTGTACTTTTAAATCACTACTGTTGCTGCTGGTACAGTAGCTTTAAAACGTTCTGACTCAACTTTCTTTAACTGAAAAATGTAAATCGCCGCTTGAGTTGAGTAAGTAACTTAAAGCGAATTCCTTAAAGGAATAGTTTAACGTCTTTTGGTAATATGCTTATTGGATTTCTTGTCGAGAGTTAGATGAGAAAATCGATACCGATATGTCGATGTGTTTGTGCGAGCAATAACAAGCTTCAGCCAGCAGCCGGGTTAGCTTAGCTTTGAAAAACCTTTGTTTGTCAATTTCACATGTCAATTTTTTTCTATAGCCCAATATCAAAAATCCAAAATCTGCCTCAGGTGGGTTTACAATCTGTAATACATATGACACCCTCTGTACTTAGACCCTTGATACAGAAAAAGAAAAACTCCTAAAAAAAAAACTTTTAACATGGCAAAAATGGAAGTAACCTTGGAAAGAGCAATAGAGCAGGCATCCATCTGCCAGGACTGACAGACGCGTTAAATGTCGTGTGTACAGAATAGACCAACGTGATGAAATTACAGTGTAACGTGTTCATTTGTGAGGTCTACTGCTGGTTGAACTGTGTTAGCTCACTGCAGACGCCTCTGTAGAGATGCAGGATGCCAGTCTGCTATTTATGTCTGCGTTTCTCTCTCTTTGGCAAAGGCTTTCCCATCGTTCCTGCCGTCACGTACGCCGTGGCCCGCGGCTTCTACTTCAACGACAAGTAAGGGTGTCGCACGTTTGCCGTTCTTCTGTTGTCACAGCTGGGAAGCCCAAGTCCAAATGTTCCAGTATGCAGTCTACTACTACGGGCCTGGGGTTTCTCCCTCTCTTTCCTTCCTGTGACCTTTTTTTCCCACTCTAAACACTTTCAGGCTGAGAGGAATTAAAAGATATTGATTAGCCTCGTCAAGTGGTATTTGCGTGAGCCCTTTGTTTGCTGAATCTAGCACTAACGATGACTGAGTCAGGCTTCAATTAAGCCCCCGGGCTTTTTCTGTCACTGGGCATGCGAAAGCTCACCCGGCGCTCGCGTTTATCTTGGTCTCTGCGTTTGTTTCAGGTGTTGGATCAGCTCACACACACACCTGCTCTATATCATTCATGGGCCCATTCAAGCTGCACTGCTTGTAAGTATATTTTATAAGCTATTCCCCATATGTCCTTTAGGATTACTATGGAATTATCAGCCACAGATTGTATCTTGTTCGTTCAAAGTTGACGTTCACAGCTGTTCTTCAAATACTTAGTGACAATAAAAGGCAGATTGGTTGAGTACTTTAACCTGAAACTCCGAATGAAAATGGACACTGTGGTATAGACGCAAATACACAGCCAATTCAAACACACTAGTGGCAGTTATTAGTCAGTTTCTCGCTTACTGCCTTTTTTGGCAGGGCTGTTCAGCAGAAACACAATTACCAAACAGTACTGATATTAATATGCCACTGAGATGTGAAAGCAGTTAAGCGTGTTTACCTTTACTTGTGGTGTTTTCATTTGATGTAGTAACTTTGGAATGGTAGAACACACATACATCATTGTTACATTTTTGGGGCGAAAATATAGTACGCTGCCCTCAAATGGAACTCTGGGGGTTGTGTTTTTTGACGCGGAAAGCCAAGACACTACGTTGGCCTTAGCGTGGCTTCACATAACTGTTGCCGGGAAATTGACGACAAAAACTCATCTAATAAGATAATGTGCGCTCTCCATTTCAGTGCCATGCAGAGTAACAGCAGAAGAGGTCATGGGAGACTAACTTCCATGAGCTCTTTATTTGAAGCTGGTGTTATAGTGCCACCATCAGGCCAGTCATTGTAATTCATTAGGTAATATGCAATGGTGTGCCCTCCCTTCAAGTTTAGCCAAGTCAAATAGTGTATATCAGTAACGTTAACAGATTTCTCTCTCTGTCTCTCCCTTCTCTTCCACTTTCATTTCATCCACCCATCCATCTGTCCGTCCACCCCCCCCAATCTATCTAGGTGAACTTTTTCTTTCTCTTAAACATCGTCCGAGTCCTGATCACCAAGCTGAAAGAGACCCACTGCGCTGAGTCCACAGCCTACATGAAGGCGGTGAGAGCCACCCTCATCCTCATCCCTCTGCTGGGAGTCCAGTTCATCCTTTTCCCCTGGAGGCCAGAGGGACGCATCAGCCGGGCCATCTATGATTTCTTTGTAAATATCCTCTGCCACTTCCAGGTACAGTCAACAATAAACTGCACATTAGAGTATGAACAAAATGCTGACGCTACTACTCACCACAGAGACTCCTAAACAAACTCCTATTGTGAAGTTACGTATAACAAGTTCTACACTAATAACCTAATAACATCTCACCTTATGAAAGTTTACCACTTATGTTTTATTACAGTTGATTTACAGTTGGTTTTTGGCAGGCAGGCTTTTCATGGTACTAAATGCCATTAAAGTCCTTCCATTTTCATTAAGCAACAACATCCAACGTAAGAGCACTTCCAACAGTTTCTACTACACTGCAAAGCATGATAGAGCCACTCTCTACTCATGACTTTGAAAAAACAAGTGCTATTTGGCCTCTTGCTTTTGGGAATTGGGCATTCCGCTGCTTCTTGTATTAATTTTGGTAAAATTGGTTTCTTGTGATAGCCAGTTCAAATTCACAGCAACTACAGAAAAAGAAGCCATGACTCACTTGGGTCATGTTTTTCAGATAAAAGTGATTTCTTCAGAATAAAGAAACACTCAAGGCAATCAGTTGAACTATGGTGTTTTGACTGTGTCATCACACAGTCAAAAAAATCATACAAAGATTTGTACTGATGTCAAACAATTATGTATAGCATCTGTGTAGCAGGGGTGCACGGTGGCAGAGCGGCTAGAGCTCCCGCCTCCCAATAAGGAGATTGTGGGTTTAAATCCCAGACCAGACCAACATCACACGATCCCTCTGGGTGGAGTCAGCATGTCCTCACCGTGCTACCGTGGGCTCTCTCCGGGTTCTCCGGCTTCCTCCCACCGTCCAAAGACATGCATGTGTAGGATAACTGACAACTCTAAAATTGTCCCTAGTGGATGAATGTGAGTGTGAATGGCTGTCTGTCTCTGTGTCAGCCCTGTGACGAGTTGGCCACTGTCCAGGGTGGACCCCGCCTAAGGCCCAAAGCCACTGGGATAGGCTGCAGTCACCCGCGACCCCTAAAATGGGAACAAGCGGTAGAAAATGAGATGAGATCTGTGATTCATTTACCTTTACTATTTACGGGATAATCTTACTGACATCTGTTTCTGCATTAATATTTAATTTATTTCCTATTACTTTCCAGGGACTCCTGGTGGCAATAATATTCTGTTTCTGCAATGCTGAGGTATCATATTTAATTGTTCAAAGATACTCATAACCGCTAAAATCTAACAGAGACTTCAGGCAGATCAGTTTTTATGACCAAGATAATGTAAACTGTTGTCTAAGAAGCTAGTTAAACTTAACAATATATATTTAGAAAAGAAATAAAATATTTTTTTTAAATTCAAGTTCTCGCTTGATTGTCATTGTTGACGTCCAGGCCCAGACAGCTCTGCAGAGAAAGTGGGCTCAGTGGAAGTCTGCCTGGGGTAAAACCGGCTGGGGAGAAACACCTACCACCAAGAACCACTTCAGCTACCACACCAACTCCTCCATTACCGAAACCAGCCGCGCCACCATCAACTTGGAGCCGCCTTCTGAACAAAACAAAAATAGCCACTTCTTGTCCAAAGTGCCGCAGAAAGCCAACGGGCATCAGACAAACAGCCAGACGTGCCACAATGGGGAAGTGGACATGCTCAACAGGTTGGAGACCACCGACATCTGACTAGAGAAAACACAGTGGGGATGGTTGCGCCAAACATACACACACTCGCTTACATAATGATGATAATAATAATAAACCTTTATTTGTATAGTACCTTTCATACAAGACATGCAGCTCAAAGTGCTTTACAACAAATCAAATACACGTACTGAGTGCTTCACATAAAGAACAACAGAATGAACATAAAAACAGGGATACAATGCCATAGTTAATGTAAAATAGAGTTTAAAAAAAAAAGATGAGAGTAATATACATGCATCTTCACATAAAAATAGACGGAATGATAGAATGATATACTTATTGTAAAATAAAAATGTGGAATGCATAAAATAAGATGGAAACTAAAACCCACTAGTAGTAATAATAAAAAATAAGTAAATGAAAATAACGTTAAAAAGTAGAATACATAAAATAATACACCAAATTCATAAAATCTAGTAAGTTTTCTTGAAGGCAAATAGTTACCAAAGGCAGTTAGCAATGTAGCTTGGTCCTAGCCCATTAAGGGCTTTGTATAAGGAGGAGGACCTTAAAATCTGGTTAATAGCTGAGAGAGCTGCAGAGTTTTGACTGAGCTGAAGTCCCTGAGTGGTTTTGTTCGAGAGGCAAGTAAAAATTGCGTCAAAGTAATCGAGTTGGTTTGAAATAAAGGCAGTTTTTCAGCATCTTTTTGATGCAGAAATGATCGTACTTTTGCTATGTTTCTAAGGTGGAAAAACTTACCTTTTCCTACACCTTGTTAATGTGGGTCTTGAATCTTAGATCTGAATTGAAGATAACACCAAGACTTGCAACCTCAGATTTAATCCAGGGAGTCAGGTTCCCCAGATTATTAAACAGCATTTCTCTTTTTGTTTTAGGGCTGACTAGTAGGATTTCAGTTTTGTCCTCATTTAACTTCTTTAAATTATTCCTCATCCAGTTATTTATTGCCAAAAGACAGGGTGAAATGGAGTGTAAAGCTGCATACATAATTTGGCTCAGCAGAGATGTAGAGTTGCATGTCATCCGCATAACTATGGAAACATACGTTACGCCCTAAAATGTAGACACAAGACTAAAAAACAGAGAGGTTGCAGGTGAATTTTCAAATATACAGCTTAACTGATGGCCAGTGTATAGTATGCACAAAATAGCTGAAAAACACTTAAAAAGCATGTGATGTTCACAGATACACACACACACACACACACAGTTTTACAGTACCAGCTCCAGTTTTTGGACTCTCATGAATTGATAAGAAAAAAATCATTTATATGATGGTGTCATCTTGTAATCCTAGTATAGTAATGTGTTTTGTGTACATGTGTTTCTGTTGATGGACTGTCCACTCGTGTATTTAGGTTATTTTCCTAGTTTTTATTATGGGTTTCTTGTTAGAATGGAGAAAGGCGCAAATCCCAAACCTGCCATTTTGATATCGCAAATGAAGAACTGTTTGTGTAATCGGTTGCCTTACGAAGCTTCTGAATGCTTGACCCGTGCACCACTGTGAACATCGAATGTCATAGCACACTGATGTGATCTATATGTTCTTTTACATGTTCTTTTTACAAAGGCAAAACTCAGTAACTACATATTTGGTCAAATTTGAGTAAACACTAGAATCTGACTTTTTGACATCTGTTTAAGCCATGTAAAAATGTATAATACTATATAGAAATTAGTAATTTCTAGTTAAAACAGGGTGTATACCAGAAAAAATAAAGCTAAAAGCCAAACTGTAGTAACTGCACTCTGGTTTGGTATGTGCGCTCTTGTCTAAAAGCTGCCGTCGCTCTTATTGCACTACAGTATCTGTCACAAAAAGACAGCAAACACATTAGCTAAAGCAAGAGCGCTATGTCTAGTTAAGGCTAACTGGTGAAATAACCACAGCTAGCCTTAGCTAAAGCTTAAACTAAATTGGTTTAATGATTTTTACCACGTAAAAATCCATTTTCCATAACACTGTAAGTAGTGAAATCCAGTCATGATGGAGAAACAATGAACGATAACGTTAACCCAGCTAAAGGCGAGCTAACGGGACCCATCTTAGCAGAGTAGCAGTAGCTGCCATCTCAGCTTCTGATTCAGTGCAGTTCAGTTACCTTGAAATTCAATTGTAAATTACTTCATTATATTGGTTTCAATATAAATAAGTAAGGTACAAAAATGTAGCCTACATTTAATTTCTATGAACTATGGACTGTAAATAATCAAAATTCAGCAAAAATTCTTAAACAAACTAGTTAAAAGGGGCGAAAAGGCTGACAAGAAAGAACACATTTTGTTGGTAGCACACTTTCCCGCTCCATTTCGTGAAGATTATCCAAAATCAGTGTTTTAGTTATTACGGGTTCAATTACATTGATTTTTTTGAGGGGGGAAGGAGGTAAAACACAGGCTAGAAAGAAAATTGAGGCATTATCAGTTACAGTTTGCCAGCCAACATGAAAACAAAACCTTTTTCCTCAACTTCACTGCCTTTGCATGGCAGTAACTTTGAAATCAGAAGTCATATTTCAGTTTTGATTGATAAGACTAGTTCTTAAATGTTAAGTTTGGACACTGAACAGAAGAAGGCTACATATACTTACACAAATCTTCCGTTTGCTAAAATGACTTATTTACTTTTATGGCAAATAAACAGACCTAATTTGAACACGGAATGTATCATGTTGAAAGGGCGTCTGACCTTAATGGTTCATATTCACAGCGCAGGTGGTTGGGTAGGAGACGAAACGTGGCAATCTGTATGTACCTGAAATTTCTCCATAGTATAACCTCCTGGCCACATGACTGCTAATCATGTATGTAGAATAGTGTGTAGCTAACTTTGTGCCTCATCTTATTCGAACTGATTTACTTCCTGGAACTAAATTATGTCCTGAACATTATGGGTTACAACTGCCCTAATTCAAGCTGGGAGCAGAGCTTTGAGTACTGGAAAATTACTGGTGCAGAGATAATGGAGCTGTGGAGCGCTGCAATAATTTCACTCCTACTGAATGTCAGTCACTCTCCTCACTCACTCCATTAATAACATTGGCTTGGGGGATTTGGGCCAAAAAAGAAAAAAAGCACAGATGCAATAGATTTTTTAAAAAACCTATGATGTGTTAAATAGCGTATGTGAGGAGTATGTGCACAAGGGTCCCTCCAACTTTGTTACAATTCATGGGGGGAAATGTTACTTATTTAATTTCCTACAATCTTCACTTTCTATTATGAGATTCATTTTAATGTAATATGATGGGAAATCTTAAATCTGATGTGAAGCTTTAATACACTGAACCCTTAAAATGAAAACAAAGACGAGACAGCGCTACACATGTAGAATTCCATTTTAAAATGTTTCTGTGTCAAATGTGGCTTTTGCGGACAGAACCAGACTGTGCTGAGTTAGCGTATATGTAAAAACATTTTTTATATCTCTCCACTTTAGTCAGCATGGGAAGGAGACAATTTCAAAGACTTGTCATGTCTTTTATTATAGTGTAATATTTGTAATATTCTGTGCCATTATTGTTGAGGCTGTTTAAAATTGGCTGTTTTTCTATTTCTAACGGTTTGTGTTATTTGTACAATATGCTTCTTTATTATTATTTTATTTTTTTCCAAATGCACAAATACAATTTGCAACTTCGCAGAGATATAATTTATCCGTTTTTCCATTACTCATGTACTGTGCTGTATGTACACTGGCACGCTACAGTACCAGCACCTTTTCAGTTTCCACTGGAATACTGAGCAAGTCTTATGTTTGAAAGTGAGCTAGTAGCAAATGTATTTTGGTGTTCTTCCAGGATGCATCCATGCACAACGTACTGGGAATACAAATGTCCCGGTGTGGATACAGCCTTGTACACTGATGTATGGGGCATGAAACACAATTGGGTGAAGAAAACAGATGAGTGTAAGAAGGCTCTCCCCTTGTACACTTTTGCCAATGCTGCCCAGTAGAGAAAACAGCTCTCATGGGCATTTTTGTGAAGAAATTTGAGAAACATTCCAATGACACGTCAAAAGAAATGTTCAATTGAAAGCACATTTTTGTTTTCTGTTTTTAACACTGCCATTTACGTGTGGAAATAAAGTTGTTAGAACACAAACGTGTGGTATTCAGTGTGGGTTGTGTTGCTGAGTGAAATTATTTAATCTGTGTCACAGTGTGCTTTTCCAAGGCTGATAAATGTCGTTGGTACTTTGGTACAGCACGTATTAGGTATTTCCAACTGCTGCTTCATATACTTCTACTCCATTATTACAGTGGGAAACATTGTCTTGCTAAGTCTAAATCCAGTTTTTTTTGCAGTTAGATTTTCATACAAAATATGTGAACAACTCATAAAATTGGGTGACTTGTTATATATTAAACTATCTAACAGTCAACAAGTAGTTGAAATGGAGAGTTTACATTGCGATGCCGCTCTAATTAAGTAAAGGATCTGAGCATTGTAGACAGGGTATGGGAGCAGAGAGGACTGGCCAGGGCATATGGTTGAGTGGTCGCTTGGGGACAGAATATGTAACGATTGTCTTCGCATTGTCCTTTTGGCTACGCTGGCAGTGTTCAGAATTCATAAGAGCAATGGCTGGGCAAGGTGGTGAGCCTACCATTGTCGATGCTCCCTACTGCTGCTTCATTAGTGGTACTTGCAGATATGGCTGCTGCTCCCCTGTTCAAACGCAGGTGTGCCGTATTGTGTGGACGTCATTCCACGGGTGCGAAAACGATGAGGTCCCACCGAGATTTGAACTCGGATCGCTGGATTCAAAGTCCAGAGTGCTAACCATTACACCATGGGACCGAACGGGATCGCCGTGACGGCTCGGCGGTTTATCAAGCTTAAAATAGACAATAGACCCGTATTTATCCCGAGAGCAATTGTCGCGCAACCAGGTTTACTATGTCGTAGACGTTGTTAACCTGCTCACGCGTTTTAATTGAGCAGGGGTACAAACTTGAGACAGCTATAAACTTGACACCGTAATTAGCTGTCCAACGGTGACGTCAACTGATCTGAGATGAGTTGTTTCATCGCAAAGCGTCGCGGTAACGCACGTTAAAAATACAACTGGCCGGCGTGAGAGCGCAGCACGATGCCCCACTCCCTCTTAATTTACGTTCCCGGTAGTAAACGCCAGGAATGTTGGCTCGACTGGACAACGAGTCCTTCCAGCTTCAGTCGTTACTGTAAATTACTTAAGACAGAGAGGGCGAGAGAGAGAGTCTCTTCTCACATTATTTCGCACTTTAGTTAGTTTCGCACTGTGGTTGTGGCCTTTGTGCTTTCAGAGCGGCTCATTTACGGGCATTGTTTATTGCCTGTCATAGCTCTGACAGAGGTGAGCGCATAGATAACAAGCCCAATACAGTATATAGGCTAGTATAGCCACTTGGGATTAAAGATTGGCAAGTTACTGACAGCCATCTATAGGTTGTAATGGGGTGATGAGCAGTTTAGCATTTTATAAGAGCAGCATGAGGTTTCTCGGGGTGGTGGGTTGTGTGATTATTGCTGAGTTGCAGTAATTCAAAATGCCACGTGGGGGCAGTAGAGGATCTATGTGCCAGTATCTATCTATCTATCTATCTATCTATCTATCTATCTATCTATCTATCTATCTATCTATCTGCATCTTCTTTATTTGAATAAAACCATGCACCCTGTTTGGGTGGTATGGGGAGGGTTTTTCCAGCCTTATTACAGTTTGTCTCCATCGCTTCGGTACATTTCTCAGATCAGAAATCGAAAATTCTCAAAACTCCTTGTTCAACCTCCACACCGTCTCGCCACTTGGGCACATCATCAGAGCCATTTCTCGCCCTTTGGAACACGTTTGACACGCTTACGCAAACGATTGTGTACAAATGTCTGCTGTGTCCTACATAATCAATTGCTTATGCGGTGTTGATCAAAATGTATTATGTTGGTTTCTCTGTTGAACAGTCTTACCCCCCCCCCCCCAAAAAAAACCTCTAGGCATTGGTTCATTGCATAAGTCACTACATGCAAAATGCTTGCACATGTTGTTGTAATCTTTCAAGGATATTTTCTATCCATTTCTATTAGACATTTTTTGAACAGTATGTACAGGTAAAACATTATGCACATACAGTAACTGTATACACTTTCCAGTGAACAACATTGTATAGTTGTATACAGTACAGTAAGTGGGACCTGTACACTCACTATGTGTGCTGCTATTTCAGAGCCTGGTGTGCTAACTCGTATTGCCATTACAGGGCCATGCAACACATAGCATCTCCTCACCTTCTTAGGAGATCTCATCCCTGTCAATGAGAGGGGTCTGATCCGAGATGATTTACCAAAGTGTGTGGCATTTTGGGATAATGTGAGTTTCCATCACTCCAACACCATCAGGTAGTGGTTTGCGGCCCGCTACAGGATGCTGAGGCTGGAGAAGACGCTCGAAAAGATTCTTTCCGGGCCGCACTGCAAGGAAAGATAGCCCCGTTGTGAGGTGGACGAGAATCCGTGGCCCAACAGACGGAGCCTTCAGGAGGTGTAGAAAGACTGCACTGTCATCCCCCTGTAATTCCCTGTAAAGTTCCGCCTAAGGGACTCCGATTACTTACATTTCTGATTTTGTTATTCCGTCTTTTCTGCGCCGCAATGACGTGTCCTGTCAACACAGTGAATTACGATACAAACAGTAGAAGCGTGGGCCTCCTGTCCATTCTCTTGCAATGAAGAACTTTGTTCTGTTGAAACTGATATGCCGTACAGAAGAAGTGCAGCCCTGTGTATTTTCAACCATTGTCGTCCAAATCTTAGTGTACTCCTAAGTATTTTCTGATGTAAACTATGGCTGTTACATTGACGACATGGCTAAACATTTTGACTACCTTTGTTTTGTTAACAATGACACAAGGACCTGTCATTCTGATGGCACTGACGCATTCAATGATACAAACATTTACTTCCGGGCCGTGAGAGCTAGACTAGGGATTTTGAGCAAGTCACGCGCTTTTGCGGGTAATCCCCTGTGTTGTGCCGTTTGTCCGATCTGTTCGAGAAATGCACGTACTGATTTGCAAATGTTAAGCATGCTAAGCGAGAAATGACTTGAACTGCGTTTTCTGCCCTGCCTAGATGGATGTGAAGGTCTTTACCTAAACCGTGAGGGTATGGGAGCCTGATCACCCACAGCTCAGTCTACACCAACAGCTTAACGCACAAGCACTCAGTCCTGTTAACACATCCCTAACACGTGAGCAGACTACTCCCACTTGAACCACTGCTCCTTCGGCCCGTTAAAGACCAGTGCACACGCATGCACGCACACACGCACACACACACACACAAACTTGACCAGCTAAGAAGGATCGGTGGTAAATCAATGCGGTGGTGGACTTTGTGACTGAAATCAGTCCAGTAGGATGACGGCTGTCTGATTATACAGAATGGGATTGCTGGCTCGACCCGTAACACCGTATGCTGGAAGAAGGTCAACCGCGGAGAAAGAAATGAACGCGGTACGACGTGTTTGTTTTCAATCTCCCTGCCGGGGAGCAAATATGGGATTTTGGAATTCCACGCGATGGTCATAAACAATCAGTCCCGTACAAGAACACGTCAAGAGCGAACCATTTTGCCTGTGATGAAAGATAGAATAATTCGAGCCACTACAACGCCGTGCTGTGAAAGTATCAGGTGGTTCAGATAGCAAAATGAAAGGCCATAGGGAGTAAAATGAACAATGAAAGTACTGCATCTGTTGTGCTTCTGCTGCTGTGACACTTCAATCGCCCTGGGATCAATAAAGTTTGTCTTTATGCAATCCCTTGCTTGATCAGGTGGTCAGGCATTTCTGTTTTGGCTCTGGGTCACTGCTACAAAGGGTTTCTAGAACCTGAACTGGGAGCAGTCCAAACAAACCATTGGTCAGCGGGTCACTGGGAGTCGGCGGATTTCCCTGCGGTCCAGTTTTAGATCCTGTTGACTTTTAAATCAGTTAAGATAAGATAAGATAAACCTTTGCCGTTATTACGGAGTCAGATGAGGATGCCATTAGTTTTGTTGGTGTACTGGCAAGAACTAGGAAACGAGATCTTCTCTGCACTGGCCCCCTGTAAAATCCAGGATAGAATTTAAAATCCTTGTACTCTCTGGGACATAACTCCTAATTCTACACTCACTGCACTGGCTCCCTGTTTCATCCCGGATTGACTACAAAATCCTCCTGCTTACACATAAATGCGTCACCGGGCATCCACCACCACGTCTACAAGAACTTATTCACGCTGCAATCCTCCACGGGCACCCTCAGATCATCGGGGCCACATGCGTCTTCAGGTCCCCACCACCAGGCTCCGTACCATGGGGGGACCGAGCTTCCCATCTCCACATTTAAGAGTAGACTCAAGACATTCCTCCTTGATAAAGCTTATAGTTAGGGCTGCCTCTCTCCTCCTCTGCCTCTCGCCCGTGTGCATTAACGCATGTCACTAACTCGACCTCTTCTCTTTCCTGTAGTTTTGTGCTTTCTCGATCATTTCCAGTTTTTTGTTTTTTTTGTTTTTACATTATTTCAATAGATATATATAGATATACTGTAGATATGTGCTGATTTCTTTTTAATCATAGTTCAAATAAATCAGCATGAATGTTTTGAATCTCACAAGGCTGAAACTGTGCAAATGCTACGGCTTTTCTCGCAGTTCACAAGAGAACAGCAGCTTTACCTTTCATTTAACTTCACAGGCTATAACCGGCATGTGCGTCTCGCTGTGGTTTGCCTGGTTCGGTTTCAACAGGATGAGATTGACAGGCGGTGGTTCCTGAGTCAACCGCTGAGAATGTTTGTTATTGGCTGAAAGATTTATTTTGGAGATGCAACTGGACACGGGGTGTATCGGAAACTTTAGCTTTCGCTTGTTTTATTTACCCCTCCAGTCTTTTCGCAGCTTGCACGTGTTCCCAAAGGTTTGCTTCAGTTTGAACCAGTGAATGGGGCTTTTTCCAAAATGGGTGTTTACTGCCAGATATTGGCGTCAGCGGCGTGCACAAACTATCAAAGGGCCAGGGCTTAGAAAAAAACAAAAAACAAAAGGGACACCTCTGCTGTACACAGGGTTAGGGTTTGGTTTAGATTAAGGTTTCATGTTGGTGCTCATGTCACAACGGGGTGGCACTTCCTCAGGAGCACCTGGCAGAGCATGAAGAGTGGAAGTATCCCATTAGGGTGATGGCTGAGAAAACAGACCAGAAGTGAGGCAGTGAGGCAGCCTGCATTAAAAAAGGTAGCCCCCATCTGAACTTAAAATAGCTTGGAAAGCACCTCAAACAACCCCCATCTCTGTGTCCAGGTGCACTATAGGGTGACTGATGAGGTTTTTCTTCCTTTTATTTTATAACCCTGCAGCCTCTCTCCTGAGACGACAACACACTCACTCCCTCTTTGGCATTCGAAGCGAAGCGTGTCCAAATATCAGCCTTCCAAGCCGTCGTTCATTGTATCTGCCACCCTCTGACGTTGGCCAAGCGCTGTGTACGGTGTGTAGCTGCAGGTGTGTAGGCAAGGGGAAATGCAGGCTGTGTCCAATGACAATGAGTCACACGCAAACAAGATTGCTGGCATAAAATGTCCTACGGGTCAGTCTACTGTCGTCGCCTGTATTCTTGTCTCTCCTTATCAGTGATACAGTAGCTCACTGCAATTCCCAAGTAGCTTGCCCAACGCTGATCATCAGTGTCTTCTTTTGGTCTTGGCAAAAAGGCAGTAGGTCAGTCATTTTCTACCGCTTGTTCCCGTTTTGGGGTCGCGGGTGACTGGAGCCTACCCCAGTAACTTCGGGCCTTAGGCGGGGTCCATCCTCGACAGTGGCCAACTCGTCGCAGGGCTGACACAGAGACAGACAGACAAACAACCGTTCACTCTCTCATTCATCCCACTAGGGACAATATAGAGTCACCAATTCACCTAAACATGCTTGTCTTTGGAGGGTGGGAGGAAGCCGGAGAACCCGGAGAAAACCCACGGTATCACGGGGAGGACATGCAGACTCCACCCAGGGAGATCGTGGTCTGGTCCGGTATTCGAACCCACAATGAGGTTATTGGGAGGCAGGGGCGCTAACCGCTCTGCCACCGTGCACCCTTGGCAAAAATGTCAGTGGCAAATGTTGTCAAAGAAGTCACCAAAATATGGACAGTTTATTAGCAAAAGTAAGTCAAGAAACCCAATCTGTTGACCTGATGCGGTTTTCAAAAGGCCTACTATTCCTGTTGATCTAAATCACTTCCTACCTTCTTATCTAAAGCCTAAACAACCATTTCCTAGCCTCATGGTGAGCTGTAGTTGTTAAGATAACCCCAACGTGTCGTGCATTTTACTGTGGTGTCTTTCCTTCTCCACGCACCCCTTTTCCACCAGAGTGATCTGGGTGCTGGTTCAGAGCCGGTTCAGAGCCAGTGCTGGTGCCAGTTCGGAGTTGGTTCGGCTGACGAGCCTTCTAAGAACCGGTTTGTGTTTCCACTGGCTACGGAGCCAGCACAGAGCCAGGTCTCACGTCACATCCTTCCCAGCGAACAGCGCCAAACACAAACACCGTCAACAATTGCGGACGTTGCGTTGCTATTTATGTTCGCCGTAGTTTGTACAGACGGAGATTACGAGCGAGAGAAACGGTGCGTACATAACACTCATTTCTAACAATAAGCCTCAGCATGTTGCTACCCTCCTAGCATCAACTCTGCTGATAAACGATCACATTGCAGTAAGAAGCAGAAGTGAAACCTGTTCGTCTTGTCGGTCACGGTAGCCCCGCCCCCAGCCGCTGACGTAAGCGGTTTCTAGACCAGCAACGATTCGGTGCTACTTAAGAACCACTTTTCCTGGCTCGGAGCTGCTGCTTTGGGCGTGGAAAGACAAAGAACCGATTTGAAACTAGGCTCTGGCTCCGGACCAGCACCAGCTCTGCCTCGGTGGAAAAGGGTTAACATGCTCCGACTGGATCCTGCAGCCTGACTTCAGTCTGGCAGGATGGCAGGGACAGTGACACACACAGCCTGAGATTAGCACCTTTGGACTCCTGCCCCCGTCTAATCTCTCTTGATCCCCTTTCGACGCCTCTCTCACTCACTCTTATTCTAGGGGCCAGGATGTGGTCTCATGACAACCCCCATCTAATGATTTTCTTTCACATTGACACATTTGTTTTCACTTTGCTCGTCACCCCAATTTTCTCATTTCTTCTTATTCTCTTGCTTCCTTGGTGACCGAAATCCTGTATGCGTGTCTATATACACACATGAGCAAATGTTTTTCCTCAGCTCCCCCTGGGCAGTGACTCACCTTTTCCCTCAGTGTCTCCAGATCTCCTCTCCCCCTTCCCGGTCTTTGTTCCTCCATCATCTCGCCCTCCTGCCTGCCTCTCCCTCCACAATGGTTGGCATGCGAGGTTACATCGCCGCAGTTCTGTCACATGTGATCTGGTCACTCAGTGTCCCCGCTTCACGCCTGCCTGGCCACGGTGAGTGTCACCCTGTCTGACTTGCAGAGAAGGGACAGTAGCAATGTACAGCAAAAAAAAATCCAATCAAATGAAAAAGTCAGTCAGCTGACATCCTCTCTGGTAGGCTGGGTTGCGCTGGAAAGAGAATGAACCTGATACCCAAAAGATCAAACTAGTACTTGAGATTTTTTATTGGCCATGATGATTTTTAAGCCACCTTTACTGATACAACTTCATCGCCGTTATCTTGAGATGTCAAACATTTGGTTTTGTTTTTTTTGATCGCTGCATTGTTGCTCAAGAGTTTATCTTGGCTTAGTCTGACACAACTGAGAAGTAAAATAGCCAGAATAGAAATTAAAGAACACGTTTACTGGCAAAATCATGAATTTGATGTCTTGCGATAACGACATATTTATTTATCACTAGAAAACAGCGTGAGATTTAGCAAGATAAAGACTTAAATACATTTTTTTTCCCCGAGGATAATGAGCGACTACGAGCACCACAAAACTGTAATTTCTTACTCTGAAACAGGTTCAAAATGAGAAATTCAAAACTTATTTAGTGTCATTTCTCTTTAGTGTGCTCTTATACTTTCAAGCTCTGTGTTGGGATTCATATGAAGACAGTTTGAGACTCTCAGCTGTTTTCCTTTTTTTACCGCCAAATGAATGTTTTCGCTGTTTATCATCTCAATTTTCCATCCCTTTCTCTACACTACTGCAGTTGTATCGAATGCTCTAATGAAAAAACATTAGGGGTGGCTGTGGCTTGGTGGCAGAGCGGATTGTCTACCAATCGGAAGGTCGGCGGTTCGATCCCGGCTTCCCACAGCCATGCGTCGAAGTATCCTTGAGCACGATACTGAACCCCAAAATGCTCCCGAAGCTGTGCCTTCGGTGTGTGAATGGTTAGTTTTATTTGTACTGATGGGCAGTTAGCTCCTGCCATCAGTGTATGAATGTGTGTGTCTGGGTAAATGTGATCTGTAGTGTGAAAGCGCTTTGAGTAGTCGGACGACTAGAAAGGCGCTATACAAGTACTGTCCATTTATAAGATTTCATAATAAATACTCCTTTCCTCACTGTGTTTAAATCGGCCCAGGGCTGTCCTTGGTTCCTGCCTGACTGCTTGTTGCCACACCGCTGTCCTGCATCTCTGCTCTCTTTTGCTACAACTGTCTCATCTATTTACTTTCTGTGCTGTAATGGCGTTCATCCCTCCCGTAGAGTTCCACAGACTTGGCAAGGAGCACTCCTGACTCCGTACTAAGACCCTTCATGTTGGTTTTTCCTTGAATTTGTCAATCAATCTGTATATGCCTGGAGCTCCAATTTACAGCAAACGGACACATTCATATGGCCCTCGTTCCTTAAGTGCCCGATTTTCATAGCATTAAATTAGAAGCTAAAAACCCCGGAAGCAAAAGTTATGTAAAAAAACAGCTCACGTGGGAAGAGTAATGACTGACGGGCCAAGAACATACATGAATCCAACTGTGTTTTTTCAAAGAAATATGCTTCAATGGGGCTTTTGTCATTTCTCTCTCTCAGAAAGTATTCTGCAGAGAAAAGTTTTCAATTGACATAGTACATTGTTCTTTATAGGTAAGGTGCCATTCTTTGATGGGGGACACAGACTATTTAACAACAGCTTTTGATTGAATGTTATTAAAAGAATTAACACAAATTAATGTCTGCCCTGCTGTTTTTTTTGTCAATACTGTGTGTTGACATTTCACAGATGCAAGACTTTTATCCAACAGCATCATTATGCATCCTCACACTCCAGGAGCCACTTACCAATGGGAGGCTCACTCCAAAAAGAGCACTATTCAAACACCACACAACATAAACACTGCTCATTCATTCCTGTGGAGCTCTAAATCTGTCTGAAGCTGTGTTTTTGCTCCCAGACTCCCTCCAGGTGGGACACCTCTGATAAAACCCACAGGCTGCATACTGTACCAAGGAGAACTCCCACAAACAGGCTTATACTGTAAGCAAAGACTGCGTGTGTGTGTCTGTGTGTGTGTGTGTGTGTGTGTGTCTGTGGAGAGGGAATAGCAAGACTGTCAGACAAAAAAAACTGAGACATAAAGGAAAGCATCTAAAGCAAGAAAATACATGTATATGCACCTTAAATGAATCAGTTTAATGAAGCAGTGTAACATTCTACAAAATAAAATAAAATATATATGTATTTATATTTATGACCAAATTAACTTGTGACAAGACATTTCTTGACTCAGACGATATGCGTTGGGAGAGATGGAGGGACTTGTTGTATTGGAAAATGTTTTCAGTTGTTTCAAGAAAATTCTCAGACCAACAGAAAATGAATCAGTGGATCCACTGGTAATAATAATGTCGACATCCCAGACTAAGTGACGAGTGCAAGGTTTGGTCACATGGGAGAGTGTTGAGAAGGGTTTTTGCAAAAGGACCGCGCACAGCAGCTGAGATTGGCGGCAGATGTCGTGGAGGTGAGCTTGTGAACAGATGACTACTCAAGAGGCCTTCATGACCGTTTGGTTTCTGGGAAAGGGAAGCCAATCTGTGTTGCCCTTCTCCACCGTGTAACCACGCCAGCATCAGAGTGTGTTACAGCCTGCTAATTACACCAGTGAGGATTGCGGCGAGTTGAGCTGCAGCCCACTGGACATGGGGGCGTGGACAACGTCCGGGTTTTTAGTGTTGTCCCCAACCTTATCTCCAACCATTTCGTAAGTGCAGTGACGATGCATGGCGTGACGTGGTCACCGATAATGTCACATCTGGACATAATTGGGTATAACGAGTTAAACTTACGTAGTTATGTTCAGACACCCCATATTTCAAGGTAGTTTGAAATAAAATATGTATCTGGCTACGGGCCTGGTGATGTCAATTTTGAAAAAGCACAGGGGAAACTCATTTCGTTAATGATGGCTCAGTTCCATTAAGTGTTTCAGTATGCCATGCCAGCGAGCATGCACAATAACCGGAGTCTGGAACTAGCTCAGCTAAATAGAACGCAGCCGTCTTTAATATTATCAATTACGCCTGTGCTTTTCCCCCTCTATGACATGTCTGCTGTGACAAAGCCTTATACTGCTGCTACGGCATTGGCTAAAGCTTGACGCACAATGGGCATGCAGACAGAATACTTAACATCAAATACTGGAATGCTGAGTGACATACACTTACTTGCTTTCTTGCGAAGTTAGATGAGAATATCAATACCACGTTGATTTGTTACGAGCAGTTTCATGTAGGAACTCTTTTCTTCCTACCGATAGTTCTTACATGAAACTGCTCACAACAAGGAAGGCTAAAACAGGCATGATATGAGGCACTGTGATTTATCCAAGGCTGTGTAGGCTCTGACCTGACTTTACGAGGAGCAATATTATTCAATATGGAAGCACAGGCAAAGTTAAACAGTCTGTCAATTTGTTGGTATGATAGTGTTCAGACGGGAGTGGGCTATGATAATTAAAACATTTACAGAATCTTGAGATACTTTGTTCATTAAAAATGCCAGAGCACGTACTAAATGGTAAATGGACTGTAGTTGTATAGCGCCTTTCTAGTCGTCCGACTACTCAAAGCGCTTTCACACTACAGATCACATTTACCCAGACACACACATTCATACACTGATGGCAGGAGCTAACTGCCCATCAGTACAAAGCTAACTAGTCATTCACACACACCGAAGGCGCAGCTTTGGAAGCAATTTGGGCTTCAGTATCTTGCTCAAGGATACTTCGACGCATGGCTGGGGCAATCCGGGATCGAACAACCTACTTTCCGATTGGCGGACGACCCGCTCTGCCACCGAGCCCCAGCCGCCCTATACTATAGCTGCCCTGTACTATAGTGTGGGGTCGGACGGTGTTAATGCTATCTATTTCACTCATGTCTATTGATTCTAAGGGGAGACCTCTCCCACCCAGCGTGAAAACAAGGTCCAAGTTATGGCCACGGATATGTGTTCGTCCACAAATGTACGGTTGAGGTTAAAGGATAAAAAATAACATTCAAGTTGGCAGATAATATGAAATCATTAAAAATAAAAGTTTTACTGGTGAGAGATCTCAAATTAAAAAAAGAGCCATTTTAAGTGTAATTGGGCTAGGAGCGGTAATTGACAGAGAAGCAGTGGCTGTTAGTGGGACAGTGGTACAATTTATGCACTGTCAGTCAGTCATTTTCTACCGCTTGTTCCCGTTGGGGGTCGCGGGTGACTGGAGCCTATCCCAGTGGCTTCGGGCCTTAGGCGGGGTACACCCTGGACAGTGGCCAACTCGTCGCAGGGCTGACACAGACACAGACAGACAAACAACCATTCACTCTCTCCTTCATCCACTAGGGACAATTAACCTAAACATGCATGTCTTTGGACGGTGGGAGGAAGCCGGAGAACCCGGAGAAAACCCACGGTAACACTGGGAGAACATGCAGACTCCACCCAGGGAGATCATGGTCACGATCTCCTTGTTGGGAGGCGGGGGCGCTAGCCGCTCTGCCCCCGTGCACCCCAATTTATGCTCTGAAGAATGTTTTTGGTAGGGTGTACGAGTAACGCCATTCTTTACAACAGTCTTAATAGGGTAATGAACTGGAGATGGTGTTGGGGAAGGACAGTAGGATTTGCTAATACCCAGGTCAGCAGATTGAGGCGCGACCAAAAAACAAGAAGAGGTCAAGGTCAAGCTCAAGGTAACTTTATTAGTACCTGAAGGTAAATTTGTTGCGCAGACAAGAAATTCTGCAATCCATCCTTAAAACAGTTCATAAAACATAATAACATCCAATAACTATAAAATATTACAATATATAAAATATATAAAAAAAAGTCATGACAATGTGCTTCTACACATAGGGTATGCTACATACCGTCTCCTGCTCTTTTCATTTAATAATTGTATTATTAAATGTACTGAAACTGAGTTTCCAATGGGAAAGAGTGACATGTAAACAAATGCGGGCGTAACAGTTCCTTCTGAGATTCCTCTTGTCTGATTGGCTTAGAATGTCTTGGGCTGTAATCCATCCCAGGTTAAGTGGTTTGCCAACAGAAGAACAGTGTTAATGGTCTCTTTTTAGCACTTTAAGACTTGTGTGACCACACACACTGGTCTTCATGCTCTTGATTTGTAAGAGGTCCACCTACAAGTCTGTGGTGACTGCAAGCCCCTGAGCAATGTCAGTATTTAAACCAAGATTAAAGATTTTCTATTTTTATGACCCCAAATTACAAGAAGTCAGTGTTTCCTGCCACGGTGGAAAAGCCTCTGGAGCAGCATGGAGACCGTCATGAGACGTTCACTTTCCCCTGAAACCCAGACTAATTTGGTTTCTTTGAGGTTGGGTCCTTCTTAAGACAGGGTGGGTGACCCCCTGCAACTATTCAAAGGAAGGGAAACTCTGGGAAACTAGATTAGTAACTAATTACTAAGTAGACTCTAAGTCTTGTTTCACCACTGGTGGCTGCCAACTGAAATACACTCTTTATGTAAGCAAGCATGTGTGTATCAGGGTTTGGAACTCTTTTTTGCCTGGGCCACTTGTGACAGGTTCCACGTCTCTGAGTCGTAAGCAGCGTAATGGAAGAGTAAGGATTTTCGCCCCCTGTCGGCTTGTGTCATTTGAAATGTTTTTGGAGGCCTGAAGAGCTAAAACTATACAGTATTTCACGTAACAAAGGCAAAGATTAGAAAAAAGAGAAAACAATGAAAAATACAGTTTGTCGTAGATGACCTGAGATTTCGTTTTACACTCAAAAGCATACAGAAAGTGTTTCTGTGTAACTCAAGATTATGATTAATTACTGTAGCTATACGTCCAACTGTATGCGTCTGTGTTTTATGTCTGTCATTTCTTTCAGGGAGTGACTTGTGTCTCATTTGCTTCTTTGGCTATTTTTGCATTCTCTTGTACACTATTGTATTCTTTGGTACATGTTACTTGTCCCATTATGTATTTCAATATAAAGCCCATTGAGTTTACTTGTAATGAAATTGCCTTCACTTGCCTTGGAGTCCAGGGAACCACTGCTGTTAAGTGGCAATGTAGTTCCACGTGCAAACATGTAAAGTGGTTATTGTGTCGTCGAGAGGACTTACTGTGGCTGTTAAGACGTACTGTTAATCGTTAATGAGTGAGTGCAGGAAGTAGGTAAATACGTAAGCAACAAACTAAGAAAGCACCAAATTGATCAAGCGGGTAACTAGAGCATGTAGTTGAGTAAGTCCATAATGTAAGTATAAAAAAAGGTGACTACAAACATAAGTACACAGTCACTGTAGTTGAGTGCATACGGTAAATGAGCAATGCATTAAGTGCATAAGTAAGTAAATAAATACATAAAAGAGTAAGTGTGTAGTGAGGTAGAGGGTAAGTACATACAGGAGTGATTAAGTAAATAAGAAACCACATAAGTACACACAACCCCAGTAAATTGGGAGTGTATGCACAGTGTGAACAGCCATGGATGAAATAATTACAGAGGAATCTGGGAAAAGTTCACTTTAGGTTAATTCTGTGCGTGCTTATCTGTCTGATTTGCTGGTGACATCAGTGTCTCCTCCGCCCCCGCCCCCCCCCGCCCCCCTTAGGCCTCCTCTGCACACTAGCGTGCAACAAATACAGCAAGCAGGGACACTCTTAGTCAAACATTTACCCAAGGCAGCTCAGGGAGCCGACAGCGCTGTCTAGGGGGCCCTTACCGGCTCTGTTTCTTTTCTCTCGAGAAATTGTGCGACCACACATTTAAAATGCGAGCTAATTTAGTCTGCATCGAGCGCTGACACGCAAGAGCTTATAGTTTTATTTCCTCTCGGCTCGTCATTGCTTTTAACCTAAACTTGACTACTAGTTAAGGATGGCCTTAAACATTTATCTCACGGATTGACCAAGCTTCATCTGCCTTCCCTGTCACTCATGCGCGCATACACCTTCACACACACACACACACACACACACACACACACACACATTCTTGTACTTCTATCTTTGTGAGGACCGTCGTTGACATAATGCATCCCCTAGCCCCTTTACCCCAACCCTAACAATCACAACTTAAATGCTGAACCCGAACCTAATTCTAACCTAACCCTTAAAACCGAGTCTTAATTTACCTTCAAACAGCCCTTTTGACGTTTTGAGGACCTGCCACAATGTCCTCACCTTCCGAAAATGTCCTCACTTTGTAGATAAAAAACGTGTTTCAGTCCTCACTGTGTAGCAAGTACAAGTGAGCACGCACACGCGCACACACACACACACACACACACACACACACACACACACACACACCAACGCGCACAAACACACACACACACACACACACATACATGAGAAACAAACAACTCCCTGTTCCCCTCTCGCATGAAAGATTTAACCTGGGCATGTCAGGGAGCTTATTGCTTTGTCTGGAGAGCTCCAACAATACTGCTTTTCCTCTTTTGCCTCACAGCTTTTTGAAACTCGATGTTTAAAAAATTCAAAGCAAGTCGGCTTGCATTGCATAACAGTTGGGTGATTATGTAGCGGCAGCAGCAGAACGTGAAGCCAGGATGTAAAGGGCAAAGTGCTGCTCATGCTGATTGGTTTCTGAAAAAGAAAGTCATTGCATCAATGTTTTGGTCATGTTTTGGTGTGTGTGTGTGTGTGTGTGTGTGTGGTTGTGTGCGTTAGTGTGTGTGTGTGTGTGCGTACTACATGTTTGTTTCATTTCATGTACTTGATTTTATCTAACGTATGCTTCCGTGTGGAGTATTTCTATGTTTGTGTGTGTCTCTTTGTATCCCGGTATTGCAGGCTTGAGTCAGGAGGGGTTGGCACACCAGTGTGTAATTTTCTATGTATAACTCTGGCTCCGAGGCATTACGGTCAGGGTTGCCAGTTTATGTTTATCTTCTTTTTGTCTTTGAAAATTAAATGAAAATTCCTTGCAAAAAAAAAAAAAAAAACATGTCCAAACACACACCACACACAAAGCAGAAACATACACAGATTCCCCGCTAACTGTAAACATATGGCTACAAACATATATGTTCGCGTGAGCTCAGGGAACACATACATAGAGTTTTGGATGCGGCTGGAGAAAAACAACACCTAGAGTTGCCCCTCCCGTTAATCCTCCATCTCTCTCTCTTTTTCCCTCTGGGGAAATTATGCGGGATAATGTCGAAAACATTTGGAGCTTATACTTACTTGCACCTGTTGTTTTGGAAGGAGAACAACACATCCAAGACGGCTTGAGCGAAAGGAGGGAGGAAATAACCGCAGAAATGTACCGCCCCACAAAGACCCACGTTTTTGTATACATGACCAAAAAGGCGCAAACGTGCATTAAAGCATCCGTCCATCCATCCAACCACCCGAGTGCACTTACAGACAAACAGTTGCCATCTGTTTGCACACATGCAGAGGTCAAAGACAAAAGAGGACAGTGTTCAGAAGGTACGATTTATTTATAGTTATTTATAGTATATATTATCGCTTAATCTATGGATTCTTTTTCAGATTATTTGATTCATTGTGAACTAGTGAACTGGTTAACCACTACCCAAGACAAGCGGGTGTTCTGACCCAGTGTTAGTGATTACTTATGGTAGGGCGAACTGTTATAATCTACTTTTTAAACGTACACCTCGCTATGTGTCGAGTTGAGTTTCAACGATATGTGTGTCCTTTACAGAATTGTCATTTTGTACAACTAACAACCCGTTTGTGACAGTTTTAAGGTGAAACTTGTACTGGGTTAAAATGAAAATATTTTAGTTTGGGCAAATAACCCAAAACGTAATTGACCATTAATCGGCTCAGTAGTTGATAATCACTCGTTTTGTCGTCATTTTAGCTATAATAAGAAGAATTTCCAGATCTTGTAAGTACTTTACCTTAATTCCTGCTGTGCATAATGCAGGCAAAGCAGCCTCAGAGCATGTCACACGTGTGCACAATGTGACAGATACAGTTCATTTGCAAACAACAGAGTGAAATCTCAGTTCAACGCAGTTCGACTCAATAAATTAAAGTGATAAGTTCAGATCATTTGAATTCAATTGTAATGGTATCGAATGAAAAGCTATCTTGCTTATATGCAATACAGCACTAATACAAACTAATATTCTCAATATTTCAATATAATAAATATCGGCACATTCAATACCAATCCATTTCATCACCCTTGCCTTCTTGTCCTTATTTATGATCCTCCGGTCACATGCTCTGTGCTCCCTTTAACAACTAGAGCTTAACATGTGCTGATCTGTGTCACATGCGTCTGCTCATGAATGAACTAATGTTCATGCTAGAAAACAGAGACAAACTGGTGAAGTTACAGCACTGAGAAACTGTCTCTTGTTGACAGCGGGAAGAACTTGTTTGTGCACTCGTCTGAGAAGTGGGCTGTCCACGGTAAAATGGGGAATCATTTCACAATTCTGCAGAAAATCATCAAGGCCCTGCCTTGCATCTGGGCGATCTTAGCAAATAGGGACCTGTAGTGTAATGTGTGTGCTTTGTGGTCCTCAGTCAAAAACAAAAAATGCGGTATTGCGAAGTCAAGATGAGAAGAAAAAGAAGTCCTTGAAAAACCATCAAATGCCCAGCAATTCAATGAAAATTTACCATGAGGGGAGAAAAAGGCCTAAACTGTGAGTGATATGTGAGCACGACTGGAGGTACTTTTCAGTGCACTGCGGGCGAGAAAAAAGACGGGACAACAGGAACTATGCGGAATAAACGTGACGACAATTACACCACACAGCCTGCAGTGGAAGTAAATGCCAATCAACCTAAGCCACTATGTCGACAAAGAAATGCAATGACCAACAATGGTAGGCTGACGATGGAATGGTTGACGGGAGAATGGCACCGTGCTCTTCGTCGAACCCTGCTGCCAGTTTCCTGCTGTGGGGAACAAGTGTGGGATGTGTGGCGTACTTCATAAAAACAGAAATCTTAGTGGAAGGAAATGGCAAGTATGGACTGGGAGTCTATGATTTCATAGTCCACTTAAATTGAAGCTAAAAAACAAACTCTAAAATAGCGGCAAGAAATGCACTCAGAAAAAAATGTCTTACCCTGCTGGGCAGCTCTGCTTGCTCTGTGTTATAAAAAGGCAAGTCTCATCTTTTATACATGAAGTTTATATCATAGCAGCGGTTGTTGAGCCTGTTCTGGCTGGGGATCCTCATGAGAAAGTGTGTTGTGGACGTGGGCTTCTAACTAACACTGGCACTCCGGTCATGTGAGGATCCATTTTGGGTCCTGACGCAATGCTGGAGGAGCATTGCATTACACCGTTACATGACACACGGAATTAACCCAGTGATGAGGGATGTTTTCAGAGGACTGAGGGGGAAAGTGAGCCATCTCAGTGCAGAAGTGCGCACCAATTAGACGGGCATCCCAACTGCGCTTTCAGAATCCGTTTGTAGCAGGAGGGGATCCTCAGTGTTTCCAAACGAAGACAGATTCATTTGAAGCTTTGATTTGGGTTTCCTCTTCACCACTCATGGCGAGTCCCACTAGGCCAGAGGTCGTGAGGGACCAGAGGGAGAGGGAAGGGTGGCGGGAATGAAAACAGCCACCCGGACCCTGCATTTTTCATTTTTCTTTCAATCTTGATCCAAATGAGAAAAAATGTGTGAAGTCAAATGTTCTATTGCAAGATCAGACACGAGGGGGGGGGGGGGTCACCCTGTAGACAACTGGAAACTGTTTGAACATTGATGAAAGGATCCATTTGAAATGTTTTTTTTCATAATTGTGTCCTTATTACCACCGCATTCACGCAGTTTCCATGTTTCTCATTTTGCGCTGCAGCAAGAATGACTTTTGCTGTGTGGATTGCGCCGAGCAAGAAAGAGAGGCAGCACGAGAGGCAGCGAGGAATGAAGCAAGAGAGGAAGACAAAAGGAGAAGGGGCTTTGGTGTTGTGCAACAGCTTGACATTGATCAGGGTTGTTGAATGGTGACGATTCTACACACGTGTTGCTCATCTGCCGCTGCACCTCCTCAGCACACCTATTTTCCATCCACCAATCACGTCCCTGCAGTGTATCTACTCTGCTCTTCACTCGAGTCTTCACCAGATCGTCCGTTTACCTCTGTGGTATAGCTTCTCGGCCTCAGAGCCGAGACCTCCACCTCGGCAGAGACCTGTACAACAGGTGTTTCCAGCATTTATGTTTACTTATGTTTGAGTCACACCACTGGTTGTAAATGGTAAATGGACTGTACTTGTATAGTCTTTCTAGTCGTCCGACTACTCAAAGCGCTTTCACACTACAAATCACATTTACCCATTCACACACTGATGGCAGGAGCTAACGGCCCATCAGTATAAAGTTAACTAATCATTCATACACAGAAGGCACAGCTTCAGGAGCAATTTGGGGTTCAGCATCTTGCTCGAGGATACTTTGACACATGGCTGGGGGAAACTGGGATCGAACCGTCGACCTTCGGATTGGCCACCAAGCCACAGCCGCCCACAACTCATAAAGAAACAGCTTCAAAGAGCAAACATATTGAGGAATTAAAATGAAAGCTTGATAATTAATAAAAAAAATACTGGATAGAAAACATGTTTAACTGTTGTATATAATAAGAGTTCCACTGGGATGAATTCACTTGTTGAGTATAAACTAGTAAGAACAATTTAACACGTTTTCATGCGTACTCAGTTATAGTCCACCAAGGCTTTAATCAGATTTAGATCCATCTGAGTACATTTACTCAAGTATTGTACCTAAGCATAATTTTAAGGTACTTTTTCCAATTTATGTTACTGCTCCACTAGGGAAATATTTTAATCTTTTTAATCTCTGCTACATGTATGTAACAGCTATAGTTACTTTTCAGATTAAACTTGTACATACAGAAGAGATATATTAGTAGCCATTTTATTTGAATATTTTAACAAAGGGGTTTCCAATCTTCTTGGCTTCTTAGCTAAAACAGTGGTGTCTACTTTGGGCCCCTTGTCACAAATCCATGGGCTGTTACCATTGCACCATAGAATGATCCCCACCCCCCTAAAACAAGCGTCTCAGTTTATTTGTATAACTGTTTGAGGCACAAAGAGGTAACATTATCCAGTATTTCACAAAAGCAAAAGATTCGAGAAGTCCACAAAACATATACAAATTCTCAAATTGTTTTTCTCACTTCCTTTTTTGTTCTTCTTTCCTCTCCCATTAATCATCTCAGATCGATGTCGTAAAAGTAGTTAATACCAGCTACATCTCAACTGGCTACAACAGGAAAATGCATTCATGCATTGCTGTATTAATACTTTTGCTTAAGCAGAGGAGCAGAATACTTGTATTACTGGATTAAAGTGGCATATTGAATAAGAAATGACAATCATAGACAACCTTTGCAATATAGCTGTGTATCAGCCGTATCGTGTTTTCCACAATGAAGGAACACAATATACCTTGATTCTGAAATTTAAGAAATCCAGTACACATTCCTTCAGTTCTTTTCAGTGCTAGAGACACTGACAGGAGCTATTTTTGCTGAAACTTGCTCTGCGCAGGTGGTGTGTTATGATAGAGCTGATTTATGATCGTGTAGCTTTATGCAGTGGGCTGCACTCAGTCTGGCTGGAAGTGTCGCCGCACATGGGTGTGTATCCTCTCTTCAGCCCAGCCACTTCACATTAAGCGCTTCCTGAAGAGCTGAAATGAGTGGAAATAATCCATCAAATATATTTCCACCTCGGCCAAGTGGCTACAACTCAACGGGAATTGGTACTCGGATTTTAGTTTGGATCCGCAGCGAAGGAAAAGTGGAATTCACTTGGATGCAAAAGCAAAAATGTTTAATTGCTCAGAGGGCGCACAAATAAAATGAGCTTTAGAGGCATGGAGAACAAACATGGCTTAATGCGACTTCTCTCTGGCCCAAACATATTCAAATCTGTGGCTTTGTGTTGATGTTAAAGTGGACTGAAAGGCAGTGGGATTGCGGTGGTCGTAGGTTTAAGTTTAATTTTACCATTGGTCTTGGGATTTAGATTTCTGTGGCTTGTGAGGACTCAAACAGAGCAGTGTCCACAAGAGGGGCGGATTGTTGAAGGTGGCTTGTGTTGAACAGGTGATGTCGGCTGTGCATGAGCTGAATACTTCTTCAGGTTTATAATATGTGCAAGTGCAATGATGAACTGTGCAGCTGCATGTCAGTGTTTGACCGATGGAATGACGGACGGATGTAGTAGGGTGCCTCTGTTTCTGTAAGGTGCAGAAGAAGGCAGAGGAATTGAATAAGCAGAAGAATGTGTACGAGGAATTTGGGATGGTGGGATGTAGACATGAGCGGTATGTTCTACTAATTTTTATTAGAATACGTTCAATTAAACATAAAATGTCATCCATCCATCCAGAGTTTATGGCTCTGTATGTCCTAATTTTAGGTGGTCACATCCATATTGTTTTAGATATAAACTAGTGTTTCCTGAATGGCTGAAGTTGAAACAACAAAAGGGATAAAAAAAATAATAATAATCCTGCAACCCACAATTTGTTATTTCATTCGAAATCATAAAACTGTAATCTTTTACAAAATGTACATATAACCCATACTGGAACAATCCTCATAGTACATCAGAACGTTATGGATTTTAATCTAAGGGGACTATATCAGCTGAAAACAGGGTTTAGTGTAGGTACAGCATGCAGTATTTGCTGACTTACTGACCCCATGTTCCAGTTTCGCTCAGCTATCAAATTCCCTCATGTCTGATCGGAAAGAATGCAGCAAATTTGTTGTGGATATGGGTCGAGTTTATTGATGTTGGAAGCTGATGATGACGCTGAAGAGCATAACGCTTAAAATGGGGACAGAGGAAAGGCCGGGCTGTTACTGAGACAACTCCCTCCTCGGACTGTGTGATCCTGTGTGGCCATAGCTGCCAAAATATCCCTGAGAAACATGTGGCACACGAGGGGGACGCCGTTACCAATCTTCTCGCCGCACACTGCAAAGTTGATCAAAGAGTGCGTTTGCCAACTGCTGCAGCATTCCTTTAAGTTTGTGCAAATGGCACTGCTCCTTGGGCGCTTCGACTGCAGCTGAAAAATCAGTGTGAGGACTGCATTCATCCAAGCAAAGGTCCAGTCATGTGTGAGAGCCAGTGGGCCAGGGCTCGGCCTTCCTGCGACTATTTGCTTTTCCAGCTGTTTCCTAGACTCACCCTGTGAGTGGGAGAGAAAGTGGTGTGTATGTGCATGTGTGTGTTGGTTTGGAGGTGGGGAGTGGGGGCGTCGAAGTGAGATGGAAGAAGGACGATAGTGAGGAAGAGAGCTACAGAGAAAGTGTCTGTGTCTGTGTGTGTACAATTTAAGTGAGAGTGTCTCCTCTTACATCGCAATGTAGTGTGTTTGCACAGTGGAAACACCCCTAGACAACCCAGGCACCAGTGTATGCTCTTTCTCTCTCTCTCTCATGCACACCCACACACGCACACGCACGCACACACGCACACACACACACACACAGAGGAAGATGAAGTCCTGTGTGCGCATGCCCCCCCACGCACAAACACGCCCATATGCCTGCCTGCCCCTCATATAGACTGATCCGCCTCTCAGACACAAAGCCAAAGGGATGGCCTAGATTCCAGCACATGCACACACAGGCAGGCTGCATGGAAAACTACCACGCACACATAGGCTGCACATGTGAACTTCAAGTATACACGTATACACACAAACACAGTTTATTTTTGTATGTTGGGTAAAATGTAAAAAATGTTTTGGTCATTAACACAGGAGGCTTTGAACACAGAAAAAAAGCTTACAGGATTTCCAGGGGACGGGCAGGTGTGAGCTGTATAGAACCACGTTTTTTTTAAAATGCATTTATTGGAGTTAGCAAGGTCTGTCTGAAGCTATAATGGTCCTTTCACTTAAATCACTCACACACATTTGTCTTTTCCCACTAGTCGTATCTAGCCATGCAGATCATTCTACTTTTATTTGCCCAGGGTTATCTGCCTCTTCGATTTCTGTCACCACAATAGAACTGAGATCATTTTGTTTCTGAGCAAGAAAATGATTTAATATGTTTGGTTGGATTTGGTTTTGTTGGTTTGATTTGGCTGACATTAACAATCTACAATCTATCAGTAGTTTGTGTTATACTAAGTTATTTCAATTATACTGTAACATAGCAGGCTATAATAAGGTAAGGTAAGGTATAGTATAGTATAGTATAGGGGTCGCTGTGGCTTGGTGGCAGAGCGGGTCGTCTACCAATCAGAAGGTTGGTGGTTCAATCCCAGCTTCCCCCAGCCATGTGTCTAAGTATCCTTGAGCAAGCTCTGTACAGGAAGGGCCAGAGCCACCTCTATTCTCTGAGGAGGCTCAGGTCCCTCAACATCTGCCGGACAATGCTGAGGATGTTTTACGAGTCTGTGGTGGCCAGTGCTATCCTGTATGCCTTTGCATGCTGGGGCAGCAGGTTGAGGGTAGCGGACGCTAACAGAATAAATAAACTGATCCGTATGCCCAGTGACATCGTTGGGGTGGAGCTGGACTCTCTGGTGTCAGAGAGGAGGATGCTGGCCAAACTACATGCCATCCTGGACAGTGTCTCCCACCCACTCCTTTGACGTGCTGGTCAAGCAAAGGAGTACCTTCAACGGAAGACTCATCCTCCCAAAATGCACCACAGAGGCGCCACAGGAAGTCATTCCTGCCTGTGGCCATCAAACTCTATAACTCCTCCCTCTGAGTGTTAGTCGATATGACCCTGAGTCACTAAACTGGACACTGATCATGAACATCTCTGAAATACTGGACATAATTTGGGAATATTCGTTGCTTAAACTACTGTGCAATATACCCGTTTTCAGTTTAATTTGTGATACTTATTTATACTTCTAGTACGGCTGTGCAATATCCTCCGTCCCATTATATATTGTTAATAAGCTACATGTAACTTGACAGTTCATGCACTATTACTTTATACTGTAATATTATCCTCAACAGGTAAACCCACTTTGTACATTACACTTACTTATTTAAATTTATACTTATACCCACTTGTACTTACCTGTATTATAGTGTATTGTATTTTTGCTTTTTGCTTAGTACTTCCTTTCTTGTGTGCACTGATGTGATAGTTAGCTTCTGTTACAAAGAGTTTCCCCTCTGGGAATAATAAAGTATTTCTGATTCTGATTCTGATTCTGAAGATACTAAACCCCAAATTGCTCCCGAAGCTGTGCCTTCGGTGTCTGAGTGTGTGTGAATGATTAGTTTCATTTGTACTGATGGGCAGTTAGCTCCTGCCATCAGTGTATGAATGTATGTGTATGGGTAAATGTGATTTGTAGTGTGAAAGCGCTTTGAGTATTCGGACAAGTAGAAAGGCGCTATAAAAGTACAGTCCATTTACATAGCACCGAGTATAATAGTGTACAATAGTATATTGTATAGTATTGTTGTTTTCAGCTACTGACCAAGATCTTCACACCTGCACCTTCTTCTTACGAAAACTCTACCCCACAGAGGGGAACTATGACACTGGAAATCCTGGAATCCTGGAAAAAACAAGAAATCCTGAGCCTGTAAAGCTGGCACTCGATGAGTGGAGGCACTGGTGCACGGGCAGAGCAGCCGTTTGTGGTATGGAAGGACCACAAGAACCTGGAGAACCCCAGCAGGCCAGGTGGGCTCTCTAACCGTAAAACAGTCCCACTCTGAACATCCTATTCTCAGTGGCTGTCCTACCCGCCTCCTTCTCTGCTCCCAGACAGAGGGGGCAGTCTTCTTGGATGGCTTGTCACCCTGGAACGGCACGCACTCTGGCATCCTGCATCAACGTGTTTGGTGGACGTCCATGGAACAGGACACCAAGGAGGTTTATCACCACCGGCCAGACTCCGAGCACATCCTCCATCGGATGGTAATACTGCCGTCCTCACTGTTGTTGATCGCTTCTCCAAGTCTGATCACTCCATTCCCTCACCTAAGTTACCTTCTGCCAAAGCGGCTGCTGAAATTATGCTAAATCATGTCTTCTGTCTATCCCAGATTCCAGGAAGTTGGCTCTTCCGTTTGAAGGTCCGTTTCTAGTCTCCAAGGTCAATCCAACGGCAGTACGCCTTCGTCTTCCCCGGGCCATGCGCATCCTCCCGCTCTAAACTGGTCAAGGACAGTCTCCTCCACTAGTATTCAGCCAGATTCTTTAGTTTGCATTCGCCCTAGCTTTTCAGTCATAACAAAGTGGTTGAGAACACACCATTTGTCCTCATTTTCACCATCATTGCCACATTGCTTACTAATTTAACCATGCTTGTTAATTGTTTGTTTTAGCCATAGTTCCATTATTGATCTGTAACTTGGAGACACACACTATCCTGGGATTTGCATTATGTTTGGTCACAGTTCACATACCATCAATATTTCTGGATAAAGTAAACTACTGACCTATATTGTTAAGTTTGGTTAGGTCGATATACCGGTACGTTGTGTTGACGAGCTTTGGGTCATGACCCAAAGGACAAGATCCTGGATACAGGTGGCCGAAATGAGTTGCCTCCGTAGGGTGGCTGGGCACTCCCTTAGATGTAGGGTGAGGAGCTCGGTTCCGGGCATGTCCAACCAGAAGGAGAACCTGGGGAAGACCTAGGACACGCTGGAGGGACTATGTCTCAAATGAAGCGATACGCGTGAGTGATTTACATGTTAAGTCAATGCAAAGACGCGAATAGACATTCTGCTGCGAGAATGACGCAAATTGAGCGTGTTAAAAACTTTGAACTTTGGCGAATATTCGCGCCGCGTTGACCAATCAGGAGCTTGCTCAAACGTGACTAAGGAGGTCGGACAATCTGGTAAGTTGAAAAAAACGTTCTTTACTCAATGGGACCCGCTCAGTCTGAAGTACCACAAAGCCCCTCCCTCTGTTGTGTAGCGAATGCACAAGCAAATGGAATGAATTTCACACGCGAATGAAGGGAATAAACTCAAAATGTTCAAGCGTCCAACTTAACCGGTGTGAAAACACAGTTCGACTGCTGCCCCCGCGAAAAGCGGAAAAAGATGGATGGATGGATGGATATTGGTTGAGTTCTCCGTTTTGTAATTTAATAATTTTCTTTCTTCGCTACTTACCATACTATCTGTTCCAGAGACAAAGGAGGAGTGACGCAACCATTTCCTCTATTTATTACACTGGCTGACATCATCAGTGATGTCATTGGGCTAGACCAAGTATGAAGGGAGTAAATTAAGTAAACTAAGTTATTTGTGGTGCTTGTGATCTGTTTGTGTATGGCTGCAAATGTGTTATTTGCCGGTGGAACGTTTTAACACCCACATTCAGACTTATAGCCCCTTAAAATAGACTTTAATGAACATTTGGTAATCTGTAAGTGACAGATAATTGTGGTATACTACAATGTGGGTCATAGTTTTAACCGTCAACCTCATTTCACCTGTGTGCGCAGCCATGTGCTTTGTCATCACATTATTTCGACTGAACTTCCTCCCGCACACAAAAAACATTATGTGAAAGTGTTTTTTACATGGAGGTTAGTAAGAATGAATAACTTTATCACTCAGGAGAGTGTTTTCAGGAGAGGTATTGGATTTACCTGCAGGGATGGTACAGCCTAGATTAACTCCTGCTGATGGAAGGGTCTATTTAAGCAGCTTTCTGGCTATTATGGAGATTTAACAGTATAATATATAGCACAGGATATAGTGCTGTTTAACAGTACAATGCATAATATATTATAGTATAGAATAGTGTAGTACAGAATAGTATAACAGTATAATGTAATCTAGTCTAGTATAGTGATACAGACATTTAAACAATATAACATTATTACTTTTGAACTCTGAAATCCAAGAGTTGGACTTACACAGCACAGTTGTTTTTTAACATGTAACAACAATATTCCATGTAACACATGATGAATAAGACGGATGGCTTTTGAAAGCCTCCTTTCATACAGCTCAGAAAGCAAGCTTTGAAACATCACAATCATTACAGTGAGAACTCAAGGCCACCAATAAGCAGGCTTCAAGTTGCCTTGTTTCCTTCGGAAAGGGTTTAGTGTTGCCTGTCTCATTTGGGTCATTGACCAATGGACATGGACCTTCTTGTACTGAAAGGTCATAGGTTGGATCACTGTAACGGCCACATGAAATAAAGTCCAGTTGGTGTGGCCTTGATAAAATCAGATGGCATAGTCCAACTCCTCCAAGCTGGCACTGTGCACTGCATGGCCCTTCCAAGGTAATGACAAGAGATGGATATAAAAAGAGAATAACTCCTAAATGCAGAGTGGGTAATGTGGTGATTGATGTGCTATAATAAAACCTCCCAGGGGTGACAGAGTATAACACCACAGGGGCCCTATCATTCCCACTGAATTCTTCCACCAAGTCAACAAATTAGCTCTGCTGTGTCTCCATATATACACCATGGACGCACACCAGTTGGTTACTCTTATGTTCTTGGTATATGTATTCTGTCAGAAAGAGACATCAGAAAGAGAGCGAAGAGGATGCTGGGGCTTTCATATATTATGTAAAGGTAAATCGTAAATAATTCATGATGTAAAATGGGGAGTTAGAAAGTACATATAAACACTGAACACTCAAACATTGCTAAAACACAAGCGCGTACACACCACTGTGTGAAAACATGGTGATAGTTCTTGTGACATTCCTCACAATGTCTGCGGTCTCAATTGGTGCAGGCAAGCAAGCTCGAAAATATACGTAGTTCTTATCGTTTGTATTATCAGTCATGTGTTTTAATGTGTTTCGTTGGCCCTTATGTTTGACGAAATTGTTTACTACCAATCAGGCTGTCCGCTACGTCACGACACACCCCTATATGGTAAGAAGACAGCTGGGGGACTCAGGCCGAGACTGACAGGCTTCTTGGCCAATGGGAGCAGACACTACTCCAGAGTGGAGGACTCTGGTTGGACACTGGGGGGGGATTATATATATATGTATAGATATGCCCGACCGCTAAACCATGGGGGGCGGGACTATGGAGAAGTGCAGTCAATCTATGTTGATACAGATCTGAAAAAAGAAAAAAAAAAACTGGACTGACAGAGTGTGCGCTTACGTTGTTCTTCGCATGGACTAATGTAAGTTATGTTGCTCTTTCCTGTACCTTTGGGAGTGCCCGCGGCAGTGAAAGGTGTTGTAACACTGTAATAGCATTGTAGTTTTGCTCTTTCTCGTTCCGTTTTGCTGTGCGGTGCTTTCGGGCCGAGTGGCACACGCGCTTTTCGGGCCAGTAAAGTGAGCCGCCGTTACCGTGGCGTTAGCTGCTGTTGTGGCTCTCTAGCGGGCTGCAATATTTTGACACGCCGCTGACAAACAATGTCACGTTGCTCGGTCATCCTAGGCGTTACTGTCCCCGTAGCGAGGCCATTTCACAGCCGCCCCACTCGAGTAACGCAATAATACCCGCGGCGTGTGAATATGAACGGGTGTTTTAATATTGCAACTGCTGTTAGGGCACCGCTGGCGTTTTTCTTAGCTAGTGTCCGTTCATGTGCGGTGAAAGGGGGTCGGCGAAACCCTTTTTAAAAAATGTGGCAATTGCATATGGCCGTGCGTGTTGGCAAATGTACAAAACCCAGTAATATGACTTCAGACATGTCATAAAACGAGCAGGAACGACTCTTAAATACGCTATAGACCCGAGCCACAGGCGAGCGCATCCCTCACTAACACGTTTCCATTTTTTCGCCCCCCTTCTGCTTTTAGTCCCACGTTCCCCGCACAAAACGGGCCCAACATACGCACAACAATTAGAAAACCTGAAAGTTTTGCTAGGATGCGGCGCTGCGTCGCGTGTGACATGCGTGCCGAGTGTCCCCGGAGTCGCGACAGGATTCGCGAAAGGTCTGCGGTCTCATCGCCAGAGGCACCTCTGCGCGAACAAGGCGACTATTGAATCGCCAGATTTATTGACTGACGTTTGGCGTAACAGTGTGGCCACGCAAGAAAGAACGGGACGTCATCGGGGCTCTAACGTTAGCCAATTCCAAGCCCCCCCCCTCGACTGACCGTTAGATAGTATCACTCCTCCTCTCTCCTCTGTTGACAGTTTTGTTTTGTGCGGAGGAAAAGTTTTTCAGCGTGGGGGAATTGTTAAAAAGCCGCCTTCAATTCGACTGACTTGGGAAACCTGGCGACCCGTCTGCGACGTTCGGGCGCCCCTCCGCTACCGCACAAACTGACGGTTGATATGCCACATCAGGTAAGAAAGTGTTCACTAATTTGGTTATGTGCCCAAAAAAAGGGGGTGGACGTGGGAGGAGGAGGGGGGGGGGGGGGGGTGCAGGCACCAAAAGCCTCGGTTAGCGTGTAACGTCAGTGTTATGAGCTAGCCGCTGCACATTAAAAGCTTTCCCCTTTGTTTCCTCGCGTTTACGTGCGTTGGGGCCACATGCCATTCCCCACTGCGGAATCACTTCAGCATTGAAGCCTTTACACTAGCCTTGTCCCGGTTATGTTTTGTGTTATTGTTATAGGCGGGTGCTTCCCTCCACATTCCACATGTGTATGCCTGCCTGCCTGCCTGCCTGCCTGCAGCAGGGCCAGTGCGCGAATCCCTGCAAGTCAACGGACGCCGATAGGAAAAGTTAACCTAGATTGGAGGGGCTTGCGCTGCATTCGAGTCACACGCATTTCTGATTTCGTCCGCAAACGGACAGGCAGGTGGATGTCGTGATGGGGCGTTGCATGCCTTCCTTCCTGGAGTGTGGCGTGGATGAGGCTGCGCCTCTGTGCAGGCGGGGAAGACAAAGGGACAGATTAGCATTGAGCTGAGGGGAGTGGGATGGACGCGGAGAAGGCTTCAGTCAGCCGGGACAGCTGGAGAACGTGTAGTTGTGTGGCTGGTGCTGGACAGTATGCGGAAAGTTAGTCCATTTTATGTTGTAGTCTTATGTTTGATCCCACATGTGTACTGCCAGGTAATCAAGAGCACAACATCCAGTGTTAAGAGAAGGCACTCTCTTCTGTTTGAGTGTTTGCACAGCAGTTTGTACGTGTGTGTGGGCGTGACATTGGAGTTTCTCCTCAGGGGCCAGTGGCTTCATCATTAAGTGTTACTTGTGTAGTGAATCGTCAGCTCACGCGTTTCCCTTCGAGGCCGACGTTTTAAACCAAACCACCAGTCCTGCTTTAAGTGAGACTTGCAAACTATTTTCATTGGATTGGAAGAGTAGTATTGTCTGTAAGTGTGGATATGATGGATTCCTATGGGTGTTTCCACTCAGCCTGAGAGTGGTTCCCTTGGCTGAAGAGAAATCAAACAGCTTTTTGATCCCACTTAAAATAAATTGCATGTGTGATGAGAGGATTTTTCTTCTTCCCACAATCTCTAGGGTTTTTGTATTAGGACTTTCTTTATAGCCTAGTTTGTAAACATATTATAGCCGGACTGCTGTGTTTGTAGCGCTGAGCTGGTATTTCAGGGACTGTTCCAGACTCTTTTTTGTGGTGCTGAATATGATAAAAGACAATGCACCTTCGCTGGATCTGATCCAATCCCTGAGATCAGAAAGTTCCTGCTTTATTCTTTGAGGAACGCGCTGTGTTATTTTGCTACATTGTGGTTTGGTTGCACTGTGTGTATGTTTGCTCGTGTTCGGCCGTGTTTTTGACACACTGTGCGTTTACGCTCCTGCGTTGGGAGTAAACACACCCCGCTACACCCTGCAATAACATGATTCACCGACCATTTACTGCTACCACTGCTGTTGGGCCCAAACCCTCGTGTCTCCAGGAGCGCATAGTGTCACGTCTTTAGTAATATAGGCTTATGTCCGGCAGCATCACCCGCTCACGTTGCCAGCTAGGAAATTGTACATCATGCACTCCACGGAGTCAACGGACAATTTATCGCAGTTTTATGAATTTTGACACTTTAGAGGTTTTTGTCATGAAAGGGACAATCACTATGTCACTTTGCGGTGTTGATTCCTTCATCTAAAGGTTCCTCCCACCCACCTATTACCTCAGTGGGATACAAAAGGGCCTTTTTCTGTAATGAGGTGCTTAGTGGAGCACATTGCGCTCAGGAGGTTTGCACTCTGCTGAGTTACAGGCAGGTTGTAAAATGATAACAGATGCATGGGGCCTCAAGGTGCAGCACACTATTTAGAAACGTAAGCTAATTCCAGGCAATATGGAAGGAACGCGCGCATGCGCGCACACACACACACACACACAGACACCGATTTTCACAAATACCTACAGGTCTGCACGCTCACACACTTTGTTGCTATGAGCTAAATGTTCCCAGCGTCTGTGTTCAATTCATAGAGTTTAAGGTCAGTGTTGCCACTTATTTTGCTTTTGAAGCGATTTGTGCAGTGGCGTCTCAATACAACGCAGATACAACACCTGTTAGGCGCCTATGACAGCTTCTAACAGCAAATTAAATACCTGAAAATTCGAACGTCTTGTTTACATTGATGCAAAAATCCTACAACAGTCAAATATAACCATAAAGCAGTACTGCTCATTGATTTGCCAAACCAACCATAATGGGCTAGTACGGGAGTATTTGGGATGATAGACAAATTTATATTACCCCTAATACAGAATATGTTAGACCCTTACTGCTGCTCAGCCTGTCATTTAAGCATCCGGGACAGCATTTGGGGGTGGAGTGTTCAGAGCCTTTTCTCATGAGATACAGTGCAAGTGGTGGGTACAGTGTCCGGAATGAACTTTTTGACTCACCGGCCATTGGGGCTGGTAGATGACAAAATCCGCCGACCAAGCATATTTAATACCGGCCAAAATAATAAAAAGCCTTTTTGTGTCACATGTACGTTCATTTCAGGACATTTCATTGGGATAATAAGGTATTATGTTGAATACAAACTTAAAGATCATCGGTTCATCAGTTCAAGCCTGAACACAACTCAATCGAACATAAAAGTAATGGGTCAAACACAGGACTTCGACCCAGGTTTGTTTCCAGCAGTAAACAGTAGTTCTAACCCAAACTGCGACCACCACCTGAAATGTTTCTCAGCAAGCTTTATTTTGAAAGTCTAACTGGATGTTGCATATTTATTATGGCTAACTTGGCCGCGGAATGAGTACGTGTTGAAAACGTGACACTGCCACGATAGACCGGCGTGTGTGTTACACGGCTTGGCAGCGTTTGGCAGCAGACCTTTGGCAAGTGATAGTGCAGCGGTGAATCTGAGGGCGAACAGTGCCGCGAAACTAGGAGCGCTTGCGACGGTCAGTTTCTTGGCACTGCTTAGGCAGCAGAGGACGGAAGCAGTGCGCGTGTAAAAAACATCAAAACGCAGCGGAGACTCTCAGCATAGAGTTTTCTATAACATGACTATTTTGGCACAAACATTTACACGGCAGTGCGGCGGATAGCCTTCTGAGATTTACTCGCCAAACGGACAGTGGACCCGCGCTTGGCGCTTGGCTGGTGTTGACTGCAGTGCAGATTGCTGCAGTGTTTCTGCTCTGGACTTGTGAGTTCCCCTGTAATTCAAACTGCTCGCCATGGTGTTTGCAATAGACAGCTTCCCTTCTGCTTATTTCAAACAAAACCCATCCCTCCTTGTGTGGTAGAGGTCTCCCCCCCAGGAAACATCAGACACCAGGTGTTTGCGCTGGCAAAATGTGAACGTTTTCATGAGCTGACCAGAGGTTGAATCACTATTGTGAAGAATAAATCAGCGCCAGGGAGGAGAAACACAGGCATTTGTCTGCTTTGTGACATTCACATGTAACGGATTACTTTTTTTTCCTTTATTCCTACAGCCACAGTTTCCTCCTCTCCTCCTCCCTCCTTAATGTGAACAGGGGCTAATGGATTCCTTATGAGGGTTCATTGTGTAGCTACAGCTTAAATGTAGTAGATGCTCTAGTGTTGTGGCGGGTGTGATTAGGTCTTATTTGAAGCCCCTAAGGGACATGGCGAGATAAACATCAATAGCGGCCCACCTCACAGTTTAAGGTCGTAGGCTTCCATACAAGTAGTGCTTATAGAATTGCAAGTCCTCACTGTTCCACATCTGAATGACTCTGTCGTGGTAAACAATGGCATAGACCAGAGAGAACACGGGTTTTGTGCAGTGTGTCGTGGTCTGGGGTAGCTTAGCACAACAGAAACACTACCAGGGTTCGAGGTTCAGTTCCCACAAGGTGAAAATGTATTCATTATTGGAAATGTAAGGCTATTTGGATAATAGTGTCTGCATCAACTTGCAGTGCGCTGTTGTTGTGGACAGAGGCATGGCGTTATGGGCAGTTTATTTCTTGCATTTTATTTTCTTGAAATGTTTTGCTTTAGTTTTCAAGAACGTAGCATGGATTCGGTGTGAATATGGCATGAGCCTATGTGTAGTATTTAGAATCAGAATTAGCTTTATTGCCGAGTAGGTTTACACATACAAGGGATTTGCTTTGGAATGTTGCTGCAAAGCAGATAAAGATAAAGTGAAGTACTGCAGGTCAAGAATCATAAATATAAAATAGAAAACTGAACAATATGTTTAATACACAGCACTTAATGAATTCAAGGATTGAATTTATCAATGCAATGTTCTAAGGGATAGTGAAATGTTAATACTCCTTCCCATAATCAGTCCAGCCAAATCTATACAAACTGAACTGGCTGTAAGTCTACTGACTATTTGCCATGGTGACAAGGCTATCCCGTCAGGCCCTTCATGTAATGTTCATCAGCATCCATTTCACCTGTCAGGCTGACTTAAGATAAAGCACGAGCCCAATTCCTTTTTTAGCAGGGCTTAACGTGGCCAGAGAACAGCATCAATGCTTAACAAGAGTCTAAAATCACCATCGGCCTTGTCTTTGCAGAGGAAACTTGGACAGCAGATCTGGACTGGCGTTCAGGTGACAGTAACACGTGCCAAGTCCTAAATATTAAGTTGCACAGCAAAGACCTGATGCAAAAAACATCAGGTACTTCTTTACTGCTGTAAATACAGATACGATGCCTGCTACAAAAGCTTTAGACAACATGTTTAAAGTGGCCAAGCAAAGAAGCTGTGTAATCATAAAACTGTCTTTCTAACCCTTTGCCACAAAAGGTGTTTTAAAAACATACAGCGGATACAGGGTTTTTTGCTGGCACAGGCCTATAGAGAATCAAGACCCCCGTTGCCGCACAAATTAGGCCTTTAGAGGTTCATTATTTGCATCACATTTTACGGTTTGCATGCTGATGAGGCTGAAATATAGAGGCATGGAATTTGGTTATTTAAAAAGGAAAAACAGTCCATCGGCAATGGATTCAGCTGCCTGTCGTCGTTGAATTCGTCCTACTGCCCTACTGTACTCCAAGTGACGTCAAAAAAAAAAAGTCGGTGTAGTTTATTCACCACCTTTTTTTTGTCCCAACAGGAGAAGTGGAATGAGAAATTTGGCCTCAGGTTGGCAAAAACAACCCGGTCAAATTTTACTCGTGGAACGTGTATGCTGTATGACTGAACAGTCATGGGAAAAAGCCTTGACATTTTACTGTCAAAAACAAGCAGAAACCCAGGCATTTCCCATGTCACACAAACACAGGCCTTTAACAAGCAGTAATCGAAGTCTGCCTGCGTTTCTTCCTCATTCATTGACTTTGATTTGGTTTAATTGGAATCAGACTACCAAACTCGGATGCTAAAGATGTTTCTGTAAGCTGCCAAAAGTCTATTGTAACGCTGCCTTCTGTGTGGATGAATAGACTCAGTTTCTATTGATTTAAACTGAGGCCTTTTAATTAGACTGATGTGAGAGTTAACTTGAACGTGTTTTACTGCCACACAAAAAGCACGACCAGCTCATTAGCTCAGGCACTCATTAAAGCGGGAGTGTGTGTGAGCCCTTGTCTTCCATGTTATCTTGTATGTTTTTGTCATGTATGATTTTTGCCTATTTTTCTTGCTTGCTTTTATTTTGAAGCACATTGAGTCGACACCTGTTGTATGAAATGTGCTATAGAAATAAACATGACTTGACTTGTGCGTGTGGACATGTATGGAGCGGTCTCCTATGGACGTGCAGGTGTTTAAATGTCTCTGCTCTGTGGACTAAGAGAATTCAACGATTCCCCGAGTAACTCGACTGCTAAAAATCGTCCATTCAAATGATTTGCATCGAAGCTTCGTTAAGTATATATTCCTTTTTTTTTTTTAGAGCAAAAGGTATTTGTTTTTGCATTTCAGAAATGATTTTCTTTAAAACGCACAGTGTAATATGGCACTTAAATGCACTAAATGGGTTTAGTTTTGACAGTTTGTAATTTAAGCAATGAAAAGTAGATTTTTCTATAAAGGAAACCAATTAGTTGTTCATTTTAAGAGACCTGTCTTATTTTCTCTTTTGCATATTTACTATTCCTCTTAAAGAAAGCAAAAGTATTTTTTTTCCCGATTACTTGATTAATCGATGGAATAATCGGTAAAATGCTCGATTACTAAAATAATCGATAGCTGCAGCTCTAGACTAAACTCCTATAACAGCTTACATGGGCGTCATGTTTTTCCCTGTAATGCTCACGTTTTAATTTCATCATCTGTGAGAGGAGAACATCAGACGTCCACACATTCAGAGAAATAAAAAGTGCGTGTCCTGTCATAGTTCGGTTCTAAAATCCTAGCACACCACAAATCATGTGTGCTGCGTGGCCGCTGACAGGCGCCGTCAGCCGCAGTCACTCCCGCTGCCCGACGGCAGCAGAGAAGGTTTGTAAGCAGAGTCCACCCCAGCCGACGTTTCTGTATTCAGCGCGAGAGCCGAGCGTCGGAGCAGCAAACAGCAGTAAGCCGTGCTGCTCGGCCTCGCGCTGCCCTCTGTTTCCATCAGCCCTCTCTGTTTTCATCCCAGTTGGTTTTGTTGTCAGGTACGTTTGAGCCTCGGTTTGCAGACATTTACAGCCTGCCGTGCTGCTATCCTGACTTACTCTTTGTGCAGTGACGCAGCAAAAAAGCGCTGGGATTTGACTGACCAAATACGAGTCCACGTGGGGGCTTCTCGACTGATGAGTCGAATCATCTAAGCGCAGGGGGGGGCAGCCTCACGTCCTCTCACATGTGTCATCATTTGGAGAGCGCAAGAGTTCAACTACGAGAATGGCGCTCTCCCTAAAACCGCAAATTGTCAGGTCATTTTGGTTTCTGTTTGTGTGCAGATGAGATAAACAAGATACTTAGTTAGAGAGCTTTAGGGGTGCATATGCAGGGGATTGCCCCAGAATGACGAGGAAACTTGAAACACTCGCAAATGAGAGTCAGGTTCTGTCTCCTACTTACTCACTCTTTCTGTGTCTGTCTGTTGAGGCCCAGTGTAAGGGGCCACTTTCAGTGAGCCACTAACCCGCCTTCTCAACCTTTTTTCCCCCTCCATTCCTCATTTTCTCTTTCCTGATGTTACTGTAGCAAAGAGGGGGCGAGACAAGCCCACTGAGGGGGATTGGTTGTAACTCAACAGGCCCCCCATAGAACGCTCCGCCCATCTCATCCTGTTTGTTGGACAATTAGTCACCCGAAAGGGTTGTGCCTGGCCGGGCACCCTGCGGCATACATACACGCTGTAATGCGGTTAAAGCCGATGTCCTTTCATTATTATTGTCGTAAATATTTCATGCCTCGCTGTATTCTTGTCACTTCTTCTTCCTGCATACATCTTTTTGACACTTGTACATTCACACCATGGATCCAGAGTAAATGCAGAACAGCAGGCCAAAGCCAATAGGAGAGGACGAAGCATGCTTTGGCTTGGAGCTATAACACTTTCACTCTCGCTCCACTTTCTCATGCTTGTATTGTTAGCATGTTATATTATGAGCCACATTGATTTTGTAGCGTTGAATTTAGTTGTCAAGTAATATTTTTGTGGCTTTTTATAAAATCTGACAGTCTTAAATACAAACACTTGGTATCCCATTTTCACCATGTAATCACAGGTGGGTACCGCATCTACCTTCCAGATAAGCGAAGAACAGAGTTACTTTTACACTATCCAGTCCACAGCAGGACGTCATGTCCCTTAACACAGGCTGTAGACTATCAAGGAGCAGCAGTACCAATGCCACTACTTGGACTTCAGGATTGAAACAAAAAACAATTGTATTTGACATTTAGTCATTTTACAAATGTCTCTTTTTTTATTTCATTGGCACTTTTAAACACTCAAAACTGTCTCAAAAATGGGTAAAAATGTGACTAAAGGGTAGCAGTATGGAGATCGGTGCACAACCTCTCGTCTTTTTTCTTATCCTGTTCGTTTATAGTTTCATCATGTACTGTAGACAAGCTAGATGTGACAGCTTTATGTCTGTTTCGGATTTATAATTGGTCTTAAAGTCAGGCCCCGGTAGAATATTGGCTTCCTGAAACCTCTCCTCTCTCTAAATCTATTAAATAGGAGAAAGCTTGACTCGCTTTTATGTATTTTAGCTCCTCTACTCTGTTGGACCTACCAGCATGTCCATCATTACAAATAAAAAACAAATCCATTATCCATTAGTCATAAAGACAACCAGATATTCTGAAGTTTCTAGAGAAGCCAAATACTTGTCCTGTGTATTCTTGATTTCTTGGTACTGCTGATTCATTCATTCAATGGCATGATGAAGCCATAAAAGTGGGATTTGAATTTCCACTCATTAAATAGCTTAGGCTAAATGAAGTGCAGGAACAATTGTGCAATAATGTCAGATGATTGTCGTAACTTTGAAGCTACTTTAGGGGAAATTATAATTGGCAACTCTAATGCATTAATTTAATTCAATTTAAATGTCTCCCATCTTTTTTTACTCACAGTCGCACATGCTCTGCAGAGAAACACACACAGAGAGAGTCTCCTGTTTAATGTAGGCCGACGTGTGCCATTGTTTAGTAAATAGAGATGTTCCGATTCCCTTTTTCCCTTCCCGATTCCGATCCCTGGGCTCAGGGTATCGGCCTATTCAGAGTACTGATCCGCCTTTGTAGTGCAACCATTGTGTTCTTCGGGGTGACGCGTCTTCAAATGCTTTATTAAGTTGCTCGTGTTAAAGTTTCTAATACTTGCGCCACGTCTCGAAATTGCAGCCTGGCATATGAGTCAGTTTTAGTGGCTGGTCGGTCCGGTCTGAAATACTGCCAAACAGCTAGCGCGTTTTCATTTCTTCTTCGCTGCTCTAAACAGTGGTTGCTTGTGGCAACACGGCTCAACTTCCTGTGTTTGCATTCCGAGCAGCGAAGAAGAACTCATGTACGATTGGCAGCTTTAGGCAAAGCTAGCGGGCATAATAACTAGGTCTTGTTTTAGAAAATGGTATCGGATCGGTACATGGGTTCAAGTACTCACCGATACCGATACCAGAGTTTGTTGTGGTATCGGTGATATTTCCGATACTAGTATCGGAATCGGAACAACTCTAGTAGTAAAAGCTTGTAAGTGCGCCTGTTGGTGCCAATGTCATTCGGTGCCATGTTGGTTTCGAATGTCTCGATAAGCGACATCAATAACAACAAGCCTCCTACTGACGCAGCTCACCTGCTGTTGTGAAAATGAAATAAAATTCAAAACAGGTGTGTTTTTTGGGCGACTTTATAAAACACTGCTGACAAAGAAAGTCAACGATGCAGACGCATACAGGTATAGAGAGACAGAAAGACGCAGGCGGGGCAAGCCGGTGTGTGTGTGTGTGTGTGAATCATATACTGAATGTAAAGATGGACGACATGACAGCTCCCCAAAAGTGAAGCCCCCTGGTGGCTGGCAGTAGTATTATTAAAAACTCAAAAGTACCTGCCAAATAAATTTTTCCTAACAATGGTTTTAGTTTTAGTTTAGTTTGGTTTTAATGAGTTCTTTGATGCAAAAAAAAAGGGGGTTTCTGATTGACTGCTGTTATGATTGACTGCTGAGGCCGGCTCGCGATTGGGCGGAACATCGACACCACGGCTCCAACTGCGATCCCCACTGGGCAGACTCGGGTTGCAAATGACGTCAAAAGCGCACGATGGCAGCTCCAGTTTGCCTCCCCTTTTGTACAGTGGGAGGAAGTGAGGACGCATTGTCCATCATTGTATACAGTCGATGGTGTGAAGAAAGAGAACTTAAGGCAAAGGCAAGGTGAGCACATTAAAGTAGTTTGTGAGTAAAGACTAAAATAAGGTGGTAAATGAAGTAGAATTAAAATGGTAAGTTTTACTTGCGTCCTAGTCCGCTGTTGGATCTGTACAGAACAGGTTTAAAGTGGCAATCTTGAAGCTATGCATTTAAATAAATGTCTGTTAAGTGTGCGGCTTAGAAGTAGAGCGGGTCGTCCTCTAATCGGAAGATTGGTAGTTTGATTCGGGCTTCCCCCCACATGTCGAACTGTCCTTGAGCAAGATACTAAACCCCAAATTGGTCCAGTGTGTGAGTGTGTGTGAATTAGTTTCTTTGTACTGATGAGCAGTTGGCACCTGCCATCAGTGTGTGAATGTCGCAAAACTAGAAAGGCACTACACAAGTACACTCCATTTGCCATTTAAGTCCCTATCTATCACCAAATGATGGAGACAGTGACAATGGTGATCGAGCTTATGGCCCGCTGATGAAAGTACAACTCCTCAGCAAGCTAACAAAACTCCTTTAACTTTGGCTGTTCACAGACGGCGTGCAGCATAAAATCAGA
>CM022479.1:8523103-8541154 GCA_011952105.1 Coreoperca whiteheadi | reverse complement strand
TGCTTTTGGCAGGAGCTGGAGTCTGCTTGGGTCAGATTTGTTTTAGTGCTACGCTGATCGTAGCTTGGTCTGTGCCCCAGAGTGCAGCAGAAGAGGAAACACTGATGCGCACACACATTCATGCGTACTCTCTCTCTCTCTCTCACTCTCTCTCTCTCTCTCTCCAACATGTGCTCACTGAAAGCTGCCTTGCCCATCTGATGGAATAATTTGTTCACCATAATTATGTAATAATTAGCATTATGATAATCAAGTCGACAATACAGTGGGTTACATTTTGATGATGGTTTTTGCGTGTCTGTTTTTCAGACATTAAAATGGACTTTTTCAGACATTAAAATGGACAAAAATATTTTAAAAAATGAAACATATTATTCAAATAGTAGGCTATACCCTTGATGTGAGATCAGGAGTCACCAACCTTTTGAAACTGTAAGCTACTTCTTGGGTACCGATTAATGTGAGAGCTACCAGTTTGATACACACTTCTGAAATATATGTTATTATTAATAACTAGTTATTATTAATAACTAGATATACATCTATGCGAAGACACTGATCATGTTAATGATTTTTCACAATAATTATCAACAATGATTAAACAAGGTAGGAAACAGATAAAGATCAATATGCAAAACTTTATTTCTATAAATCTCTGCAAGTATTTACATTTTCAAATGATCACTTCTACAACATTTTCACTAGCCGCTAGCAATTTTGAACAAATCACGCACTACGTTTGTACAGATTATCAATAACCTTCCCTGCGCCGGCTAGCTGGTCTCCACGGCAACGGTTGCTCTAATCTAATATGACATTTTTCTGTTTTAATATTGTCATTTTCAAATTCAAACCAATGCAAGTGTGATTTAAAAAAGAATAGCAACAAAAAAAATTAGATGCAGCTCGCTGGTTAGTGGCGCTTTAGAAAAGGCCGCCGGCGACTTATGTGGTCCTTGCAGGCGACCTGGTTCCCGCGGGCACCATGTTGGTGACCCGTGTCTTAGATCATGTATAGTTGGCCATACAGTATAACTCGGCTATTTTGGCCTGTTTTTTTTTCTTATTTTTTCTAAATCAAAAATCAGAAATGCTCATTCCACAGGCTATTGAATAAAAAACACAAACCCATACAATCTAAAAGAAGAATTGCCAAAGGTTTGAAAAATACAAATGTTAATGAAAATCTTTTTGTTGCTGTAAACTATGGCTGCAGCGTTCGCTCTGAGCATAAATGATCAAAAATGAGTGTGCACATCTGATCGGCGCATCTGAAACAAGTGAATTACAGAGTTGTGTTTTAATTAGGCTGTTTGGCCTGGGTAACAAGGTTGGAGAAAGAACACAGCCAAAGAAGCACACACACACATACGCAGGGTTGGCAGGAAGCGATGCACACCGGTGTTATTAACACGAAGAATAAATGAAAGCACAGGCCACCGAGGCAGATTTCACTGAAACTCATACCCACCATCATCCTATAAGTCTCTGAAATGCTCCCTTTGCAGACGAGCTTGCTGGTGTGTGTAGTTGGAGGTCTTGTGACTCCAGACACATCGAAAGGAAATAAAACTGTCATCATTCCTACTTACATATTACTGTGAGAAGCACTGGTCTGCTACCACAGAGCATTTCTTCTTACTCAAATCTCTTTATTGCATTGTTTGGACAGGTTTATAAACATACAAACGGACATGTGCTCAGGGCCTGGGAGCTTTGCCCCACGAAAACCAAAACCACCAACCCAACTAGTAGTGCCCACAGCCCACCCATGTGGGACACCCTGAGTTAGAAAAACAAAACGAAACAAACACACAGAACACAAATACAAACAAACAAATAATAAACAAACCAACAAAAACCACACCTCCCACTTACCCACTCCCGTTTCCCCCAAACCATTCAGCAGGTACAATAAATAAATCCAATTAGTGACATCAAAAAAAGTTGATACAATATAAACATTTTTTGACAAGGTATAAGGGAAGGGGAAAGGAAAAACGGCCGTGGGGCTCAGCTGTCTTCAGGGTCAGGCAGAACCTGTCAGAAAGGGTCTCCATGTCTAGTTAAAGATTTTCAAGGAGCCTTTAAGAGAGAATCACATTTTTTACACTGTAGATCCTCTTTAATCGCTGAGTGGGGGGTGAAACATTTTTCCACTTTAAAAGGACGAGACTTCAGGCCAATAAAGTTGTGAAAGCCAGAGCCCTGTCGGTGCTGGGAGAGGGATCCCTCCTCTGTTGCTCTTCCTGAGGTTTCTTCCTTTTTGTTCCCTGTTCAAGGGTATTTTGAAGGAGCTCGTCGTCATTCGAATCAAGGGTCTAAGGACAGAGGGATGTTGAATGCTGTACAGATAGTAAAGACCCCTGAGGCAAATCGTGATTTGTGATATTGGGCGTTATAAATAGAATTGACTTGAGTCTGCAACGGTGTGAGAAAGTTTGCTTCAGACAGAATGCCACATATTGCTGTGAATGGTTTAGGATTGATGATCATGTTGTAGGCATCCTGCAGAGTTGAAATATTTTTGTAGCCTGGGACAGGACCACAGCATATGCATGAGGTTAGCTGGTGAGTGTTTACACCTATTTCAGGCATCACTCACATGGGGTCTTTGCTAATCGAGCATTGGTATAGTGGATCCTATGCAGAATCTTTAACTGCAGCAAGCCATTCTTTGTACTAAGTGAGGATGAGTGGGCCAGATCAAGAATGTGATTCCACTTTTCTCCTGGCAGCTCAGTACCATTACTGAGCATGGGTCATGGGTCCCCCTCCCATGAAACTTTTGTTTGAGCAAGAAGGCCTGAATTGAAAGAGTCAGTTAGACCATAAATAGTAGAGATGAGGTGTTTTTGCTTTGGATCCAGAGATAAAAAAAATGTCTTTTGGTAACTCAGTGGGGCGATTGTGCAAATGAGGAAACTACTTTTGTACGAAAAGTCTGATTTAGAAAAAACTAAACGTGGGAATTGGGTAGACCAAACCGAGTGGAAAGCTCTGCGATATGTATACTGTTACTATAAAGATCATCAAAGTTCTTTATGTCTCAGTCCATGCCTATGTACAGTCAATGAAGGTTCAAACGTATGATTATAAAAAACTGTAGCATGAGTAGAGGATCTGTGCAGACCAAAGTGTTTTTTACTGACTCAGTAACTGCAATTGAGAGCATACAGCATATCAGAACCCAATGAGAAGTGTAGAGATAACTGTTCCATACGAACCCAAACAGGAGATTCATTATCTGGATTATGCAACCAATATAGAATTATCTGAATATTACATGCCCAGTAGAACTGCGTGAAGTTGGGGAATGCATGATCTCCCATGTTGTTTGGAAGCTGTAACACTCCCTTGTTAAAAAAGGCAAAAAAGTGTATATGAATGAAGAAATGAGTTTATCCAGGTCAGCAAAAAAACGTTTTCTTAAGGAGAACTGGAATGTGCTGGAAGAGACATAGAAACTCAGGTAGGATGACCATCTTGACCAGACCAACGCAACCTGCTAGGATACGGATAGGGACAAACTAGCCCAACGATGCACATCAGCCTCACAGTTTTTAGTAGGGCGTCGAAATTTGGGGCAAAATGTCTTTAAGGATTTATTAATAAAAATTCCAAGGTAGCCCTGCGAGGAGTTGGCCACTGTCCAGGGTGGACCCCGCCTAAGGCCCAAAGTCACTGGGATAGGCTCCAGTCACCTGGGTGGTCCTGGGTGTCTTCTTTCTCGTTGCTATATTGATGTCTTCTGTTTCCTAACGGGAACAAGCGGTAGAAAATGACTGACTGACTGAAATTCCAAGGTATTTAAAACCACCATTCGCCCATCTGAACAGGTGTGGGAGTTCCTCACCAAGGGGGATTCACTTTTAGAAGCTCACTTTTATTGAGGTTAAGTTTGTATCCTGAGCGGTTGATTTGCAGTATGTCAACAGTAGTATTTTGTTATTGTAAGAAGCAGAAAAGTATAGCCGATATGTTTTTAATCATGTCAATTATTGTAACATAGTGCTCCCTCCTTGCACCTAGTATTTACAGTATGTCAGGTCACATCTTTACTGGACGGACTTGCTCGTCTCTCTGGCTCCTCACAGGAGTTTTGAAACCAATCATTCCAACTCATTCCCGGCCTTTCCAAAAGTGGACCCGAACAGCGTAGGTGGCCTTTTCATTAGGCTGGCTGTCACAACACTCACTTTCACTCATCCGCCATCCATCCTGTGTTTATGTGGCACATTCTGAGTGTTTGGTCAGACTTGGACGGATGGGGGCGCCCTGACGGCTCACCTGGTGGAGTGCGTGCCCCATGTGCAGGGCTGGGTCCTTACCGCTGTCAAATAAAACAAAAAGCACCCCAAAAAATTATTTAAAAGATTTGGATTGATGGATGAATATATTGTATATATATCTGTCCATTTCTCTTCAGCTTGTTTGTGCGTGTGTGTGTGTGTGTGTGTGTGTGTGACGTACTTTTGGAGCTGTCAAAACAAAGCAGCAGCAGTCAGATGTGAATGACACTTATGTCACTGTTTGTGGCTGTGGGCGTGTGCAAGATGTCGCGAGCTTGGATCTGGTAGCCAGGCTACAGTGCGAGAAAGTGGGTGTGTCTCTTTTTGTGTCAGTCACTCTATGTCCATAACTTGTGTATCCCAGGGAATGCAGACATGTGTGACGTTGTCCATTCTGTGTGTGTGCGAGGTGTCCTGTGTGCATGCTGAAAGCTGACACAGCTGTTTCACAGAAACCACACTATCTACAGTTTCACCCCCTGGCTCTCCCCCAATCAACTTCTGCCTCTTCCCTCTATCACTGTTTTTGTCCGTCTCCCTTTATTAGATTCTCTCTTTTGGTCTGTCCACTGTGTTCCACAGATTCCCCATGTGAATGTGTTTTTATGTCCTTTTGGTCAGCCTGTGTTGTTATATCATTGCACTTTTCATATAGAGCAGGTCTAGACTGTACTCTTTATAATGTTATCTACAGAGACCCAGCAATTCCCACAATGAGCAAGCAATTGGCGAAGGACGCAAGGAAACATTTCCCTTTAACAGGCAGAAAACTCTAGCAGAACGGCTCAAGGTGGGCGACCGTGTTGGGTTAGAGAGAGAGAGAGGGCCGGGGCATACAATAGAACAGAGCAAGTTCTACATTGATATTCAAAATAACAGTAATGGCAGTGGTAGTAATATTAATAAAATACTAATAGTAATAATAATGATGATAATAGTAACAGGACTAAGTACAATAATTGTAGTTGCAGGATTTGAGCAAGAACCATGGGGGAAGAAGGTGCCTTGCAAACATAGATAGAGACTCTACAGCTCCGAAAGCAGAAATGCCTACTGACAGCCACAGAGGGAGAGGGAAGAGACGAGAAAGCACAAAACGACAGGAGAGCGTAGTTTTGTGTTGAGTTAGTAAAGTCCATTAATGGCATAAGAACGCATACAGATTGAGAGGTAGAGGAGGAGAGAGGTGCATCATGGGAGGTCTCGCGGCAGTCGAGGCCTATAGTGGCAAAGCCAAGGGATGGTTCAGGCCTAACTATAAGCTTTATCAAAGAGGAAAGTCTTAAGCCCACTCTTAAATGTGGCGCTGGTGTCTGCCTCCCAAACCCAAACTGGGATCTGATTCCACAGGAGAGGAGCTTGACAGCTGAACGCTCTGGCTCCCACTCTACTTTAAGTAGAAGTAACCCTGCCATTATGGGAGCGCAGTGTTCTAGTAGGGCAACAGGACACTATGAGCTTATTAAGATATCATCAGTGGCGCCTGGTGATAATTATTTTAGGGGGTGCGCTTTTTTGGGGGGGGTCAAATAAATACAAAGCAGTACCAAGAAGCATGTTGACTAAATTCAAGCAAACATAAGAAAACAGCAACAACAGACTAGCATGTTGACTACTTGAACATACATTTTGCTCTCCTTTCTTTCTGGCCATCAAAATGTCTCAGTGACTCTCTGATTAAAGTCAGTTATCACAGTAACAAGTCTCTTTTCCCTGGACAGCAATGCCAGTGCATTCAGCCTCTCCTGGGTCATGGTGTTCCTCAGAAAGGTTTTTATTTGTTTCCAGGTTGAGAAGCACCTCTCAGCTTCAGCAGTGGTCATGGGGGTGGTAACGAGAACTTAGAGTCACAGTTTCGGAAAAGACTTGTTCGAGATCATTCTCCATAAACAGCTGGAATAGGCTCCACAGCACCACGGCAGGCTTTGAAGAAGAGACTGAGCTCTGTCTTCAGCTTGCTTCCACTGAGCATCGGGTACGCTTTCCTTGTACTCGTCAAACCTGTCCCCCTGCAACAAGGTGGCACAGACAGGGTGGTCGGTGAAGGAGAAACGCTCTCTAGTGTGTCCCAGGCGGGTGTCACAGACCTATAGAGATAATTCAAAAAATGTAAATGTAAGGTAGTAGCCTGGAGGAGGCCACTAATTGTCACTGTTGCAATGACTTTCAGAAGAAAAATAGACCCATTTGAGTTTTTGTTCTATACAAGACAATAGTTTTTGGTGGCTTCATATTTCATTTTGATCATTTATTTTTATGTTGCCAATTTATTATTTTTGGGATGCTGTTGTATAATATTAAAATTATGATTTTTGCAAGCATTTATACCAAAAAAAAATGTTTTCTTGAGTCTGTAGTCTGTGATATGTGGGCAGGACATCTCTGCAGCACAACAATAATGTTAAATGGTATTTTGATTGATTTCTATGACAAACTCACCACTGCTGCAATCCTTTCACGGCCTTCTGGACTGAGCGCCCGGCGCCTCTTTGTTGGCCGAGAACCACTGCTTTGCTCACCAATGGAACGGAGAGAGTTTCTGCAAAGGACAAAGGTCATTTATTATAATATTGGAAAGAGAGAAAGAGAGTTAATAATGAATAACATGAATAGTTACCTGATGTTTTGGATTTCCTGTTGGAACTGTTGGATGCTCACTTTGATATGGACCGAAACAATGTTCTTCTTCTGGAGCTTGGCATAGACGAAGTCTACATGTCGCATGATGAGGTGATAAAGTTCCAGAAAGAACTTAAAATCCTGATCCTCCAGTACATTGGCCAGGGCTCCTGCTTCTCTGAAAAGTATTGGGGTCAAAGTCACCTGAGTCTTGTTGGCTCTCAAAGGAGTAAGTGAGGAAAAAAACAGTATTGATGGCACGGCTTTGAAAGTTCCATCTGACGTTGCTGGATCTTGGCAGTCTATGGGCAACCACTTTATCCAGAAAACATGTCCGCTTGGGTGACTTGGCAAAAAAGCTGGCAAATCCACCAATGTTAGAAAAAAAATTTCTTGCCTTGGATATTTGAGAGGTGGCCTGTTGCATTATCAGGTTTAGCTGATGTGCGTAGCAGTGGATGTAGTGGGCATTTGGGTCCACATCTTGTATTTTCCTCTGAACACCTGCAGTGGCACCCCTCATCACGCTGGCCCCATCGTATGCCTGGCAGATGAGCGTACTTTTCTGATCCTCCGGAAGGATAGAAGCAAGACGCTCTTTTAGTGCAGTAGCACTGGACTCAGCTTTAGCTGACTGCAGAGGGATGAACTCAAAAAATCTTTCGTGCACGTTATTTTTGTCATCACAAGGCACAAGTTGGGGCGATATCTGTTGTTTCATCTGCCTGGATTGATAAAAAAAATCACTTGGCTGGACTTCTTTGATTATTTTTTTCACAAGGGTGTAAAGTTGAGGCAGGTGACGAGAACCAATCAGGTTGGATAAAATAACATGTATCCAATTCTGATTTGCCAGGGACGCAGCGACCTGCGTCCGGAGGAGAATCTTTAAGAAACCAATTAGAGACCAGCTTCGGGTCACATGCTGCCCGAAGATTTATGGCCTCAGATAGACATCCATTTGTCTGGGGCGTCCCTCGCCCATAAAACCGCATGAAACATATTGAAAAACATGTGAAATAGTTAACCGATTAAAGCCAGTTTTTATTAAATGCTGAGGCTCTTACTACCAGCCGCCACATCGTATGAGTGAACTCTTTTATTTTTTATTAGGACGGGGCTGATTTTTGCAGTGTCCTTGAAGTTTGTTTTATGTGAGAGTCAAAGGTGCAATACAGATGTAATTGTCAATCATGTCTTGTCCCTTCCTTCAGCCATTTACGGTTTGAATCTGCATTGAAAACGAGTAGGTGTGAAATGGCGAGCACGACAAAGACTGGACATTGTGTGGAGACTGTGGGTGTGACAATGATAGCTGTCAGTTAATCAGCTGCAGTGTGTTTTGGCTTTTTGCTCTACAATGATTATTAGGTTTCATTGTTTGAGGCAGTTCGCATCCATATTGGGTTAGCATTGTAGTGACCCGTGTCCTTTTAATTATGCATAGTTCTGAATTTTATGACAATGCACAGAAAAAGAACAGCCATAGACTTTTTTTCTATTGTGGCCAAACGGTGGAATGTTTTTGACTGGTCAAGTTAGGTCGCCTGACCTCAGTCCAGCTGAACATGTTTTTCACAAACTGAAAACCAGACTGAAGATGAAGTCCTAACACAAGCGGGGAGCTAAAATATCTGGCAGATAATCACTTAGAAGCTATTGTATTACACAGACTACAGATTTAAAAAAAATGATTTTTTTTTAATCAACTTTAACATTTAAAAATGACATGTCATATACATTTTTTCTTTATTCCTTAGTTTTATAATGTAAAGGTATCACAAATTGCACAGAGATCCTTAGATGGAAACCCAGTGATAGTCAGGGTAGGATGGAGGTTTTCAGCCCCCATTAAACAGGCCGAGAGGCCCCTCGCCTGGCTGGGAGCCAGGGGCAGCAGGGAGGTGAGGTATTTTAATTCACCTTAGCCAGGAAAGGAAATTGTTTGCACCAGCAGAGTGAATCAAACAATGGAAACAACTTTTCTGACAGCGCAGATGCCATTGGACAGAGCTAATCTAACAAGGTAAAACAAAAACAGTCCGGGTTGTCTCATAAAACCCGTGTGGTCTGAGAAGTACACACACACGACACATACAAACAGATCTGAAGTTACAAAGTAACAGATACTATACATTTTGGAGAAGTTACAGTATTATGAATGAACTGTCTAATATTGACACGTAGAATTGCGACCGTTGGGACAATTACGGCCGGCCCTTCTTAATGTGAAATCACTTTTATGTAACGATTTTATCCTTAAAGCTTATTTCATTTCAATCCCTTTGTTTTTTATAATGTGTTCAGCTTTATGGCTTTTCGCTTGTTTTATTCTCTTTCTGTCTTAAATGTGCTCTGTTTTTATGATAAAGCCCTTTGCGACTCTGATTTGAAAGGTGCTATATAAATAAAGTTTAGTATTATTATTATTATTGTTAGAAGCTAATAGCAGTGCATGGAATGAATTGCAGCAAATAATCCTACGAAAGCATCTGACTAGGATGCTACGGGCTACATCTGAATGTGAACATAACAATATTAATGTCCTTACCTGGCGTCCCAATCCCAGTTATTTTCCCCCATCATAGAGTACGTAACGCTACGAATCCGAAGATGCACAAAATGATCTTTTCCTCCACTCTGCTCTACAGTGAAATTGTCGCTGTCATAACTTCCTCCTCCTGGCAAGGCCGGAATCCCACACCCAAGGCCCACTGTGGAGAGCCGTGCATTTGGGGTCAAAGTTCAATATATTTGAACTTTGGCTGCAAGTCCCGGTGGAAAATCGGGCCATGGAGCCCAGCTATGTAAAACAGGTTGCGTTTTGGTCATGTAATGTGCAAGTGTAATGTGTGTGTGTGTATGGGATTGATGTTCGAAATGTACCTTTTTTTAATATGGACCCATGATCAGAAAAACTGCAAACTGAAGTAAACAAATGAAAACCTTCTGAAGAACTCGGCCTCACATTTCTTTTTAATCCAGCCTCCCTGCTGGCAGCTTTGACTTGATTCAGCATCAGTTACATAATGCTGCCATTCCACGAATACCTTGTAACTTAGCCGATTTCCCCCCCCTACACATTTGCCTTTGTTGAGGAGTCACTCACTCGCCGTCGAATGTGTTGATGCGCTGATGAATTGGCTTGTTGTCTGTGCTGACTGATAAGAGGTCACTGTGGTCCCCATCTGTACGGATAAAGATTGTGGACGCTTCCCTGAGATCGTTAGCCTTGCAAGCGAGTTCCTTTGCTCTGCGTTCCATCAGCGTGACCGTCCATGAGAGGGATGTCCTTCAGGGTTGTTGTTACTATGCATTGTTTAAATTTTCAGATTAATTAGAGGGAGTCGAATAGCAGTATTTATCATTTAAAGTACTCTTTCCATTTCCTCCACAGTGATCCCAATGACCTTTTCATTCATCTATCAAGATTCCAGGCTACTGAAAACCCCTCTGTTAATATTTATTGGTAGTGTGAGTCATTACCTCCAGGACTCATGGCGGCGATGCACATTTGTGGATCCAGTCCAATGCAATTAGCAGACTCGTGGTGATGCGTATTGTGTTCTCATCCGTTGCCTTTCTGTTCTGTCATTACACAGCCCAACGTTTCCAGCTAGTGTGCATTGTAAACAGCTTCCCAGGTCACTCCATCTTGAAGTGGTAACTCTGGCTGGTGACGAAAAGTGACATATTTAGCTGTACGGCACATGTCAGTAAATGCTATTTTCTTTGTCTGCCTGAGACAACATGCAGTTTCATTCCAACGAACGTAATTCTGTGTGCATGTTTGTGTTATGTATACACAGCCGCTGAAACCAGGAGAGAGTGGTTATGTTTTCCGAGGATGTATGCTAGTTTACCCAGAGAGGGAAAACCAAGCAACAAACAACAGCCACAGCAAGTCTTAACAGAGGTAATGATTTATACTCCCCCCCCTTCTCCTTACTCTCTCTCTATGCTCTCCATATGGCGCTGGTTGGTAGTGGTTTTTTTGTATTCTGCAACTCTTGTCTAGTGATTTGGCGAAGACCTCACTCTTGGCTGGGAAATCCAGACCACTCGAGCTTATTTGGTCCATGCCCGGACGCACGCATGTGATTATGCACCCATAAATCCATTAATACAGGCACATTTGCAGATGAACAGATGAAAGCGCGACTAAAACGCCCGCACACGCACACTTCCCCCCCCTGATCCCGCTTGTGTACAGCCGCGGGATAAGTTGAAGCTTCACCACAGAGTTGAAGCTGTCACTCAGAATCAGATTCTGCTTTCACGTGCGGTGACTCAGACCGCCTGTTTAAGAAACAGCCGTCGTGTTTGACAGACGCGTGTACTTTATGGCTTCACCAGAGACTTGATTCACAAAGCCTATTTTGACAGTTGCTTGAGATATGTGTTTGTGTTCCAGTAGTGAAAATGCGAACGCTTTAGTTGGCGAGGCCCTTGTGTGACTTTGAGGGTGTGTCACTGTCTGCAATGCCACAATTATTTTCCTTCTCTGTCTGCTTTCGAGTACGGCAGAAATGTCAAGAACAGAGTCTGACAAAGGCGGCAGCAACTTTAAAATCTCTTAAAGAGGAAGTTGTATTTTCTTTTTGATATATATATTTTTTTGGGGGGCTTTTCTGCTTTTATTTGATAGTGACAGGGAATGCAGAGAGAGAGAGAGAGAGAGAGAGAGGGGGGAGTCAGTGAGCCGACTGAGCTAACCACGCCTCAGAAAGCTGCACTTTCAAGAAAGGAACGGCTTTTTCCAAACGTGGGCATGCCATTCGAAGTTCAAAAGAAATTCCACTTACCAGTAATGAGACTTTTCATGCGCAGGAAATCATTATTTGAAATTAGACAAAGCAATTCTTCTGACCATCTTCAGAATGAATGCTGAATATAGAGAAGTAGAGTAAAAATAGGGGCAATCATACCACATCAAAAGACATTTTCACTTTGCATGGAAAACGTCACAGGTTTTTGGCCTGGCTTGCAAAGCATGTTGGGTTTACTGACATCACATTGTAGGCTTTCTGGGTATTGGAGTTTTTGGAATTCAAATAGGCTACTTATTCTGTCACTGCCATTTTGAGGTGTACATTGTGGTAACATTGCACAGCGCATCATTAAGGACAATTATCCCTGGACAAAGTTAAAGTTGCAGTTAAAGACATTGCTGAGACATTTGGAGGGTGCCAACTGTGAGGGCTCTGTCTCCCTGCCTGAGAGATGCCTGGAGTACGCAGGGATGGGATTTTCTAATTAAGCAAAGCGATTTGCTTTCTTCTCCTGTTTCTCCGGCCTGTCTCCTCTTGTGTTCCCTTCGATGTTGCCCTGGTCACAGACAATATCAGAAGATGGTCCAGGGATCGAAAACCCTGCAGGCTGTGGGGCGAATGCGGGTTCTTCCCTACTCTGTTTCACAGCGTATTTCCATCTTCAGAAAATGAAGACAATTCCGTCACTCTAACTGCATGTTAGTTGGCCAATTCAGGCAAATGCGCTGACTAGGGGTGCCACGGTGAGGCCATTTTCCCTCCGGTCAATTAAACTCGCTAACAGATTGCACCGCACATTTTACAAGAAAAGATATTCGCTTTTAATATCTGTACGGCGCTTACTTTGATCTTTAACATGAAATCTTTGGATCTTCCCTTACTTTGAACAAAACCAATGCTTGCTGCCTGCTGACTCCTGCTACTCTGCTGAGCAGACACTTTTCTAGGTGCAGCGTCTTGATAACACACTTAGTAGTTTACAAATCCGAGTCTTACAAATTTGATGAATGTGGGTGCTGATAAGCGAAAATGAACTAAATGGGTTTTACGGAAGGGGTAATGTACAGCCAGCTGCTCAGGCTTCAGGGGGATTCAAGACCTTCATCACCGGGGGTTCATTTTGCGACAATGACCGGCTCGCTGCACATTATCCCGCGTAGTACACGGACACTTAGTCAATAATTTTACACAAAATATTGATTTAAATACGATTGTATTGATTTAAAAATGATCGTGTGGCTTCCACTAAAAAAAGCAGTCCGTTAGATTGGAACTGCGTCCATAGCAACATAAGCTCTGTAGCCGTTTTAAGATTTGCCTAACCTTTGGCATTATAATTCACGTTAAACTGCAAATTTCCATTGATGGTGAAGTGAGACAAGGTGAATGGGGCTTCTTTGGGAATTTTGATGTTGACGTGTCATCCTTCCTTCCTTCTTGGCTGGCCTTTGCAGTTGAAAGACCTGGAAACCTCAGTTTTGCTAATGTTACGATCGGTAGCAATATTACTGTTATCACTATCGCTTCTCATGGTAAATAAGAGAGCCCGGTCCGCAGCCCGTTTCCTGGATTGGAGGACAGGGTCTTGATCCACTCTTCCCTATCTGTAATGGCTGGAGCCCAGTAGGTCCTCAGGCTGCCCTCACATCTGTGCCCAGCCACAGACATGCGCTCCCTACTCTCAAGACCAGCCCGAGAGAGGAGTTGGCCCAGCTGGGCTCCTCAAGCTGGGATTGGCGTTATCTCCGTGAAAGCCCGGCTGCCTGGCTGATCTGGGGCAACATTTTCTCAAGGAAGTTGTACCCCCCGGGCTCACGAGAGTACCACACTGCTTGTCCGTTCAATAGCTGTTGGGTCTATTTTTAGTGGGTGAAGGTAGAGAGCTTTAGTTTCAGGAGGGAACGGTAACGGGGCAGTGTGGATTATCAGGCTCAGCGAACACGCACCCCCTGTAATTTTCTTTGCATGGTTCTTTGTGGTACTTGATCTCGGGGGTTGTGGGCGAGAGAAATGTACTCATTGTTAAGCCTCGATTCTGCCTCGTCTCGCCAGATGCAGCTGTACGTCGAAGCACACGTTTCGGACCAGGTGTTCAGCGACGGCACCTCCGAACACCCCGGGAGACGTCTTCCCCGTTTGAGCATTACAGTTTAAAATACCCCGTCGCTGGATTTGAAGGTAGCACAGTTCGTCACGTCAGACTTTGCGAAGTGTCGACATGGCCCGGCCCTAATTGCTATGTAACCGGCAGGTGAGCGTGGCATTTTGAACAGATGCGTAAAATGACGCATCTGTTCAACGCACCTGATTGAGTTTTTCTGCCCCCGTAACTGTCACAGTCTGTGGGCGTTTTATTCTCGATTAACCCGTCTTTAAACACCGCCATAGCCCATACCCTGTTCCATTTAGCGTTTCCTTCACGTCTCTCTTCAGTTTTGTCAGATTCTCTGTCATCCAGCTCTCTGTGTCTTTTCACCTCTCTTGCTTCTTCTGTGCTGTTTCCTTGCTCTCTTTTTCTTTTCTTTTCTGGGGACAGTTCAGCCATTAACCATGCGTCTAAAGTTTCGGGCTCTCCAAATATATTAACATTAGTATTAGAAAAATTGTCCATGGTGTTTTCTGATGGCAAAGGAAAGTCCTGTGTCAAAATATAATTTCTTTCCGTTACTGCAAACTAACACAAAACATTTTTTTTATGCCTCAAGACTTCTTTCTTAAAGTCGACTGATATGACTGGACTCCAGAGTCTATGATCAGCACTGGGTCCATAGATACGTAGACCGTAGATTGCTAATAATTGAGCAATCAGAATTGAGTGTTCAACAAAGCCATGTAGTAATTCTACGTATTAGTGTTGAGGAGCAGCTTTATCTACAGGGGCCTCTCACACATGCATACACTCGTAAACACACACATAAACCCATGCATTGTATGTATCCTAAACTATTACATCTTGATTTGAAAATACCAGTTATGGAACTAGAGTGGCCTCTATGCTCCCTTCAAGGTCTGTTCTCTGAAACAAGAGCTATCAGATGTGACAGTTTGTGTAGACAGCAAATGATATTTATTTATTGTGTTCATAGTGTTCCTTCTACAGTACTCGGTACAACCGTTGCCAAAAATATTGTAATATTATTATTTAGCTAAAATGATAACTTATATGATGCTCATTGCCTCCTCTTAATTTTTTACCACTTAGAATAACAGCAAACAAATTCTGTTTTTGATACATGGGTGATTGTATCTTCTGAACTTGGTAGAAGGAGTTTACAAGGAAAACTGGAGTGCATCATTAGGTACACGTTTACGTAGACCCAGCTTAAGGTTTTTTGGGGGGGATTTTTTCCCTATCTGAATCGAGGGTCTAAGGATAGAGGGTGTACAGACTGTAAAAGCCCTTGAGGCAAATTTGTGAATTGTGATATTGGGCAATATAAATAAAACTGACTTGACTTGACTAGAATGTTTGCTCCAGTCCAGTCTGTGGTGGTCTTCAGGTCTTGAACCCCTCTGGGTCTGTTTATATGGACAGAGAAATATGTTTTCTTGCACAGTTTAGTTTCCTGCTCAGCACTTTCCCACCATAACGTCACGTACCATTTTTACCTGGTTAGCCTGAGTTCTTGTCTTATTAACCTGCTGAAAGCAGGCATTTCTGCTTCTCTTTCACATGCGGAAACAAGTGTGAGAACTTGTGGTGTTGTCGGAAATAGTCAGATGAATTAATTAACAAGTATCTCCCTTCTCTAACCTGATATTCTATGCAGATTTAATAGCCGCTTTCTTAATCCTAACCACAGCAGATGATAGATTATTACTTTGCTGGCCAGTTTAGAGAAACTTATTCTCAACAGTCATTTCTCATTTAAGAAAGCCTCCCACTGACTCACACTTCACAGCCCTAACATCACCAATAACATCACCAGTAGCATCTAACAAAACGGCCACTGTGAAACTCCCCGTAGCTTAGTGTTAGAATTGGAGCTGAGGCTCCACCACCCCGGCTGGGTGGACCCGAGCAGCCTCAGCCTCTGCCTCTCTTTGTTGCAGTTCCGAACCAACGACCAACTGACGACATGTTGTAGCGTGTATGTCTATTCTCTGCACATGTCCCTTCTGCAGTTCAAAGTAAGGCTCCCACGAGGAGAGGAAAGTGAGTCTTATCTCAAATCAAACTCTCTCTGTAGTTCTTCACCGTCCATTAGTGATGACAGAATATATCAGTAGGGCTGTCACGATTAGGACATTTTAGTTGACGATGAATTCTTATGTAAATAATTGCAGTTAACGATTTCATTGTATTTTTCTATTCTATCAAGTATTACATATAAAGTATAATGTTTGAAAGAACATATTAATACATTACCCAATTTCTACTAGGTTCATTATTTCATTATTTTAGTGTTTTCTCACAAACTACTTTAATCACCTTGCTTTTGCCTTCACTTCTACACCTCTGTCTCACTTCATTTTCTTTCTGTGCTCCTGTTTCCCCCCTTTTTTTGTTCTTGTTCATGTACTCTATATTATATCTAATTTGGACTGGATGTATTTCCTTAACGTTTTGTCATTCTGCCCCATTAGTTCTTGGAACAGGGTGGTAAGCGCGTTGCGCACAGTATTGGTGTCCGTGTTCTCGTTCGAGTTCAGCTATGTTTTTATGTACAGGATGTGCTGGAGCGGGTAACTAGAAGAGAGCAACGGAGAAAGCGAGAGATGAAGGGATGGAGCGAGTGATGAGTCACTTTCTCGGTCAGACACTGTTGTTTTCCACTAAACCCTGTTATTTTCGCTCATAAATGGATGCCAGGTAGTGGGTGGAAAAAGAGTCTCTTTTTTTGTTTTCACATTTGGTGTAATTTTATAATGGGGGCAGACTGTGGTTAGACTTGAAACATTTGCATGGACCTGTCCCTATATAACCTCCTTCTCTGCCTTTGTATAGACCAAAACACGTAATGTGAAATTACTTGGCATAAGATTCAAATATGTGGTTTGTTACACTGAAATGCTTATAGTTGTTATTATTGCTTCAGTATGTTGTGAGTTTCCTAAACGTTTGTCCACTTACAAAGCAAATGGAGACAAATTCCCTGTCTCTCCCCTTAAACCTGGCCACTTGGGGGCACAACACAACACTGACATAATTATTATCACCTTGTAAAGTTGATATGGCAAGCAGGTTACCAAAGAGGTGCCTGTTTACACATCCCACAGATATGGGGCACTTGCATTTATTTGCAGTCGTATTTCTGGCCAACTGATGAATGTAAGTCCAATATTCACTCTCCTTTAGCTCTGTTTTGGTCTCCACTAAGTCCTGAGGGAAATGTCTGGCTCTTTATCTGCTAAATGTTCCACTATTTTCACAGGTAGTCGCTGCCTTTGTCCGTATTTGGTGCTGGACATGTAGTGTCCGGCGGGTTTATCAGAGCTTTTTAGCCGAAAACAGCTGGCTGCTGTGACCCTAAAACGAAAACTTTGGATAAAGGCATGTTAAATATGTTAAATATCTACAATGTAAAATGTGATGAATACAAATTTAAAACAAAATATCTATCTTTGATCACCTTCTCTCCCCACACGTCTTGTTAAAATGAGTTGACAACAACTCGAGGAGAAAGTAGAAAAAGCAGAAAAGCGATATTTCCACCTGCTTTGTTGTTGTTACAACCACAGCGCTCTTGTTAGGCTAATGGTGAATTGTTACAAACAAGCTAAAACGAAAGTTGTCCGAACGTAGCCTAATTGTGTATCTTAGTTTCCCGCGAATCTCAACATTTGGCAAATTCTTGTAATTTTGAGGGTACGCCCCCTCAAAACCAGCCCCTCATCTCTCTGAAAGCAGAGCCTGCAGGCAGTGAATCACTTCAGCAGCAGAGGGAGGAGGACAGAGGACGGGAGGAAGGGCTGATACTGACTGATGTCTGTGTTCTTATTTTGTTGTCAGGAATGTTATTTATTTTACTGACATTTTAGGTCGGTTTCCATCGATAAATTATTGAGTGTATATAGTGACTTTGATTTTGTGTAATTTAGTGTCGCTGCTCTAGAAACAAAATTTAGGCTATTTATCTTTAAATTCTAAATCAATTCTAAACCTTTTCTGAATTTATTCTTTTATAAAATTGATAATCTTCTTCTTCTTTTCCTTTCGGCTGTTCCCTTTCAGGGGTCGCCACAGCGAATCATGCGCCTCCATCTAACCCTGTCCTCTGCATCCTCTTCACTCACACCAATTAACTTCATGTCCTCTCTCACTACATCCATAAATCTCCTCTTTGGTCTTCCTCTAGACCTCCTGCCTGGCAGCTCCAACCTCAGCATCCTTCTACCAATATATTCACAGTCTCTCCTCTGAACGT
>CM022479.1:8457488-8521610 GCA_011952105.1 Coreoperca whiteheadi | reverse complement strand
TACATGCCCGTTGAAATCTGCACCAATCACCACTCTCTCACCTCTGCGGATGCTCTGCATCACTTCACCTAACTCACTCCAGAATTTCTCCTTCTCTTCTAACTCACATCCTACCTGTGGGGCATAACCACTCACAACATTGAACATCACCCCTTCAATTTCCAGCTTCAGGCTCATCAACCTGTCTGACACTCTTTTCACCTCAAGAACATTCCTCACAAACTCCTCTTTCAGGATAACTCCTACTCCGTTTCTCTTCCTATCCGACCCATGGAAGAACAACTTGAACCCTGCTCCTAAGCTTCTAGCCTTGCTACCTTTCCACCTGGTCTCCTGGACACACAGTATGTCCACCTTCCTTCTCTGCATCATGTCAATCAACTCTCTAGCCTTCCCTGTCATAGTTCCAACATTCAAAGTCCCTACTGTCAGTCCTACATTCTTAGCTTTCCTCTTCTCTCTCTGCCTACGAACACACCTTCCTCCTCTCCTTCTTCGTCTTCGACCAACAGTAATCCAATTTCCACCGGTACCCTGTAGGTCACCAGCACCGGTGGCGGTCGTTGTTAACCCGGGCCCCGACCGATCCGGTATGGAAGTCATTGTCGTGATTCGCATTTTTAGTTTGGCATGTGTTTTACGTCGGATGCCCTTCCTGACACAACCCTCTGCATTTATCCAGACTTGGGACTGGCACATGAAGACACTGGCTTGTGCCCCCCTGCGGTTGCATTCTTTTATAAAATTGATAATAATCCCCCCTAATTCTTTAGTATTAAAAACAACCAGCAAGAGTACTGATAAAGAACTGGGCCGATAAGTACGGTAGTCACTATAAGCCTTGTTTAACCAATATTATTTTGTGATTATTATTTTTAATGGCACAGTACACAGTCTAAAATCATGTGAAAATGCATAGCTTTTAGGAGGAGGTCTGCGCTCTCCGAGTGCCCTTCTAGTTGTATATGGTTTAGAGTTAGAGCAAGTTTCATGACCCTAGAGTCCATAAAATCCATCTATAATTTCTTCTCATTTAGGAAAGGAATGACTAACTCTTTTGCTGAACTGGTCGCAGACATGGTGTAACAAGTCTCCTTATAGGATAAGATTGTCATTTCACAGTAATCGGTTTAAACTGAGCTCTGGGGTAACACCAGAAAATGTTATGATCTCATGGAAGAAGTGAATATTTAATTTGCCAGCGCCCTGCCGGTCTGGGCTTGATTGACATACTCTGGTGTTGAAGACGCCAGCCTTCAAACCCCTTTTGAATACTTCTCTATGACACTGAATAGGAAAGAATCGAGAAGTATTAGATTAGCGACAGAATGTATTAAGCTGAATCAAAAAACAGATGGAATGGAGTTGAATTGGACAATAGGGGTTTGAGTGGAAGCTTATGTCTGTGTTTGGGTCTGAAGTAGCTCTTTCAAGAGGCCATTTGCACGCCGTTAAGCTGCTGTGAGAGTTTCTCCTTTTATCACAGTGGCTAATCTCTGGCCCGAGCGCCGCACTGTAACCACATCTTTCCTGCCACCACCACAGCCTTGTCTAAGATTATGTGTGGAAGCCATTGTAAATAATGGTATTCATCGCCATTCATTCATCTATAGTAGGACATTTCTGGTAGTAGTATACTGCGACTAGAGCTGTAACGGTACATGATTTCATCCCGAACCGTTCAGTACAGGACGTTCGGTTCGGCATGTGACTTCCTCACTTTGGTGCGCCCTGCAACCAGCTTGCTGTCAAAATGGTCTATTTATGTCGACTACTCGTTTTACCCCAAAACCTTTGCCAGTGCACCAGTAGCTGTCCATCAGCTGTCGCATGCTAGTCGGCTTAGCCAGGTTAGCCCGGTTAGACAAGCTCATGTAGCGTCGCTGCCAAAGTGCCCGAGCCTCGCTACAATGTGCTGTTGGTGCTTTAGTCCAGTCTGTATTTCCTGTTCGTGACTTTAAAACCAAGATACATACCGAGCAGTCCTCCTATCAATTATTTTGGATTTGCCAGGTGAACACGCATTTAAACAAATAAGCATGTTCAGACTCACAGTCATCATGCATGGCATAGTGTCATGTGTGTTTACCTTATACATATGTGTTAGGCCTGGACCAGAATATTCGTATAGTCAAATATTCGTTCGGTAGGTTGATATTCGATTTTTTAATTTTGCGATTCGAATATTCGTTTAAAAAATAAATAAATAAATTGTATGTTTAAATCTGGCGAAATACAATACTCCGGTTTTAATAGGATGGGACAGTTGAAGGAAGGTAACATTGTTATACGTATACTTAATAAATATGTTTGCTTTAGCCAAAGTTAAAGTGTTCCCTGCAGCTGGAGGATATTGTCTGTGTAGAGCCACACCTGCATGCGCTTGTATTTTGGGTTAAGCTCTGTTGCTTTCACATTGTGGAAAATAGAATAATAGAAACTAAATGTATTAGTCTTTTTACCCGTTATTTTACATCTAAATGAATCTACTACCAAATATAGTAGCTTGTTGAAACTCAAACGTGAGATTTTAGCGGTAAGTCACGCGTCCCAGTAGACTCGCCCAGACGTAAACATCGTGCACGCGTGTCATGATTCAGTTCATCTGGAAGAGAAGACAAGATGCCGAAGACCTCAGCTGTGTGGGAGCACTTTAGATTGAGCAAGGACAAGACAAACAGCACAACATGTTTGGAAAATGACCTGAGTTCCGTAAGTAATGCGCCTAAATGTTATATAGCCTCGCATATTGTTGGCATACACATCCGCCATGTTAATCAGTTAATTTTACACGTGATAAAAATGTGCACTTAATTTGCTTTTGAAAATACTTGACCTGTGTGGTGTTTTTGTATCACTAATGCAGTGTCCCTTCTCGGAGTATACAAGCCCCCCCCGCGTGAACCGCGCTGTTCTGTAGTTTATTAAGTTGATTCCTTCTGAACGTGTCGCGTGTCCAATATTGCACCAAATTCGACACTCCCTTGGGTCCGAAGCTTCGAATATTCGATCTCGATTGCTACCGAAGCGTCGAAGCTCAAAAAACGGTATTCGGACCAGCCCTAATATGTATATGACTCCACTACTTTCTACGCACACTGTATATCTAAATTTCCCCACAGCCTGTCCTCAACATCTTATAAAGACACACTCTATTTAAAGTCTGATTTCTCTGGAACAGAGTGTAGGCCTATTGCTTGGAAAATTTCCCACCAGCTATTTCTGTGTTCTTAATGCTCATCCATCACACGACACACAAACATGCCTTAATCTGACAGGACCATAGACTGTCTAACACATGGACAGAGTGACCCTGATGTCACCCGTAGGTTCCTGAAGAGCTCAAAGTGGGCTGCTCCCTGCAGCTCTGGCCATCGCCGTCTTGGCATTGCCTGACTAATCCAAAAATGGGCAAAGAGGTGGAGCTGAGGCGGGCTAAATGAAGCAGCTAGCCACCTGAGAGGGCACCCACCTGTCACTCAAAGCGACCACGTCCTTAATTATGCATAACGTTAAGCCTTCATCTAATTTAAATGGGTGCGTTATACAAAAAGTCACCCCCCTCACAGTTGTCATGAAGAAGGAAATTAGCAATAGCGACCAGGCTGTAAGCGTGTTTATTTCTGCTGTAAATTTCATTTTAACATGGGGCTCGATGATGACTGCCTCCCTTTTGAACCCAGCCTCAAGTGGCCGTTTGATTAACTGCAGCTTTTGGCACGACTGGCTTGGCTTCATTTTTCAGTCCCGTCGGTTGCCGCTTGGACAGGACCTCAGTGAAGAAACATAAACACACTTATCTCCAACAGCTTATCTTATAAGTCTGTTTAATATTGCTGCTCTTACCTGTTAGCTGAGGACACGGAGGTTGATTAAAGGTTTTTACAGACGGCGTCTCATTCAGGACTCAACCCATTCATTTGCAAACTCAGATCACTTCGTAACTGCCTCCATTTGTCTTTTGCTGGCCAACTGAGTAGTCACATTAGTCTCACTTCACATAGTTATTTAAGGAAAGCTCATTGATTTATTTCTTTAAACACTTTCTAGTCTTTGGATAAGGATATGGTTAGCCAACCTTAAAATCCATCTTTAAAGAAGGCAGATTTCTGTACTACAGCTTTTAGTTCAGGTGCCATTTGAACCCGACCTTTAATTAGCCCAGTGCTGCATTTTCTGTCCTCTCCTTTCCGACTCACCAGCGTGCAACGAGACACTTACATTGTAAATCACTCATTGTAAATTAATTCAGATAAATATAAAGGGGAAGCACAGTTTAAAATATTTGAAAAGAATTCGCAGATTCAAGAGATGGAACTATGCAAGGCGTTATTGTGCTATTTAAATCACTTGCAGGTGTATACTGTATGTGTTAATGTCTCAGCCAAACTGTATTTTTTAGTAACATAAAGAGCTGAACAACGAAAAATACAAATACAAACCAAACCATTTCAGCCGTACATGCAAATGATCCACGTTTTTTTAAATCGTCTTTGGGAAAATTCTGTGCAGAAACTACAGTGGTAAGTGCAGAGTTGCGTGGTATTTGCATTGATTACCAGGAGTATTCTCAGCTGGCAAGACATTCATTCCATCTATGTTAGAGATTGACACCTTTCTTAAGATAAACCTTCGACGTGTCTTTGTGTCTGCCTCTTTCTCCTTTAACCTACTTTGGGACGAGAGATAAAAAAAAGGGGGGCTGGTTGATCCTCGGTAGCCATAGGCCGGCCTATAATGTATGTGAATGTGTGAATGATCAGGTATCCATGTGCTCAGCTGTGATACATCACTTTGATTAGAGGCATTAGAGATTTTAGATGATAAAGCCGAAACTAAAAATGTAGCTAATCATTTTTAATACGCCCTATTATCCTGAAAGAGTCAGGCTCTTCTTCACTAAAAGGCCCTTCTGCTTCACTGAGTGCCAGGCCCTTCTGCCTCGCCTTTTAACAGCTTGCCAAGCCACATCAGGGAACGTGAAAGAGTCTGTTTTCAAGCATGGACTCAAGATCCATCACTTCATTTTATTATATCCTAACCCCTGCCCTGGCCCTGAACCATGTCCACTATTACAATCACCTTGTTTTTATGAGGCCGTGCTCTTACATCTATCTATCTGTATAATCGTGTTTTTTTTTTGTTTGTTGTTGACCCGAATGTTTGTCTTACTGTTGTAAAGCTTGCAGAGGGCATGCTTTTGAATCCTCTCCAAATTCCAGTGAAGTTTAAACGTAAACTTTGAATTGGGATTGTTGTGTATTGATTCACACCTGCATACTTGCCATTCTAGACACGCTGGGAGGAGTCTCCCACACAATACTGCACAGTAGAAGATAAACTGATACTTGGCTTAATGTTGCCATTATAACCATTATTGCCTGCTCAACAAAGGTGCTGGCAGCTGTACACTTGGCCATCACCGTAGCCAGTGTGTCAAGTCCCAGAAAGACAGGAAACTGGAATCAGAAGAGGAAAACATAAGAAGCATCCTTTGATTTAGCGTGCGTGTGTGTGTAAATGAATGTGTGTTTTTAATGGAGTTGTATTTTGACAGGATTGTCCGTTAACGTTGTGTATGTGGATGGGCACATGTACCGGCTAATACTATGTAAAGCGGCCTTGAGCTATGGAAAGGCGCTTCTTTTTCTTCTTCTTAATATATGGTTGTGACTAGGGCTGCCACAATCATTAAATTAACTGTCATACAAATAATTGAGATTTGCCTTTTTCTATTAATTTTATGCCACCTTCACAGCATAAGCATAGTACCGGATTTTCTCAAATTAAAGCTGGTAGTCAAGTAAAAGCCAGGTCTCAAATAATGGCCTGGGGCGTTGTTGCCCTGAATAGTTGGGTAAAAACTCCTGGTGCCTGCCAACTAAACATAAAGTACAATTCCATCGGTTTAATTTAATAAATTCAACAATACAATCAGGCTATTTTCAACACTTTGTTGTCCTAGATTAAGTAACATACAAGTGCCACAAAGTGGCAATAGCTACATTTGAAGTACCGTATGGGGACTGTGCAAGTCAATACATTTTCCACAACACAGTCCTGCAAATGTTTCACAATAAAAGCCTTGTTTGGCTTTTAATTTGAAACAGGCACAGGGCGTCTATTAACAGCATAATGCAATAAATAATTTACGGGGAAAACGGAGGTGGATCTGAAAACATGGAGGCTTCATTCTAAAATATGACCGAGTATACTTATCAAACAGAGGGAATTAGAAATAAAGACCTGTATCTAATTTAAGTCTGCTTCTAATACATCTCTTGCTCTGCAGTACATAGATTTATTTTAAATAGCTTGTTCCTTAACTGTTGTGTAGGCCTATTTAATGTAACGAAAAAGTGGTTTAAGGCAGCTAATTAATGTAGAAGGATGCTTGATTTTATTTTCAATAAAAACACAATGCCATGTTTCCAGCCAAGCATTTTTTCTTGATGTTTTTTTATATTTTGCCGATAAAGAGTTTATGCGATGGAAATAATGAGGATGTATTGAATATTACAGGTCAGCTGTTTGGTCCGGTTACACTGCCCAACAGTTCTAAACTGCATTTAAATATACTGCAATTGTAAATGATCACCAGCATCACTTTCCCCAGAGCTCATGCTGCACCAATAGGGGAGAGTCTATTAAATCGCTATAAACCATCTTGCTTCTGAAAGCAAGAAATATGGTCACATAGAAGCTGAAACAAAATAATCTGCCCAATAGCAGTGAGGGCTCGACAGCCAAGCTCTTTTTTCCCCCCCTGACATTGGAACCTTGTGCTCAGGTAGATACTTCATTTGTTAACCAAGCTGATGGAAACGCATCTAACTCTCTCTCCGTTCGTTGCAACATTTCTAACATTGGCTTGGAATCCCCATGATGGCGGACTCTAACGATTGTGCAAAATGATCGCAGCCAGCTCAAACCATCCTTGATCAGGCAAAAATGGGATATTTGCGACAGGCCTAGTTGTGACATAATACTGAGTAGCAGTATCTCTTTCTCTTCTCAATCCGCCACCTGCTCCTGTTAACACGTGGAAATAATGCACAAAGGAATTCACCTTTCTGCCTTTAGAGAGGATGAAGGCAGCTATGGCCTAGAGTTGCATACCGGGCGGGCTTATCTTGTACTTTTGGCTGTTGTTCCTACACAAATGGCCTCCCCACACACAAAGCACAGCGCTAAGCTTTCAAGTTAGGAAAGAACAGGGTTGGATTTCCCTCCAAACTCCAAGTTAAAAACTAAAGTAAAGGAACCTTCTTGTAAGTCCTAATACAAAATGTAATCTAAAACTGGCAAATAATGTTCAACAGAGATTTTATGGTTTTGATTCCACGAGCAGAGCTCAGACGAGGCCGACTCCTTCCTCACTGTAGTTCTTAAAGGGGATTTTACCATTCAGTTCAACCTCATAAAATAAAGTTTACCATCACGTTGGAGCATCATCAGTTTTGTTTTAACATTAGGAATGTCAAATACAGCCCCAGCCTTTCAATGTTTTTGTAATGACAGTTATCATTTTTAGCTACTCAAGCAGTTGCTAAATATCACCGTTGCTACAGGGAATATGTTAACACGCTGACTTTAGCGCCTTTTGAAAATTGTAGGGCCATCGAGCAAATAGAACCATGTTAAACAAGCCTGCGTGGCATCTCTCCTGTATCAGAAAAGGTGAACACACTAGAATAACAGCAGGCATAAGATGTTCATGCTTTGCCGCTGTACTTCATCAAGGCAAATGGTTCTTGCTCTTCGTTGCTGCCGCGTCTCTGTTAACAGAGACCATGTGTTGAAATTCATTGAACTGTCTAACACAAGAAGACATTTTATCGTTTTGTTTCTAAAAAGAAGTTAACAGCCCTTCCGAAGAGATGATTTTTATGTAATGGGCGCTGTATGCCTTTGTCTTAGCAGAGCAACAGTACAATTTCAGATATTTCAGGTATGCCACCAAACCTCGGCTAATAGAGCAAGTGTCCAGTAACCATTTGGTACCACTGAAAGGAAACAATTTTCTGATGAATTTGTTTCGTTAAAAAGATAGTTATTCTGCCGAGAAAGTTTCCTCTTAGTGCTGTCTGGCCACATTTATTACCTTACATTTCAATCAGCTTATATGTTCCTTTTGGCCGTGTTCCCTTTTTTACTTTAACATGGAGATTTTAGAGGGCTTAGAAGGCCGCCCTTTTTCTTCTTATTTTTTTTAAAGAAACTAAAAAAAATTTAGTTTTTTGGGCCTCAACAAGGTGACGAAATCCGAGGGACTCTGCTTTGTGGATTTGCTGCAAGTTTGGTCAGCAAATGGGGTTTGATTTTCCAAAATCGTAATGCCATAACCGTAAAGGGAAATCCTCCTAAACACGAGTGCCTTGAAAGTAAAGTGTATAAAGGTCAATAAATTAATAGCCATTAAACTGAGATGTTTAGTTGTCAGCTTTGCTTTAATCAAACTTTAAATCTCGCATGCCGCCTCACTCTCTCCGTCAAAAGCCACTTTAATATATAATGTATAGTAAATTAGATTTCCTAAAAAAGCAACACACTTAAGTTCCCCGTCATGTCAGTTGTCATCATGTCAGGCTTTGGTATACTTACCCCTTTCATTAACTGAATCACTAGCTTTGTAAAAAGTGTGTTCTAATTTAATATACCGTAGTCAGTAATCTATAATGCAGTGTTTTAAAAATATATTTTGCTAGAATCCTTTCTTATATGAGACTGTCCATTACCTTAGTGCATCAATAGCTTAGCGCTCAATTACGTCAGCCTCCATATACCTTATCTTTATTCCCAGTCCCTAAAGTTCACTTCCCTATAGCATTCCAATGTCATGTGGCTCGCACCCTTAGCTTTTAAGGCCGGTTTTACTAACTTAAAGGAGTCACCAGACCCGTCACCCACCTTGTTATTTAGGTCATATGGCTCCAAAGGTGACTTTCGGAAACTTCAACTTGTCGGTGTTAGGATGTCTCGTAGTATTTTGTCTGCTGATGGCATGCCTATTGATATGTCCACTGTTTGCAGCTTACTGCTCAGTATCACATTGATCTAAGGTTAGCATGGCACCAAGCTATGTATCAGATTGCTTTCAAGTTGGTATGATGCTTATCTCCAGTGTAGATCAAAACAAAATATGAGCGCTGTTTGTTACCACTCTCAGTAGAAACTGCCATTTACTCACGGGGGTATTGCCAAAATGCGGCACTTCTCATCTTATTAATCTCAAAAATTGCGAAATGGCAGTAATAAATGCTACATCCAAGACCTCCATAATGCATCTATATCAGCATCTGAACTGAGCCATTGTTTTGTCTTACACATTTCCCTAATTTTACATTCTTGGAAAATTAAGCGAATTATGGGTTGCACCCACAACGGTCTCATTGAACTTGTATAACCTTTTATCGCACTCCCCTGACATCATGCAGTGTAGCGGCAAATCCAAGTTTAGGTAGAGTTTAGGTAATACCTTCCTCATTTCTATCTCCTTTCACTCTCTCCTTTCCTTGTTGCCTCTCTGTCGTTCTTTCCTACCTTGTTTTGTGCTCTTTTTAATTTTTGGACCGCATTCACATCTCCTTCATTTGCTTCTCTCCTCCTGCCCACCGTGCCTTTGCATTTGTATCTTTTCCTTTTTTCTTGCTCTTAACCTTCTACAGTATTTGTCCCTCTGTCACTCGCCCCCCCCCGTTTTTTTTTTTTTTTTTTTTTATTTTATTTTATTCCAGGCAATGGTTTCAATTTTGGAGCAATTTTTTGTGTAACCCAAACCATTCAGTAACTGTTCATTAATTCTTCATGGGCTGGACGAGTCAACAGCATTTCCATTCAGTGTTGTTGTTCCCATCCCTCCATGCACATGGTTTCTTCTATAGATCAGCATTGACTAAATAGCTAAACAAGCTTAGTAATAGACCTGATTTATTTTCAGTTTAGAGAGGTTTGGAGTATGATTTCAATTTTGTTTCATATTTATTCTCATTATTGTCTACCCAAGACCTTCCTCTTTGTCAGCGTTTTTGTTAATTTTGTAGAGAGGAAAAAAAAAAAGAAGCATTTCATGAAATATCAAGCAAAGAGGTAAAAATGAAACACCAAAGTAGGGTTTACATTTTATATCCCCATGTCATTTGCAAGTGCCTTCATCATTTCAAGTGTTAATAATAAAAGAAAAAGAAATTCTCACACCCCCCCTTAAACTCTTTCCTTGTGTCAGTAGTGATGGCTTGTGCTATATTTGTGGAGTTTGCCCTCGCCCTGCTGACCCCAATTATCAGGTTAACCATTAACTTTCAGACCCCCCCCCCCACACACACACACACACACACACACACACACACACACTCCTCGTCATCACTGACATAGCTACAGGCTGATTTGGTTTGTGTTGCAAGCTTTTTGCAGAAAAAAGAGGAAGTTGTCGGCGTGGTGGGAGTAGTGGGAGGACATAGTGAAGGTGTAAAGGCAAGGCGCGGGAGTGTAGGGAGGATTAATGACCATCTGAATCATTGAAGCAGCTAGAGAGTTAAACCAGAGAAAGGAAGGCAGAGGAAGAGCCTGAAGTGGGATTTATACCTCTGGGACCCAGGGAGATTTTGTCTGGAGGAGTGTCGACTGTAAGCTTCTGTGTTTGGCTGCTGGAAGGACAATGGAGGACGCTCTCTGCTAGTTGTAAAAGGTCAGTGGTAGCTGCCAATGTTTCTGGTTTGGTTAGGTGTCTTATTGTTTCCTTTATGCCAGATATCATGTTTCTTCATCTAAGTCATGCAAGTCTGTTTATTCCTCGGGGTTTCTACCAAAAGACAGTATTTAGTAATCAATGTCACTATCGTTTTGCATCAGGCCAATGTTACGATTCATTGCCTGGTAATGTTACAAATATATGCATGCTTATATACAACATAGTTTTTTATTCTAGGAAGGACATTGAGATGTCACCTGCAAGATAAAAATATACAGAATAGTCAAAATAAAGACATTCTGATATGTAAAAGAGAGAGCATTTTTTTTTTCTGAGCGTGTTGTTTTGTTTTTAATAAACCTCTGCTTCTTGAGTAATGTATGACTCATGACAGGACATGCCGGCAACGGAGTTTAGTACGCTTTAAAGGGTATGATTACTTTGTGTTACAATTAAATCAGCAGAAACAAACAGAATTCACCAAAACCAAACCAGACCAGAGCGAAGGCAGACACTCAAAGCGAAGAAAATGGAAGCGGGTAGGAAACAAACGGAAAACTCTTCGTTGACTTTGTTTTGGCAGTGTCAGTCAGGACTACGCTGGTACTGTCACAGTCGTACTGTTCTCCGTTCTTTTCTCCAACACTAATTTCAAGCTGAATAGTAGAATTTTTTGGAATTTTGATAAGCAGTAAGTAAGCAGTTTGTAGACATCTTTCTGTTAACTTGATGGGTGTTAGTTTTTTGGGTAATGGGAGAATATTTGGTATATTTGAGGGGTTTTATGGAGGCTCCTATAATTATGTCGACTGAGCAATCAATAGCCTGAGAAGGAAAGCACCTTTTAGTGGAAGACCTTCGCTGTATGTACTGATTTGATACATATTGGCACTTATTGAACCTTTCAAGAACAGAGTAACGTTATCGTTGTATACAGAATCTCTACTCCTCATAGCAGCCGTAAGCAGAGCCTAGAGGGTTTCAACAGACAACGCAGCCTTATCCAGCCAATGAGGTCCATGCCCTCGTTCATATTTGCTGTGCTGCTCAGGATTACTGTACTGGACTTCTGTCAGTCACCATGTCACTGGGGCCTCCCTTAGTCCACAGGCCTGATGAGGAGACTGACTGTCGCTTTGGACTTTGTCGTTCTGTAAACAGCAATGGTAATGCAAGCCATTAATCATTTTACAATGGTAACTGTTATTGGAATAAATAAAGCAATAAAATACCTCCTCCTTAGAAGGTGCCATTAAAATCCAAGCAAACAGATGCAAAGAATACATATATAGTTATAGTTTCATACAAACTGTCAAACAAACAATGATTCCGCCTTTATGAAACCAAATACAGAATCCCAATCTGACAATGCGTGGGCTAGAGTTTGGACAAAAGTCGGCCATGCTTGCCAGTGAGCTACAGTAGCGCTGTATGTGAGTGTGGAAAATAAGCTACTCAACATTGTTCTATGTGGTTGTGGTTTGTTATGCAGGGTTAAATTGTGTGGATGTTGCATAATGCTTTCTATTGTTTCATCAGTCCCAGTGATCATCATTGCTCTATTCATGCGACATATATTTTTAGATTTATATTATACTATTTATACTCTCTTTGGTTGTCCCTCAAGAAACCATGAATGCTCCCGTCCAGTTGCTTTTGCCGAGCTGTTGTTGTAACAGACACGCACACACACACACACACACACACACACAGACCAAGCAGAAACTCTCTGACAGCTTCGACTCTTGCCTGAATGAGGCTGCCATGACCCTCGCCTTATCCTTTGGTGCGGGAATCAGAGCAAGCGACAGGGGAATGGAGGCTTGTGCAGCTCTTTAGAGAAAACAGCGAACAACGTATGTTGGATGTTGCCGGTACACCTTGGAGTTTCACTCGTGAATCACTTTGAATGTGTTCTTAGTCCCTGTTTTATGTGATGGAAATGTTTCTGTGCCTCCAGTGCTCGCTACCACCTCTGCCTGCTGGCCGCCAGATCACAGTTTACGTCATCAGAGATCTGGCCTGAATTACGGCCTGTATTAATGTGTTATTTGTTTTACTTGGCCCACCGCTGCATGAAGGCAGAGTCATCTTCGAAATCAGACGACCACTGTTTCCTCTCACTAACCCTACAATTATAGGAAATGACATATTTTTACATTGCTGTATAGAGTTGGATTAGCGGGCCAGTCAGTCACCCTACTTGAAGGACGGTGTTTGGTGCCGTGGCATTGTGACATAGGCCTCAGTGGTCAGATCGGAATGAAAGAAGCTTTAGCGGTGAACACAAGAGATACTAGGAACATTTGAAAACAGCTGGAAGACGAGAAACGGAATTTTGTAGGCAGGATTTAACGTGTTTCAGAAATGTCTCATCTTGAAATGAAGGTAACGGTTACAGCATCCGCGGTAACAGTGGTGAAATGGCGCTCGACAGGTCAGCAATTGGCAAGAAGGTATTGATCACCCATATGGGTAAGCCTGTAGAGAGTCATGTAGAGAGAGAGAGATTTGTCTCTCAAGTCTTGTCGAGCTATTGATTTGGTTTGGAAATTTTACATTAGGCATAATTAAAGACAGTGTAAACGCATGGAAAGTGTAAACTACAAATAATGTAAACATGATGTAGGGCTGGAAGCTTCCTATCCTGGTGTACAATATTACGTTAACTCTCCTGTGGTCGGACCTCCGCCAAGAACACTTCAGCGCGTACAGCGCGTTTGGGGCGGCTGTGGCTTTGTGGGAGAGCGGGTCGGACGGTCGGCGGTTCGATCCCGGCTTCCCCGTCAAAGTGTCCTTGAGCAAGACACTGAACCCCAAATTGCTCCCGAGGGCTGTAGCCTCCAGTGTGTGAGCGAGCGTGAATGGTTAGCTCCTTTGTGATGATGCGCAGTTAGCTCCTGCCAGCGGGTGAATGGGGTGAATGGGACACGCAGCGTGGAAGCGCTTTGAGTAGCCTGACCACTCGCAAGGAGCGGTGCAAGCACGGCCCACTTACCATGCCTCAAAATGACACAAACTCAGAAGACGAATAGAAATCACACATCCCTCACAAAATCCCAGCTGTAAACAATGAAGGCAATTTTCCTCACTGTCACGTTTGAAAAACTTTAAGGTGTGTGTGCAAAACTTGCCTTTTTGGCCCGAGGGTGGCACTATAAGAACGCTCATGTGATGTGTAATGGAATCATCATTTTCTTCTCTTTGTCCTCACTTTGCTTGCAGCTTTATTTCCTCATACCTGTATTTCTTCAACCATGTGCCCATGCTCTCTTCCTTTGCTACATGTCTTGTTTCCTTCACCACTCTTTTTTTCCCCTTCTGCCTCCTTTTCTTCCCTCCTTCACTTTCTCCTCTCATTCCTTGGTTTCCCGCCTTAATTGTTTTTCATTGCTTCATTTCTTTCTTTACAAGCTCCTCTCTGTCTCTCGCTCCCGCCGCCCCGCTCCTCCCTCCCCGTCTCCTTGTCAGTCTGCCAACAGCCTGACGGCCTGTTCGTTTTCATCCTCTGCCTCGAAAACAAGGTCTAAAGTTCAAAGCTGCCGTGGCGGATTGGCGGCAGCAGAGGGAACACAGAAGGAGGCCAGGCCTGGGTCAAAACAGATTTGAATATCGTCTTATATAGATGGAATTTTGATCTACTCGGACACCACATTGCAATTTCAGGACACGTAATCACTTGTGAATTAGATGATTAAAATGAGGATTGATTACTCATAGTTTTACCACTTCCATGACGAAAAAAACATCAGAATTTCACGTAGATTTTGCTTGTATAAGTGTAGCAACGCACCGTCTGTTTTTATCTGCCTGTATGTACGCTATATGCCAGACACCTTGTCCTGTGATTGTAATGTATTACATTATGCTGGGGGAAATAGAAGGTAAGCGGAGGTGAGCACAAATCAAGTGCGTTCTGTCTGACATTAGGGCTGCGCCTAACGATTCTTTTTTCATCAGTTCATCAAGCGATCATTTTTGTATCTATTAATCTAGCGATTCTTTTTTAGATTTGTCGGTTAATCTAACGACTAATTTACCGATAATTCTAAAGATAATTAACCCTTAATTTACCCCAAATACATTTCAAAAGTGTTAAGTAAACCAACATTTTTTATTAACACAAGTAAATTCATACTTCAGTATTTTATTCAATCATTTCCTCTTAAAAGCAAACAAATGTAACAAGAAACAGAGTATGTACTGCAGGGCTTTATTCTGCAGCAAAACATATATGTTTGTCTGTTGAAAATATTGTAATAGTTGAAAGAATAAATTCATATATTACCCTACTTCTAGTAGATTATTTCTTATGTCACCATTTTAATTCTACCTACCGACGCACGATATGCAAATCGACAAGGGGCCACTTGTGAAATGCCTAAAAAAAAAAAGGTCTTGTGTGTGTGTGTGTGTGTGTGTGTGTGTGTGTGTGTGTACTGTTTTTCGTGGTGCTTTTAATCTGATGAGTGAGGGAAATGTATTTTGATGGGCTAGTCATTTTCATATTCCCACGTCCTGCGACACACAGTGCTTGTGTATGTGTGTGCGATTTCATTTCTCTTACTTCAGTATTCGCAGCTGGGTTTGTTCCCGGGCCGTTCCCTCGTTGGAATCGGCGTGTGTTTGAGACCGTGCTTGCGTGCCTCCACCTGCACCCTTAATAGAGAGAGAGTGAGAGTGAGCCAGGGTGCCCACCTGCATTTATCCCAGCTTTCTTTAGCCCCTGTCATTATAGTGCTTGTGTAAAACACCCTCCCACTAACTCGCACATGTACACTGGCACGCAATACAGACAATTAGCAGCATCTTCAGCATTTTTTCCGGCTGGAAAGCGGGCGTGCGTGAAGGAGATAAAAACCTGGTCTGGTCTTGCTGTGTGTGTGGTGAATGTGGTTGTATGCTGGAGAAAAATGAAGGATCAGCACCTTGGAGTAGAGCCTATATTTATAGCTGATGCACAGGCTACATGTACAGTCCATTCGAGTGTGTAAGGGATGTTAATAATTTATTGATGATTGATTACTCACAGTTGAGAACTAGATAGATTGATACAATATTACTGTAACCGACAATGCACAGAAGTTTGCACTTTTTTTATTTTAATAAATGGGATCAGAAATATATCTTCATGTTGAAATGTGTCCTTTTCACTTTTTTGAAATAAGATAATTGGTTATTTCATAATGGCCTTCTTGTAAAACATTCCTGAATTTTGCAATTACACTATTAGTGTGTTGACAACAGCAGCTGGCTCAGCTAAGTTATGGGACTCTGTTGCCGCAGCTGCAATTGTTTACTGGTCAAGTCCACGCCGAATCACACTAGTTCACAAAAAGGCGATAAATTGAGGAAATTGTTTAGAATATGCATTTCCAGCATGGGCATCTTGCACCTTCAGCTTGTTTAAAACCATCTGGACATTTTATGGAGCTCAAAGTGAATCGGAAAGCTGTACAGTCAAACATCCTTCTATAACTCGGTATGGGGCTTTTTGGATAGCTGAAGAGGTAGCTTTTATTTTTGAATGGATTAGAAAAAAACATGAAAAAGGATCTCTTCGCTCTGGAATATTTTCTGTCGATGGCAGACAATGATCTCGCTGAAATCCATTTCAAAGGGTTTGATTTCATGTGGGTAGTTGCATGTGTGTGTGTGTGTCTTTGTTTGATATGGTGCAGTATGTTTGGGATTGAGACGTATCCAAATTGGTTGAAGCGAGGGCCACTTAATTGAGTTTGTGTTTATGTGTATTTGTGAATGTGTCGGGAAGTGCCCGCGTACCAACCAATCACATCGGTCCCTCTGTGGACCATCATTTTGCAGGCAATCGGGACAATCAGTCAATCAGTCAACAGCCAATCTGTTTGGATATAAGTGGAGCTCTCCCGTCTCTTCACTCCGTGTTTCATGTCTTGTGACCCTGCTGTATGGCCCACCGATACTGACAAAATTATTCAATTTACATTTGTGAGGGTCAGCCCTGCGACGAGTTGGCCACTGTCCAGGGTGTACCCCGCCTAAGGCCCAAAGTCACCCGCGACCCCTAACGGGAACAAGCGGTAGAAAATGACTGACTGACTGACTGACAATTTTCATTTCATTCTTTTGTGTACATGTTTGCATCTTTCCATACATTAACTACATTTTTACTTCATGTTCCAGTCCTTATAATGTGGTTTTACCTTATATTAAAATATGTCCCAGTTTTTTATACGGTTTTTGAGAGGTGTTGATTCAATTGTAGGAGCATTTTGGAGGCTGTAGGCTGTGGTGCTGTTGAACTGTATTGCATTATACAGAGAGGTGTTTCTGACATTTTGCCTTCCTTCATTGATATAAATGGGATGGACAAAAGATTGTTACACTAAATCCAAATTAGAGTATTATGTTCAGCCTACAGAGATTAGAGGGATTTAGGATAGCTTTGGGAGCGTACCTGTGTACCCGTTTTAATCTCTCCATAACCCACTGTTGGGTGCCAATTCAGAGAAAAAAAAGCCTCTGTCTTTGATCTTTTGAGGTTTGGCCCCAAAATAGGTTGTAGCAAAATGCTACTACTCCTGTGTGAACTTACCGTTGATGAGGATTGGAGTCAAACAGCAATCACATACCTGGGGACTGACCCTTTATAAAAAGAAAATCCACCCTGGTCAAACAGAATTTCACGTGGGATTTTTGACTGTCCAGCTCAGTAAACAAATCAAGTCAAACCCAAGGATGGTAGAGCCAGAAGTCTCCGTGTAAAATAATCGTGAGGAAACATAAGGAGCGGCCGTTTGACTTTTGAGTGGTGGGATTTTGAGTGTGCATGAGCCTTTTAAGCTCTGGCCCTGCTGCTGCTTTGTTGTATTGCACTGGACTAGAGTTCATGGCGGTTAGCTGTTAGTGAGGCACACTGTGAGGCAGCTGGTGGTATAAGTAGGCCATGCTCCCCGCCTATGGCGTGGACCCCTCTGTACACAGCAGATTCCATTTCCTATGGTACCCTCCTAAACTGAGCCTTATACAAGACTGGTCAGTACTGGCTTAAGAGGAACTACTGTATGTGGAAGGAGAGAGTGAAAGTGAGAGTCTCACAACTTTTTGTCTACCGAAAGGAAATGGTGGTTGGTGGAAAATATTGCATTGAACTCGGCATGACATTCTCATTCAGTACAGCCCACCTGAGAGAGCAGAGAGGCTTTTCTTCCTCCTCTTCCTCTCTGTGTCTGTACTTCGTCATCTGAGTTTCAACAGTAAAATCTAATGCAAGTTAGTTTTCAGTTGTCAAAAAATCTACATTGCTTACGAATTTTAACAAAGGCGTACAGCGTGCAGTATAATGGAGGAAAATATGAATGAATAAACAGCAACTGGATCAGACTTGATTATTACAGACTTACATCAGGATGTCCCAATGCAATAACAGTGGATGGTCTTTAACGGGGGACAGTGCCTCTGGACTGGCAGACCGGGGTGGTCTTTTTAAGTAGGGGGACCGGAGGGTGTGTTCCAACTATAGGGGGATCACCCCCACCCTCCCCGGAAAAGTCTATGGCACGGTACTGGAGAGGAGAATCCGGCCGATAGTCGAACCTCGGAATCAGGAGGAACAATGTGGTTTTCTTCCCGGTCGTGGAACACTGGACCATCTCTATACCCTCGCCAGGTTGCTGGAGTGTTCATGGGAGTATGGGGTCCGGCGCCCTCTGCTAAGCGCTCTCTGGTCCCTATACGACCGGAGCAGGAGTTTGGTTCGCATCGCTGACAGTATGTCAGATTTGTTCCCAGTGCATGTTAGACTCCGGCAGGGCTGCCCTTTGTCACCGGTCCTGTCCATAAAAGGAAAGGCGCAGTCGGGCGCCGGAGGGAGTCCTGTTTGGGGACCAGAGGATCTCGTCTCTGCTTTTTTGCAGATGATACTGTCCTGTTGGCTTCATCAAACCAGGACCTTCAACGTGCACTAGGACGGTTTGCAGCCAAGTGTGAAGCGGCGGGGATGAGAATCAGCACCTCCAAGTCCGAGGCCATGGTTCTCAGCCGGAAAAGGGTGGCTTGTCCCCTTCAGGTTGGTGGAGAGCTCCTGCCTCAAGTGGAGGAGTTTAAGTATCTTGGGGACTTGTTCACGAGTGTGGGAAGGACGGAACGGGAGATCGACAGGCGGATCGGTGTATCCTCTGCAGTGATGCGGTTGATATACCGACCTGTTGTGGTGAAGAAAGAGCTGAGCTGATAGCTGCAAGGCGAAGCTCTCTATTTACCGGTCGATCTACGTTCCTACTCTCACCTATGGTCATGAGCTTTGGGTCATGACCGAAAGGACAAGATGCCGTATACAGGTGGCAGAAATGAGTTTCCTCCGTAGGGTGGCTGGGCGCTCCCTTAGAGATAGGGTGAGGAGCTCGGTCCCTCCGGAGGAGCGCAGAGTAGAGCCGCTGCTCCTCCACATCCAGAGGAGCCAGCTGAGGTGGCTTGGGGATCTGTTCCGGATGCCTCCTGGGCGCATCCCTGGGGAGGTGTTCCGGGCATGTCCAACCGCGAGTAGGCCCCGGGGAAGAGCTAGGACACGCTGGAGGGACTATGTCTCTCGGCTGCTGGACTAATCATCTCTACCTATATGTGATGTATGGTCTCAGCACAATTCCAAAATGCTAAATTTCCATCATCAGTGTAGTTTAACTAAAATCAACTACTTTTTTTTCTGTAAGCAGGCACTGATTTAGACAAAGAGGGTAGTCTTTTAAACAATGGCATGATACTTTATTGATCCCTGTGGGGAAATTGTTGTTCTCTTTCCACCTCCACTGGGAGATCAGAGGTCAGGGTCAGCCACAGTGCAGCAGCCCTAGAGCTGGAAGGGGTTTGAGTGCAGTAGTTCAGGGACACTTACTGTATGCAGTGCAGATGCTTGCTGGTATGGTGGTGTGAACTCAGGTCCTTTTTTTTAGGGACAATCTCTTCAACCTCTGTGCTTCCCTGTCCCCATGCTCAAACCACTTCAGCCGCACGAGGCCTCTGTAAACATGTGATATGAAAGGTGGGAAGGGCACCAGTCAAACAAGAATCCTAAAGATTCTCTTAATGCACTCATGACACAAGATTTTAAATATATTCACAACAAAAACGTCAGTATGTTTAATTTATCCGCTCTGCTAAGCATGCATTTTAATGAATTTTTATTTTTATTTTTGCAAAGTAGGACTTCACCAGCAATAAGTTAACTCAAATGATTCCCTTTTTGGATTCTGGATGGTGTTCGTCAGGGGTTCTCCAAGTGGGCTTCCTAAGAGATTTCTAGGGGATCCACAGCAAAATAAAGGTTGAAATAGTTCTTTTTTCCAGTGTCTTCCCACATTATTTTAACAGTACTGAAATACCGTTCAATTATAGAAAGGGTCTCAGTACTTCTGTACTTAAACCTCCCTTGGTCAATTTTTCTTCTATTAAAACAGTTATTGAGACAAAGTAGAAATGGTCAGAACCAATTTTATCCACTGTAGTGTAACCCATGCAATGCTGATTATATCCAGTTTGTTGTTCAGCAACTTCAACGCTTTTCTTCTCAACAAAATCCACAGCAATCAGTTTTTTCGGCCTGTGGTTTCTCAGAGCATTTCTCAGATTGTGAAAACAGCATGTTCTGGTAAAGGCCACCAGATCATGCTCAGTCATGGTGGATGATATCTTCTTTGTACTGGAGGCAGGCTAATCAATACAGTGATAAGTCCACCTCATTGCTCCATTTAACAGAAAGCCTCACACACAGCAACACATATTCTGGGTAGTCCAAGCCTACCTAAAGTTTCCATACTAATTCTTATAATGTAGCATGGGAAATGTTCCTCTTTCCTCCTCCCCAGTCAGGTGGTCTTGTTGTTTTAGCAGCTCATGGGCTGTATAGGTTTTGCAAACTGGAACATCAGATTTATGACAGGAGGAAAGCATGAAGACAAACGCAGCACAGTAGTTTGAATAGCCGCCAGAGGGGCACAGAAGGGGCTGGAGTGAAAGAGAAAAGAGCTACATGGAGCGTTTTGAAGGAGGTACAACTTTTTCGACACAGTTTTAATCTGGCCTGGGCGGGCTTTGTCTATGTTGGTAGAGTACTTTCCAATGCAGTAGTAAGTGTTTATTGGGCGTCAATACAGCAAAGCAGTTATTGGTATAAATACGGATGGTTACTTTTATTTTGAAGTGTAGGGATTTGGTGTTTTTTTCTCCTCATAACTTGTGTCTGAGGAAAAGCCTCTCAAAGAGCATTTGGGACCATTATTTTACTCTTATTTAACGCTTTAAAGATATCTCTTTTCTAAATACATCTAATCGCTTGTTTGTTGACCAGTAGTTGCATAATTACAGGCAGTACAGGCAAAGTTAAATCCTTCTTTGGTGTTGGAGCCCTTCTGTGTATTGGCATGCAGTGGCGCTGTGTACTGCCACAAGTCAACTTAAGACTGGTGATAATAGAGCCAGGTGTGGGGCGCAGGAGGTGCATGGTTTTTTGACCGTGAGAGCATGGTGTCTAGGCATGGTTTTTGATCTTGTGAAGAGTGCTTTTGTTAGAATTTACTGTTAGAGGAAACAGCACGCCACCAACACGCATACTAAGAGAACCAAACGGTACGTCAAATGTTCTATAACTTATGTTATTGTCATTAATGTTCAGAGGGAAAGTTTAGAGCTTGTTTTTTTTTTTGGCAGTTTCTAAGTATATGATGCATTGCACAATTCACTGAACTACCCAGAATAACTATAAAACATGTTTTTAGTGTGGGCAACAAGTACCCCTTCAGTAACCTTTACAGGTGTACCACAGCATTGTATTTGCCATTACAGGCTGGTCCAGTAGTGGCTGTTATTGTGTATGAGAGCTTGATGCATTATCTGAATAAATACTTATGTGAGTTGTGTTGAAACAGAGAAACAAACAATGTTCCTTAGTGACTCAGTAAGGAATGGCATATCCTTCATTGAATGTTTCTTTTGCACGCTGCATGGGGATGGGGTTCTTAATGGTCTGCCTCAAGGGGCCTAGTGTTTACATAATGTGATGGGGGTTATGAATTTTAACATGGCGGGATGGCACTCAGCTGCACTGCTCACCACTTCGGAGATGGAAATAACATCAGCATCAGCGAAAACCGCTGTAATCTGGCCTGATTATCTCGCTCACTAAATGTTTCATCTGCTGACGTTAAATGTCACTTGTAGCCGCCTCCGCGTAGCTCTCCGAATCAACATGGACAAATGTGTTCACATGAGAAACAGCGGAGTGACACATAAAGGGAAGAGAGGAAGAGAGGAATTGATGGGATGGGATGACAAGCAAGGATGCACCAGCTGTTGTCGCCATCAGAACAGAAAAACAGAAATTTGACTTGAGTACTTGTGTTTAATAGGTAACAATGTAATACTACTGCACTGCTTTGGTTACCAAGAAAAACAAACCCACTGATGCTGCTGGACTGGTGTCCTGTTAACGGACTGTTTGATACCTCTGTTGCGTTTTCAGTTATCTTATTCCAGAAAGTTGTAGGTCTCAGATCCAGACTTTTCTGGTTTACTTACTTGTACCGGTCTGCACATGTACATCCTCGGGACATGACTTTGAAGTGGGACATAATCCTGTGGATTGCACCAGTCAAAGTTGGACAAACTCGTCTGAATGTTCGCAAAAGTCCTTTTTCAGTGGTCAGTCTTTGGCGACACTATTGATGTAGCATTGAAATGTGTTATCTTGCACCACAGCAAGGACTGTAGGCGCAGCAAGTGATAGGACTCACAAGGCTGGTAAAACGGGGCATACGAGGTGTGGCAGCGGTGGACTAGCTTGACGAAACAACACAATTCCACTTCTATATTCTAAACAAGCCACCCTGGGACAGTGAGCTGGCTAACCACCAGGCCAAGGAGGTCTTCTCGGGTGAGTCTCTGGAGTTTTTCTTCTGTGATGGAGCGACCCACAAAATTACACATTATAATGCCCCGACACTTAAATGAGGCCTTTTGTATGACCTAGGACTGGTTTGGGTAGTTCTGCAAAAGATCTCCTTGTCGTCTTATCACATATTTCTTTTCTTATCTGCTTAATACCTAAATGTGGATGCCTTTAAACTAAGTATCTAAAAAAGTACAGGTAATACAGGTATTTAGGCTGCTTATAGTTCTTCTGAAATGAGGAGCTGTGTAAGAATACACAGCTAAGGTATAAAGTCATAGGTACATTTTCACAATAATATATCTTCCACTTTCCTGCATTAACTAAATAATAGATCTAGATGCTTTAGAGTACACATGACTAGACAAAAGAATCATTTCTATAGTTTGCACACCTTGATGTTCGTCATCATGTATTAGCCTGTTAGTTCTTATGAATGACTGTCAACTCTCACTGATTGTGCTTTCATTTTCACATGGGGAAATCAGCTCTGAAGCCGTGTAGGTGCTGGCAGTGTCTCTTGCTGTTTTCCTCATACACAGAGATGGCCTGACCTTGGCCTGTGTAACACAGTTTGATAAATCAGTCCTCCAGTGTCAACACACACACACACACACACACACACACATTTTTAATGAAAATGGATCCATTAAGAATCCATTATACTCAGCTGGGTTCCGTTTCGTCCAGCAACATTGCATTCAATTGCATTTGTTTTGTCGGAATGGATGTCACATTCATTTCTGGACTCCGATCCTGATCCGAGTCCTTCAGTGTTGGCCCTCTCCGATACCGAGTACGATCCGATTCTTCTGTTCACTTGAATATTGATTAAATATATATCTGAAAAAACAGATGTAGCTACTAAATCTGACACTACTTGATCCAAATACTGAAGGGCCTGCCTCAAAACTATGCAGTTTCTAAGCTTAAATTATGGATGTTGTATAAATGAAATGTCAACTGGTAGAACGTGACTGCTGGAGAGAAGATGAATGACCCTCGATTGGAGTTGTGGGAGCTGCGCCTCTTTATTAAAGCCTGCCGTCAAGTTACTCGTGGCATTAACGTTCATTACCAGCAGCTGGCGTGATCCGCCACCGCCGCCGTTTATCATGTCAGACGGGCAAAAAATGAGAAGCTGCTAGCTGAATGTCTTGCACACTGCTCTCTGCGAATAAAGGAGGGGGAGAGACAGTTCGGCGAGTCCGTGTATTTTGCCAACCTCCGTACCTGAACCAGCGGCAGCCCACGGTGCCGCCGTATCATTTTCCACATTAACAATCTCTTAAGTTTCCCTTGCATCTGCGGCGAAACGCTCTCGCACCGTAAAGGAGAGCAGCGCTGCAACGCCAGCAGACTGCAGTGGACAGAACAGCACAGTAATGAAATGATAGAATTTTGATCGGCTTTATTCTAGCCGAGACGATCCATCAAAATATGCCGGGACTGGCCCCGATACGGATCTTTAGGATCGGCTCTGGGCGTCTCTAGTTTTAACACTAGTTTACTGATCTCATGTTTGACTGTTCTACTACGATATTGCCAAATAAGGAATGTAAAAGAAAAGGTATAAGTCTTTAACCAGGACATTCTCCCCTTCTCTGTAATAATCACATACACATTCTGTGTCTCTCGGCATCCGACCTTATTTCCATACCTGACGGCTGCCGCTTAAAAATAAAAAGACGCCGATGGCAGCGATGATGAAGCTGCTAATGGATTTGTTCTCTTAAGGTAGATATAGTCAGATTGACAGATACATAGAAAAAGTGTATGAATGAGAAAACAGACCAAAGATTGTTAAAGAGAAAGGGAGAGATGGAATCATTTGTCAGCCTGGCAGCCAAAAGGTCTGGCACCTTGTACCTACCAACTAATCAAGCTGACTATAAATAAATAAAAATTCTAATTATCAAGCAGTGGTATGAATGAAAAACACCTGAGAGAAAAGACATAAAGCGGAAAAAGAGTGACAGAAGTGATTAAAGGAGAAATAAGCGTAGAGTTGTTTATTGCAGACCCGGGGCCTACTCGCTCTGTTGTTTCTCAGCACCCCTAATGAAACGACAGGTTTGTTTCGGTGTTGTTTTTGCAGATCTGTCGAGATGTTTCACGCGCGACGTTTCTCTCCATTTCGCCCCCCTCCCCATCTTTTTCATTATTCACCTGCTGCTACATCAGGGAGAAAAAGAGGAGCTGTTTTTGTGACCTGATGACTAATGGTCTGTGTCTTGTTTTCGTGTGCACATCTATCCTTTCAACGCACTCCTTACGCACCAAAACCGCGCACTGTAACCTGAAATCCCTGTTATGTTTGTGAATTAGACAAGCCCCTGTACTTACATGCGAACCACCTGCCTCCCTGCCGCCCGCCTTCACATATTTCTCTCTCACTGTCCATCGCTCCGCTGCACCAAGAGGGAAGCGAAGTCCTCCCCCTTCGGGTGTCCCACATGGGACCTTCATTGGGAAAGAGATTTGTACAGCAGTCAATGGCGAGAGACAAAAAAAGTTTGAATTGTGCCATGAATTACTCACGTGACGTTTGTCAATTTACAAGGTCATTTTGCAAGTCGTGGGGGTCGCAGTTTGTCGTAGGTTTGTCGCAGTGCCATTTGGTATTGCGTGAAATCGCTCAGTGGACTACGTCTCTCGAGCGCACAATATACGTCACCGACACCCTTGCAATGTCAGCTTACCTGACGCGTTTCATCCAGCGACTCTTGGTCGGTTTATCGGGCGCCAAGTGAAAGCGCCCGCTGTTCGTGTGACTAAATGTTTATACACCCACGTGCGAACCACACAGGCATCGTAGCGTCAGCAGCTCTGGGTATCTTGTGGAGGGGGAAAGTCACGATGCCACTTGCGCGACTTTAGGGTGATTAGGCATTTTCACAGTCTTAGGCCGCGTTCAGACTACTTGCGACAGAGCTACAGGTTTCAAAGGAAGCCGGGGGGCATGACGCTACAAATTGCACTTGTTGCTGCGTGACGGGACGCGTCGCGCTACAAGTCAAAGTTCGACTCTTTCCAGCGTCAACCAATCACATGTTTTTGTTCCGCCATTCCCGGGCCCTTCTCTCTCCCCTCAATTCCTGTTCTGCTCCGTCTAAGAACTGGAAGGAACACTTAGTCTGAACACAGCATCATACTGCGTCTTTCCTGACTTGCAAAATGACCTTTGAAATCGACAAGCATCATATGTGTAAATTAGGGTACAATTCAAGCGGGATCAAATATCATTTTTTGTCTCTCTTTTTTCCAAAACAAGGTCCCCATGGTGGGCCAGCGGAAGGGGAGGGCTTTCACCTCTCTATTCCTGCTATCTCTACGTCCCTGACACGTCGACTCCCCACAGGCTGTATTCTGCAGTCATATGACTGTTTTTCCCCACTGGGCCAAAGTTCATTGGCCTCTTTGTCCTCATTTGGTTGTCTTCCCCTCACATGACTGCTCCCCTTCACACACATAGGATTTTTTTTGTCTACAGGCCTAGATCTCTGTATTTAAGCGTAACAATACCCAAAACCCTGGCAGCCATGTGTTGGTTGCATTGGACATTTCCATCTCTTTGTTACACGTAGAGTCTTTTCCGTGTATCGTCTACAGTTTTTCATTTCTTTCTTTCCCCTCATCTTTTCACCCATGGACCTTGGACCAAACTCATATCCATTCAGCACAGAAAACAGTGAGGCTTCGATTGTGACATCATGCTGTGCTAGTACATGTGAACATAAAATCAAACCAGGAAAGCCGTCACTCGTTTTAAATAATCCTTCTGCCCCTCGTCTCAAAACAACCAGTTTCACGCAACCAAAACAGCATATTAGGGAAGCAGAGAAGCCACTTTATTTTGACTTTAAATGATGATGATGATATTAAAGACAGCAAAATGTAATACAGTACCCAGTCACCTTTGTCTTAGGTTCCTTCATTAGCTTTATTCAGTCAAAAATAGTAAAAAGTAGTGAAAAAACCGGGGTGGCCTGGTAGCCGAAATGGTTAAACTACTAGATTACCATATTTTTGTTTGTGTGTGTCTCGCTGCGTTCTTTGCTTGCAATGGGTTTATGCAGTTTGGTCAGTTCAGCTGAAACATTCATAAGGTCACATCAGCATATGCATTCAGATATATAGCCTAATTGAAGACCCAGCCGGAGCGCGTCTGTGTGACCATATTACGCACATTCTGCACTCGGCCAATGTATGCACAGTGTTCCTTTCATCCTCCATCATTCTCCATTTTTGACTTCCTTAAAAGCAGCCCCTCCTTTTCATTCAGACTTCAAACAGAGGATCTTTCTGTACACATTCATGTGGATTAGTTTGCGCGCAGTCGTCCCATCGGTGCGCGTTAGTCTCACTGCTGTTTATTTCATGAGGGACGGCCAGATGGTGCAAGTGTGTGTGGAAAAATGAGCGCCGTCGAAAATATTTCATCTTGGCAGTATCAAGTGTATCGGCCATTTCTTAGCCTTTGGCAAGTGGCCTTCTTTCTGTCCTTAATTGTCCAAATAACATTGAAATTTCACGATTCTTAATAAAAATAGTTCCGTGTGTGTGTGTGTGTGTGTACCTGTGTCTGCTGAGTCATTCAACCAATAGATGCAGAGTGTGGCTGTCAGTGCCTTTTGCTAAATATGCTAATGGCCCGACACCTGTTTATATAAGAAGAGGAAAACACACACCTCCCCATCGAGCGCACACTCATACACTCCCACACAACACACGAGCAGGGGAAACAAACTGATTTTTAGGCTTTGTTCGAGGTTCGTGAAATTCCCACAGATTCCCACAGACAAGGACTGCGTTGCTCGTCTTTAAAAGCTTTTTGCGTTTACGTGCCCAACAAGGAGGCCGGCCAGCAGTGTCAAAGGGGCTCTAATCTCTGCTCTCTTGTTTCCTCTTCTCGGCAGTGATGGAGCCCATGACGGTGACGACGTCGGTGGTCGGATCGGACGAGTTCGACCGCAACGCCCCGCGGATCTGCGGCGTGTGCGGTGACAAGGCCACCGGCTTCCACTTTAACGCCATGACGTGCGAAGGCTGCAAGGGATTCTTCAGGTGGGTGGTGTCCCTGAGCTGACGTGCGTGTGTCCATGTAATCTCATTTCTTTTGTGCGTGTGGATGATGGGATTACAGGGAGTGTGTGTGTGTGTGTGTGTGTGTGTGTGTGTCTCTGTTGAATGTGAGGTGCTGCTAGCAGCCTTTCCATGTTGAGGAGGTGATCCCAGTATGCATCCTATTTGCATTATACAGTACGTGGCATCATGTGCTTTAACAGTGAGTTACAAATAGTGAACTTTTGCTCAGTTTTTTCCCTATATTAAGGTTCAGTGATACATGTTTTTGATCGTTTTAGTACAGAGGCTGCCGTGCTCCTCCTCAACACGTTGCCATTGCCCAATAGCAAATGAACATTCAAAGAGGAGTTTATGTGTATGCCAGCCTGATGTCAGTGTACACTGTGTTTGACGTTATGGTAAAGCATGGGTTTTTTTCCCGTCTGGCTGCATGAAGATTCCTGCAGCGTTTTCAGAACACAGAGTCCATAATCCTTCTATTTGTTTTTTTTCCTCTTTTGCCTCTTTCTCGCTCGCTCTTTCGCGTACACGGACACACACGCAACGCACATACTTGTATTCATTCATCAAGGCTTCTAAATAGAATTCAGTAATGAAGTATTGTGATTAATTTAAATCTCATCAGGCGACGCGGGAAGAGTAAAGACTAAGAAGGTATTATTGGAGCAAGACAGCTGAGCGCCTGTGACAGTGGAATCTGTAGTTGTAGAAAACAGCAACTGGTGTCCATCAGTAGATTTGAAGTGACAGAGAAAAATACTTTAGGTGTTGCAGACTTGTAGAATTTGTTTTCTCTCTCCAGCAAACACAACACGACAGCGTCTCAAATTGGTCACTGCATGTGCACAAAGCCTCTGCTCCGCTCACACTTTTGCAAGAGTTGCCACAGTGAATATGGTGCGAATCGCATTCACACACCCTCGTATCAAAATGTATGGGAATTCATGCAATGAGAGTTGCACACCTGTAGAATATTTTCTCGCAAATCCTTTTTTTTTTTTTTCTTGGTTATTTTTCTAGCACAAACACAAGTCAGTAACTACAACTGCTTGAATCTGCCGCTCCGAGTTTTAAAAGTTTTATGTAAAATATATGTGCAGTATATAAATTGGGCAGCGTGTTATGTAGGCTGTGATGCTCCTTCCCAAACCTTGTGGTCCTGTATATAAAATCATACTTCAAAGGAGCTATCATTTTGACTTGACTGCTTAGTTCAGTATGGTTTGCAGTTCATTTGTGGTTCTGTAAGGGTTAAAAACATACATCCATTCCTTTAGAAGAAAGTTGCATGATCATCGATAGCAATTACCTCCCTTAGTCCCTTCAATGGAATATGTGACCCTTCACGGAGATTAAATGGGCAATTTACTAATTACTAATACTATCTCATAGGCGCAGTATGAAGCGTAAAGCCGCCTTCACCTGTCCATTCAACGGGAGCTGCACCATCACCAAGGACAACAGGCGTCACTGCCAGGCCTGCCGCCTCAAACGCTGCATTGACATCGGCATGATGAAAGAGTGTGAGTTGGCTTCCTCTGACCTGTGACTTTCGAGCACTGCTGCCGATTTGTTGGAGTCACGGCATGACTCGAAATTCGAAATACAAGTTCAGCTGCACATATTTTAGTTTCAGCAGTTTTTCACGATCGCCTGTGAGTTGTCCAGCCAACACGCCGTTAAAAGACAAGACAACCTGATTTGAGAAAACTAGTGAAACAGCAACAAATACACATCATAACCCATAGACAGATATTTTACATTGTTTAATTACACTTTAAATCTAAAGACTCATAACCAGAGTAAATGACTCGATAAGACATAATAATGTCATAAACTTGCCACATACAGTAGATTTTGTCTAGATTTCTAAAGGTTGATACTGAGGTGATATCATGGCAGCATGTAACATCTTTGCTTCCTATTGACGTTCCTTTGATGTACTATTGATATAGACATCTGAAGTAGAGCAGCTGCTTCTAATGCTGCTTCAGAATCAGTGCTGAACTTGAAAACCATGGCCAGCGCTGCGTGAAAACAACTGGTACTTTTCTACTGATGCTCTTTATCCTGCTATCATCCTCAATATTACAATTACATCTATATCTATCTTTATTGATTATATTACCTTAATTTGCCTTCTAATCTTTGTGAGCAAAGAAAAGCAAGCTCAGTCATTTTTAGATGCAACCAACTGCCTGGAGAGATTAGCGTCAGGTTGGCTGGTGCAAGCAGTAAACTGGTTTCCTGCTTGCATAGCATTTGATCTAATATTTAAAGACATTTATGAAGAACAGCAACCGATAGAATCGACGGCAGGGTGGAAATTGATTTGATTGGCAAAAAGGAGGCAAAAAGGAGGGTGCACCATATGGAAAACTTAACCTTGGGTCAAATAGTAGCAGCAAAAAATAATTAGCGTATCATGAGTGCAATTTAAAGAGTTTTAATCAAAGTGTAGTAATTTATCTCAACTGCATTGAAATCGCTTTGGCTTATATGTTTGAAAGGCTTCTTGACACAGTTCTGCCCTTAACCATGTTGCTTATGCATACAGCGCCAGGGTGTAATACAAGCAGAAGGGAGAATGACACATCGCCTCACCCCATGTTGACACAAAATGACACCGTTTTGACTCGCATTCTAACGTAGAGGGGTATCTCGCATCCCACAATGCAAGAGAGCGAGGGAGCACGTCAGTGTGCACATGATTTTCAGCAAACTAACCCACCAATAGGACGTAGCATCAACAGCAGGGCATCAGCATATCCATGACAAGTAGTAGATGACAAGAGGAGAATGAGAATAAGGGAAGGAAGGAAGGAAGGAAGGAAGGAAGCCAGTGGGGGTTAACGTCCTGTTCAAAAAAGGTTCTGGTGCACATTTCATTCACAAACAGACTGTGTGTCTGTGTGTGTGTGTGTGTGTGTGTGTGTGTGTGTGGGCGGGTATTACTAATGTTGTGGGGACTGTTTACACAGTCACATTGTGAGGACTTGCCTTGCTTATGGGGACAAAATGCAAGTTCCCATAACGTAAATCGTTACATTTTAGGATGAAAACTTGGTTTAAGGTTCGAGCAAGGCCAAGGTTAGGTTTAGGCTAGCGTAAGGGTTAGGTTTGATCTAGTAGTGGTTATGGTTAGGGTTAGGGTAAGTCTCCAGGGAATGAATGTAAGTCAATGTAATGTCCCCGGAAGTGATGGAAACACAACGTGTGTGTGTGTGTGTGTGTGTGTGTGTGTGAAACAGAGATGATGCAGGGCAGGGTTCACACTGATGATAACCACTGTGTTGACCACAAATAGCCACATGATGACACTGGAGTGTCTGTGTTTCATTGAGAAAAGATGAGAGGAGAGCGAGCGGGAGGAGAGAGAGAGAGGCTCATCAGAATAAAATGGCCTCTTTGTTTCTTACAGCTAGTATACAAGTTCATGGGAGCACATCCGCCCCGTAGGAAGCCCACTGTACTCACTACTGTGCGTTGCAGCTGCTCTGCTTGTCTCTGTGGTGTCTGTGTGTGTGTGTGTGTGTGTGTGTGTGTGCAGCCGTTTGTTTTTTTTCGCATCGAGATTTAAAAGGCAACGGCTTTGTTCGTTTTCTGTACTACCTGTACAAAACCTGACCTTCTGCAATAATAAACCTGCTTCAAAGAATGTTGCATTAATGCCAACTGAAATCGCAAAGGCGGAATCACCCCAGGGTGGCGCAGACAAGAAAGCAGAACGATACGCTGGCAATTAGTGCTTGACATTAAAAGCACAATTCACATTATTAACTCGGATTAATTCCCATCCCAGGCTGAAAGCAGCAGGTATGTGTTCATCGGCAGTCTGTGACTGCAGTGACAGGAATTGTCAAAATCTTACAATACGCTACAGGTCCAGTGGGTGTGTTTATTACATCTTGCGCAAACGAGCATCAGGCAGCTTCCACATACTCCTGTGCTCTGGTGCTCGTCTACGTAATCATTATGTCCTGGCATTGCACTGAACTTCAGTTGATGCAGTGCAAGTCAGTTTTCATTTGAGTAAAAAAAGTCATTTTCAGAAATAAGCAGGCATGGCTGTTGGCCCACTCATGCACTTAATATGGCTTTGCCCTGATGTAAAACTGATTTACTTTCCTCCATGATAAGGATTCCCATCTGTCCAGCAATATGTGTTTTTGGAAACAAATTGAGAACGTAAAGGAAAGCAATCACAGTGCCTTATTACGTCTGCATTCCGAGCTGTAAAACAGACAGTCTTCATGAACTGGAAAGGACAGAAAAGGAACTGATACAGTGTGGATAACTCTAACCCTAACCCTAACACTAACCCTCCAGTCGCAAAAATACCAACAGTGCCCTTCCACTCCCTCTGTGTAGATGTGGCCTTGTGCATCTGCTCATGACCTGGCCCATGTTTAAGTTTGTTTTTCCTATTTAAAATGTATGAACGCAGGTTCAGGAGGTCACGGTCGGCGCAGCGCCTTTTGCCTCATTTTGAGCATGTGTATTCATGTCACTGGGTCTACTTTGTCTGTGTGCATCCTTGTTTGGTTAATGTGGATGTGACAGTGTGTGACAGGTGTGGCACGGAGCGTTCGTTTGTGGAAAGTCGAAAGCCTCACAACCAATTATAGGGTCAGTGTTTCTCAGGTGGAGATGGGTCCAAACAGAGGCGGACACAGTACGCACACATAGCAGGGCTCGACAGTGACGGCTGCCAGGTTGCCTTTGGCAAGCATTTTGAGAATTTGGCAACCAATTCTTGGCATTTGGTTGCCATCTAAGTCAATTATGGATGGTAAACATTACTCGGCGGCAACTCGTTACGTTACGTAATGCTGAAATTCAGTTACGGTGAGGCAGAAAAAGTGTAAATAATCTGTCATTTGTTAAGCTATGAGTAGAGGAAAAGTCCGCTAGTTGCTAGGCTAAAGTATGCTTTGTTTTCACAGCATAACTTGTCATTTTTAATGATTAATTACAATCCAGTTACCGTCTGTTTTTGTAGGTATGTTTGTCTGCCTTTGTCCCATCCTCCCTTTATATTCACATTATCGGTCTTGTCTAAGCTTTCCCACCACCATTCTATTTAGTGTGTTGGTGTATGTGCGTGTGCGTGTGTGTGTGTGTGTGTGTTTGTGTGTCTCCTGTGAGCTGTGCCAACTGAGTTCATAGTAAACACCCCTACACTGTCCTTGTTTGACAGAGGTTAGAGAGATGCCAGGAAAAGACCTCCCCGCTTGTGTGTGTGTGAGTGTATGGATTGTGCTCGTCTGTTGGTGTGGGTGTGTATTTGTAACGGGATTAGAATGACAGGAGAGTTTGTGAGATGTTTTAACCTTTAGATGATTGAATTCCCGCCCTCAGTGTCATTCAATACCAAAGCTTCTTTTGTGGTGCTGCCCTCCATTTGTCTCCCTAATTCATATTCTTCATCCTCCCTCTGAGTCCTTTATATTCTGTCTCTTTGACAACCTTTGCACCAGCATTACCATAAGTGCCAGCTGCTCAATTTATAGCTGGATAGACCAAAAACACATTGACGTATATATAATGCAAAAAAACAAAGGCTTGGATCCCAGACTGCTGTATTTAGCTTATCGTTCAAAGTATTTCCATCCATATGGAGCTGCATGATGTGCAGTACAAGGATGGCTGAGAATCACATGTTCTGTGCTCTGAAAATGAGCTCTCTGCATTTCCTATTGACCAATTTTGTACTCATTGCACCCTTGCAATATTGCATGTTCTTTTTTTTTCCTTTTTTTTAGCAGTGACTCAGCCAGCAAATGAACTGCAAATGAAGGAAAGATCCTGAAGTGTTCATTGATAAGAAACACTGGTGCATGAGTGGTTAGACTAAAGCCCACACCATTTAAAGACATGTTTTTAAAATTGCTGGGCAGACACAATCAAGTGCCACCTAATGTGTTAAACCCCTTGCCTTCCTGCCACCATGCACACTTCCATTGGGATCTATCGATAAGCTCTTTAGCGTCACACTCAGCAGGGGTACCCTGACGCCCGACTGACCTGAATTTACCTCTTGAACATCACAGGCCCAGGGCGGCAGAAATATTGGCCGTATACCAAATCCAGCTTGACATATATCACACCGACTCTGAGTGTTAGCAGCCTCCATTGTGTTCAGCTGGTCGGTCGGCTGGTTAATGAGTGAGCCGCTGCGAAACCTCTGGCATCCTCAACAGGGAGACTCTGCTTTTCCCCTCTTTGTCAGTGTCTCTGGCATTACTGGTGTTGACCAAACTCCTATTTGTTTTTATATCAATCCCCCCACCCCTGGCCCCTCACTGTTTGCCTTTCTTTCAGTCTTTCTTTCTGTGTGCCTCTCTGCAATGCAGGGCACCACATCGCCACATCCAATCAATCGCTTTCCAAACAGCAAACTTTCTTTTGGTATACTGCAGTGTGTCTGCCAAGCGCTGTGGGGTGGTCAAGATGTTCCTTTGATGGTCTGTTGTTTTTTTGTTTTTTTTGTGGACTCCTACCTTAATGATGCCATCCAGGGCTCAAACTCGGCTGGAGAATGAATGGTTCAATCATGTCCCGGCCTTAGAATAGCTGCTTTGACGGCGTTTGCCAAACTTTGACCAAACTGTGCCTATTCATGATTGTGCTTCATGCTGCATACTTGGATGTCCTCACCACAAGGAGTGGTTATGGGCAGTCTGCTCCTGGCTTGGGACTGGATGGACATTGGAGCGTAGCCAAAGGCTAATTAATGACGGTGGGTAAAAAGAGATGAAAGCCAAGTAAATCCTTTGGTTAGCTAAGCAGTCAGATTCAATCAGTTGCCTTTTTAAGCCTGTGTAGGCAAACTGTTGTTTGTTGTTGTCTGCATCACCACATTATGCGGTTATGTAACACCACTTTTATGGTTGCAATCCAGGGTGCAATCACTGAAAATCCACTTCAAATATAGCTGTTTACAGCTTCCAGGAAAACAACCAGTATTTAGTATGAAGTGCATGATCTAAGCACTATTTAATTTAGAGGCATCAGTGCCAACTCATTGGCCTCTTAAATTAGCAGTTACTGTAAAGTATGTATTTATTTGGTGTGTTTATTCCTTTGATCCAAATATGTACTTACCATTGTAAAGGCTAAAAGTTGTGGCTTGCCACATGACAACATATTTTATTGACATTTTAGGAATAGGTCAATTCTGTATTAACAGGTCAACCAGTTAAAAGCTAATTTAAAGGAGGTTAATACACATTTATAACCAATACGGCAAAGACAATGCTATCCTTTGCAGCTTTTAGCCTCCATGAACAAGGTCTCAATCTCTTACAAACAGTACATGCCATGCCTAGAAACCTAAACAAATAGCATCATTTGATGAAGCTAAATTTGAATGCCAGTAAAGTGTCAGTAGTGAGACAGTTTCTCTTTAGCTGCCAGATGGTCTGACTTTCCGTTGTATCTGCACGTGCTGTGACCTCATGGCTCTGGGCCTGTCTGTGCTTGGCAGTCGCAGTCTGTCTGCCTGTCTGTCTGTCTGCACAGTTGAGCACTTCATAGGTAATCGGTCACTGTGGCAGACAGTCAAAAAGATAATATGGGCCATGGCATTCATGGGGTCAGTGCATTACTCCAGCAGTGACTACAGTGTCCCACAGAGCCAGGCTTTCAGGCCTGGATGACAAGAATACTAACCATAAAATACCACTGAAGAAGTCAATGTTCTGTTATGTTATAGAACAGTATTTCTAGAGATATGAAATGTTTTAGCGCATATATCTGTTTTTGCTTCAGTGGTAAATATTTGGTCTGAGTATATAACTGTACAGTTCTCCTGGTGGGGTGTTAGCTCTGTATTCTCTGTAGTTGTTGTTGTCAGCGGCATCAGACACTGAGGACATCACAACACTCTTCCCTCATCATGCTCTGAAACATATATAGGAGACAAAATCATACCTGGTTAGAGTATGTTGAAGTTTAATATATAGTGGTTTGGTTATGTGATGCAGTGTATGTGTGTGTGTAGGTTCAGTGTGTTCTTTTATAATGAGCATTTATAACACATTCATGATATGAATTTTTTTGACATGTTAAATCTTATAACTCAATGAATGTTTTTTTTTTGTTAAAAAGTGTTTTAATTTAAGTAATAAACCGGTTGTGTTTACAAAGTATTCTATCAAGAAATAATTAACACAGTGGGATTTTTTCAGACCACTTCATTACAGATGTCACATCCCTACACCGAACGTTTTAGCTGCCTGCTTTTCATTTTTCTAAAATCTCTTCACGCACAGCAGGTATCCTGTTTCGCACCATCAGTGGCCACTCTTCAACACCCATCCAGATGTTGGTCAGTCAGTCTGTCTGGAATAGTGTGTATTAAACTAAATCAAAATAGTGCACAGAATGCAATGGTATGATTGGTTGATAATGCTAAATGGACTGTACTTGTATAGCGCCTACTCAAAGCGCTTTTAGACATCGCATTCACCCCATTCACACAGTGATGGCAGGAGCTAACTGCCCATCAGTACAAATTAAACGAATCATTTACACACACCGAAGGCGCAGCTTTGGGAGCAATTTGGGGTTCAGTATCTTGCTCAAGGACACTTCGAAATGTGGGCTGGGGGAAGCCGGGATCGAACCGCCGACTTTCCGATTGGTGGACAACCTGCTCTGCCACCAAGCCACAGCCGCCCAACTAACCAACTCATAGCCTCTTCACATCAAAAGTTTAAACTGGAGCAATCAAAGCAATAGCTGCTGCCTGGTTTAGGGTTGGGTAGATCTCAGAGGGCTCTGAGATACCAGCCATAGAAATACCTCCTCCTGTTACGTTATGTTGGCAACCAGAGAACAGGAAGAGGACCCAAATGCAGACGGAGGAGGCAGACGGATGATTTGAGTGGAGATATTTAATGTCTTGCTTGTGGCAGACAGTCGCCAAGCGGCAGACAGGCTGGCAGGTATACATAGAGGCGATGAACTAGTAACAGGCAGGCAGGCAAGCATAAATTCCAAATGAACAGGCAGACGGAATCAACTAGGGCTGCACAATATATTGTTTCAGCATCGACATTGCGACGTGCACATGCGCAATAGTCACATCGCAAGGACGAGCGATGTCACTTAACTCAAAGACATTATGCTACAACTTTTTGGCTGCTTAATCCAAAAGGATCATTTTGGATCATCTCATTTTCTGACTGTCTGATATTACATAATTTAAGCGTTCTTGGTTACACAGAGTTTGATGTTAGTAACTATTAGTGTATCTCAGAGCCGCAGGTGTTTCTTGGTCAGCGGAGGAGAGATACACCAGCTTTACCCTGGCATCAGATCGCGTTGTAAAGTCTGTGCCACCGTAACCAACTCCTGGTCAAACACAAGATTTGTCTCAGGGGTGTGAGGTTAGGAGGAGAAATAATCCGATGGATGTGTGTATATTTCCCAGTCGGAGTTTCTCCAAGAGTGTAACACGGCGCAACATCAGGTTGAAGCGGAACTAAGGCCGACGCTGCAAACCTTACTGACTAGCTGACTGCGGGCTGACTGCTTTGAGTGCTTGATTTCCGGATTTGATTAGGGTTAGGGTTAAGATTTGATTTGTTTGGTGGGGGAAAACCCAAAGCGGACTTTTGAGTTTTGTTTTTTTGTGGGGCTGTGAACTGGCTTGGAACTGAACGGTTTTGGGGTTGTGGGAAACGGTCTGGGACTTTGAGACGAGTTTTTCCACACGCTCACACACACACCAGTATCGCTTTGCTTGCTTGATTTAATACACCTACTGAAAACTGATTTGAGTTGTGATCTGTTTGTTTTTGCAGTGCTGGTTTTCCAGACGCACCCCTCTTCAATTAAAAGTGTCAAACCTGTTACAAAAAAGTTCTAGAATGATTAATTTCTTTCCAAATAGAGCTATACAAGTCATCTAGTGAAAATTCCTGTATTTTTTCATATCGCAGAAAAACAAAATATCGCAATGTCAATTTTTCCCAATATCGTGCAGCCCTGGAACCGACACAGCAACTGGGTACGAACTGACAACGAACAAAAGAAGTGAACCGCTATATATAGTGAGAGGCTGATGAGGGAGAGTGGAAACAGGCGTGTGGGTGGTGGACGAGTCAGGGGTTATTGCAAGGCATACAAAACTAATGTCAGGAAACAAAACCATACAAAACACATGAGGTAAGGAGAATCTTACAAAATAAAACAGGAAATAATTCAACATAACCCAAAACCATGAGTTAAACTTAAAAGTTTAGAAAGCCAATGGACTGAGGTGCTGTTTCCACGATATTCAACCACTCATGGTGGCCTACCACAGCGGAATGTTTTAATAATTTAAGATTATTAACAATATTGTGCGTAATAATGCCCTATGTGTTACTGCTTAGCACAGCAGTGATGCCAGTGTTTCCAGTTCTGCCCTGTTCTGCTCTGTTGTTTGCTGCAATAAGCTAATATTGACGCGTTAAGCCACAGGAGGGGTTGACACAAATTCACCACCTCCTGCCCCATAACAGCATTTCAATTTGAAGGCAGTGATTGGGCTATACCGTGATGCCACTTCAGGAAATGTTGACAATACCAGTAAGACTAATGTTGCCAAAAGGGGACTTAAGTTTATTTAATTTTTTTTAGATATAGGCATTTTTTAGCATTATTTTTCTGGAATTTGGATTAAAGCATTGCGAGAACGAAATATATTTGATTACAGCTCTGATGTCTCTAAAAATATGTTTTATCATAGCCACAGGGGTCTGATTTTGGCAAAGGTGGCGCAGAATTTGAGCATGGCAGCCTCTTTCATAAAAACACTTAAATGCACAACATGTATTCTTTATGTCTCTGAGTGCATTATGCTTTAAATCCAATAGAGATAGATGTAAATCTGTTGTGACCTGTAGTAAATAATGAGCATTGTGAATAAGATTACACGGTAACGTAATGCTCCAAGACATGTGGAAGTGGCATGCAAAGCTAGGAATCCCCAAAAGATCCTCTCATCTTGTCAAACCAAAAGAGTCACTATGAACAGTATGTCTAATCCATTCTGCACCACCGTGCCACTCAGCCGGCAGTCTCTGCTCCTGCAGCATGAATAAGGCAAAAGGCACTTAAACATCCAACACCCACTGCATCAGCCATATAAAAGGCAGCAGACATGGCAGGTCTTTTCTGCGTGCCAAGCTGAGGAGATGTATGGTTCGTGTAACCTGGGATGGAAATATTTGGAGCATACATTACAGCTCCCTCGTCTAGCTTTGAAAGCTAACTTTGTTTTGAAACCCCCCCTCCTCCCCCCGCGTCTCGCTGTTAAAGCCACAATCCATTATTCCAGGTATTGTAGCCAATTGCAGTATTATGGGATATAAACATTGTCCTAACATGTTGTGAGTGAGCAAACACTTAATGATATCGTCTTGAAAATCTCCAGCCTTCATCCAAAGTCTGGTTAATGTACAACATAAGAACTGCTTTCCTTTCCGTGGGGGTCATAACTTCTTTTTCTCTTTTTTTCTGTAAACTCTGTATAATAGGGGAGAAAAAACAACCCCATTATACCCAAACCCTTAAATTAACAAAATGTTCAACTACCTGGCTTCATTAAAATACATAGCAATATTAATCGAAAACCCAATAACCCTCAAATTTGAAATTCAGCGCCTATAAAATCCATGCCTTGTTTTCTACTTACAATTGAAATGAAGCAATTTTTATGTTGTACTTAATATTTATTTAATCAGGTTGTCTCATTGATATTACGGTCTCTTTTGCAAGAGACACCTGAGAACAAGAATATTCAAGAGAACGCAAACAAAAACAGAATCAACACGGCTACCCAATAAACAAGGTAATGGATTAAAACAGTTACAAGAATCATGGAGGACTTTAGATAACAAAGGTTTAAAATCTCCAAAGGGGAACGTAAGACTGCAGTTTGCAGTTCATTCCGTTTGAAAGGTTCATAGTAGCTGACACCAGTTCTGGCTACATTGGTGCACACGTGGGACGTCAAAGGTTAGGTCGTTGCTGGATCGTGTGCTGTAGTCACTGGATTTAAATGAGAGAAGAGATGTGAGGTAGTTTGTGAGGTAGTTTTGGGAGTTTAACATGAGATGGCTATTTCTTCTTGACTGTAAGCAAGTCCATAACTATTACAAATGCCTTGAAGAGAGGACAACAAGCAGAAACTGAATTGCATGCAATAGCATGGATCAATTGTATCACGTTTCACCTAATAACTTCACATATCCTTTCCATATTTTGTATATCGCTATCTCTACTGGAAGATCCAATATTATCCAAAATTGTGCTTAAGAACAAGAGAAGTCAAATACATGTTGGGACTTATGCTTGTTCCCTTTCCGGCAATGAGCCAGAGCGAAAAACAATCACTCCACTCCCTCGCATCTGTCCGTTAAAAGAGTCCTGAGACACACTATGTTACAAATGGACTAAGGGATTTAAAGCAAAAATGTTAATATTTTACATTGATCTTTGGGAGGTATTGTTATCCCCATAAATACAGAAACCTTGTCACCTGTCTTTCATTTACTGTGGTCATAACAAGTTGCTTACGCACGTCAAAAGTACTCCTGTGCTAACAATTATGACCCTCAGTTTTTCCCTGTGCGTAACAACATTGTAATGCAGATAGTGTAAAGAGAGTGTGGTGTCACTATACTATGTGACACCGTGTGTGTGTGTGTGTGTCGGGACCTTTGCATATGTTTACTTTCACTAAATGAGACACAGTGAGAGGAGCCCAGATCAGTTACAACATAGTGATACTTGGGGGGCTAATGGAGCTACATGGATGGATTCAAGCAAGTAAAAATTCCCAATCCAAAATACAGACTTGAACGCAGGCCATTAATATGGGGAGTCGAATTTACGATGTAGGAACAGTTTAAGGCATGTGGCCGCCGTGTGTTCAGTGCAACTCTTTGACATTCAGTATTTGTTACTGTGTCTTTGTTTTGTCAGGTATTTTAATGTATCCTCTATTGCAGTCATCCTGACAGACGAGGAGGTTCAGAGGAAGAAGGAAATGATTTTGAAGAGAAAAGAAGAGGAGGCAGCCCGGGAGGCGATGAGGCCACGGCTGAACGAGGAGCAGGCCCGGATCATCTCCTCCCTGGTGGAAGCTCACCACAAGACCTATGATGCCTCCTATTCTGACTTCTCCCGCTTCAGGGTTAGTCCAGTACAAAGTTTCTTTCTTTACTAACCGTGCTCACATTATTATTGGTGCAGCCAAAATCACTTGGTTCTCCACCATGAATAGGGGTGGAGCTGGTCATGATGTCACGCAACAGAAGGGAGGCTTCCCTGAAGCAGGGCATCAGGCCATAATACAACATTTTCCATTAAAAAAAAAATTGATACAAAAACATTTTTATCAACACATTCAGCAAAGTGTACTTGATATGTATTTTCAAGTGAGTGTAAAATGCTAAAGAATCGATTTTTTCAAACAAACAAAATAGAGAACCTAAATAACGTTAGCCACGGTAAAGCTGCAGGGGAAAGGCGAGAGGCCGGGAGAGGACATGCTACCAAAACCGCACAGAAAACGGTAATAAAAAGAGATGTGGAGAAGTCACAGGTTGAGAGTGAGGGAGTGACACCCTGTCAACACAGGAGGCATAGCGTGAGCAGCGGCAGCAGCTTCGGCGCTGCGTCTTTGCGCGCACACAGGATGTGTTCAGGCACAGTATCGAGCGTAGGTCACCAGTTTTGGCAGCGCTAACACGGGCCAACACGCAACCACCTCCAGCACGACTGGCAAAACGCGAGCCGTTGCGCTGGCTGCGTAGGCATGAGTCCTAATTAAAATAAGATCGTATCGGTGCCCTCAGGCACACGTGAGACGGGCGACTGAAAAAAACGCCTCCTGTGAAGGCACGCCACGAGAGCGAGAGAGAGAGAGAGAGTGTGTCTGACAGAGGGAGGCTGAGAGAGAGAAGCAGCCTGTGTGAGGGGGAATGAGAGCACCATGTAACGTTATCTCCACAGGCAAGACTGTTTGTAATAATACCAAGTAGCAGAATGCAGTGCTTTTCTTTATCCTTCACATGGTCACCAATCAAAATTTCAAAACGTGTCGGCATTGCCTGCCAACACAAATGACTCAAGAACTGTATTTTCAATTCAATTCAATTTTATTTATATAGCCCAATATCACAAATCACATTTGCCTCAAAGGACACCCTCTGTCCTTAGACCCTTAGATTCGATTAAGGAAAAACTACCCAAAAAAACCCTTTTAACAGGGGAAAAAATGATAGAAACCTCAGGAAGAGCAACAGAGGAGGGATCCCTCTCCCAGGACAGACAGACATGCAATAGATGTCGTAAGTACAGAATAGATTCAATCATAACATATACAATTATGATGGCAATGGCTAAATTGTTGTATATATATATAATTATGTTGAAAAGTGTGGGATGTAAAACAGAAGGGAAGATGACGGGTCCAGACAGCTCCAGGTGGAGCCCAACGAGCAGGACCCGAGCCACTCGTCGCCTGCACCACAGACACAGTTGCACTGCCCAGCAGGTCGCCATAGTAACATATCCAGATACATCTCCGGACGCTTAAAATACCTGCTGAAAGTGACAGTAAGAAAGAAGAGAGGGACGAGGAAGCACAAAACTCCGGGAGAGGGAAGAAGTCGAGTTAGTAACATGCATTTATGGGATGATTTTATGTTGTTTAAAATAGAAAAGCAAGCTCAAAATTAGTTATACGTGCAAATGAAAACGACTGATATTTTTAATTTGAGTACATATGGCATTTTGTTGGCAAATGGCCATTATAAGCGGGATAATACGTACATTATACATACATAACTGAACCTGCGTCAGATAGGTGCAGTCACAGCTACACTTTGCTTCCTTCGGTCAAAGCCATTGTATAAAATTAACTTTTGTTGCATTTTTGGAAACTTGACTGTCCTCTTGGCTCTAATTTACCTTTTCTGGTCTTCGCATCAGTTAACATCACACGAGTCGCATGTGAGGACAACGAGATGAATTAATGAGTGGTATTTCAACAAAAGTATGGTACTTACAGTGTTTGGAGTGCACTGTGTATAAAGGTAATGGGATTCAGCACCGCTCCTGATGTCTTGGGAAAGCTGTAAATAATGCTGTAACCGCAGTCTTCAGACCAACACGTCAGCAACCATCGCCTGTGTGTGTTTTCAATTTGCTTGACACTCGTAACACGAGTCACCAGAGGCTGACAATGATCCGCCCAACAGCATCATCGTATTTTTCTTGCTCCATGTCATGAACTTGATACTTTTAGAGGCGTTCTCTCTGCCGACCACAACAATTGGGTCGTCCAGAGTAAATGAGACGGAGGATGCAGATTGGCTGGAGCGTCAGAGAAAGTCTAAAAACACGTCTCCCTGTGTCTGTGATTTATTAGTGTCAAGTGAATTCTAGCACACACTGTGCAGACAGCCACAACCACATTCCAACTGGGTAGCAGATATATAACTGAGTTTTACAGATAGGGAGTTGTGGGTGTCACTTTGAACTGAGCGTGAACCCTACAAGATGAAGTGCTCAATTAATCCCAAGAATAAAACGTGCAAAAAAAACGATCCGATCAGTCTAAAAGAACTAAGGTGTGCTTTGCAAATCATGAGCAGTTCTTTCCAAAGTGGATGCACTCTTAATAAAACACACAATGTCATAGCTTTTTAGAGAAAGCATGACTCTTTTTGTAAACATAGTTTAGTTTTATCTTGCCCCCCCCTCCCCCCTCCCCCAGAACCCAGAACCCTTCAAATGGGGTTCAACATGGGCTAAAGTGAAAAAGAATTCCAGATATTATCCAGGTAACTTGGTGACCCTGCTTTGCGAAACAGGCTCCTGGTGCGTGGTCATTTATTTGTACTTGTGCAGGATGTGATGCTCAACTCCGGGCGGCACCCGAGAGGAGGCGCCCGGCTGTGAGTCGTGAATGTATTACAGTGAGGATATAACGACGCTTTTCTCTGTGTGTGTTCTCAGCCTCCAGTGCGTGAAGGCCCAGTTACACGCAGTGCCAGCAGAGCCGCCTCCCTTCACTCTCTGTCTGATGCCTCCTCTGACTCATTCAACCACTCACCTGGTGAGATGCACAAGGAGTCCTCCTCCCGCTGCCCTTGTTTGCTTTCGTGCTTACAGGGTTAACTTAACCAAGGTCACACTCGTGAAGAAACGTATTGATAAAACAAATACAAATAGAAGCAGGCAGTAACTCTGAGCCCACTGTCTGCCTCTGCCACTAAACAGCCCTTTCAGCAGCAAAGCTCAGCACTGGAAAAGCAAGCACACATTCACATGTACCGCATGCTTGTTGAACTCGTCCCCTCCTCAAACAGAGTCGGTGGAGACCAAGATGAACTTCAGCAACCTGTTAATGATGTACCAGGACGGCGCAAGCAGTCCAGACTCCAGTGAGGAGGACACAAAGCTTTCCATGCTGCCCCACCTGGCCGATCTGGTCTCCTACAGCATCCAGAAGGTCATAGGCTTTGCCAAGATGATCCCAGGCTTCAGGTACATATTAAATGCACTGCAGTGTTTGAGCTTGGTGGAGAGGGTGGACTGGCTTTATCGGTTATCAGTATAACGTGCTGTCTGGCACAGTTTGTTTTTTTCTCCCACCCCAGGAATCAACAAGGTCCGAATCTTCCGCTGCGTGTCATCCCCTCTGTCTCTCTCTGCAGCTGACACTATCTAATAAAGGCCAAAGTGCCCAAAAAAATCATCTTAAAAGAAATGATATTATGTAACTCATACTATTGGTGGACCTTGATTCAGAATTTTCAATTCAATTGTTTCTGCTTTATTGGTGTTTGCGTGGTTCTTAACGCATCTAAAATTGACAGATTTGATCTAATGAAATTCAGAGCTGAAGCAGTTAGCAGGTGAGTCGTCGTTTGAGTCATTTATCGAGCAAAAATGCTTGAAAAACAAAAACAAAATCAGCTGGCTCCAGGTTCTAAAAAGTGAGGATTTTCTGCTTTTGTTTGTCTAACATGATGATAATAATGATGTTGTGCGATATGTGCTACGTTACTTTTGCCTCTAAAAAAAAAATCCTTTTTCCCCGCCCACTATTTTCCGACATTAGACATATTATAGACAGAAGGATTAATCTCTTAATCAAATATTGATCAAATGATCATGATTAAGTTGCAGCCCTAGTGAAATGAATTGATCTGTTGTGAGTGTGAGTGTACTACTGAAAGTAGAGACGCAGGAGACTGCTGAAGCTGACCTGTACCTGCAGGTCAGCAGGAACAACCTTCGATTGGCTCGAAAGGGCTTGATATGCAATGTACGAGATAATTCTCCGGTGCCATAAATCAACATTCTAGCCCTGCTGAAAATGAGTCTTTACTAACCCCGCAGCTATCCGCCGTTTTACCGAGTTCTAGTACTGATTTGTTGCCTGGTTAAATCCTGCTGCATCCAACCAGTAGCACATACAGACACGAAGGCTAGCAGTCTGAACAAGCTCCCCACCCACGCGCAGTGCACCTTGATTTAATGCCTACATGCATGCGGGACATTATTAGGTAAGGTGAGGTGCTATTATCACTCCCAAACAAACAAGCTCTTCCACGAATATGCTGGAACAGGCTATAGCTTTACAAACACATGCTGGGCTGGGAGAAAAGTTTATAAATGAATGCACACACAGAGACCACGTAATAAAAGACATATCTGCCACATGGATTTACATAATGCATGCTGCTTATCTAAGATACGATAAGTTGTCCCGATTTCTAAGTCTTATTTTCAAAATGTGTTTGCAATTTGTTTAAAAAAAAAACACAAGGGAGAAAAAACAATCACTGGACAGGCCATTCTGATAAATCCTCAGAAAAAATGAATACGCTTGAAAGAAAGAAAAAAATAACCTTAAGGGCAAATTGTGAAGCTAAGAGTTGATTTTTGGTGCATTAGAAGATGTTTTTCCATGAGAGTGGTGGCGAAAGGTTTTTGGTCTTCCTAAAGTTACGCCTGTTTCTGTCAGTGTGTGGAGATACACGTCATGCAGTACCGTGCAGTGATGTAGTATAGGGTGCTATGGCGTATTGAGAAGGGCTTTGTTGAACACGATGACTACGTGTGCACTGTGCTTGCGTGTGTGCTGTCGTGGCCACATAAAGCCTGGGGTCGGAAGCTCTGTTGCTACAGTAACCATATAATACATTAGTCGTGCATGTTGTGCTTGTCAGTCTCCCTCTCTCTCTCACACACACACACACACACACACACACACACACGCACACAAGCACACTCAATTACAATTGTAGGTGGTGAGTTAGAACTTTCAGATAAGATAAATACCACCAAATAATGGGGCGCGTGTGTGTGTGTGTGTGTGTTGAGAGTGAGAATGAGTTGGGGTCATTTAGATATTTTATCTGCAGTGGTTGTTTTACTGATGTGTCCCGTTTCAGTGAATTTTCATCCCACTTAATTTGCACCACTTCATCTACGGAGTGTTTTCCACGTGTCGAAGTGTCCTTGAGCAAGCTACTGAACCTCAAATTGCTCCTGAGGGCTGTGCCTTCGGTGCGTGAGTGTGTGTAAATGGTTAGTTTGGTTTCCTTTGTACTAATGGGCAGTTAGCTCCTGCCGTCAGTGCGTGAACGGGGTGAGTGTGATATGTAGTGTGGTACTGGATCTTTTAGGCTGATATTGGTATTGAAGAATACATCAGCCAATATTTATTTTTGAACATAAACACAAAACATAAACCAACGGTTTTGAAAAGGATCCCTTAAATTATTATTATATTTTGTTGTTGTTAAGATGACCAAAATATATATTGAGTGAAACGTTTTACAGTTGAAAAATGTACTTGTCAGTGCTGTCTGGTGGAGAGAGAGTGTAATGGTAAGACTGTTACAAAACTACCTCAAATCTAGCATTTGCATTTCTCTACTGCAATGTCTTGTTATTTATTGGCCATTTGTACACAATACTCATATGTGCGACAAACTAATATTATTAGCTCTAAAATGTGTAATGACTTTGCAGTACCTATAATTTTAGAAAAGTAAATATAGTTGATACGGTACAAAGACAACTATTGTCCCTGAAGGTGAAAAGCAAAATGTACAAAAGTTGAAGTTGAACTAAAGACACCACCAAAGACACCGTTCTTGATTCTGTCCCTGCAAGTGAACTCAAGTCTGTGAACATGCTCTAATATCACAATGCTTGTGTCCGACTATAAACATTCATACATTAAGAGTACAGTAACATGCTGTATCCGTGGCTGTGTGTTCCAGAGAGCTGACAGCAGAAGACCAGATCGCTCTGTTGAAGTCGAGTGCCATTGAGATCATCATGCTGCGTTCAAACCAGTCGTTCAGTCTGGAGGACATGTCCTGGAGCTGCGGAGGACCCGACTTCAAATACTGCATCAATGATGTCACCAAGGGTTGGTTGCATCTCACTTTCGTAGTACCACAGTGAAACAAATGCACTGCAGAATGAGTGCATAAACACATAACACATGTTTGGACTCTGATACATACAGTCTTAAAATGTCTTAATTTGACATTTACTAATAAAATGCCTTAAAAAGTATTAAAAAGTTTTAAGTTCTGTTTAGGAAGCTATTAAATATATATTTATTGAGTGCTGTAAGCATAGTCTAAGATTCACTCCAAGTGCAAAGTGCCTGCACATTTAATATTTGGTGAAATCACAAAGAGTTGAATTTGAATGCCTCTGTTATCCCGTTACAGTCTTTATAATGTCATTAATGACAAATATATGTTTTTCAGACTAATAAACTAATTTGGTCAAATGTGACAGAGAGAGAGAGAGGTAGCAGGAGCGCTGCTACCGGTGTCCCTCAAACCAACAGTGTTCATGGTTTATTTTGGTTTGTTAGTTTATTTGCAAGGGACGAGTACAGCGACACATTTGCAGAAGAAGTGTCCGGTGTACCGTACACGTGTATGTAGCCGAAGCTAATTTCCAACACCAAGCCCTCGGTGGGCATTTCAAGCAGTCCTTAAAATTACATGTTACAACTTAAAATCTTGACACCAGCGCATATAATAATTTAAACAAGAACAACAACCATCCATGAGGACACACCAACAAAAAGACAAACCAATAGAACAATAGAACAAACAAACCAGAATGCTAAACATTTACAGCATGAGCACACTTACACTAATAATGACTCTTTGAGGTCATGATAATACTTCTGGCCAAATTTTAACCAGGACTTGACAGTTGTAGAGGACGTTTTAAAATTCGAGGTTACAGTAATGAAGGAAATTGTTAAAAAGGCTCAAAAAGATTATATTTCTTTAGAATATTGCAGTGATGGAATCTTAGTGGTGTCTTGTCCAGAACTTTGATACCCTGTTTGGAAAGGGATGTTAGTGGTTTAATGGTGCCTGAGACCGAGAGGTTATGCAGTATGAAAGATGAGGAAAAAACATTGCCTCTATAAATGTTCAAGCTGTATTAAATGGTAAGCAGTGTCTGATTTGCCTTAAGGTTTGAAGATTGTTTTGAATGTGTTTGTCAAATTTTAGTTAAGAGTCCAACAAAAATTCCAAGGTACTGTAGTATCCTGTACTGTCTCTAGTTCATTGTGTTTTATCCTCACTTTGAAATGATCTGTGATTGGGAACTTTCTTATTGCGAAACACATAGAGACAGTTTTTTTTTAATGTCAAGCCAGTCTGTTAGTTTGACTGCAGCGAATATAACAATATCGTCAGGGTACATTTGTAGCCAAACTCCTGTGCAACATCCAGAGATGATATATAAGCTAAACAACAAAGGTCCAAGAACTGATCCTTGTGGTATTCCCATTTTATTTTCACAGCAGTCAGGTTTCCTGTTTCGTAAATAAGAATCAAACCATTTTTTTGCTTGATAAGAGAAAATAAATGTAGTTAATTTGGCTAGCAGGATGGCATGACTGGCAGTATCAAATGTCGTTTTGAGACTGTACCAACTAGACTCCGCATATCCAAAAAGCTCTCTATATTTTTCAAGCAAATATCAAAGTGTCCCGTCTAGGCTGCATTTTAGACAGGTTTGTTTATCAGGTGAAAGTGTGCCTTTTAAAGCCCTCATCATGATAACTCAAAGAATGAAGTTTCTAGCAAGAAAAGCTGCCTGTGTGGAAAGCTCAAGTCATCTCACACACTAGCTGTTCTAGTTCTAGTTGATGGCTCTGCTGCCATCTCCTGGTACACTGGATTATCGCAACATCTCATCACAAACTACAAAAGGCTCAAAATAAATTGATATGGGTTATATTAAAATTAAATCCGCATAGACATCTTGATCCTGCACATTTTAACTGGAAAAAAGAACCATTTAGATTAAGACGCCTCTCACTTACAAAATTGTTACAAATATGGTACCAAAGTGCTGTGAAAATGTAATATTTACCACCACTAAGAGACAGTCATAGCTATTTTACAAGATGACAGACTTCATACCTTTTCGATTTAAGAGCCTTATGGGCAAAAACATCAGATGATCAGGTGATCAGAGCTGTTTTCCGTTGATCAGGTAATGTTTCTGTTGCTACAGACACGTTGATGAGTTTGAAAAAGAAGCATTTCATGAAATATAAAGTAAAGAGGTAAAAATGAAACACCAAAGTATGGTTTACATTTTCTATCACCTTGTCATTTGCAAGTGCCTTCATCATTTCAAGTGTTAATTATAAAAAAAAAAGTAATTTTTTTTTGGTTAACGGTTCTGCAAGAATTGTCTCTTCAAGAATGCTGTGATCTTGATCGAAGACATCTTTAGCATGCGAATTAGGCAGATTGGTAGTGTTTTTGTGTTCTGTATCCTGATTGGTCATTTTGATATAGAAAGAGCTGTCTGTTGTAGTGTGCTCTACAGAGCTGATAAAAAGTTGATTTAAAAAAAAAAGACCCCATTAAAGCCGTTTTCTGTAAGGTCTGTAATTGTGGTATTCTCAAGCTTTAGTTCTTTAACAGAGCTTTGTTTCTGAGGTTTAGGTTTGACCAAACTATACGTTTGATTCCAAGCATTAGAACCATTCCCCCTGGCGTTTTCAGTCTTTGACCTCCTTATTTTTCAGGAATTTAAAAGGTATTTTGTCAGTGTTACTTTTTAATTTTAGGGAGATGTTTAGGGCCTGATCTCCTTTGTCATTTTTCCTGGGTTTTGTTTTCCAAGTCTGTGTATAATTCTGCATAATATTTGTAACTGTACCCATGAGGTTATTACAGCAGTTATTCAGATCATCCCATTTGAATGTGTCTTCCCAGTTAATTTGCTAAAACTCAAATTGAAATTGTGCTCAGTTGCGTTTTGAGGAGCCTGTCACTAAATTACCGGCATGGGCTGAGAATCGTTTTTGTTAGTTTTTTTTGTTTTATGTTTTTCGACTTCAGGTTCATACATGGAAGGAATAAAGCAGCCACAAACACACACTCATGCAGGGCAGCAAGTAATGCTTTCTGTCTGCATCTTATAGAGTAATGATTCTTGTTTGAAGCCCACTGCTATATAAAGCGTGTTCATTCATAAGTCAGTAGAAAAGACTGTATGTTTCCCTGCCTTAGTGCAAGAAGATGTAACTGACTCTGCAGTACTAATGGTGGGTTTGTGTCGTCCTCGATAGCGGGTCACACTCTGGAGCTGTTGGAGCCGCTGGTGAAGTTCCAGGTTGGCCTGAAGAAACTCAACCTTCACGAGGAGGAACACGTGCTGCTAATGGCCATCTGCCTGCTCTCCCCAGGTGCTGCTTGTGTTTGTGTGTGAATTTGTGTGTTCACGGTGTAGGTGTCTTTCCAGCTGTGTCATTTTTTTAAAGAGCGCGATTGTTAGTAGAATTACTGACTACTTAAAACCCCAAGTCAGGAAAGTTTGAACAGTGTAGCACAGGGTCTGTCTGGCTTGCTGACCTAGATTCACCCAAACATGAGTGTGTTTTTGATGCTGCCAGTAACACATGAAAACGCTTTTCCTGGAAGTTACAACAGAACGTTGCAAATTAATGTTTGTGAGCTTACAGTGAGACGCTGAAAACAGCGAACGAACGTACTTATTGAATGAGACCATCAAGCAGCACGGCCACTTCAAGAGTTAAAGATGCAGACCCAGTCGCTATCGCAAACATTTCAATGGAAGTTCGTTTCCACTAATCTAACACTATTGCGAGTCAATGAGCCAAAGAGATTTAATTAAATATGATATCTACATTTCTGCACCAAGCCTTCTACACACACACTACCACGCACAGACATTGTCTGAGATTCACCCCTGCCAAGCGCCAAATGCAGGTAAGTTTTCTGTTCTAAGAGTAAAATCGTGTTACTGAAAGTGCAATACAATCTTCGCAAGATAAAAGCCAATAAGAGTAATTGATCAAAACATTAAGCACCTTAGAACTGATGAATGTATTTTAAGGAGTGACAGCTAGGGAGGGCAAAAGTGAACAATGAGTTTATTCTAATTAATATAATAGCTTAGATTTGCGAAAGCAAAAACTGCTCGTTTTATCCCACTATTTACCGCCCAGTAAAGCCGGTTTTAATTAAGGCGTAAACATAAAAATAATTCTTAAATCTAGCTGGTTTGCACCTGTCCCAGTCAATCAGCGGGTGAGTCTTTATTTGTATCACAAACCTGAGGGTTGAAACTTCCATACAGAGCCAACTCTCCCGTTCTCTCACCAAAACCCAAAGTGCTGCCAGATGGGCAAAGTGGGAAATAGAAATAGGAATTAATATCCAAAATACATACATAGAAATAGTATAAATGAAAGTATATAAAAAATTCGAGTACCTTTATAGGAGTAGCCCATAAGACGACGACACCCCCCCATAACCAGTTCATGTAATTTATTTTTGAAATCTCAGTCATTGGAATCAGTTTTTCCCCAGTAACAGCAACGTCTCCAATGTCCAGTGCCTGTAAATTATAACTTGCTACCGCAATCATGTTTAGACGATTCCTTCAGTATCAATTGATCGTTGTCTCTACATCAATAGTTTGACAGATGACTGTAATCTGTAGCAGCCATGTGACTTTCCATGGTGATTCAGCACAATGTAAACAAATATAGGCCAAAACTCTTAAGCTCCATTCGTCCCATGAGAGAGGGAAAAACAGTAGGAGTGAGAAAATCCACAGAATTGTATATATGGGTTCAAAAGGTTAAGGGAGAGTAAAAGGCATTCTAAAATTATGAAAGTAGATATTAAGTAGAAATAGCGTTCGCTGTAGCCGGTCAGCATGATAATAGGGTGCATGTTGTGGGATCAGTAAACGTGTCCACAGGGGAACGATTACAATCCGGTTCTGTTTGGCAACAGTTTGGAATACAAAACCACAAACCGCTGTGACGTTCTTCTTTCTCTTTCCATCCATACTTCGTTGGGCTCCACCTGGAGCTGCTCGGTTGTCCGTCTGGACCCGTCATCTTCCCTTCTGTTTTACATCCCACACTTTTCAACATAATTACATATATATACTACAATTTAGCCATTGCCATCATAATTGTATATACTTTGATCTTCTGTTGTGAATCTGTTCTGTACACACGACATCTATTGCATGTCTGTCCGTCCTGGGAGAGGGATCCCTCCTCTGTTGCTCTTCCTGAGGTTTCTATCATTTTTTCCCCTGTTAAAAGGGTTTTTTTTGGGTAGTTTTTCCTCAACAACCTCACTCTCGCCCGCTTTCCCCCTGTGGCCCTCCCCGCCTCTGCTTGCCTGTCCGCTTACCTACCTCCTCTGCTCTGTGACCTCCCTCATAACGGGCATGCGCGTGCTCCTTACACTGCGCCCTCTCCGGTCTCTGATTCCAGATCGCCCCGGTGTCCAAGACCACGGCCGCGTCGAGCAGCTCCAGGACCGTCTGTCGGAGACACTGCAGGCCTACATCCGGGTCAACCACGCAGGCGGACGCCTCCTCTACGCCAAGATGATCCAGAAGCTGGCCGACCTGCGCAGCCTGAACGAGGAGCACTCCAAGCAGTACCGCTCGCTCTCCTTCCAGCCCGAGCACAGCACACAGCTGACCCCGCTGGTGCTGGAAGTGTTTGGCAGCGAGGTGTCATAGCAGAGGAGGAGGCACGCTCGCATACACAGGATGACTACCCAACCCTTACCACCTTTTCCCTAAGAAAACCCCAGCCTATATACCTGGACATGTTGGAGAAAGATGGATAATCAGATGGGTAGACAGTGACCTCCACCTCTTCATCATCTTCTCTCCTCAACCTCCTGACCTCAAGCAGCAAGACTCAGATGCTTGGACCTCTGGATTTATGGATTTAAGACACCTGTATATGCTGCCGATTTCTGCAGCACTCGGATTATATTTTGACCTCTGGATTCGCAAACAGTACATCACCGCATTCAATTTCACCACACCACGCCAATATCCTGACTCATATACATCTGGAACAGGCGGACATTCGATCCTCTCCACAGCCACAAACTCCAAAAATCGCCTTTTCTCATTACCACCTTTCCCCGGACATCACTGCTGGACTCCTGCCTTGTTTTTCTCGTTTACAGTGGCGACAGCTTGATGGATGTGACTGTCACGTCCCTTTTACCAACATCCCCATAACATTGTTCCATGTTCACATCATCGCGACGACAGACACACATTTACATCTATTAACCATGCTGGCACTTGTGAGGTACAGACACATTTCTAGCAATGTTACTACACTAGTGTTAAATAGCTATAAACTATTGTTGATTTACAGTCTGTCGACAGCAAAGACATCCAAATATATTAAACATCAACATGGCCAGCCATGGGCGACCTTAAAAAGATGTAATGGAAATAGTTAGTTAGTTTACTGGTTTAAAAATAGCCGCAGGTGGGATTTCCTGTTTAGCCCTGTGTATGTGGAAAGAGACGTCTTGGATGGTCAGCTGGAGTGAAGACAGGACGTTTAGATGGGAACGTTTCGGTGTGTGAATGGTGGGAAGAAAGGTGACATTTGGAGGAATGAGTTAAGGAGGTTGAATAGATGGTGGGAGACGCTATGGTTGAAATTCCCTGTTCATAAGACGATAAAAGGGAATTTCACAAAACAAGAATGTATGTATAATGCTATATAAATATAAATATACGTATAAGCTGATATATATATATATATATATATATATATATGTATATATATATATATATGTATATATATATGTATATATATTTAAGAGAGTGAAACACGGTTGCTTCCATGGAAGCAAATAGTTCTGAGTGTTGTATAATGTAGAGGATTTGAAGCTCCTCCTCAGTTGTGCGTGTATGTGTCATCTTTCAAAAGACAAATGTACACACACACACACACACACACACACACACACACGAGACAGCACTGAGAAGTGTGTGAGGAGTCCTTCTATTTTTGTGATGTGTGTACAGTATATGAGAATATTGATGGACCACAAGGGGTGTGTGTACAGGCTCTGGCTGGGGGTTTAGTGCAGGGACACACTTCTCTGTTGGATTTTGTCGTTTTTTGGACCTGTGAAGTTTGTAGACTGACATACGCAAACACAACGCCATGTTTCGTGGATAGTGATTATCCAAAAACAATTTGTCCGGGTGGTTAGATTGCTGCTAAGACAGTTAGAGCTAGATAGTTGGACAGAAACCAGCTACCTGCTGTTGCCTCAGGGAAAAGTTTGTCTGATGATATCGTGTACTTGGTGTTCATGGTGTGTGTGGCGTAAGCTTACAATCATAAGACAGAGATTGTTTTTGAAGCTCTAGGCATCACTGTGATTTCTAATCATACTAAATAACAGTATAAGTAAGCTAAAAGTGAAAACTTTTGAAATAATTATTACTACAGGATTTTCATTCCTTAAATAATCTGTTCAATTAAAAACTCCTCTTATGAAATGGCTTGCATGATTGTGCAATCCATTAGAGATGGTCGTTAAAACGTTTGACATACCCATTAAATGGTTACATTTTAAAATTCAGAGTCATCTGTGTTAAAACAGCCAATGATTAATATCTTATTATCTTACCTTATGTTTAGGCCATTTGTGTTCCAGGGCCAGGTGAATAATCTACAGATGGTAACAATGTAACGTAGTGTGTAGCCTACAGTGTTTTTTGGAATGAAATCCTTCAGATGCCCTCAACAGCAGGGCAGAGTTCGAAAAGATGAGAGAGAACTTTTTATATCAAATATAAAATCAAGCCTCATACCTTTTTGTCACATTTATATCATTTCAACACCAGCCACATAAGCGAGGTTTAGGATGTTACTTTTCGACATCACTACATGCCATATCACGTTTCTGTCGACGTAGAGCTCACCCCTCATGCAGGCCTGGAGCACCCCCTTGTGGAAGACTTTGTAAATACCACTTCCTAAGTCTGTACATAGTTAGAGATTAACGTAGGCAAAATACTAAAAGAATTGAATTGTTGATGGCAAAGATGCTCTGGATATACAGCACTATATGCAATTAGGAGATGGACTCTTACATTGTATTCATCTAGAATGGACAGAGACGGCACTCTGGTCAAGTGACAGGGTGCACTGAAGAAGACTGCCGGATTTATGGTTCGACCAGTATGGCTCTTTAAAATATCTGATGTCTTTGACTGAAACCTTTGGCAGCCAATATTGAGCAAATTCAAATTTCATCACAACAAAGTGCAGATTTTAGGCAGGTTTCACAGACCAACACAACTACATATTTATCCATGCGTTTTTAGATGATGCTCTCAATCGGATGTGTTATGATAACAATGAAACAAAAGGCTTCATGTGCTGAACATTCCCAGTGGCAGTTGTGTTGAGCATTCCGACTGGCTGAGTCTCATGCACAGTCTACACCCGAAACATCGGCGCGAACATCCTTGACTCTCCGGCAGCCGATTAAAGGCACCCAAAAACCCAGTATGTTAATTCACCAGGAAGTGTCCTCTCTGTCCATTCCAAGCTTATGGATGTACATCTTTTCTCTTTCTCTCTCTTTCTAGAGTCTATTGATAAGCTTTTGACAATTATACAGTATATCCATTATATTTTCATTTAGGTGAAAATCTGTTTGTTTTGTTTTCTCGAGATTGTGAATTTGAACGCGTCAGAGTTTGCTGTCTAGCTAAGCGCTTGGCTTGCTGCGCGGGGACGCCGCTTTAACGAAGCAGAGACGAGCGCCGTGGACTCCCGGAGCCTTCTCCCGAGTGCGAACGGGCAAGCTCCGCGAGGGAAAAGCGGAGTGGCCCTTTCTCACAAATGACGTGGCTTCGCTTTTTTTGGTCGGGACAGGGGCACTGGCATTCCCCCGTCTCTTTCCTAGTGGAATAAAAAAGCCTTGTCAGGGCAGCCGTGTTACACCTGGAGCTGCTTCGTTGTCAGTGGGAAGGCAGTCCCCAGCTCTGTCAAAAGGAAGCCACCTCTGCTTTATACCAGAAGCAGGATGTCAAACACAATGAAGTGATCATGAACTAACGCTGCCTCAACTGACTGACACAGGATATAGCCAATCGGCATCCTGTCGCAGCACCAGCTTGGGCGTGCCTCTTCATACGTCACCCAACCATCTAACCACCTCTTCTTCTGCAATAGCCAATTACAGCAGGATTACTCTTCATAGCTTTAACTCAGCAGCCGCTCAGGCTCTGCGTTCGGAAAAACTGTTGCGCACCAAGGGCTGACGGGGAGTCTGAGACTTAGGAAGTGGATGCGTCGCTTTACTGTGAAAAAGACAATGCAGAAATGTCTCCATCGTCCTGTTTGGCCCAGAGTAGCTTTGGACTGGAGCTCCAGAAGACTGTACAGAATCTGTTTTTAAAATGAGCGTTGCCACAGGCAGATGTAGTGATGCGCAGTGACTGACGAGATGTCGCCTGCTAAACCCAAAGTGGGACATTTCCTTTCTCACTGCTCGGTGTGTCACATCGCAGCGCTTGAAATTCAGATTTTAAAAGAAAACAACAACAAAAAAAACAACAACCCATTATTGTTTAAGAATAGGTGTTGAAATACATAAAGAGTGGACTTTTGCGTTCAACGTCATCACCATCCGTGTCAAGGGGAATGCAGGGCAGGGTGATGGGGTTGAGAGTCTGCTCAGTTTGAAGGGTTCTGACGTTGATATGCCGCTGTTGGCCATTACGTCGCTTCCCCGCATTTTGGGCTGTGCGTCGAGAAGGCTTAATGCCCGCAAGACAGACCTGGCTCGCAAGTTGCGCACTTAACGCTTAACATGGGCACTGTAGCCGCTGACGAGAGGCCGCGTGCGCTCCAAATGAACCCGAAAGCGGGCCGCAGTCCCTCTCCTCTCCGCCCTGCTCCCTCTCAGCCCAGGACAGCAGCCCCACCTCAGTAGCCTTACGTACAGAAACCTCACGCAGCTGGAAACATTTAACAGATACCTCAGTCATTTACAGGAAGACGTTTCACAATAGCCTTTAAGGGAACCAAACATAAACTCATACCACACACGTACCCTCACACGGACAAACTCTCTCCACAGCAACCTTTGCAGTGTTTTTGCGTCAAAACATACAACAAACTAGTTGCCAGTGGTATATAGCCGAAGGTTGTCCAGTAGAATCCTCTTGCCAGTAGACCAGTCAGTATATGAGTGGGTCCCAATGTTTCCAAATGGTAACTGTCACTCTTTCTGGGTTTTTTTTCTGCTTTACTCTCTTGATCCTCACCTCTGCCTCATTCTGTATTTTCTGTCTCTACAGATGACATGCCGCTAAGCTTTAGCGCTGCGTTTAACCAAACATACTACCTCTCCCTCCTGCACACACACACACACACACACACACACACACATATCTATATATATATAGAGAGAGAGATATATCTATATCGCTCTCTATATATATAGTTCTTTTTTTATTTTATTTTTTGTCGCAGCATGATTGTGTTTTTGATAAAGCATCCATTTTTATTTTAACACTAATTTAGAACGTTTTTTTGTGTATATGTACAGTATATTCCTTTTTAGCTCATTTCTCTTTTCAAATGCTGGATGATTTTTTTTGTTGTTGTTTTTTTTTTTTACCTCAAATCTCAATACAAGCCTACAAATCAGTAAACCAGCGGTGAGGCTACGTTCCCATAGCAGCTCAGAGCCCAACTTCTTTCCACTCTGTTACACGTGGCGCAGATCGGAAATGTTCTCACTGTTTGGGGCCAAGCTAAATTTGTGCGGTTGCAAGTTGTATCTTTCGGGACAAAGGCAGCCGTCAGTGTGGCCTTATTAGCCTGATACATCATTTAGATGCCACAGTAGCCTGGCTGAGTTTGCTGTGGCATGCAGGACGGTTGACACGACATAAAGACACGCCAGCTAGCAGGCTTGAATGGCGCTTGCCGTGATTTTTAGGATACAGTTCAAACTGGAAGACGCGTCCCGTAACTGAAAAGTGTAACAACTGAGAGGAGGGTTTTTTGTTTCCGTCTGTACAGTACTGCCTCTCGGCGGGGAAACCGAGAAGCATATTCCCCCAAAATGACGACAACAGAGCGGAAGGTGGTAGTGTACCAGTCAGCCAAGTGACAAAACAAAATGGCAAAGCTAAGTCTTAATCATAGCCGACTTGGAAAAGAAAAGAAAACCGTGTGGAGCCAAAGTTTTTCATTAAAAGGAAAATAGATGCAAAACAGACAATCAGGCTAATTTAGCGAATCCTAGAATAGCTAAACCGTAATCATGGCAGACTTAGAAAAGACAATAACAGTGTGGATTCAAAGTCTTTGTTAAAGAAAAACAGAAGCAAACAGACTCTGCTAGCTTGAGTTTTATCAAGCAGGCTAATTTAGAGAATCCTAGAATAGCGATGAGCCCCAAACTTCAGCTCAGCAAATTGGAATTGAGCCTGAAAGCCTGCTATGGGAATGTAACGTCAAACCACAGAGGCGTCTGCTCATCAGTGCACACCGCAGAGGCAAACGTGGACTCCGCGAAAACCCGAAGGCAGCCGCTCTTCCTTGAGTCGAGTCAACTAACAAGGTGTTAGTGTAGCAAAAGGCCACCTGATTTGGCCAGCAGAGCCGTCTGTTGTGTTTGTCCGATGGGACTCCGCAGAGCTGCCAGTTGTTCTCTGGGCTTTTTTTTGTCTTATTTCTAGGGCGCAAAGTGCCGCCGAGAACCTCTCAGTCAGGCCTGTGTGAATGCTTTCAGCTTCACAGAACTGTTCAGAGACATGGGATGGAGGGCCCAGAATTGATCGGTACTCGGAGAAGGGGGGTGGTGGTTAGACCTAACACATACAATGTAGGAAAAAAAAGTTGCGGCTGTGGCCTGGACTTAACAGCCAACGCCGTGGTGTCCCTCAATCGGCTTCGCTTTGGTACCGCAGGTTTCCTGTGTGTGCGTCTCTGGCTGAAGCTCTCCTCGGTCGACTGATAAGGGTTTGTGACATTGGGATCCCATTTAGATTTTCTAGATACAAATAGCGTGTATTTTTTTCTACTCTACTTTTCCCCCCAACTCTGGTTATGAAGCCTCCGTTTACTTGCTGCTCTTCACTCAGCTTGCAGAAAACCAGGCCTTCGGAGTACATGCTGTGAATGACACGCCAAGCCTTTTAGTGATCACCCGTGTATTATAGCGACCAATGACTCACGTTTCAGCGCACAGCACAGCCCTGTGGGAGTTAATGCTCTTCTAAGTTTCATTTATTGCCACCAGCTGCTGTTGATGGAAAGCTTTGGGCAGGTAATCGGCAGATTGAGTGAGTTTTTGAAGTATTTGAAATGTACTGATGCAGCAAACATGTTATTTGTTTCTTAGCCTTTTGGGAAAGGGATTCAATTATAATAGATAGAAACCCAATTTGTGTACCGACTAATAGCATAAAGGCCCATTGAAATGAATATTAGGGAAGCTGTAGCTGATTAAATGTTTACACTTAAACTTTATCCTGAAAACATTAATGTAACTCAACAGACTGAATATTGAACTTTAGCAGTTTTTTGGGGCTGATGTTTGAGTAGATATCACTTTGGAGTAGCCTCAGTGAAGGTCTGTGGCTCATCCTAAAAGTATTGTCACTCGTGTTTGAACCTGAGGAGAGCAGGTAGATCGAAAGTTGGCTTTTCTGCTGTCGGAGCAGATGGCTGGGTGTCATTCAAGACGGGTTGGTTTACCTGTCGCTCTGATTGCATTTCTCTGCTACCTCTTTAAATATGCGCTTGCTCATACACACATGCACTTAAACAACTGTGCTCACAGGCAAACGCGCACTCATACTGACTGACTGGAAAAGACAGACAGTGAACACACACACACACACACACACACGCCATGCACACCTGTGTGCACTTCTTTCTCCCTCACCAGCAGTTTTTGCCAATGATGCACTCGTGTTTTTGTCTCTAAATGCTCTGCAAAGCGTGTGATGTCTAAAAAGGATTTGTCATCATCTATATTTCTCTTCTTTTAAAAAAAACAAACAACTAATCTCTGTAGTAAGCCCTGGGCTAGCCGGGTGGTTAGAAATGAACTGAACATAAATTAATCCAGTACATACAGAAAAAGTTACATAACTTTTAAAAACAAAAACAAATGCACATATTGCTCAGCTCAGTTGTACCTTGGTGTGCCTAGAACCCACAGCCTTATTTTGGGACAATATCAGGTGTTTTAAACCAGAATACAGGACAATCTGTCTGTCTGTATTGCTAATGTTAACACATTCATTTACTTTCACTAGCTGTTTTTTCCTCGCTTCATATCGACACACGTGTTAGTTTCTGCGATTGTTGTATCAGATTCATGAGTTGCCATACTCACGGGAGGTGCGATACTCAGGTCTGCTGGTTGTTCTCTTCTTTCATTCAGTACCGCTATTTATTCAGCTTGGCTGAGTTTTGAGTGACAGATGGTTATTATAAAGCCTTCCTAGTCAAAAAATAAGATTTAGGTATGTGTTTTCAAGTAAGTTGTGCTGATGCAACGGAGTCTAATATTACGTTTGGGTTCCGTTTCATTTGACTTCATTTCAGATTCTTTTCTAAGAATGTCCAGCAGACTGTGACCTCCCGTAGGATGAGCTGTTCTCATCGTTAGCAGAACAAAAGGGAAAAAAACCCCAAAAACCTTTCAAAGTGTAGATGATCTCAGCAGAGTCCCAAGATAAGTAATTTTACCTTCACAGTTGCACAACACCATGCAGTAAAAACTCACCGGACCTCAGTACTTCTAGCAGAAACCTATCTTTTCAACATGTAGTACAGTTGCCATGGCATCGCTGTTGATGGCGCCATCAACAGCCCTATGTATAAAAGAAATAGTGTTATACATACAGTACCTTAACCAATGTCTCTCTTCGTGGTCGAAATCACCACCTGTTTTTTTGTGTTGCTCTTTTCTTTTTGCTCTTCTTGTCTTTGAAGTTGATCCATTGTACTTTGATTACATGCATTGTATGTAGAAAAATACTGATAATGTTTTGCAGAAATCACAAATAAAGCCGCTGTACATAATGATGCAAAACATCCCTTGTGCTGGTGTTTCTGTTTTGTCTGCTGGCGACAGTGGATTTCAGGGCTTACGGTTAAAGTGTCAGTCGTCCCAAATTATGGAAACACATTTTATTTCTCAGTTGTATATCTGAAACCCTGGTTTTATTTCCCCAGGTTTTGAGACGTATACGGCTCAGTAGAATGGAGATGAATGAGATTTCTGTTGTGAAAAATACATTTAAAACAGTAATATATTTCCAGGAAAGAACGTGTATGTTCGTCTTAATAATCCCCAGAACACTCTGTAAAGACGTTTTCTTAGGTAGAAAGCAGTTCCAATAAAACCGTTCACAATATGGTCTGTGGGTTACTCAGTAAGTAAGATACATTAGTTTTCAAATATTTAAATGTCATTTTGCTATGCTGTGAGCACCACAAGTGCAACATTTCCTTCCACCTCCAGTTTTTTTTTTTCTCCAAAATTTAAAAAATGCCAAATGTTAAAAATGGGCGGTTAAAAACAACAGAACATGATGGCATAAAAGGCACAAAGCACGGCCCCTGCGCATTAATTATAGAACATATGAGGCATATATTCAGTTTAGTTTATTGTTGACAGCCACAGGCCCCTTTAGGCTTTCAATTTTGTTTTAAATCATGTAGTTCTATATAACGAGTAGACATTTCTACTCATGGTGAAGCCAGTTTGGTGTTTGAACATCATGGTGCACATGCACGTCTTTGGTCAGTAGAGTGCGCTAAGACGCTGTTGTAGTCATGAACAGCTGATAGACTTGTAGAATAGGTCAGGCGTGAGTATGCATGTACATCCACACACACACAAAAAGGATACATCATCATACATTTAGTCAGTCAGTCAGTCATTTTCTACCGCTTGTTCCCGTTTTAGGGGTCACGGGTGACTGGAGCCCATCCCAGTGACTTTGGGGGGTACGCCTTAGGCGGGGTCCACCCTGGACAGTGGCCAACTCGTCGCAGGGCTGACACAGAGACAGACAGCCATTCACGCTCACATTCATCCACTAGGGACAATTTTAGACTTATCAATTAACCTACACATGCATGTCTTTGGACGGTGGGAGGAAGCCGGAGAGAGCCCAGGGTAACACGGGGAGGACATGCAGACTCCACCCAGGGAGATCGTGTGACGCTCAAAAGCAAAAGCAAAATGAAATTTTCGATTTCTAGAGACAGGTAAGTCATAAAAACTGCTCAATCATAAACCATTTAGCAGCAAGTAATGGAATTTGTATGTTTTACCTTTAAGATATCCAGCAAAAAAACTGTTGAGGAATGCTTTCCACATGGCCATTCCAAATGCCATTAAGTGCCAAATTTACAGGCACTTAATGGCATGAGGAACACAGAACGAGGCTTGGCCTGGCAGCTACTCTAAACCTCTTCCTCAGGTAGAGTCCTGATCCTGAATTTTTCACCTACGTAACACTGCAAAAATCAGGCATTCCTCTCTCAAAATGATGCAGATAAATTAATCCAGGCATTTGTTACTTCAAGGCTGGATTACTGCAATTCCTTATTATCAGGCTGCCTGAAAAAGTCCCTTAAAACTCTCCAGTTGATTCAGAACGCTGCAGCACGTGTACTGACAGGAACTAGGAAAAGAGATCATATTTCTCCAATATTATCTTCTCTGCACTGGCTCCCTGTGAAATCCAGAATAGAATTTAAAATCCTTCTCCTCACCTACAAAGCTCTTAATGGTCAGGCACCGTCGTATCTCACAGAGCTCATAGTGCCTTATTATGCCACTAGAACACTGCGCTCTCAGAATGGAGGGTTTCTTGTGGTTCCAAAAGTAGAATGGGAGCCAGAGCCTTTAGCTATCAAGCTCCTCTCCTGTGGAATCAGATCCCAGTTCGGGTTCGGGAGGCAGACACCATCTCCACATTTAAGAGTAGGCTAAAGACTTTTCTCTTTGACAAAGCTTATAGTTAGGGCTGGCTCAGGAGAGTGCTGAACCATCCCTTAGTTATGCTGCTATAGGCCTAGACTGTCGGGGGACTTCCCATGATGCACCTCTCTCTCTTCACCTCTGTCCTCCTCTCCATCCGTATGCATTCTCATCCCATAAATGCATGTCACTAACTTGACTTCTTCCCTCTCCCGGAGTTTTGTGCTTCCTCGTCCGTCTCTTCTTTCTTACTGTCACTTTCAGCAGGTATCTCAGCCTCCGGAGATGTATCTGGATCGGTGACTATGGCGACCTGCTGGGGCAGTGCTGCTGTGTCTCTGGTGCAGGGGACGAGTGGCTCGGGTCCTGCTCGTTGGGCTCCACCTGGAGCTGCTCGGTTGTCCGTCTGGACCCATCATCTTCCCTTATGTTTTACATGCCACACTTTTCAACATAATTATATATATATGTATACAAAAATCTTGCCATTGCCATCATAACTGTATACGTTATGATTTTTATCCTATGAATCTATTCTGTAAATACAACATCTATTGCATGTCTGTCCGTCCTGGGAGAGGGATCCCTCCTCTGTTGCTCTTCCTGAGGTGTTTCATTTATTCCTTGTTAAAAGGGTTTTTTTTGGGTAGTTTTTCCTTAATCGAATCGAGGGTCTAAGGACAGAGGGTGTCGTATGTTACAGATTGTGAAGCCCTTTGATGCAAATGTGATTTGTGATATTGGGCTATATAAAGAAAATTGAATTGAATTTAACTGAATTTAATTTTGTCACTTTTCACTTTTGAGTAATCTCATATACTTTAACCACTTATTGGCCTCTAAAAATTAAACAATCGAATTAAACAATCTGAGTGGGGAAAATTACTTTTCAGTTGAACTTCTTATAAGTCAAATCCACATTAACGCTGCCCCCGCAAAGTTTTTGTTTGGTTTGGGGGGGGGGGGGGGGGGGGGCACAGTAAAATTTTTTTTGGGTAAAAAATTTCCCCTTTTTTTTTTTCTTTTTTTATTTA